>JAOPSE010000008.1:21430739-22152410 GCA_029449295.1 Zea luxurians | reverse complement strand
GCGGACGGCCATAGATGTCCAGGGCCTGAGCGGGCAGGTGCGTTTGCCTCGCGTAGAATTGACACCCCCGACAGGAGCGTACAATCCTAGTGGCATCGGCCACCGCAGTTGGCTAGTAGAAACCTTGTCGGAAGGCGTTCCCCACGAGGGCTCGAGGCGCTGCATGGTGGCCGCAAGCCCCCGAGTGTATTTCTTGCAACATCTCTTGTCCTTGAGCGATGGATATACATCGTTGGAGGATGCCCGAGGGGCTGTGGTGATAGAGCTCCCTTTCATCACCAAGCAAGACGAACGACTTGGCACGTCGAGCCAGTCGCCGAGCTTTGGCCTGGTCGAGGGGAAGCTCTCCTCGGAGGAGATATTCCAGGTACGGGGTCTACCAGTTCGGATCTGGCGTGACCCCATTCTGTTCCCCCTCGACGAGCAAGGCCTCCTCCTCGATGGCCGAGGGTACCTCGGGCTCGGACGAGGGTACCTCGGGCTGGGCCGAGGCTTCTTCAGGCTCGGGCGTGTCGTCGATCTTGACGGATGGTTGATGTAGGTCTCTGGAGAAGACGTCCGGGGGAACCGTCGTCCACCCCTGAGGCTATCTTCGCCAGCTCATCCGCAGTCTCGTTGTACCGCCGGGCGATGTGGTTGAGCTCCAACCCGTAGAACTTGTCTTCCAGGCGCCGGACTTCGTCGTAGTAGGCTTCCATCCTCCGGTCGCGGCAGTGGGAGTTCTTCATGACTTGGTCGATGACAAGCTGCGAGTCGCCACGAGCGTCGAGGCGCCGGACCCCTAGCTCGACGACAATGCGCAGCCCGTTAACCAGAGCCTCGTACTCGGCCATGTTGTTTGATGCCGGAAAATGGAGGCGTATGACGTAGCGAAGATGCTTTCCGAGGGGTGAAATGAAGAGCAAGCCAGCGCCTGCCCCTGTTTTCATGAGCGACCCGTCGAAGTACATGGTCCAAAGCTCGGCCTGGATCGGAGCTGTTGGCAACTGGGTGTCGGCCCATTCAGCTAGGAAGTCTGCCAAGACCTGGGATTTTATGGCCTTCCGAGGGGCGAATGAAAGTGTTTCGCCCATAAGTTCCACTGCCCATTTCGCTATCCTACCCGAGGCCTCTCGGGACTGGATGATCTCTCCCAGAGGAAAGGATGACACCACAGTCACCAGATGAGACTCGAAGTAGTGTCGCAACTTTCGCCGTGTCAGTATCACTGCGTAGAGCAGCTTCTGGATCTGTGGGTAGCGGATCTTGGTCTTGGATAGCACTTCGCTGATGAAGTAGATCGGCCTCTGGACGAGCAGTGCATGCCCTTCTTCTCGTCTCTCGACTACGACCGCGGCGCTGACCACCTGAGTGGTTGCGTCTATGTAGATCAAGAGGGCTTCTCCCGCAGCGGGGGGCACCAGGATGGGTGCATTTGTAAGGAGCGCCTTAAGGTTTCCGAGGGCTTCCTCGGCCTCGGGGGTCCAAGTGAAGCGCTCGGCCTTCCTTAAGAGGCGGTACAGAGGCAAGCCTTTCTCGCCAAGGCGTGAGATGAAGCGGCTCAGAGCCGCAAGGCATCCCATGACCCTCTGTACTCCTTTCAAATCCTTGATCGGTCCCATGTTGGTGATGGCCGCGATTTTCTCTGGATTTGCCTCGATGCCCCGCTCGAAGACGATGAACCCTAGGAGCATGCCTCGGGGGACTCCGAAGACACACTTCTCGGGGTTGAGTTTCACGCCTTTAGCTCTCAGACACTTGAATGTCGTTTCAAGGTCAGAGAGGAGGTTGGAGGTTTTCTTCGTCTTGACAACGATGTCATCGACGTAAGCCTCGACCGTTCTGCCGATGTGTTCTCCGAACACATGGTTCATGCACCTCTGGTAGGTGGCGCCTGCATTCCTCAAGCCAAATGGCATAGTAGTATAGCAATACATGCCAAAAGGTGTGATGAAAGAAGTCGCGAGCTGGTCGGACTCTTTCATCTTGATTTGATGATAACCTGAATAGGCGTCGAGGAATGACAATGTCTCGCACCCAGCAGTGGAGTCCACAATTTGGTCGATGTGAGGTAGAGGGTAGGAAACCTTTGGACATGCCTTGTTTAAACTAGTGTAGTCTACGCACATCCTCCACTTCCCATCTTTCTTTTTCACAAGCACAGGGTTAGATAATCATTCGGGATGGAATACCTCTTTGATGAACCCTGCCGTGAGTAGCTTGTGGATCTCCTCGCCTATGGCCCTGCGCTTTTCTTCGTCAAAACGGCGCAGGTGCTGCTTCACGGGTCGGGCGCCGGCCCGGATGTCCAGTGAGTGCTCGGCGACATCCCTCGGTATGCCGAGCATGTCCGAGGGACTCCACGCAAAGACTTCGGCGTTTGCATGGAGAAAGTCGACGAGCACTGCTTCCTATTTGGGGTCGAGCTCGGAGCCGATCCGGACTTGCTTGCTGGCGTCGTTGTTGGGGTCGAGAGAGACAGACTTAACCGCATCGACTGGTTCGAAGTTGCCAGCGTGCCGCTTCGCGTCGGGCGCCTCCTTGGAGAGGCGTTCTAGGTCGACGATGAGGGCCTCGGACTCGGTGAGGGCCTCAGCGTACTCCACACATTCCATGTTGCATTCGTACACGTAGCGGTACGTGGATTCGACGGTGATGATCCCGTTGGGGCTCGGCATCTTGAGCTTGAGGTAGGTGTAGTTGGGGACGGCCATGACTTGGTGTAGCATGGTCTTCCCAATACCGCATGCTAGGTTTCCTCGGAACCCGACGACCTCGAAGGTGAGAGCTTCCTTTCGGAAGTTGGAGGGAGTCCCGAAGCAGACGGGTAAGTTGATCCGTCCGAGGGGCAGGATTCGCTTTACGGGCGCGATCCCGTGGAAGGGTGCCGCACCGGCCCGGACCTCGGACCTATCAACCCCCAAGAGTTCCAGGGTCTCGGTGTAGATGATGTTAAGGCTGCTGCCTCTGTCCATGAGGACTTTGGAGAGCCTAACGTTGCCGATGATCGGATCGACGACGAGCGGGGTACCTTCCTGGGCTTGGCACGAAGTCGGGGTGGTCGCCTCGGTCGAAGGTAATAGGCTTGTCGAACCAGTCTAGGTAGACTGGCGCTGCCACCTTCACCAAGCAGACCTCCCGGCGTTCCTGCTTGCGGTGCCGAGCCGAGGCGTTCGCCGCCTGCCCGCCGTAGATCATGAAGCAGTTGTGGACCTCCGGGAACTCTTCTTCCTTGTCGCCCTCCTTCTTGTTGTTGTCATGGCCTTTGCTATCTTCCGCCGGGGGCCCCGACCTTATGGAAGTAGCACCGGAGCATGACACATTCTTTGAGGGTGTGCTTGATGGGACCCTGGTGATAGGGGCACGGCTCTTTGAGCATCTTGTCGAACACGTCGGCCCCTCCAAGAGGTTTCCGAGGGTTCCTGTGCTCGGCCACAGCGACGAGATTCGCGTCAGCGGGCGTCGCGCTTTGCTTGCGACTTGTTCTTGGCCTTCTTCTTCGTGCCTCGCTGGGCGGATGCCTCGGGGGCGTCTTTCTTCGGCTCTCCTGAGGCTGCTTGTCCTTCCGGAAGATGGCTTCGACTGCCTCTTGACCCGAGGCGAACTTGGTGGCGACGTCCATCAATTCGCTTGCCTTGGTGGGAGTTTGCGCCCCAGTTTTGCTCACCAAGTCTCGAAAAGTGGTGCCAGCAAGGAAAGCCCCGATGACATCCGAGTCGGTAACATTGGGTAGCTCGGTGCGCTGCTTTGAAAACCGCCGGATGTACTCTCAGAGGGACTCCCCTGGCTGTTGGCGGCAGCTTCGGAGATCCCACGAGTTCCCAGGGCGCACGTACGTGCCTTAGAAGTTTTCCGCGAAAGCCTTGACCAGATCGTCCCAGTCGGAGATCTGCGCATAAGGCAGATGCTCCAGCCAGGCTCAGGCGACGTCGGAGAGGAAAAGGGGTAGATTACGGATGATGAGGTTGTCATCGTCCGCCCCTCCCAATTGGCATGCCAGTCGGTAGTCCACGAGCCACAGCTCCGACCTCGTCTCCCCCGAGTACTTGGTGATGGTAGTCGGGGCTCGGAAACGGGCAGGGAACGGCGCTCGTCGTATGGCCTGGCTGAAGACTCGCGGACCCGGGCGGCTCGGGCGAAGGACTCCGATCCTCCTCGCTGTCGCAGCGTCCCCACGCCTAGGATGGTAGCCTCGATGCACCTTCTCGTCGAGGCAAGCTCGATGGTCGCGATGGTGATGCTCGTTGCCGAGGCGATCCCGGGCGGCGGGTGCCTCGTCCCGCGTGCGCTCGGGATGGACCGAGGCCTCCCGCATGCGTCGGGAGGACATCGCGTGATGCTCCGAGGGGTCAGCTCGCCTCTGGGAGGCGGAGCTCTCGGCTCGTCGAACTGCGGTGCCTTCCAGGAGATCCTTGAGTTCACCCTGGATACGCCGTCCCTCGGTGATTGGATGGCTCCGGCATGGTTCGAAGTAGCATCGCCGCTGCAGCTAGGTCCTGGCCGGACCCGCTGATGGCCGGGGGCAGCGCTGCCCTGGCATTGTCGACGATACGGCGCTGGATGTCCCGGGGCCGATGACAGGCTCCTCCAGCGAGTGTTCGGCCTGCCCACTCCTGTTCGATGTTCTGTCGGAGCTGCACAAGCCAGCCTGCTTCCCCTTCGACCCGGGCCTACATCTCACGGATTTGCTCGAGCTGTGTGTCCCGACCCCCCGCAGGGACTAGGACCATAGCTAGCTCCCGCGGGATGTCAACGCGAGATGCAGGCCTAGGGGGATCGTCAACCTCTGGCATACCGAGGTGGTTGCCTTCGTTGTGATCTCCCTGATTGACGTGGAAACATTCACGACTTGGGCTATAACCCTCATTGTCAGGGCCGTGGCCATCATCAGAACAACCAGAGAGGCAGTGGTCACATGCGGACGTGAAGTCCCGCATGGCACCAGGGTCATTGAGGCTAGAGAATTCCCAACCGAAGTTGGGGTCGTCCTCTTCCTCGGAACCCGCCGGTCCGAAGGTTGAGACGGCTGTCAGTCGGTCCCAGGTCGACCACATATGGTACCCGGAAGGTTTGGATACGCCTTTACGAAAGCGCTCACCGTAGCGGGGTCGCTAGGTGGATCGAAGCTGAATCGAAAGGGTACGGGATGGAATACGGACGGTACCTTTTGGTCGATGAACGGTGGTGAAGTCGCGTCGGGGACGGAACGCACCGTCATCTCAGGCACGAGGGTGACGCCCAGCAGGTCCTTAGCGAGGGTGCTGGCGTCGTCGGTCTGCTCGGGGCTGGCTCGTTGCGGGGGAAGCGGCGCTCATCGTCGTCCCAGGCGCAAGGACAACACCCGACATGTCCCCCGAAGGAGTGCCGACGTCGTCGACTCGCTCTGGTGCGACGGGCGACGAGGTGCTGCCTCCTGCCTGACCATGATTGCCCCGTCTCCGCCTCCTCCGGCGAGGAGGGTGGCAGGACGACCGGAGTGCTCCTCTTCCGCCACGGGGAGATGCCGCCGTGGAGGTTGCCTCCGCCGGGCAAGTCGTTGACTGTCGTTGTCGTTGTGCCGTGGAGGGAGGAGTACCATGTCGTAGCTACCGTCGAGGGACATGAACTCGAGGCTCCCGAAGTAGAGCACTGTCCCGGGCTAAAGAGGTTGCTGAAGACTCCCCATCTAGAACTCAATGGGAAAGCGATTGTTAACACGCAGCAGGCCCCTACCTGGCGTGCCAACTGTCGGCGTTTTGGACCCGGGGGTCCCTGGACCGACGAGTGAATTTGTCGCTGCGTGCCCCTGCCCAGATGGGTTGGTGCGAGATAGAACACAAGAGACGGGACAAGCCTTGTATTATCCTGCACCAGGGTGCTCGTAGTAGGGGTTACAAGCACGTCGCGAGAGGGAGAGGGAGCCTGTTCGTTCGCTCCTTCCCCCGCGCGAACCCTCCTCCTTCGCGGGAAGGCCCTGGACCTCCCTTTTATAGATGCAAGGAGAGGGTTCAGATGTACAATGGTGGGTGTAGCAATGCGCTAACGTGTCTGGCAGAGAAATGCCTAAGCCCTATGTACATGCCAACGTGGCTGTCGGGGGAGAGCTTGAGCCCTGCGTACATGATAACGTGGCCGTCGGAGAAGCACCTGAGCCCTGTGAAAGCACAGCTGGCGGTGCGGCAAGGATCCTGCTAACGTCTCCTTGCTGCCGTAAGGGGCTGAGAGCCACCGGTGTCATGGTTGCACGCGGGGCACCATCATTACCCATCGCCGGGGTAAGCCAGATGGGACGCCGGTCTTGTTCCTGGTAGCCGGAGCTAGCTAGGGATAGGGTAATGATGTATCCCCTGTTGGCACGGTCGGTCCGAGCCCAAGGTCGGGCGAGGCGGGGACTTCTCCTGAGGCCAAGGCCGAGGTCGGGTGAGGACGCGATTCCTCCCGAGACCGAGGTCGAGGCCGAGTCCGGGGGTCGGGTGAGGCGGAGACTTCCTTCCGTGGCCGGAGCCTGAGGTCGGGCGAGGCGGAGACCTCCTCCTGCGCCCGAGGCCGAACTCGGTGGTTGATCGTGACTTGTTGTCAGCTTCGCCTGGGTGGTTGGCACGACAGTCGGAGCGGGGTGAGCGGCGTTGTTTTCCCATCAGATCGGACAGTAAAAGGGGGGGGGCGAAGTGACTGCGGTCACTTTGGCCTGGCCGACTGAGGCACGTGTGTTAGGATACAGCGTCAGGCGACCCCTGCATTGAATGCGCCTGCGAAGCGGTCGGTTGGTGAGGCGGTCTGGCCAAGGTTGCTTCACAACGAAGACTACCCGAACTGGGCCTCGGGAGACCCAAGGGTGTGCCCGCTGCCTGAGGAGGTCCTCGGGCGAGGCGTGAATTCGTCCGAGACTACTGCTCCTGCCCGAGGCTGGGCTCGGGCGAGGTCATGTCCCTTGGGTAGACGAAGCCTTGACTTGAACCGCGTCCGTCAGTTGGTCTAAGGGTGTTCACCAGCCGTGATTAGGAGTGTTGGGGGTACCCCTAATTACGGTACCCGACACTGTTGGAAGCCAATGCCATCCTTAATGCCAGGGCGTCTCCCATTATAAAGCATTCTACGAGCAAATTTAAATTTTTCATTCTCTAGTTCATGCTCGGCAATTTTAGCATCTAGTTTAGCTATATGATCATTTTGTTGTTTAATCATAGCAATGTGATCATGGATAGCGTCAACATTAATATCTCTACATCTAGTACAAATAGTAACATGATCAACACTAGATGTAGAAGGTTTTGTAAACATTTAATTCATCAATCTTAGCATGTAAAATAGCATTCTCATTTCTAAGATTGGAAATAGTATCATTGCAAATATTTAACTCCTTAGCCTTAGCAATTAATTTATCATTCTCAATCTTAAGGCTAGAAAGTGATGCATTCAATTTATCAATCTTGACAATTAAACTAGCATTATCATTTTTAAGACTGACAAGAGAATCATCACAAACATTTAATTTCTCAACCTTAGCAAGCAATTTTGCATTTTCAGTTCTAAGGTTAGAGACAATGTCATGGCAAATGCTAAGCTCTTTAGATAAATTTTCATTTTTCTCTACTTTCTGAGCATAAGCATTTTTAACTTTAACATGCTTCTTGTTTTCTTTAATAAGGAAGTCCTCTTGGCTATCCAAGAGTTCATCCTTCTCATGAATAACACCTATAAATTTATTTAATTTTTCTTTTTGTTGCATGTTTAAGTTGGCAAAGAGAGCAAGCAAATCATCCTCATCTTCACTAGAGCTAGCCTCATCACTAGATGTTGTATATTTAGTGGAAGCTCTAGATTTTACCTTCTGCTTTTTGCCGTCCTTTGCCATGAGGCACTTGTGGCCGACGTTGGGGGAGAGGAGGCCCTTGTTGACTGCGATGTTAGCGGCGTCCTCGTCGGAGGAGGAGTCGGTGGAGCTCTCATCGGAGTCCCATTCCCAACACATATGGGCATCGTCGCCCTTCTTCTTGTAGTACTTCTTCTTTTCCTTCCTCTTTCCCTTCCTGTCGTCGCCCCTGTCACTATCACTAGATAATGGACATTTAGCAATAAAATGACCGGACTTACCACACTTGTAGCAAACTTTCTTGGAACAAGGCTTGCAGTCTTTCCCCTTCCATTGCTTGAGGATTTGACGGAAGCTCTTGATGATGAGCGCCATCTCCTCGTTGTCAAGCTTGGAGGCGTCGATGAGGAGCCTACTTGATGTAGACTCTTCTTTCTTTTCTTCTGTTGCTTTAAAAGCAACGGGTTGCACCTCGAGTGTAGAGGTGGCGCCTCGCTCGATGATTTTTTGGAGCCTTTGATCATTAGTTCAAAGCTCACAACTTTCCTACAACCTTCTCGGGAGACATTAGCTTGTATCTAGGATCACCACGAATTAATTGAACTTGTTTAGGGTTAAGAAATATAAGTGATCTTAGAATAACCTTGACCATTTCATGGTCATCCCATTTTGTGCTCCCAAGGTTGCGCACTTGATTCACCAAGGTCTTGAGCCAGTTGTACATGGCTTGTGGCTCCTCTCCTTGGTTGAGCATGAATCGACAGAGCTCCCCCTCGATCGTCTCCCGCTTGGTGATCTTGGTCACCTCATCTCCATCGTGCGCGGTCTTGAGTACGTCCCAAATCTCTTTGGCACTCTTCAACCCTTGCACCTTATTATACTCCTCTTGACTTAGAGAGGCGAGGAGTATAGTAGTGGCTTGGGAGTTGAAGTGCCGAATTTGGGCAACCTCGTCCGAATCATAATCTTCATCCTCTACGGTTGGTACCTGTACTCCAAACTCAACAATATCCCAAATGATAGTGTGGAGCGAGGTTAGATGGTGCCTCATTTTATCACTCCACATACAATAATCTTCACCGTCAAAAACTGGTGGTTTGCCTAGCGGGACGGAAAGTAAAGGAGTGTGTTTCAAAATGCGAGGGTAGCGTAGGGGGATCTTACTAAACTTCTTGCGCTCATGGCGCTTACAAGTGACGGACGGACGTCGGAGCCGGAGGTGGAGGGCGACGAAGAATCGGTCTCGTAGTAGACCACCTTCTTCATTTTCTTCTTCTTGTCACCACTCCGGTGCGACTTGACGCGGGAGGTGATTCCCCTTTTCCTTTGGAGCCGGACTCCCTTGATGGAGCCTTCCCATGGCTTGTAGACTTGTCACCGCTGGTCACGATTTCCTTCTTGGCGTGATCTCCCGACATCACTTCGAGTGGTTAAACTCTTAATGAAGTACCGGGTTCTGATACCAATTGAAAGTCGCCTAGAGGGGGGTGAATAGGCGGAATCTGAAATTTATAAACTTTAAGCACAACTACAAGCCGGGGTTAGCGTTAGAATTAAAATCGAGTCCGAAAGAGAGGGCGAAAAACAAATCAAAGGCAAATGAAGTGAATGACACGGTGATTTGTTTTACCGAGGTTCGGTTCTTGCAAACCTACTCCCCGTTGAGGTGGTCACAAAGACCGGATCTCTTTCAACCCTTTCCCTCTCTCAAACGGCCACCTAGACCGAGTGAGCTTTTCTCCTTAATCAAACCGGGTCACTTAGACCCCTACAAGGACCACCACAACTTGGCGTCTCTTGCTTTGATTACAAGTGTCTTGAGAACAAGAAAGAGGAAGAAGAAAAGCGATCCAAGCGCAAGAGCTCAAAGAACACAAACAAAACTCTCTCTTCAAATCACTAATTGCTTTGAGTGGAATTGGGACTTGGAGAGGCTTTGATTCAATTAGATTGTGTCTTGTATTGAATGCACTAGCTCCTGTATTGAGTGAGATGTCTGAAAAACTTGGATGCCTTGAATGGTGGTGGTTGGGGGGTATTTATAGCCCCAACCACCAAAACAACTGTTGGGGAAGTCTGCTGTCGATGGGCGCACCAGACAGTCCGGTGCGCCAGCCACGTCATCCAATCGTTAGGGTTCGACCGTTGGAGCTCTGACAGCTTGGGCCACCGAATAGTCCGGTGGTGCACCGGACAGTCATTGTTCACTGTCCGGTGCGCCTTCTGGTGTCTGATCTGACTCTGCGCGAACTGTCTGCGACTGTAGCGCTTTTCAGGTTTCTGTTGGAGTCAACCGTTGCGCTGTAGTCGTTGCTCCGCTGGCACACTGGACAGTCTGGTGCCACACCGGATAGTTTGGTGAATTATAGCGGAGTGGCATTTTCAGAAACCCGAAGGTGGCGAGTTCGAGTTGATCCACCCTGGTGCACCAGACACTGTCCGGTGGCACACCAGACAGTTCGGTGCGCCAGACCAGGGCAGCCTTCGGTTTCTTTTGCTCCTTTCTTTTTGAACCCTATCTTGGACTTTTTTATTGGTTTGTGTTGAACCTTTGCCACCTGTACAACTTATAATCTAGAGCAAACTAGTTAGTTCAATTATTTGTGTTGGGCTATTCAACCACCAAAATCATTTAGGAAAAGGTTTTACCCTATTTCCCTTTTAAATACCCATCGGGTATCGGGTCATGGGTACCCATTGCCATCTCTACACTACACCAAGACACCTCCAATGATGTACCGACGCCCATGGAGGAAGACGACCTGCAAGGAGAAGACCTGGTCGACTACGGAGTTACGCCAGAACACTTAGAAAATTAGGAAAGCAAGGTAACGAATTGGTCAGGACCAGTATGACGCCCGGCGGTGTTGGGACTGACAGTTCGATCAAAGCTAAAGGGGTCATGTCCGTTGAGTCAACCATCAGGACCAAGGCCACTGCGTACCATCCTAGTAAGTGGCAAGATGCCTAAGAAAACCGATGCGATCACATCAAGTTAGTTGCTTTTGGTTCGCTCAGCTCCACCAAAAGGCAGGGGTATATGTTGGGCACCAAAAAGGGCCACCTGACGGTCCGCATGCATAGAACATATTAGGGTTCTGAGTTTCTTGCCGTGTTTGTTGACAAAATTTGCGGGATTAGCTCGGGGAGTTTGTTTGTAACGGGTCTAGCCCCCCTCCTCTATACATATAGAGGTATATGGCCGATTTGTGATCATCAATCGAATCAATAACACTTTTCTCTCGCATTTATTTCCTGTACAATTAGGAGTAGTTCTAGTCTAGTTCTAGTTTAGCCTCTCAATCCCCAAATTCTCCGCTTCTCTTCGACTCTACATCGATTAGAGGAGTCTAGGTCAGTCTGCCCGAGCCTAGACATCACCTAGGATCTATCCTCCCCGACGGGGTCCCTCCCGGGAGCGAGATCCAGGTGCCACCGGTGACCTTCACCGCCACGTGTGCACGCGCGGACCGTTCGGCCCCAGGGCGCGGACCGTCCGGCCGTTAGGTAGGAAACCTAAGCCCTGCACCAGACCGCGGACCGTCCGGCCCCTGGCCACGGACCCGTCCGCCCCTGTGTAGAGAGCACCACCACAGTTCTTGTGTGGTGTTTGCGCCCGAAAAAGGTGCCAACAACGTGTATGTATTGCTAAATAAATGTGTCCTCATTTATACTTCATTATGAGCAATACGAGGTGATTTTACCGTGACGGTATGGATATAAGTAATTTTGTACCCATAGTTGTGTATTTTTTCGAGTGAGGTAGGAGTAGGAGTAGAAAAGGATGTTTATTTGAATGTCAGGTTTTTTGCCATTTTTCTTTGATTACGGATAAACAAGATATAGATTTTACTATGTAAATTCATATACTTGTTTTTAACATTGACAGTAAAGATTTATAAAAACTAAACCTTAAATTTATCATATATACTATCGGGGTACCTAGAAAAGGGGTATCCAAAGCAAGGCCCGTAAACCTCTATCTAGCCTATTTACCGACCAACTCCCCACCGAGCAAGTCTGCGAGGTGGACGATCGACCAAGTCTCCGCCAAACAAGTCTGTCAGGTGGGACGACCAAACCCGCAAGGAAGGAACCCGAGCCGACGTTATCGGCCCACGACGATCGTGGAAAGACACAACGTCACCAAACCACGACCAGGTCGTACCTACAGTACCATAAGGCATCAGATAGACACGATGGAACACCCCGCGTGTGCCCATGAATATACCCTCACTGACTTGCGAGGCCGGTCAACTCCAATCGTGGAGGCCTCAGCATCGGAGTCTCTCCAATGACCCATACACCGTAAAGGACAAGACAATACACATACCGGGCGTATACCTACGCGTGCTTGGTAGTGATGCAAGAGGTATGACAAAAGATGAAGCTGAATCGGACACGACCTGAACCTTACCATAAGCCTACTTTGTGGGACCCGATAGGTAACACAACGCTGCAACAAGCAAGCAACAGAGACTCGTATACTGATCGGACAAGATGGAATGATATACTAGGGTACATCAGCGTACGACCCTATGAACAACATCAGAAGGACTACGCCATCGAGAGACAGCAAGCCGAGCTCCCCCCGATAGAAATACAAGTTACCATTGTAAAGACCACCCTTTGAGCTATTAAAGGGCCTGAGCAACTGAAGGGAAATGGCCTTTACCATTTCCTCTAAATTGATTTTGATGATTGATGATCATCACAACCTAATAGACTAACTAGTTTGGCTAGTTGATTGATTCTCAGGTGTATAAGACCAAAACATCTTAATTCTAAGTGAAATGTCCAGAATATCATAGATTATTTCGGATAGGAGAGCTTTTGCAAAAATTCACCTATGCGCGGACCGTCCGAGCCCTTCCAGCGGGCCGCCTGCGACACCTCGGTGAGCCTCGAACATGAACTATGCAAATATCAAAACTTCTACTACAGACTATCCAAAAGAGAGAAGAGTACAGTTTGGGACCAAGCACGGACTGTCCAACCCTTAGGGCACGGACAGTCCACCCGTTGGAAAACAGAGAAACCCAAAGGAGCCAAGTTCGGTAAAAAAGGAATTAAAGCGTCCTCGCGGACCGTCCGAGTTGCATGTCGGGAACGTCCGCAACTACTTTATCTGACATCTAGCGACACGTTTAATGCACTTATAGCCGTCGATATAGCTGTTACTGCTGACTGTTGCGATTTTAGCCGTTGATTGCAAGGACAGACCGCCCGAGCTAAGAGCGCGGACCGTCCGTGGTCGTAGAAAGTGGGCAATGACTGGTAAGTGGTTGGTGGCTATAAATACAACCCCAACCACCTCTATCCACTATATCCAAGCATTCCATTCATTCTCATTGAATACAATAGCAAACACTTCATCCCAAGACACATTCGAAGCTCCCAAGCTCCTCCAAACGTCATAAATGTGACTAGTGATCATTAGTGATTAGTGCTTTGGAAAGTCTAAAGAGACTGTGATCTTGTGTTTTTCTTGTTGCTCTTGTTGCTTGGCTTTCGTGATCGTACTTTCTTCATCTCCTTCTAAACTCTCAAGTGACTTGTAAAGCTAGCAAGAGACACCTAATTGTGTGGTGATCCTTGCGGGGTCTCGATGACCCTCTAGATTAAGAAGAAATACTCAATTGGTCTAAGTGTCCGTTTGAGAGAGGGAAATGGTTGAAAGAGACCCGACCTACGTGCCCTCCTCAACGGGGAGTAGGTTCTTTGAAATGGAACCTCGGAAAACAAATTGCCTATGTCCTTGTGTGTAATCTTATATTGTGATTTGATTCTTTTTCTCCCTCTCTCTGAGTTCTTTGCTTGCAATCGTTTTGAGTTAGCTCCCAAAGTTATCCACATTAATTGAGCAACTCATAGCAAGAAGGACTCTCTTCCAAACTTTGATTTCATCATTATTTGTTCTAACACTAAGCTCGGGTGAAGTTCGTGTTAAAAGTTATAATTTTCAGGTTCCGTGTAACCCCCTCTAGGCGATTTTCACTAACACACCGGGGTTGTCGAAGCTTTGGTTGGCAGACATGCCACATTCGTATTCTACTACCACTAGCATATAGTCTGTGCTAATGCTACAATCTTGGGGAGGGATCGATGACGTGAGAGGAGAGGGGAAGGGGGGCGATGGTGTCATAGAAGGAGGTTGCGAGCGGAGGGGTCACAGGAGGAGGGGGAGGGGAGGAGGAGGGATGAGTGACGATCCAAATAATATTGCCATTAGATTTGAGTAAGGGAGATGTGTTATCCAGCGATATGAACCTTGGTTTTGATGGTGCGTTAAGTTTGGGTGTAATTTATTTGATGGATTTAGTGGAGGTTATGAGTGTGAGAGTGATTTGGCTGGATGGATTTTGTAAAGTTTAAACTTGTGAATTATATAGTAGTATAGATGTTATGCATGATGATGCAAGTAGTTATTATGTCACTAATATGGGATCGAGACCACCCATATGTCGAGCCTCTCACTACTGCCACCTTGATTGCAGTACACCAAATGTTCTTTCAATACCTTTTCGAGCAGACCCCTGGTATGATGCAAAAGTGCTTTGTCCGGAGCTCAGTAGGGTGGCACACCATTTAAAAAATATAGCCAATTAGGATAAATAACGTCAACTATGTAGTACCTCATGTTGTACGTGTGTCCCGTTAGCTGTAAAACTAATTAGGGTCTTATCCATGCACGTGCCTGGAGAAAATAGGGGAACAACGCAAAACGTTGACACCGTTGTTGTTTCCGGGTATCCCAAGTACGCATGTGAAAGGGAAATGGTCCTAAAAGCCATCTCTATATTTGTTTTGATGTTTAATGTCCATCACAACTTTATGAACTGATTTGATCACGAAGTATATGAATGCAGATTTAAATTTGGAATCAAAACACCAAATTCAGAAAAATCATCTCAAACTTAGAGAAAAAGTGGATATTTAGTAAGAAATGGTTGTGAGACCATTCCAATACTTAGATCCCACACATTTTTGCATTTCATATAACAGAGCTTTGGTTTTTTTATATCAGTCATCATGGTGTGACTTTTTTTCCCTTAGGGTGAAAGTTGTATCTGCATCTATCTTCAATGTTTGACTTTACCTTTCGTTTTTTGCCCCAACAAGATCACAAGCGTGGTAATAGTAAATTGCTTCCTCCTCGGGCAATCATGACCATTGCTATTCTTGGTTTCAATGAGATCATGGTGCTTGTTAGGTACTTCCGTACTTGAGTAGTACTATGTTGTATGCTCTTGTGGTTCTCTATGTTCAGCTTAACAATTGTGTGGCATTGGTGTTCTTATTCTCCATAGGAATCCTATCTATCCGTTCTTGCTATTTGTGGGCTACTTAATGGTCAAAGCTTTAGCGATGCACCTGCCAACAGAGAATTCCAAAATGGAGTGGTATAATATGAACACTTGATATAACTTTCAACTTAAAATTTTGCAGTAGGTTAATCTATGAAAATATTTTGCACTGATGCTCAACTATACTTCTTTGTCTTTTGCGTCATAATGATAGCATAAAATAGTTATCGACATCGCTTCTTTCTTATTGTAACAAGAATGTTATATCGGTCCATGAGTTGCCTCAACTCTGCCCATTTTGAATTATGCTCATAACAAGATAGACTGATCATGTGCACAGAGGTTCCTAAGATAATCTTTGTGTCGGCGAAGCTCCTATCGACGATACATAACCTGGTGAAAAAAGTGGCAACCGAGCAGCAAGTGGAGCACCAGCATCAGCACCTCCACCCTCACACTCAGGCCCATAGATGCAGTCGACATCGCTAAACTCGAACCATTGTTTTCTAGATGCATATTAACTTTTGTTATGTACCTAAACATAAGCTATGTCTAGATTCATTGTAAAATCTGTCTGTAAGATAGCCAAAACGACTTCCAATTTGGAGCACTATAACAATATTTAGTTATCACAGTAGATATTGACAATATCATCCCTAACTTATTTGTTGATCTTTTACGTTTGCAAAACAGGTGGAAATCTCAGTCAGAACTAAAGAGCTTTAACACTGACCTTACGTGCATACATATTGCCTTTCACATTTGTTTCTATTTACTTTTTATATCTATAAATGATCAAATGTTTGTAACATATTCGAACACCTATTACATTTAAATAAGGTGTATAGTATATAGTAATTATAGCAATGCCACGGGCACCTAAATAACAATATTTTAAAACCATAGTTTAAAATATTTCGCTTTCGAACGTGCGCTAACTTTGCTACTTTTGCTCGGCTTGCCGCAAGCCATCCTGCTCTCTGTACAGTGTACACACATATGTCCGCGCCTCCTCTAAATCCTGTCTTTTGCATACACACCGCTACGCCCCCGGATCCAACCCTACCCCCCTCCGCCTCCTCGCCGGCGCGCTCTACCCCGCCTCACTCCCCATCAGTGTCTCTCATCGGCGGCTCTCCGGTGCATGCCCCTCGCCCTCCCTCTCACCTATACACGCCTCCTTCCACTTATTGCGCGTCAATTTCACCTTCTGCTCTCGGTCTCTTCGCCTTAGGGCTTCACGTTGGTCCGGGGTACCTCTCCTGCGATCCGCGCGCAATGGAGCAAGATCAAAGCCCAGCCGTCGACAGCGCGGATTCTGGCGCCGCGGCTTTTGATTTTGCGACTGGCAATGCACCTAGCTCGGCTGTGACCAGCGGCAGCGCCGTGGCCCCTGACGGTGGGGCTCAGGCAGCTGATACTTCTGCCTACCAGGCCGAGCACACGGAGTTGAATGGGACGACTGGCGATATGTCTAATTACCAATCTGCAGGAGCTGCAGAGAATGGCACAGCCGTCACCGAGATAGGCGAGCCGGTTCCTGAGCCATCCTACGAGGAAGGTAAATTTGGGCTTCAGGCTTGCTTAATTTGGTATACGTTCTGTTTGATCTCAACATGCCGCTTTCGTTATGCAGCTGTGCTTTCAGCAGAAGAGGCTAGATTGTGGAGTGTTGTTACTGCAAATTGCTTAGATTTCAATGCCTGGACCACACTTATTGAGGAGACGGAGAAAAATGCTGAGGTAATGTTTGGTTAGCCGTTTGTGGATACAACCATTCTTCTAACATATTTTGTGCAATTTGGTATGTGCAAATGAGCCGATTTCTGCGGCAGCTTATAATTATAAGCTATTTGTCAATCATCTGCAATTATTTGTGCATGCCTTTCACGCCATTCGGAAGCCCCCCCACCCACACACCCAGCATCTGCAGCCTCACATGTTACTGTAGAATATAGCGGCTGCTAGTGCAGCTGCAGCAACACAGGTTATTTGATTTGGAGCATATTGTAACGATGCATTTATTTTGCTGTATGACCAGTTGCTTCCTTGCTTGTCTCTCTGTCTATATCCTGTTAGTAGACTATGTAATCCTTATGTTGCCTTTATCAATTTGAAGTTTTTATGCATCTAATGTTTTATTTAGTTTCCCCTGCTGTTGTCTTGAATGGCTTTTGGTATTCGAATAAAGTATACTTAATTTGAATTCAGTCTGATTAATCAGCCATAAAAACCAGAGCTCTTTGATATGATGACAATTTTTATGCTAATGCATACTTTTGTATATTCTCGTCCAGAACGATATTTTGAAGATACGGAAAGTGTACGATTCATTTCTTACGGAATTCCCTCTTTGCTTTGGGTACTGGAAGAAATATGCTGATCATGAAGCAAGACTTGATGGTGTCAATAAAGTTATTGAGGTGTATGAACGAGCAGTTCTTGCAGTTACTTATTCAGTGGACATTTGGTATAACTATTGTCAATTCGCAATTTCAACATATGATGACCCAGATATCGTCCGAAGGTAGAAATTAGCAATCCATACACAATATGCCTGTTCAACGAAACTTCTGTACCTAGGGTTTCTGTCTTCTGATTACTTGAAATGACTGGGCATTTGAATTCTATATTATATTATCATACATGAATTCTTGATTAAGTTACCTACATTTAGGGTCTAAGCATAATGGATTTATTTGTCCTTTTGTGAACTCAGTCTTGATTTAGTCATTTTATTTGAGCGTATGTCAGTTCATACTTCATACATTAGCTTTTATATGACATATTAACATGCTTATTTGATCAAAGATGCTTTAGACTCTACATATATATGGCCATATACATAAAGTTGAAATATGCCTATCATGAATAATTTCGTCCTCCTTGGATGTATTTAGCTACTGCCTTTGCACCTGTCAGGCATCATCATTGCATGTTCCGTCGATGTACTTCTGTTTTCTCTCTCTTGTTTTGTTGTGAATCAGTAACTCTGCTCAACCTTTGTAGTAACTTTCTCTGCCTTCTGGTTTCTTAGACTGTTTGAACGTGGCTTGGCATACGTTGGAACTGATTATCGCTCCAATATTTTGTGGGATGAGTATATTAAGTATGAAGAGTCACTGGAGGCATGGAGTCACCTCGCTGTTATATATACAAGAGTATTGGAACATCCCATCCAGCAGCTTGATCGCTATTTTAATTGGTAAATTCTTTGACATATTTTTGTGTGTTTATATTCAATTTTTTGAACTTTAGCTTTCTTTTGTGTGTTACTATGAATATTAACTATCTTTTGTTTATCTGCGCTAATTCATAGCTTTGTTGTCTGATAAATTGATCAATAAACAAATCATTAACAACAGTTAGGTCTGCCATGTGTGAACTAAAGTAATGTATGTGCATCACTAACCATTTGGCTTTGTGTTGCTAATTGTTATTTCTACACAGCCTCAAGGAATTGGCTTCAAAGCACAGTTTTTCAGAAATACTTACTGCGGAAGAAGCCTCGGTGGTGTATGTTGTCACGTCTGAGACCAGTGCTCAAGCGCCTGATGGTGACACACATCCTGATGATATCGATAAGGCTGGTCAACCAGAACTTTCATCTTTGGCAGATGCAGAAAACCTTGCAAAGTATGTCTCCATGAGGGAAGAGATGTACAAGAAGGCTAAAGAGTACGAATCTGAGATCATTGGTTTTGAGCTAGCTATTAGAAGGCCATATTTTCATGTCAAGCCTCTTGACAATCCAGAGCTTGAAAATTGGCATAGCTACCTTGACTTTATCGAGAAGGAAGAAGACATTAATAAGGTATGCTTTTACACTTCTAGGAACCCCTTGTCCTTTTTATTTAGTAGTTTTTATGGAACACTTGGAATTTTATAACTTACAATCCAGTCTTATTGGCTCAACTATATCCTTTAACGGCTAGTATTTGGACGAAGCTTCCTTTGTAATGGGATGTTGAACTGAGGATAGAGCGTGGACATAATGTTTGGTTTCGATGAGGCTAAGTACTCCAAACTTTCATTTGGCAGTGGTCGTTCTGGGTTCATGATATATGGTACCAAATACCAGTTTTGAATTTTTAATCTCATATATGCAGGTATTTGCTTAATGCTCACCTTCTTAACCATCTATCTATCGAGCAGGATGGTCCCTCCTTTCTTATGGAGGGGCCTCCATAATCAGCTAATGGAGTAATCTGTGTGAACTTCTCTTTTTTTTGTCAATACCATATCCTTACTATCATTATTTACCCCCTTTATTTCCTCACATGCGCAAGGTTTCTGATGGTATGCTAAACTGTTTTCAGGTTATCAAATTGTATGAAAGGTGTGTGATTGCATGTGCTAGTTATTCAGAATTCTGGATCCGCTATGTGCAATGTATGGAGGATAAAGGGAGTCTAGACCTAGCAAACAATGCCCTGGCTCGTGCTACTCATGTGTTTGTCAAGGTATTATTTCATAACTAGTATGGCAATGTGCTTCTGCCACTAAAAGTGTAGGGTGTATTTGGATTCAGAAAAGGCAAACACTGTAAATTAGGTCGCCAATTAGTAAAATATATGTATGTTTAGTGCACAAAAGATGCATCAATAGATCTGCTAGAGGTTTTCCCCGAGTCCACATGCTGTTATTTGAGTAGTTCACATGTCTTCTGGTAATAAATTATTTTTTAGTAATTGGTAATGCAAGAGAAACTAATGATCAAAGAATACCTTGGAGAACTTCCTCAAATCCTGTTACACCTTGGGAAATGAAATTTAGGTAATACATGACACTTATGTTTTTACCTTGTAGCATTCTACATTTCTACTTCCCCTTATCATGCATGCTCCGTGTACTCCTTTATGCATATGTACTAACTGCTAGGTTTAAATTTGGATCTAACCAAAATCATGTGTCGTATTTTTCACTGCGGCATGTCATCATAGATGAGTGTTTATATATATGGATTTTTTAGTTCTTATTTGGGATTGGATTTCCAAAACTTTAGTTTGGACACAGATACTTTGAGAAGCATTAAAACTCGAAACTATACTGTCATGATCGGTTTTGGTTCATAAGATTGGAAAATAAAGTTCCCTCAAATACCATGACCTAAATGAGAATATATTGCTAATAGCTACACACCGGTTCTTTTTTCTGTTTCACAGAAGCAGCCGGAGATCCATCTGTTTAGTGCTCGCTTTAAGGAGCTTAATGGGGATATTTCTGGAGCACGTGCAGAATATCAGCATCTTTACTCAGATTTATGTCCTGGCTTTCTAGAGGCCATCGTGAAGCATTCTAATATGGAACACCGACTGGTATGACTTTGTACTAACAGCTATCATGTTCCTTTTTCCTTTTAAATGTGCAAGAGTTTGTTTAAGCTGTCTATGTTTGTAGGGAGATAAAGAATTATCTTGTTCAGTTTATGAAAAGGCCATCGCTGCTGAGAAGGGAAAGGAACAGAGCCAGCTCTTGCCGGCGTTGCTTATTCAGTACTCCCGTTTCTTATTTTTGGTAATTTTTTTATCACAATACATATTATTAATATTATTAAAGTGGAAAACACATCATTCACATGTGTGTCTAAATTTTTGTACAAAAACACCTTCGACCTTCCTCTATGTTTTTCAGTTGGTCAAAACTTATGGTAAGATGATTTCATCTACTGTATTTGTTTTCTGAAGCACTCCAGTTTTGTTTGATCTAGCCATCTAGGTGATGTCCTTTCTTTTTTTTTCTCTCTTTGTCCGATAGTTGATCGAGTTAAACGACACTCAGATTAGTGAATTTAATGTGTTCCTTGAAATGTGTAGGCCATCCGAGATTTGGAGAAGGCAAGAGAAATATTAACTGTGCTGCATGAGCAGTTAAATGTAACAAAACAGTGCTTGAGGTTAAAGATTTTATGATTATATGAAATTATTACAATTTTCTGCCTTGTCCCTAATTAACTAATGTTACATCTATTTTACAGGCTGTCATTCATCTAGAGTCAATTTTTCCATGTGAAAAGCGTATTGATTTTTTAGACTCACTTGTGGAGAAGTTTGTTACATCTGAATCATCTCAGGGAGAGGTGGCAAGTCTAGTTGACAAAGAGGAAATATCTTCCATATTTTTAGAGGTAAAATACCTAAAAGCTTCATTAAATATTGTAGTTCCTTGGTTTGGTTTTGGGAACATAAAGTAGATTGTAATACCATTTGATTGCTATTAAGGATAAATGTTAATTGTAATCATTTGGGAACTTGAAGTATTTACTGTAAACTAAGTACTCCCTCCATCCCATAGTAGTTGACACTTTTTCTATGAATCTGGAGAAAATTTGTCCAAATTCATAGCTGAAGTGTCAACTATTTTGGGACAAGTGGAGTATGATCATTTGGGAAAATCAAATATGCTTCTGCTTTTAATCTTGGACCATCATATTTAATTGTTAAGTATGATTTGATTCCTTCTCATTGGGTACATGAAGTAGATTGTTATACTATTTGGAAATTTCGATGTGGGGCCAAGCTCTGCATTCTTTTATTTTGTTTAGGTAATGCAATAGAAGTTGTATATAGATGTGGAACTCTTCTTAAAGTCAGAGCCACAGTTAATCCCTATGATCTATGTATGCACAGTTATCAAATATGGTAATCTTGTAATGTTAGTTTTATGTAAGATAAAAAAACTCGACCCGCGGGGGTAAGACAGCCCCCGGGTATTATATTAAGAAGATCTTCTCACACAGGTCTTGAAAACCCCGAACCCGTGCCCCACACATACACAACGGCACCATAGCCCATGTGAGAAACGACCGCGGCTGGGGCTGGGCCTTGTGCTTTAGCGTGGGACAGACGAGGTTTTTTTTTAACCACAGCCTGAAATTTGCTCCCACGGGGAGTCGAACCCAGGACCCGAGGAGTGTTACTCAGCTAGAGGCTCTTTCGCTTAGTTCTATGTAAGATAGAGATACTCTTCTGTTTGGGGTTTCTCACTGAGTCAAAGTTTTTGGTATTTTATTTTTGGCCTCATCCAGCTTGATAGATTATTGATTCATTTCCGATTTGTCTGCAGTTTTTGGATCTCTTTGGGGATGCAAAGTCAATCAAGAAGGCTTTAACTCGGCATACAACTCTTTTTTCATGTAAGAGAAGCATTCTGCCATCAAAGAAACGGAAAGCAGATGACGCTGTTGTCTCAGACAGGGACAAATTTGCTAAAACTGTGGTTACTCAGTCAGCCACGGGAACTGATCCAAATGCTTCCAATCCTCCTGTTTGGCCTGCAACTTCTGAAGCATCTGGGCAACAATGGGGAGCTTCTTATGCACAGCAGGTCACACATTCATTTAAATCTGCTTGTTAGTTCTATGATTTTGTTTGCTGCACTGATTAAGATAAGATACATTTTTGGAAAAGAAAATTGTCATTGCTGATTGTATGTCTAATTCCTCGCAAACTAGAGAGAGGTCTGATGGTTATCTCTCTCAATGCCTCTTGCTATTCTTTGTGAATTTGAAGCTATTGCAATATTGAAACATCTTGATTCTGGAACCTTTTGCGAGATATTTTTTATTCCTATGATTCTTTTGTAAGCAACGGGACTGTTACTGTCATCGAGATGATGTCACAACGAGTTGGGACAATTTTTCGTTTATTTCTCACACACGAAAAATTGCCCCAACTCGTAGTGTCATCCTCTCCTCTCGATGAGAGTAAGAGTCCCGTTTCTTATATCTTTGCTTTTGATTTTTACAAACAGTCAAATCTTATTATTTGTTTGGCTATAAATTCGTGCTATAGTGGTTTGATTGTATGTTTGAACTCTTTTTTTAGGCTGCATATCCTGCATATGGAACTTACGACTACAGCCATCAAATGCCCCAGCCTGCTCCTCAAGCAGCTGCCTATGGTGCTTATCCTCCAACATACTCTGCACAGGTATTGTGTTTAATTCCATCCCAAATTTACAGAATGCTTCTCAATTATAACACATTAAGGTATCTTCCTAAATTTTGTTGCAAATGGGTGACTGACATGTCATGCAATCTTCCCTCAGTCCAGTATATCTACTGGTATTCAGTTACGAAATCAGGAATTGGGACTTAGGGTATCAATTTGAGTTTAAATGGATTGCGTCACAACAGAGTTAAGCTGCCAACATTTGTGTTTTGGGTTGTAACTGTTTGGTCTTTAGTTCTTTGTTTCAAGCATTTTCTTAAGTTCATAGCTTGCTGTATCATGCTGTGCACTAGTTCTGAAGTAGTCTTACCCAAACATGGCACTGTTTCGTAGTTGCATGTGATCCGTTTAATTAAGCTGATCATAACATTAAGTCTACTGGCAATAACTGTTTTCTTCTAGCACAATTATTGTTCAGTACGAGAATCCACTCATTGGACTGAAAACTTGTGGCTGGGAGATATAGGGTTAGAGGGGCTGTGTGGGTTGCCAAGATTCTTTGACCTCCGGTGATTAGGCTTGTGCACAGGGAGCAGCAGTTCTGGCAGGTATGGGGGTGGTGCACTAGGATCACATTGAAATTGGGATAGGTCATTCCATTATTCCAGGGTGGGGGAGAAAAAAATGGAACCACTGGAGGGTATAAGGAATTCAGGAATCAGGACTGCTGCTGGAGATGTGGATGTTGGGTGGGGATGGGGCGAGCAGCTGACTCCGTCACGGATGGCTGGGCCCACTGGTTTAGTTGTTTGGCATCATATGTTTGATTAATATCTGACTAGAAACTGCATAGTTTAGTCAGCTTGGTGTTAGCGTTGTCTATATGGCCACATCATATTTTGTTTGAGTATACAGCCGGTGTAACCATTGGCTGATATGAACCACCTGTGGTTTATGTAGTTACGTGTGTTACATGCGCATTAGTCTTGAGTAAGTATCATACATTCATGCTCGCTATTAGCATTTAGCTATCGTGTTTAACTGGAGCTACTTGGTATGTCTAACTGTCCAGTAATCTTGTTTCTATCTTGGTCACCACAGTAGCTTTGAAATTGTTGAAGGATTTTGTCTGATGCAAACTGTCGTGCTTATCGTAGGCCTATACACAACAAAGCTACCCACAGCCTGCAGCAATTCCAGCAGCACCAGTACCAGCACCTACAGCGCCGTCAGCTTATCCTCAACAACCTGCGGCAGCTCAACCTTATTATGGCACAACCTACTACTGATAAGTAGAGTAGTCGTGGATGGTGATCCGATGAGCCTGTTAATCTACCTTTTCGCATGTGTGTGGTTGCTCTGTACTGCCATTGTTTAGCTCGCCTTTAGACGAATGCTAGCGACGAGATGATCACTTGAGAACAAATATGAGATTTGTACAATCAGCATTTTTGTCGCTAGGAGTTGCCATTGTTTTCATGCAATAGCATAATCTACTGTAGACGAGATAGCGTTGTTAACCATGAATATGAACATAATCGACATAATTCAGTGTTCATGCCTACTTTCGTACTGTATTTTTACCCCACCAGTGGTGATGGCGGAATTCCTGTCAAGCACGCTCACTGGTGGAGCCCTCCGAACAAATTGTCAGCTAATGGCTCACGATCTGCGACTACGTAGTTGACTAATTTATACTGTGTCAATGCTCAACAGATCAGCTCCTAGAGTTACTCTCCGGTAAGACAGCCAGATGATGATGTCTGCTGGTTGGTAGTTGAAAATTTATGTATTTTTGCTTGTGCTATACGAGATGAAATTTAGCGAGGGCATTTATAATGACCCAAATAAGCCTTGTTCACGGGTATCTGAGCAATTCTTGTTGCTTTTGCAAACTCATGAATTGTCTAGTTCGTCGGCCATCTTGCATTTCCGGCCATGCTACTCTGTTTTGGTTGGATCTCGGCCACGAGTGGTTGTCGGTTGATCTTCGCTGGCTGTGAATTGGCCATGGAAAGAAGTATAACGTCAATATGCTCGATCGAGAAGATTAGACGAGTGATGAGTCAAGTAACTTTACAAGGAAGAGTAACAAGTAATTTTGAAAATGTTTTTTTGCTGTATCTAGTAATATTAATTTAGCTGGTGTATTTTTCTATAGATTTTATCAGACTTAAAATAATTTGACCTAGAGTGATTCAAGAAATTGGTTTTATTTTTTTGGGGTAGATGCACTGTCGTAATGGCGATGCATCGCACTGTCTTGGCTGCCATGTACTCCCTCCAGTGCAGTAAAGGTAGTCGTTTAGGACATGATTGTGCATACCAAGGAGTGATTAATTATCATAGAGTTTTCCCTGTTTGCCCCTATTAAATAGGGATATGGGTGCATTAACGTCACTAAAACAATCAGGCTTGATTGGTTGCTGCAGCAGCTCCAAGGCATTCTAGACTGGAGGTCTTAAGTTTAATTCCTCTTAAATGCATCTTTTTTTTTGCAATTACTAGGGGCAACAACGTCCAAATCCCAGACCCACGCGCGCTATGACTTCTTTTTGTGCACGCTCGGTCACGCGCAGGATGACTTCTTTTACTGCACCGGAGGAGTATGCCTGTATGGCAGTGCATACGCACTCTCGGGCCCCGCGGGTTTACTACACGTACGTAGTAATGGCGACGCGAGAATATTCAGGCAAGCGTCCGGCATATATATGTTGGCGGAGCCATGTGAGAATATCCCAGGCAGGAGCAGCCACCATGGTGGACACCGGACACGAGACAGAATTTGTGCCCAACTCGGTCGAACTCGCCGCAACATGCATGCGACAGCGTCAGAATGAGCGGCAGGCGTCATCGCACCGCATCCCCGCGACCGCGAGCCGCGAGGGCGGGCGCGCCGATGAAGCAAAGCGACCGCATCGGGCCCGCGGTCTCCACGCCCAAAGCGCCTCGTGGGCATTTCCCCTGGATTGCAACGGCAGCGGCCGCACGCGTCGTTTGCCACGGCGCCTCGTCTTTGCCGGCTCCCCGTGTCCCTGCGGATTTGCCTACTGTTATCTACCCCTCTTGCCTCCGACTCCCATCTCGTCGCACGGTCGGCGGCCCATCATCGTCTGGCACTTGCAGGAAACATTACGACTACTGATGGCCGAGATCGACACTACACCATTAGAATCTGTGAAGGCAGCAGTGGATCTCTTCGACCGGCCGGGAAGCGATCAGAGCAGGCTCAGTCCAGACGGAAATGTGCGTCGTCACTACTCACTGCTAGCTGTTTCCATTTTGCTCTGTTCTAACGCTGACATCAACTAATCACACACATGTGTCTGTTGGTACTAAAACGCGTGTATGTATGCAGGAGGAAGATCAGATCGCCATCTTAAGCAAGGAGCTCGCGACGTGCAAGCTGCAGCTGGAAGTCAGAGAGAACCAGCAGAAGCAGGCCACCATGCAGATCGAAGCCCTCCAGAAGGCCGTGCAGGAGCTCTCGGACCAGTACGAGAAAGACTGCATGGACGCGCACCTCCGCATAGCCCAGCTGGAGGCGGAGAACACCGGCATCATGAGCCGGCAGGCGGAGGCGGACGGCGAGCGCGAGGCCCTGAGGGGCGAGCTGGCCGCCGTGAGGGCCGACCTCGACGCCGCCAGGGCGTCGGTCGCCTTCGTGCTGCGGGAGGTGGAGGCCGTGGAGACGAGGGCCGTCCTGGAGCGGGAGGCCACCAAGGACGCCCTGGCCCGGATACTGCAGCTCAACGAGGCGGTCCTGTCGTCCGCCGTCGCGGCGATCAGGGCGGAGGAGGAGAGGTCGGTCTTCTTTCAGGAGGCCATGCTCCGGTTCTTTGACTCTGACGGCAGGAATCTCGAGGTGGTCAGGAGGCAGATGGAGATGGTGGAGCGCATGGAGGCCGAGCTGCTGGCGAAGACCGTGGAAGTTGAGTACCTGCGGGCGGAGCTGAAGCAGGCCAGCGAGATTTACGTGGCGCCGCAACGAGATTCTGATGCAACGGTCACGGTGGTCGCTGCTGACGGTTGCGATGGTCATGATCAGGTTCAGGTTCAGAGACGTGAAACAGCAGTGGAAGATACTGGAACGGAGCCGGAATTCACGTTTCAGCACTCACCAGGATTATCTCTTGTCTCTGATGAGATCTTCAGAGTGGATTGCGACGCCGTTCCATCTGGTGGTAGCAAGATGGAAGCTGATACATCCGAGGATTTAGCTGAGAATGAGAGTAAACAAGGAGCGGCAGTAATGGTTGGGGAGACGACAGTGGCTGAAGGGAACTCCGATGCTCAAGAGACAAGATGTCTTGTTGCTAAAACCTCTGGAGAAGATCGAAGCATCGAAGCTCACACTAACAGCAATCAAGAACCAGATGAGTCCGACGGCGCAGTTCCAGACTTCGCGGCGTGCCAAGGGAATGATGTCCTTGTGAAAGATCACGAGGAGACGAAGGCAGACGCCAGCTTTGTCCTCGCGAGCTCCAGGGACGATTTCCAGAACGTGCACTCTGATGATGCCAAGGACGTCATCAGCATCGCCGAGCCTGACAACCAAGAACCACGAGCAGAGCCGGCCGCAGCTCCGATCTCCACCACGCCGCGAGAGGGCAGGTCGGATGCTTGCGTCGTCGCCACAGAGATCTTCTCCAAAGACGAGCACGAGTTCTACACCAAGGAGCTCGAGCCCGAGCCGGGGCAGGGGATCAAGCTGGACGGATACGTGCTCGTGTCGAAGGGCACCGACGTCGCGGTCAAGAACAACCAGCTGGACGAGGCGCGCGCCGAGATCAGCGACCTGCGGTTCAGCCTAGAGGAGGCCGTGCGGCGGGCGGAGCTGGCCGAGGAGGCGAAGGCGGCGCTGGAGCGGGAGCTGCGGGAGGAGATCAGGAGGAAGCACACCCCGTCGCGGCGGCGCGCGACGTCGGACTCGGAGGACGGCTGGCGCCCGGGGCGCGAAGGGGCGCGGCCGACGCCGTATCATGCGTCCGGGACGCCGTCTAGGCCGATGAGAAGTGCCAGGCCTGGAGGGGAGGACATGCCGACGCCGCGCTGCTTGACGCTTGGCAAGGTGCTCAACATGAAGTACAAGTGAATGTCCCGTTGCAGGATTCATATCATTGCAAATGTCCTTTATCTGCTCAATTATGAGTGCTATCTTCAAATGCTACCTACTACAGAGTAGTATAGTATGTATAACAGTGCAGTATTTTTTAAAACAAATGATTGGTGCTTTATTTCCTAATTTATTTCTTAATTTATAAGGAGCAAGGTGATGTTGCCTTACTATATTTTGTTTGTTTGAACTTTTTCTCAGCGTGAAATCACAAGTTCTAGCTTTCCGGTTTAGTTTTCAGAGAAAACAAAAGAAAAAAAAAGTTGAACTTATATGGGAAGCTAAAAAAATCTGGTTTATAGATTTTCTATAGATTTCTAAGTTTATCGAAAACTACCGTTAGTTTCTTAGAATCAAAATCTCAACAATTGTTTTTTCAGAAAAGCTATAAAAGATACATATCAAACGAACCTGCCCTTCAATGCTCATGGCTTTTTGATGGGCTTCGATTCTAACTTAAATTATGGAATTTTTAAATCTGTCTTTAGTTTAGCATCATTGTTCAGTTTTATCCTTTCTACCAGTAATGGATGATACATTATTACTACTAGATAGAGACAAAACTATGATCTCGGGTAATGGCACTAGGAAAAATTGCTGGCAGTTCTTGGTCAATTAGATTTTGCTTCACAAGAGCATGAAGACCGATACGACTTTTCACCAGGAGTATACTAGATATCGTAATTTTTCACAATGAAGTGGCAACCTAGAAGTGGAATGATTAACTCAAAATTGAAATAAGTTATAAACATGGTAAATACACACACTAGTATCTAGATGGGATAAATGTAATTTAAAAGTAAGAAAGCTAGATATATGTGAAAGAAATAGATAGTGACCTTAGTGTCATTAATTAAAAAAAGTTACATGGGAAAACAACGAGTGAGGTAAAGATACAAAATATACTTATTGTTGACACCTTTTTGGGACGCCAATCACTCAACAAGAACCAGCGGCGGTGCTCTCTGCATAGTCGCGGACGGTCCGCGGTCAGGGGCCGAACGGTCCACGACCTAGCGCGAGGCTAGGGTTTCCTGCCTGACGGCCGGACGGTCCACGCCCTGGGACCGGACGGTCCGCGCGTGCGCAGGGGCGGCGGAAGATTGCCGGCGATGCCTAGATCTCGCTCCCGCGAGGAACCCCGTCGAGGAGGAGAGATCCTAGGTGGTGTCTAGGCTCCTCTAATCGACGTAGAGTCAAAGAAAAGCGGAGGATTTGAAGATTGGAAGACTAACCTAGAACTAGACTAGAACTACTCCTAAGAATAAATGTAAATTGTATTGATTGAGGGTTCGATTGATTGATTAAATCGATCGTATTCCTCTGCTTTTATAGAAGAGGGGGGCTGGACCCGTTACCAACAAAATTCTGAGCTTATCCCGAGATTCTCGCCAACAAACATAGCAAGAAACTCGGAACCCTAATCTGTTCTGCGCTTGCATGGACCGTCCGTGCTCTCAATTTAGTGCTCAACATATGCCCCCTGCCTTTTGGTGGAGCTAAGCAAACCAAAAGCAACTAACTCGATGTGATTACATCGGTTCTCTTAGGCATCTTGCCACATACTAGGATGGTACTGTTTGAGGAAACACCCATTCAAAGCATTGGGTAAATCCTTACCTTGTAATGTTTGTAGTAAATAGGCGTTACCAGACATTACCTGTTTTACTTTATAAGGACCCTCCCAGCTTGGCGACCATTTCCCAAACTTCCGGTCTTTATTCCTTAGAGGCAGGATGGTTTTCCACACCAGGTCTCCTACTTAAAATGACTTTGCTTTGACCTTCTTGTTGTAGGCCCTGGCTACCATGATCTTGTCCTTTTCGATTGCTCCTAAAGCTATCACCCTTTTTTCGGTCACCTCATCAATATTATCCATCATTGAATTATAATAATCAATGACGGTTAGATCATTTTGTCTGGCGAACCTGACAGCATTCAAACTTATTTCCACAGGCAACACTGCTTCCTGCCCATAGACAAGCTCAAAAGGAGATACTTTAGTAGCACTATGTTTAGATATTCTGTAAGCCCATAAAGCTTCGGACAAAATCTTATGACAATGCTTAGGATTATCAGATATCTTCTTTTTATCAAGTTAATCAATGTCCTATTACTAGGCTCGGTCTGTCCATTGGCCTGAGCATAATATGGAGATGAATTAAGCAACTTAATTATATATAATTCAGTAAATTCACGTACCTCTTTTGACATAAAAGAAGTTCCTTGATCTGTAGTCAAAGTCTGGGGAATGCCGAATCTATGAATAATATGCTCAGTTATGAACTCAATTACCTTCTTGTGTGTCATGTTCTTCAGAGCAACGACTTCAGTCCATTTGGTAAAGTAGTCAGTGACAACTAACACGAACCGATGCCCCTTGATGGTGAAGGATGAATTTCCCCTATAAAGTCTAATCCACATCCTCTGAAAGGCCAAGGCTTGATGATAGGATGTAATTCGGCTGCAGGGACTAACTGTAGGTCGCCGAATTTCTGACACACTTGGCATCCTTTGTAGTATTTGAAACAATCAGTTATCATGTTAGACCAATAAAAACCAGACCTTCACAACAACCACTTCATCTTTGGAGCCGATTGATGGGTACCACAAATTCCTTCATTTACTTCGGCCATGGCTAATATAGCATCATCTGGGCCCAAGCACTTAAGCAGGACGTCGTTGACTGTTCGGCGGTAGAGTTCATCACTCATCAAAACATACTTGAAAGTTGTACGCTGAATGTTCTTATCTGTCCTGATATTGGGATTTCGTAAATAATTAGTTATGGGCGTCCTCCAATCACTTGTATAAGCTTCATTATTAGCCGAATCAATTAGGAGAACTTTCCTGGTAACCCTGGACGGTCCGGAGTCTTTGCTCGGACGGTCCGCGACCTGGGGAATTGGCCCTGCACTGGTTATCGGATTTTCAGTATTGTGAAATCTCCCTCGTTTTATCCGATAACCTGATGCATCTTGTGCCAAATTGTTAGCTCTATGATTCTCAACTCTAGAGATATGCCGAATACTGAATTCGTCAAAAGAATGAACTATGCCCCAACATTTTTCAAGGTAACTATTTAGAGTACCATCAAAACATTGATATTCTTCTATCACCTGTTGGATGACCAGCTGAGAATCACCAAATGCCTTCACATGTCTTACTCCCATACAATTTAAAAGTTCCAAGCCGAACAAAAGGGCCTCATATTCGGCTTGATTGTTAGTGCAATAAGTTTTCAATCGGTTAGAGAAGTCGAAGGAGACGTCACTTGGTGAAACAAGTACGATGCCAATTCCTTGCCCTTCATTGCAAACCGATCCATCAAAATATAAAGTCTAAGGAGTAACAGTGAGGTATGACATGTCTAGTTTATGAGTATCATTAATCCAATGTTTTACGATAAAATCCGCTACGACCTGGCCTCTCATAGATTTCAATGGTTCATAGGCCAAGTCATATTCTATGAGTGCATAAGCCCACTTACCAATTCTACCACTCAAAATTGGGTTATGCAACATGTATTTGATCACATCGGCTTGACCAGAAACAGTGCAATGACTAGACAGTAAATAACATCTACACTTCGTGCATGCATAAAACAAGCATAAGCATAACTTCTCAATAAAAGTGTACCTCGTGTCAGCATCCACCAACCTCCGACTTAGATATGTCACCACATGCTCCTTTCCTTCAGCTTCTTGTGTCAGAACAGCCCCAATGACCTTATTTTCAACTGCAATGTATAATCAGAAATGTACTCCTGCTCGTAGTGCTTTCAATACAGGAGCCGAAGACAAGTATTTTTTAATAAGATCAAATGCTTCTTGCTGCTCTGCCCTCAAGCGAATTCGGCATCATTCTTAAGCCGAAGGATAGGGGTGAATGCATCAATCTTTCCGGCTAGGTTAGAAATAAACCTTCGTAAATAATTCACCTTGCCGAGAAACTTCTGCACTTCGACCTTACAGGTCGGAGGTCCCACATTCCAAATAGACTTGATTCGGTCAGGGTCTATCTCTATACCATGTTCATGGATGATAAATCCTAAAAACTTACCAGCCGACACTCCAAAAGCATATTTACGTGGGTTAATTTTCAAACCATACCGACGCATTTTATCAAAGTCTTTGCGCAAATCAGCTATATGAGAACTAAACTGAGCCGATTTAACTACAATATCATCAATGTAGACTTCCATAGTGTTTCCCAATAGCTCATGGAAGATCAAATTCATAGCCCTCTGATAAGTAGCACCAGTATTTTTTTAGACCAAATGTCATGACAACCCATTCAAATAAACCAATGAAGCCTAGACATATAAAGACCGTTTTAGACGCATCTTCTTCGGCCATGAAGATCTGATTATATCCAACATTACCATCAAGAAAGCTAATAATTCTATTCCCTGATGCATTATTGATTAATATGTCGGCTATGGGCATGGGATACTCATCTTTAGGAGTTGCTCTATTTAAATTGCGAAAATCAATGCATACTCTAAGCTTACCTGACTCCTTCTTCTCCACCGGCACAATATTGGAGACCCACTCTGCATATCTGCAAGGTCTAATAAAATCAGCTTCTAGCAGCCGGTGGATTTCATCCTTGATTCGTGGGAGAAGGTCTGGACGAAATGTTCTAGCTTTCTGTTTGAAAGGTCTGAAACCGGACTTAATGGGCAGCCGATGCTCTACGATCTCTCGGCTTAATCCCGGCATCTCAGTGTAATTCCAAGCAAAGCAATCCGAATATTCCTTCAATAAACCGATCATTTCATCTCTAGGATCGGTCTCTAGGGTCTTGTTTACAAAAGTCAGCCTTGGAGTTTTACCATCTCCTATGTCGATCTCCTCCAAAGGATCGGCCGATGTAAACCCCTGTCCTAGTTTATCGAGATCTCTGAATTCCTCTATCATGTCCCCCACAGAGGAATCAGATGATCTTTGTGTGATGGCGGACTCCCCGGTCTTGAGGGCTGGATCATCCGTGGTACTGTCTTTACGCTATGGTAGATTTTCGGTCTTAAAGACCGAACTGTTTTGGGAAAAACCGGACCATCCGGCCTCAGAAGCTGAACTGTCCGTGACCAAGGGCTCATGAATTTGATGTGTACTCATCATTTAAACTTTATTTAGGATTTAGCCGATTCTCCATCGGCTCTAGCATTACAGGAATGAAACCCTTCTTATCTATACTTATGAACTGGTAATCAAAAAAATCTACTCCTGTGAGACATGTAGCAGTCTCATAAGTCCATAGTACAGGGGCATCGGCCACAGCGATACAGGCCGATACATCAGCATGTACTTGTTCTACATCATCACCTACCCATTGTATTAACATTTGATGTAATGTAGAAGGTATACATTGGTTGGCATGAATCCAATCTCTGCCTAGGATTAGACTGTAATTCCTTCTACATCAGCGACGAAGAATGCAGCAACAAGGGTCTTAGTCCCGATGGTTAATTCAACGGACGTGACTCCCCTGGCTTTGATCGAACTATCAGTTCCAACACCACTGAGGGTCATGTTGGTTTTGACAAGTTCATCATCCTGTTTACCTAATTTTCTGTACAATAAATAAGGCATTAGATTTACAGACGCCTTTCCATCTACCAATATTTTAGCAATCGGAATCCCATCAATGTGACCGCGCACGAAGAGCGGCTTTAAATGATTTACCGATTCCTTTGGTTTAGTAAAGGCGGCTTCTTTAGGACCAAAATCAAACTGGGCAACAACAGGTTCATCGTCGCCGACAATAGTACAATCGGCGGAAAATGTAATAATATTTACATCCATACCTAGACGCTCTGGAAAAGCTTCGTAGTCGACCAGGTCTTCTCCCAATTGGTCATCTTCCTCCATTGATGTTGGTACGTCGTCGGAGGCGTCCTGGTGTGGTGTGGATGGTCCGGACTCAGGGGTCGGACAGTCCACGCCTGGTGCAGATGGTCCGGCCCTGTTAGCCAGGCTGTCTGCCATACCTGTAGGGTGCTGCACAAGTGTTGTTTTATTTTCTATTCTTGTGGCCAATGGCTTTTTCTCAACGGCCTTTGGTCTCCATCTCTTTTGTGGTGGCGGATACTGAGGATGCGTGTCATTGAATATTTTTTCCGCCTCCTTTTCCTGGTTCTCCTTTGCTCTTAGGCGTTGTAATTTTCGCTTTTAGGACCGTATCAATCCCGATGGGCACCATCGAGGCATGGAGTATTTTGGATCGACCACTTTGTTGACAGTCGTATCTTCTGTTTTGTTCGTGTTGGCCGATTCGCCAAAAATCATCGGCCCTTCACTTTCCTGTATGATGATATCTGCATTACCTATTTTGATGATATCCTTTTTTGTTGTTCTTTCGGTCGCTGCAGGTATATGCCCCCTTGCCGGATTGGTCGGCCTTTGAGGCCGAGTAGTCCGGCAATCTTGTTGGGCCTATGTCTGGTGACCGGATTGAGCGACGCTCAATCGGTCTTGTACTGGTGGTGCTAACCTGTCGAATACAGATGTTTGTGGTGCCCTCCAAGCGGAGTACTGTGGCATCCCAAGTGGGTATGGTGGTACGCCCCACATTTGATTTGGGACATATGGTGGAGGTATGTATGCATATGGATATGGATATGGCATAGGTGGATATGGGGGTGGAGGTGCCCATGTAGGTATGTTAGGTCTTAATTGGACAGTATGACCTTCCATTTTTCTGATTGGTGAGGTGGTCCAATCGGCCTTACCTGATATTGCTCACGAATGGGCGAGCGAGGTCGCTTTGTTGGCCGGTCACTGGGGCCAGCCTTCTTTTTCACATATTTGGACAATAATTGATCGAAAGTCGGGCCGGATTTGACCAGCCAACCAGCTGCTTTAAATGTATTTGTTTTCCACCTATTTATCTCTGGTCGTCATGGTTTGAAGGTACGCGGTCGTTGCGGGTCTTGAGTATGATCGAACTGTCCGCTGGAATTCTCTGGACCGTCTGCGCCTATGTGTCGGACCATCCGAGATGCGCAGCACGGGCTCCTGCTCTTGTCCCTTGGTCTGCGCTTGCCCCCCAGTGCCGGAGGTCGTGATGGTCACCTTAAGAGTTTCCCCTCCATCAGGAGTCTTTTCGGCCACCACCTTCCTACAAGAAATCTTATGATTCCCATCGGCCTCTCTTGCGTTGCCGATGATTATCTCTTTGCCTTTGCCTTTATAGGCTGTGTTTGGTCGAATCAGGACACTGTTGCCCTCGAAGTCGATCATATTCATCGGAAAGGGCTCCGTATCTACTTGTATTTCCTGAAATTTCAATCGTCCTTCGTTAATGGCCGATTGAATCTGTCGACGGAATACATTACAATCATTAGTGGCATAAGAAAATGAATTATGCCACTTGCAGTATGAACGATGTTTTAGCTCGTCGACGGATGGAACAGTGTGATTTATTTTAATGTTGCCATTTTTAAGTAATTCATCAAATATTTTATCACATTTACCAACATTAAATGTAAACTTAACTTCCTCTTGCCATTTCTTTTGAATCGACTGCAAGGAGGAACAAGCCGAAGATTTGGCCTGTTTTGGCCAAACCATTTCAGCAGCATATACTTCTATTGATTCGTCGTCCAAGCTACTTTGGTCGCATTCTACTATATGGACATTGTGACGAATGGTTTTGGCAGTCTCTTTGCTTCGGCTTTCACAGGCCGAAGCTCTCTGGTGTAATTGTGCTAGCGTGAAAAATTGGATGCCTTCTAATCTTTCTTTTAAATAATATCGTAGTCCATTAAAGCCTAACCCTGCTAGCTGTTTTTCTGCTAAGTGTATTTGAAAGCATCGGTTTCTTGTATCCCAGAACCTCCGGATGTATTCATTAACCGATTCGCCTTTCCCCTGTCGCAGGGCCACTAGGTCTACCAAATCTAACTCATAGTCACCAGAGAAAAGTGGTCATGGAATTTTTGTTCTAAATCCCCCCATGACAAAATAGAATTAGGAGGTAAAGTGGCGTACCATGCGAACACGGTTCCTGTTAAAGACAATGAAAATAAATGCACGCGAAATGCTTCTGTGTTGGCCAATTCTCCTAATTGTGCTAAGAACTGACCTATGTGTTCGCGCGTGTTTTTCCTTGGTCACCCAAAAATTTTGCGAATTCGGGTATCCTGGTTTCTTAGGGGTATGGGTGGTGATCAAATCGGCTGTCATAAGGTTTCCGATATGATTGCCCCCCAGACACCATGCTTACTCTGAGCTTATCTCGGAACGCCCCGGCTATTTCCTCCCTCACTATATCGATGGCAGCTGGTGCGAGACCACCAACTCTTTGGTCAAACATAGGTGGGGTTAGCTGGATATTAGCGTGTTGCCTTCCCCCCATTGGTTTGAGCTATGTGGTGCATTTCCATTTACCCTATATGACTCATAGGATTGATCGTTCCTTTCCGACCTTATAGGTGGGACCGGAAAGCTTTCCTGGGCTCGGGATTTTGCATTAACGGACTGGGTAGTTTAAATTTTGCGCAATACGATGTGGCTCAGGCACATGTGTTGGTAATTCATTAAAAATGGACCCGACCTTTGCTGGCCCGGACGGTCCGCGCTCACGTGCGAACGGTCTGGGCATGTGCAGATCGGCTGATTTACTGCCGATTTGCGGTTGCTCAGGGTATGTGTCCATCGGCATCCCATAAAGGGGTTGTGACTGGTCGTGACAACCTATAACCGATGTGTTACGTGTGTTCCCCCCTAACTCAACCTCGTGCGGAGGAAAATTTGCAATACTAGATTTATCAAATGCATGTACTAGTCTCCTATAATCATTTTGCATACCCCCTATGATATTTTGCATTTGTTCTCGCTGTTCATCTACATAATTTCTAAGAGATTGTAGCTCGTTTGTATTACTTACATTGGGGATATCTGGTGTGGGTCGGAGCGAAGCTGGATCCGTCGCCCGTTGTCGGATGACTTTATTGTTCCTGTCCACCTTGAAGTTAGCCAGGAACTTTACTTTTGCCTCCTGGATCATCTGCTCTTTGTGCTCCTCGAACTGAAGCTATTCGTCGGGCGGCAAGGTTTCCCAAGTCGGCTCTATAATGTTGCTGGGGGAGACTTCAGAGCTATCCCTTGTGTAAGTGCAATCAACCCTAATTGAGGATTTTGGTGATTAAATGACAAAACAAATAGAGATTCTAACAAGTTTGCTCCTAGCATGTATACAGTTATTCTACAGACAGGAGAAGCACAAATCTTATGAGTATAAAAAATGTAAAGCACAGCGGATTTAAATTCTACATCATACGGCGTGCTCCAAGTGCTTGGAAACAACGACAGTGTTCATTTTATAATTCTTGAGTTATAGGAATCGTCGTTGTAGGATCTAGGACACCGGCTAGAGGGGGGGTGAATAGACGGTTTTGACTAAAATCAACAATACTAAATAAATTTAATCAATGCAACAAGAGAAATAAATTATCTAGTGTCAATAAGTAAACAATGTATGAAAAACAACTACGGAAATTGAATACTTGAAGAACAATAAGCAAAACACTAATCAAATGCAAGGCAATAAGTAATGCTAGAAAGAATAGACACCGAAATTTATCCCGTGGTATCGGTGATTTGCCGATCACCCCTAATCCACGTTGAGGTGGACTTCAAGCTCTCACTTGCTCCTCTATCAAGACACGACTTGATCTTTGAGCCAAGTGGACAAGAAATCACTCAATACCTCGATTCCACTAATGTCACCTTTGCCGCTCCGGCGAGGTAGGCGCGAACCCCTCACAATCCACACCGCGACTTCTCCACAATCTTCTTGGAGAGCTCGACGGAGACAATCACCCGAGCCGTCTAGGAGGCGGCAACCTCCAAGAGTAACAAGCCAACGACGCTTGCTCGGTGTACCACCTAGTGCCTCAAGAATCACCAAATGATGCAAATGCACTAGGAACACTCAATCTCTCACTAGAATGCAATCTCAAGCAAAGAGTGTGAGAGAGTGAGTTGGAGGATCACAAATGAGCTCAATGTGTGCAAGGAATGGCCAAGAGAGATCTCTCACACGAGCTACCCTTCTATTTATAGTCCCCCACTAAAATCCAACCGTTATGTGCAAAAGGGGGCAGTTCTGCGCACACGCGGACCGTCCGCGCCCTAGGGCCGGACGGTCCGCCGTACATGTAACGGCTATAAAGACCATTTGAAAACATGTCAGAGCTGACTCAAAAGGTGGGTCCGAACAGTCCGCCCCTCAAGGCCGGACCGTCCACGACCTGACAGCTTGAAACACCCGAGCCTCGGATCAAAAGAAGTTAACACGTGCGGACCGTCCGGCTATAAATCCCGGACGGTCCGCGACCTGAGACAGTACTGTCCGGACTGGTCACCCGGACAGTCCGTAGTACAAATCTGTAAAAACACACAGTCCCTGTCCAAAAACGAGTTTGACACTTGCGGACCGTCCGCCTCTCACAGGCGGACCGTCCGCCTAATAAATCAGGGACTGGTCCGAAGTTACCCTCCTCTGGACATGACTGCGGACGGTCCGCAGTACAATAGAACACAGTGCCAATACAAACGGTCAGACTTCGGACCTTTCTGGTGGATCGCGGACGGTCCGCCCCTAAGGCCCGGACAGTCCGCGCATCCATGACTTCGCAATTCCAAACAAGCTTTTGAAAGAACTTTTGACTCGCGAAATGTGAAGCGCTGTTAGTCCTCATGCAAATGCAACTACTTGATGCTCTATGAGGCACTAAGTTATACACAGATCTAAGTCATTGACCCCTCTTAATAGTACGGCTATCTAGCCTACTAACCCGGTCAGGTATCTTCTCTAAACTCCTTAAGACCGGCAAAAATGAAACCTATATTATACCTTTCCCTTCATCTGATCTACAACCAATGCGTATGATTCTTCAACATTTCCTGCTCTATGTGGTCCAACCCTGCATTCTTATTTCTCCAAGAATCGTTAGTCCACAAGCAGTTGTCATTAATTACCAAAACATTACCAAAGGGGCCTAGATGATTCACAGTCGTTCAATTAAGAGGGATCCGCAATGGTTAAGTAAGTTATGCAATGAGCTAAGTTCAAATTCCTTCAAAATCATCTAAGAGAACACTTTTCTAGATCATGAATGCCCTTTGAGAAACCACTTTTTCTCCCCATAAGAGTTCCACCTTTGTTCACTTCAGAATTTCAAAACTTGCTCTTCAGCCTCTGAAACCGGTTCAACCGGACCTGAAACCGGTTCAACCGGTTTCTGGACTGTTTCTCTGCCACCTCTGCTCTGACCAGTCTGACAGTCAGAGCTGTCAGAAAAGTCGTGTGCAGACTTTTTTGAAAACCAGTTCAACCGGATTTTTTCCCGGCTCAACCGGTTTTGAGTCCGGTCGAGTCTCCGGCTGAGTAGATCAGTGAACCGAGATCTCCCTGGTGGAAACCGGTTCAACCGATTTTTGGCTCTTTTCTCCCAATGGCTGCCAGCTTTTGGGGGATCCTTTAAATACCCCCCACACTCTCTCTCTCTTCATAACTTCTGCTCTCTCCACGATTCCTCAGCTGACCAAACTCCAAACAAGGGCATTCAATTCACATCTCACACCCAAAATCGCATCTCCTTCAATCGCTTGAAGGATCCTTGGTGTGAGGTGAAGTCGATCTAACGCGCTGTCAATTTCATCTTGATTCTCCCATTCTCTTTGTTCTTGAGCTCATTGCAAACTTAACCTTGTGCGGATTTGTTACTCTTGGAGCCTTGTGTTCCTTGACGGTTAGAGGTTGCTTGGGAGTCTCCAAATTTGTGGACGACCCCAAGAAGTTTGTATTACCCGCTCTTTAAGCAAATTTGAGAAGAGATTGCCTTGACCTTGGTGGTCGGCTTGTGGAGGATTAGGGTTGGAAAAGACCTGGCCCTTTGTGGGCTCCTCAACGAGGAGTAGGACACCTTTGTGGTGGTTGCCGAACCTCGGGTTAAATCGCGTGTTCCTGTGCGTTCTTGTTAAGTGCCTTAAATTGTTGGTTGGTTCATATTCATCTATTCGAGTGGATTTTCTGTAGGGCAAGTCATTAGCAAAATCTTTCACTACTTCGTCATATTTGTTTAACTGATTATTTAATCTAAGTTGAGCAGGTTCAAACTTGTTCAGTTGTAAACAAAATCAACTGAACCGGTTTGCACCAGTGCAACTTTAATTTGACCTATCTCGAAGTTTTTAGTGAAAAATTTCAGGTGTAGCCTATTCACTCCCTCTAGGCTACTTTCACCTTGAACCGACCATTGAGGGCCGATTTGATGGGTCTAGATATGTGTTCCCTAGCGGAGTCGCCAAAAAGCATGTTGACACCTTTTGGGGGCACCAATCACTCAATAAGAACCAGCGGCGGTGCTCTCTGCACAGGCGCGGACGGTCCGCGGCCAAGGGCCGGACGGTCCGCGATCTGGCGCGAGGCTAGGGTTTCCTGCCTGATGACCGGACGGTCCGTGCCCTGTGGCCGGACGGCCCGCGCGTGCGTAGGGGCGGTGGAAGATCGCCGGCGGCGCCTAGATCTCGCTTCCGGGAGGGACCCCGTCGGGGAGGAGAGATCCTAGGTGGTGTCTAGGCTCGGGTAGACCGACCTAGACTCCTCTAATCGACGTAGAGTCAAAGAGAAGCGGAGGATTTGGGGATTGGAAGACTAACCTAGAATTAGACTAGAACTACTCCTAAGAATAAATGTAAATTGTATTGATTGAGGGTTCGATTGATTGATTAAATCGGCCGTATTCCTCTGCTTTTATAGAGGAGGGGGCTAGACCCGTTACCAACAAAATTCCAAGCTTATCCCGAGATTCTCGCCAACAAACATAACAAGAAACTCAGAACCCTAATCTGTTCTGCGCTTGCGCGGACCGTCCGGCCCACAGGCGCGGATCGTCTGGACCGTGGACCGTCCGGTCTTAGGGTCGGACCGTCCGTGCTCTCAATTTTGTGCTCAACACTTATATTACACTACAAAACATTATTTACAGTTAACCTATTGATAAACAAAAACATGTTAAGGTCTTGCATCGAGCGAATTTTTTAGGTCCCAAGGTAATCTAGAGGTAGGAAGACGTCCATCAAACAAAAGCCAGCTACTATCACGTATAGATCTACCAGAGTACCGGACAACAGGATCGATCAGTTATATAGGTCTACGTAATTACCGACCTCCACTGCCACATCAACTCCAATCTCTACTACTACTTAAGAACATAGTGTAGACGTCCACAACACGATGGCGCACGGTTCTGCCAATCCCCGGACGCGTCCATCACCCGCCCCGTCTGTCGCCCCGCGTCCACCGCTTCGTCTCTGGTGCCAAAAATCGCGTCCGTTGTTTCCTCTCTGGTGCTCAGAATCGCAGCCGCCGCTCCAATCAATACTGCGGCCGCCGCTTCCTCCATTCGACTCACCTTCCAACCTTGGCACCTCCTTCCATCGACGGCGCTCGTGCTCCCACCCCGCCGCGTAGCCCCGCCCCCGTCCATTCCGCGCGTCGATGTCGCCCAATCCGCATCCCTCGCTCCGCCCGCCCCGACGCACGCGGGTATGTGCCCGTGTGTGCCCGTGCACACCTGTGCGCCATGCCCCCGCCCTCCCCCCGCCCGTGACTCCCCCGTGAACCGTGACCCCTCCGCCATTCTTGCCGCCATCATCGTGCCCCCGCCCCCATACGAGCCGCCCCCTCCCCTCGCGACCATCGAGCCCATGCTTTCCTATCATTCTCGCCGCCATCGTTGCGCTCGTGCCTTTGATGGAAGCCTATCGCGTGATGCCAACGTCCGTCTCTCACCCCGCACGTCTTGGTCTGACCGCTGCGCTTGGCCCCCTCCCCCACGAGATTGTCGCTCCACTCGCCGCAATGCCGCAACACCCGGCGAGACTGCCGAAATTGTCGCCATCCTCCACCTCCACTCTGCTCGCTATGGCAAGACTGTTGCGCCCGCCCTCCACCCCCGATGCGTCCATTTAAAGGGCATGATTTGTGGACATCGCAACAATGGAGGTGCTCCATCCTTCGCGCGCCTCTATCGGCGACTGGTATTATTCATCCTGCCGCGCCCCGGCCTCCAAATCATTGGTGTTTCCTTCACTGTTTTAGTTGCCAATTGTTTCTTCGCTAGCTCAGTTAATTAATCATTGGTGGATTTGTTCGGCCCCTATCACAGAGTTCTCGCTTGTCTAGATGGAGATCATGGATTTCTTCAAGATCAGCGGAGCCCGACGTTGTTGGTGGAAGCAGCGGTAGTAGAAGTCCGAGGGCACACGGGAGGATGCCAAGAAGAGTCGTAGGCTGCTGCCCTTCGTCCCAGTTCCAACCCCGCCCAGCGGCTACAACAGATGGCGTTGCTGACATGCTTGGGACACTGCTATCCTTAGTCGATATCTCATGCCTCTGTTTTCAAACACTGGTGGGGTCAGGATGCCAACTTGGCATTTCTTCAGAAGCATATGGGAACTTTATTTGAGAGACCTTCTGAGCCCTGATCTGTGAATATAAGGAGACATGATGTGCACTCGGGTGACTTTTTGATGTTTTCAAAAATCTGAGGGCGATGGAGTGGATTCCAGACACTAGAGAAATGGGTGACCGACACATTTGCTAGGCACACTGTAGTTTTCCTGAAAGATGGTAATGGCACCCACTGGGTTGCAGAATCGAGATATGAAAAATAAAAAAGGTAGTATTTCTCTGAAAATTCTTAGTTCAGTTAGTAGCTAGGACTTTGACCTATATGATTTAAGAACAATTGTAACACATAATTTGGTTCAGCCTTGGCTATTTTACATAGCAAATATTTATTGAGATTTCTTATTTTCTCCATGTAGTGAAATGATATTTCCAACTGTTAAATTTCAATGATATATGTCAATGATGGCAGAGTGATGAAATCATTAGTATGACTCCATGGGATGAATGGTGGGGGATGTCACCCAAAGATGAGTCAAACCCTCAGATAGCACTTGGTAGTTGGTACTGCTTTTTCTTTGTTAAAACTCGCTTTCATGTTCCTACTTTTCAAATTTTCTTTTGCAACATATGTTGTACTTCTCCCATGCCCATAATTTAATTCATGTTTGTCTTTCTACATTCTCATGTTTCTGAGATGACATGGATACAAATTAGAAGGGCATTACCAACATTATCAGCCTGAAGTACCACATTAATTGCTCTTATGACCTATACCCACTTTACAAATTTTAACTGGAAGTTGGTATATAACACGAGCATTCTAAATTTACCTAAAACTCACAAGTAGACAAGCCATTTGCTGACACCGCTTTAGATTGCTAAGCATTCACTAACATTGAAAAAGTTCCTAGACATATCTTTTCTCCACACAATATTTCATCTATGCATATTACTGTTTGTGTTGCACTGCTCAGTTTATCATAATTATTAATCCTAGGTAATGGCTATTATGTCCATGTCGACCAGATTGCAGCCACGTTATGCTTCTAACATATGGAATGAAGCCCTTAATAAATGACTTGGGACTGAGGTATATATCAATGTCATAGCTGATAGAAAATTGATGACGATTCTGCAGTTTGTTTGTAACATGTAGCTATCCATGAGGAGTTCGGTTCTATGTTTTGTTTCTGTATTCCATCTTAGTAACCCCAATTGACTTTGTTGTGTGAATCAAGTAGTTTAGTTTGCTTTCATCCATTTTTATTTGATTTATTTGATATTTCTGTGATGGAAGTATTCAAAGTGACTAAAAGCTCGTCAGTGACTGAGGAAACATAACATCTATGCTTTCCTTGGATTTAGAAACTGGACCTTCATGGGATCATTACAGAGGCCGAGAGATGAGCCTTGTTCTTCAACTACCTGTTCACCGTATGCAAACGAGACGACTAGGTCACTGGGAATACAGCGATGGCAAATCGACGACGTGTGTCGCCTTTATCCTGTTGATGTACAAGGTGGCTGGAGTCTGCTCCCTACATGGAGTCAGTCAAGGTCACTTGAGTTCACCGTAAGTAGTGCCTCCTGAGTGAATTGTTTTCTAAACCGTTTATTGCGTTGCATCCAATTCAAGTGACAAATAAAATCCCTAGTGGATTCGAGACACATACATGCTCAAGATCTTCGAGGACAACTAGACGAGGCTGCCCAGCTGGTGCAACACGACGTGCTTTATTGTGATCATTACTCGTTACCATCCCTACATTCCTTTTTCTTTGTTTGTTGATGTGATTAGGTTCATTCTCTTATGTGATATGTGAAGCTCGAGTGAAAAGAAAATTTATGTGATGAGAACAAAGCAGCTGAAGTTGGAATATATTGAGATATCTATAATGTGGTGTGGTGTGACCCATGACTGACATAGATTAGGAAGATTTGGTGGGCTTGGCTTGATGACAGCACTGTTTTTTTTGTCTGGCAGCAGTGCTTTCGCCTTATGTTTGCTGCTCTTCAGGTCTCTATGGATGACATCGCCCCCTCTCCCGCTATTATTAATTTAATTTGTAGCGAGACTGACATGATGATGATAAGATGACTGATCGCTATGTCTACATGGGATGCCCATCATCTAATGATTTTTTCTATAATTTACGATGTGTTTTGTCAGATATATATATGCGAGGAAGTTCGGTTCTATGTTTTGTTTCTGTATAAATGAAACCGTAGAAAAGCACGGACACACTACTAGTTAGTGTGTGATGATCGATTCATATGGGTTGTTATAGGCTCTAAAATTTAGACTATAAAATTTAAGGATAAGGTTATATTTAGATTGAGTTTTATTTCTTTCTATTTTTAAATTAAAATTAATTAAAGATTTAAACGAATTCTAAATAAATCTTTAGATCGTGATCCGTCATGACACCGTTGCCGGTTGGTAGCACTGATATACAATTTCTCGTCAAAACGTTTACTTACAAGAAATTTAATTGAGCAGCGTTATTATTAAAATGTTAGTGTTTTTATAGGACTAAAAAAATATTGCGCGCTGCACGGAGGCATTCATCCGTCCTGCGATTTTCGTTTCCTCCGTGTCTCCGTTCTTCATCCTGCGGTAGAGAACAAGACGAGGTCGAGGACCCAGACGCAGACGCAGACGCAGACGCCGCGCGCCTTCTCCACCGCGAAGTCGTCGTTCCGCGCTGCCGCCGCCGCCCTAGCAAGGTTCGTTCCGTCTTCTGCTCTTCAGTAGTGGTGCCCAGGACTGTGATCTGTCTCGAATCTTGGTGAAATGAATCTGCGGGTGTGGTGGTATCGTTGATTCAGCGCGCGGGGGAATTATTTGGGTTTGAGCCGCCATCTAGGGCTGGATCTCTGGCGCGGAGCTTCTAGTTCTAGATCCCGCCTACTCGATTCGATGTAGGAGGTGTTTCATTAGGGAGTAGGGAGTAGGGACTAGGTTTTCAGATGCAATTCTGCGCGGCCTCTAGGTTTAAAGGCACGGTGCTGTGGAAGTGGTATTTAGTGACATTCTCTTGTCTGAGTTGTCTCCAGTGATCTCGTTTGCCTGTTTCCTTCGGGTTCTGTACCCTTGTGGAGCTCATACTCTTTGTTGTCTTCTGAGTCTGTAGTTTTGGTGCCTAATTTTACACTTACTGCAGGTGTTGGATTCTGTGTTGCGGCTTCGGAGTGTCATTGCTACCCTTCTGACAACATGGTTTCTTTCGAGATGAATGACCTCAAGAGTATGCACCAGACATTACATTTTTTGTTTGAATTGGTGCTAATAGGGACATCAATATGTAGTGCCAGGAACTCCATTTTTGGTGTGATTTTTTGTATCTCGTTTATTATTTATGACCTTCACATATCTGCAAATTGCCACCACATACAATGCATATGGAAAGACCGGTATACATGAGTTCTTTTATTCCATATGATCTCACATACCCAATATTTTAGTAGTATTATAGTCAATCATGTCTTTATCATGTATTATTATTCTGCTCAATTCTGCAATGCATTTGTGGGTTGAAGGATCAAACATGATGAATATACGACCTTGGAACACATGTGATGAATTGTTGTTTCGTTGCATTGCAGTATGTGGGCTGGACAAAAAAGATCGTTGAGTTAGCTCAGTGGCTCGTTTGAAAAAGGCCCCGATTAAACTTATTTTTCTTTTATAATGAAAATGACTGGATTTGAATGACTTTTGAGTTTTGACTTCGGCTCAGATAGTTAAGCTCGATTTGGAGTTGATCTCAAACAATTCAGGAGTCTAATAAACTATGATGCGTGGATACTTCACAAAACTCACGTACGGTATCGGATACTGTATCAGATACGGATACTCCTCGGATACTTCTGGATACGTATCCGGGGCGTATCGGGAATTTCTGTGAATTTAAAAAAAAATGAAAAATGACGGATACTCCTAGTACACCTCTCCGACACCTGCGGGATACCTTATATGGTCTCTGGTCTGTTAGAATTAGAACTTAGAACTTGTGTGGTGAACTAGTGATTATTTGCGAGTCTGCTGGTGTAGCGTATCGTTACACATGTTTTTGGCATGCTGAATTCATTGATTTGAGTCCATATAAATTCTGGAAGAGGAAGTAGATGTTTACTTTAGTCAAAGTTGTTGAACATTAACTTCTAATGCCGTTAAATTGAAGTGATCGGCTGTGGTCCATCTCAGACATTTCAGCATTTAATTTTATTTATAATATATATTGCGTATCGCCGTCTCAGTATTTTTTGAGAAATGGCGTATCGGCGTATCCGTATCCCCGTATCAGGGCAACATAGCTGATAAATAAGAGCAGGCCTATTTTGAAGGAAGCTCTAAAAAGTGTTGTTGGCTCGTCATCCACCCCTTATTGGCCGGTCACAGTGTTACACATAAGTTGGACCAATAATTAAATCATCAGAATTGGAGCCCTACCAACTAAGCTTTTTAGCATAAGCATAGAATCTTAGGGGTTAGTGTGGGTTATGTTTTGGCTTGAATGTTGTGTTTGCAAATCTCCAAACAATGCCTGAATTAGTTAGAAAGTGTCTTGAAATTCAGTAACATATATGGTTCCATTAAACGACCTGTACCATTTTCTGATCAATTTTTGTTGACCCTTGCATTCATCTGATGATGTTGTCAGAAATAATGAAACAATTTGGAGCAGAAATTGAGCAGTTAGATTTGCAAATGTCAGTTAGAATCTAGTAGTCTTTTTTGGATTGGTCCTGGTGCCATTTGCTTGCAAATGTCACTATTTTCATTATTTCATTTATGATTGTGCCTTTGTGAAAGCCATCTGAGTAGAATTATGTAGGATGTAGTAAGCTATTAGTGTTTTTTTTTTCAATTTATCATTGTAAGTTAACTGTAAGTCATTGTAGCAGTGGCATTATGTATCTGGCAGGATAATTATGGGCAACAAACTTTGGTTGTGCCATTATTTCCTGATTTATTTATCCTTCTTATTGACCTGTGACTTGCTGAATTCTGTTTTTTTCCTGAAATAGAGATTGGGCTAGGCCTAACAGGCTTTGGAATATTCTTCTCCTTCCTGGGAATCATTTTCTTCTTTGACAAGGGCCTTATTGCAATGGGCAATGTAGGTTTTCAGTACTCAATATTTTTTCTTTGAATTTTGAAGTGCGAAAGTTAACTCAAAGACTGATTACCATATGGTTAATGCCACCATTTCAGATCCTCTTTCTATCTGGTTTGGGTTTGACAATTGGTTTGAAATCCACTATGCAGTTCTTCACCAAGCCTAAGAACTACAAGGTTTGAATCACTAAATTTCATGTACATGTTTACTTTAAACGCAACATATCTAGTGTAAAAACGATTAGGGTACTAACATCAAATCTTGTCCATTGGGTTCACCATCTACGGCTCAGTGCAGTCCCACCTTCTCTCATACTATTTTCTAAAGAACCCCTGCGTTTTCACAGAATAGGGCGTGCTGTCCCCAGGTGGGATTGCACTCAGCCTTAGATGGTGGATCCGATGGACAAGATTTGATGGTAGCATTGTTAGCACCATAATCGTTTTTACACTAGATATGTTGCCTACTTTAAAATCCATGATATCTAATTATCTGATGTAATAAACAGGGTACTATCTCATTTGGTGCTGGCTTTTTTCTGGTTCTTATTGGGTGGCCCTTTCTTGGCATGCTCTTAGAAGCATATGGCTTTGTTGTACTCTTCAGGTTGTATGATTCTCTTTAATTGTTCTCTCTTTAGCAATCTGCAACAGGAAATGCTTCATCCATCTTACAAAGTGGCAAATCCCTTGCCACTCACCCACAAATAGCAGCAATTCAAATGGTTGTACACGCAATGCAACAGTACACATCTGCTATTCAAGGTTGAAACATCAACCTGAAGCATTCAATGCATTACCAATAACTATTCACAAAACTTTTTTTTTTGCTCTTACTCCATCATTAATGTCAAAAGATTAGCTTCTATATGGATGCTTACATGGATTTAATTACAGTGGATTTTGGCCAACCCTTGCTGTTTTCCTCCAAAGGATTCCTATCATTGGATGGATTTTTCAACAACCGTTTGTCACATCGGTAAGGAGTTCAGAACACAAAACATTCATTCTTTTTTTACTCAAGACGAGAGACTTATTCCTTGTTTGATACCCTTATCTGCAGTTCCTTGATCGCTACAGAGGAAAACGAGTTCCGGTTTAGCTTAGTCCTGCTATTTTTCAACATACTTCCCTCACAAATATCATGCGGTTATGGATATGTTCCGTCCTTGCCTTTTTCTTTAACTTGTTTAGTTGGTGGTAGGATTTTTTTTGTGTAAATTACCCCTCATCCGTGGTTTTCCACAGACCAGAATGCATTTTCCCCGTTAATACATTGAAGAAAGTTCTCATGCAAGCCTCTTTGTGGGGGAAAATGAAGTCTTAGGGATGTTCTGAAAGTAGTGACTACCCATCATGTCTTTTGTAACATTACTTAATGTAAGCATATCTGATATAGGTATGCAAAGGCTCCAATAGCTTCCGTTTGCTGTATGGGAAAGAAAGGAGACTTGGCAGAATCGAAGTTACTTGTGATTCTTGTATTATTTTCTTCAGTAACCCCCTTCCAGGCCTAGTATGAGAACTCAGCTTTGAGTTGTAAAGAAAAATTGCATTGGTAATCTGGTATGAGTTCTGGTCTGCTGGATTGGCGTCTACGCCTCGCCATGTTGGCTTTGTAAGGTTCCGCAGCTAATCAAAAGTGAGCCGTTTATCACCTTGCAAGTACCTTTCAAAATACAAGCTGGAAAGAAGCTTCATAAATGTGCATATGGTCCGTCTTATTGACTTAGCAATGTAGTGCATCTAAGCTCAGATTGGCACTGAGCAAACTCCAAATTAACCAGTGCATTGAATCATAAATTCATGTCAACCAAGACAAAGGATTAAAAGGAGAATGCTACATTGAGTCAGATATCCCAAAGCAACACGTTCGCACGCAATTCGGGGTTTCAGTTACAAGCATTAAGTATTTGGGAGTGAAGTTTTTTTTTATAGTTTTAAAAAAATGCTGCAGTATTATCAAATACTGTAGTATTATATACATAATGGTGTTTGACAAGTTAGCTAAAGTTTCTGTTTTTACTGTTTTCAAAACTATAGTATTTTAAACTGTGATATTGTCATGACTAAGGTATATTGCAGCCGCTAGCAAACCTAATCATACAATCAGATATAGCCAATCCTACAGTCAAATTATAGCCAATATCTCCGTAGCACTGCTCAGCCACACGCAGCAACTCCAATATCCAAACCATGCAATATTTTAAAACTCAAATGATCCTGTCAAGAGCAGATCACAAGCCGTTGAAGGCATCTATTCTAACTAGGTCGACCTAAACCATTCAGATGATGGCATGCCCGTATCTACAGCTAGGCTACCCTGACCGGAATGTAGAGTTGCACTGGCCCAATTCGATGACCCGTGCAGTGCACGATTCTTGAAGGAATGCAGTCAGTGTCGTCGCCTCCTGATGCCTCACATCCATCACTTGACGATCTTGTAAACTCAATGCCATTACAATCAGCAGACTCTGGAGCTGTATCTAGCAGAGCTCCCTGCAACTCATCATCACCTGCGGAAGAAGAAACATTGAAGGAACGGAAATCAAGAGAGCCGTGGCTACTATCTGGTGATGAAGCGCAGATTCCTGTAGATGATGTTGTACTCGGTTGGGAAGCATGCCTTGCTTGGCCCTAAACTGCCAGGAGAGCGCTCTCAGTCACTTGCAGATAGCCTTGCGAGGGGGCCACCAGAAATTTCAGCTGGGAAATCGTTCTCTATTTTCAGGTTGCCTCTTGTAGACAGGCTTCGGGAGTCGCTTGCCGCCATTGTTTGTCTCATGGTTAACTGGACCATCATGTTTCACATTTGGTTTTGGATTTCTTCATTGCATGTGCAGCTCGCTGCTTTTGGCACTTCTTCTGCATTCAGGCGTGCCAGTGTCCACGGACTCCACTGTCCCAGATCGTTCTGTTCCTTCCTCCTCTTCTTTTATTTTCTTAGGCCTTGAATTTTGTGGCATACGAATCTCTGGAGGGACGGCATCAAACTGTTCAAGAACGGAGAGATATAAGCATCGACTAATAAATATGGAAAAGGACATATGGCTATCATGTTTGGAAGTTTCTTCAGTCTGCCGAGGATTTTTTTTTTGTTTACCCACCAAGAGTTATATAAGCTTCCTGAATTGGAACATATTGGTGGCAAGTGTGATTTGTGCACCAACAATAATAAAGTTCCATTTGATTCCCTCCAATCCTGTGCGTCACACTCAGCCACTCACACATCAATGTGATGACCATCATATGAAAGAACACAAACACAATGACACTACGCGCTGAAGGGTCTGTCTGATTTTTATCAACTCAAAGCACTTCGGATAACGTGTGCAATTCAGAAATTACCACTAATTGTTCGACAAGTACAAGGCTTGCTTTGAACTATCCAATGCAGTCGCTGGGGACTGAAGCCATCCCAATTGATCGCCGATGTAACTGGAGTAACGGTTCCTCAGCTATATTCAGTCTGCGAACTGTAAGAGGAATGGCCAAATACATGCGGAAGCTCACTTGACACGGGGAACGCCGACATTTCAGGGCTTGGGAGAAGGGGATTTTTTACTATTCAAATTAGGGCTTGTTTAGAAGAAGGGGATTGAAGGGGGGCTCCCAACAGGCCCTCAGTATTCCTTTTCATCTTCAACCGAGAGTAGATACGGGTCATCACTCATCAGACAGGCTTAGCACCAATCTTTGAACTTGTTGACAAAAAACAAGCATCGTGCAGAATTGATGGGCGTAACGAAAAATGGGAGACAGACGATTCATTCAGTTTCAGTAGCGAGGCCACATTTGAACGAGATGCTGGCTGGGTATTGATATAGGCATTTGATCGTTGAGGATTCATACTGAACTTATGACCCGTACTCAGATTTCAAACCAACGATGACAGTTACGAAATAAAAATGTGGCTTGAAAGATGGGAGGATTCTGCTTGTTATTTCGGACTTATCTATCACTCGAGGCCTGATGCATGAGCGTCACAGCAAACGGAACATAATCGTTGGTCAGGGGGGCAGTCATTGCAAGAAGTAAAATAAGATCACGCACTAATTCAGACGTCCGTGGAAGAAGAACTGCATAGATGTGCAAACAGCTAACGTTCAAGTCATACAGACCCAGACCCAAGCCACACACACAGGCTGCAGTCTCCACACAAACTCCAGACGCGACTCAATCCCATCTCAGGAAGATCAGCTACGGAATGACTGGCTGTCCGGCGCTCACGCCGCGGGCTGGGCCTCGGGCGCGTCAGGGGCCAGGGCCTCCGCCGACGGCGGGTCGGCCTTGGCGTCCGCGGAGCGGGACTTGACAAAGTCGAGGAGGCGGCGGCTCACCTCCTTGGAGTAGGACTGCAGCGCCTCGATCCCCTCCTCCACGGAGGCGGCGGCGCCTCCCGCGGCGGCCACGGCGTCGAAGGCCTCGGCCTCGATGGCGCGCGCCGCGGGCTCGGCGTCGGCGGCCGGCACGGCGCCGTAGCGCTTGCAGAGGATGGTGTCCCCCGCGAGCGTCTCCACGAGGCGCCGCACCACCGCGTCCCGCGTGCGCTGCGTCGGCGGCCAGATGCTGAACGAGAAGGCCGGGGAATGGTCGCACCCGGCTGGGGCGGGGGCGGCGGCGGCAGGAGCGGTGACGGGGGCCGGCTCGTCGTTGGCCATTTTATTTTGGAAGCTTGCGGAAGAGTTGGACGGAAACCCTAGGGTCGGAGTATGGCGGAGGCTAGGTGGGGGTAGGGATGGCAAGGTTACGATTAGAGGTATATGACAGCGGGCATAAAACTCGTCGTTAGTCAGGGTGCCATCTCTAGCTCTAGGTGAGGGAGCTCGATCCGTTCGGAGGCTGCGGGGATTTTAAAGCGGTGCCGGTGGCGTCACCTCGGTGGACAGCGGTTCATGAGCATCTGTTCGAGTGTTGCCGTGTCGCGGTAGCTTCAAGAAAGGGAAGTGCGATGCGACGAGATGGCGTGGCACTCGGCAACAAAACGGCAGAACCCATCATCGAGTGGCGTTGTTGCGAGCCTTGTATGTTCGTTTTCTTTGACAGATTGTTTTCCCTCTTCTTTGCAATTGAATTTGTTTGAATTCTAACGTCCAGATGTGATCATCACCCGCGAGGAAATCGGAATGGTACGAATCCGTATAAAATACCAGTAGATTCAGTGCAGGCTGTCAATGTAGTACCACACAATTTGTCCTCATTGTCAGATGAGTTCGAATTTGTAACGTTCCACCCGGTGAGTGGTAGGAAATCTGGTCACTCGCAGTCTATCATGTTAAAGTCCTTTACATGTGTTTAAATTCTCGCATCTATTATATCTGAGGCATCCGCTTAGATACGTGCGGGAGCCAAACAGCTAATTAATCTCCTAGCATCTCTTTAGTGTTGTATGTTTAAGTTTGGCTTTTCTCCTAGTCTCCTTTCAGTTTAGTCTTGTGTGTTTGTGTTTTCGGCTTTTTGTGGGGTGTTTTTATATTTTAAACCTCGCCCTTTGGGTTCCCATCTTTTTAATATAACAGGCAGATCTCCTGTCGATTTGTTTCAAAAAAATGGATTTATATAAAGTTTCTAAATTAGTAGTACAAAGTTTAGAAATTACAGAGTTTTGAATTAGGAGTGCCAGTTCTATAATGTGATTATAGAAAGTTCCTAAGTTCAGAATGTGATTGTAAAAGTTGTTTTGGATCTGTTCACATGATCTTATCTTTATTTGTAATTACCTCATGGATATTGTTGCCATGTGGCAAAGTATTATATATATAGCAATTGCCATGATCTTAACAGCTGGACCCTAAATTCCCACCATGTTATATAATGGCATTGGCTTTGTTAGCCAGAATATTCATAGAGTCCTAGAAGATGTGAATTATTGTTTCATTTATTCTTCATACCAGAGGTGGGCACTCTGCCTTAGGTTAGCTGTTGGTTATCTATTTCATCAATTTAACTACCTGGTAACTATTTTGACAGATAATGGAGCTTTGTTAGGTGGGTTCATCAGAGTGTGGAGCTGTGTTAGAAGGATGGTTTGGCCGCCAATATATTTCGTAGGTTATATTATACCTTTTGCCACTCACTACTGTTGGAGCAATCTTATTAGGATATAGAGGATTGGATATACTAAATTTGCTTCTTGTTGTGCAGACTGTCGATGCATATATTTCAGATGAGAAAGTAGGATCAGCTGAGCTTGCAGAAGGAATAGAGTTGTATCTGTGCCCTCCTCATGGAAAAAAACTAGACTATTTAATATGCTGTCTATGCTCACGCCATTGCTTGTACTGATCGGCATGTCAAAAAACTATGCTTTGGTGTGAACAACACTGAATCTAGATGATAATTTTTGTGCATGTCTGGTCTGCTTTCGATGAACCTAGTTTTTTTGGATTCTAAAATGGTGGCTGAGATGAACCCAGTTTCTCTAAATTTTGAAACTTTACGACATGTTCACGGATGATAATTTATCTGAATGCCTTAGATGATAGTTTATGTGCAGCAGCTAACGGATGTGCAGCAGTTGACGGGTGTACTGCTTGAATAACTGGGCATACTGCTTGAATAACTGGACATACTAGGTACACATGGGCAGCACAGGGGTGGGGATTAACCGAATGGATTCTTGAGATATGGATTAAACTATTAACTCCAAGGGGATAGAGTGAAAAGGAGGGATTCACTCAATCTCTCCCTGGATTTGGTCCACTCGGGAAATAAAACCCTTGCAAACGAACATGCCCTTAGGTAGCATGTACCATAGAAAAGTCTTAAATTACAATATATCAATCGCTCCAAACATTAAGGAGTTGTTTGATTTCTATATACTAATTTTTAGCTCTTTCATTTTATGTCATTTTATTCTCTAATTATCAAATACGAAAACTAAAGTAGAGTTTTAGTTTTTAACTTCACATAGAACAAATCATATGATTACATAACTCGGTAGCTAGACAAATAATAGCTAGAAAAAGGTTTTATTTTAGTTAATATGGACTATATTAGATGATTACAGTGGTATTGATGCAGATGTATTTTACCTATGGGTAGACGTTCTTATCCATTAACATACCTATGGATAAATAAATTATCTTATATCTGTCTTTATATCAGATAAAACTCGTGCTCAGTGAGGGTGCCATCTCTAGGTGAGGGAGCTCGATCCGTTCGGAGGCTGCGGGGAATTTAAAGCGGTGGCATCACCTCGGTGGACAGTGGTGCGTCGTTGTTTATGAGCATCTGTTCGAGTGTTGCCGTGTTGCGGTAGCTTCAAGAAAGGGAAGTGCGATGCGACGAGATGAGATGGCATGGCACTCGGCAACAAAACGACAGAACCCATCATCGAGTGGCGTTGTTGCGAGTCTTGTATGTTCGTTTTCTTTGACAGATTGTTTTCCCTCTTCTTTGCAATTGAATTTGTTTGAATTCTAACGTCCAGATATGATCATCACCCGCGAGGAAATCGGAATGTTCCTCGCGATGGTACTGTCAGTACCCTCAATCAGGGGTACTCTCTAATACAGTATAAAGACGCCACGCGGAGAAAGGCACCACGACCCTACCACATGGGCAGGATCAGGGTACCACGTGGCAAGAAAAGATAATACACCCCAGGGTGCATTATCGGGTCTGGACCCTCGCGGAGGAACATCGGACCCCTGTACACACAGTCCGAGCCTTTGATTACAGTCCAGGGCTCCCAGAAAGGTATGTCGGGTCCCTCCGTTGGGCCCCAGGTCCCCCCGAGCTAGGTCCAGACTCCAACAAGGACCCGAGATGAAGGAAACCTCGACATGAGTAAGGGTCCGGCGCTGGCACGTGTTCAGACCTTGCCCTACGCTCCCCACTCAGGCGGAGACCCGCTGCTGCCGCGTGGCTTGCGGCATGTGACATAAGCTAACGGGTAGGGCCTGACGTAAGGCTCCTAAAGCCGCGCAGTCTCCGCATTTAATACGGAGAGGACGCGCCGCCTGCCACCACGCTGACAGACGATGTGCCCTCTCAGCATTTAATGCGTCCTGTCCACTCCACTGGCAGACGACGTCAGGGTAGCCTTGCAGGCGGCGCGCCTGTCAGGTCTGTTACCAAACAGTGCGCCCGTGCTATGCAGCGCACTGTGGATGTCGTCCCTTGTACAAGAAGCTTCCCCGGCACGCCGAGGATACGCAGACCTCGAGTGTCAGGGCACGGGAAGATGGCCTCAGCAGCAAACATTAGTAGCTCCAAGTGCTATATACATTTTGTCCCTGGGCCCACATGTCGGGGTCCAGTACCTTTGTGCATGTCCCCCTTTAGCTATAAAAGGGGAGGCATGCGACGTTACAATACAAGTTCACTCAGACTCTCAAGTTTCCACAGCAATCCAACACACAGTGGAGTCACTACCGGAATCAACCGCTTCGCCGAGTGCCTGGAGCACTCGGCGAAGCGTTCAAAACACTCGGCAAAAGCTTTGCCGAGTGTTACACTCGGCAAAGAAGGCTCGGTGAACAGTGCATCGGCAAAGCCTTCTTTGCCGAGAGCTTTTTATCGGGCACTCGGCAAAGATCTTTGCCGAGTGCCAGAGAGCACTCGGCAAAGAAAAGCAGCCGTTACGGCGTCGAGTGACGGAGACGGCGGCTTTGCCGAGTGTCCCACCTGACACTCGGCAAAGAAGTAAGTTTTGCCGAGTGCCTTCCGTGCAGCACTCGGCAAAGAATCCATCTTTGCCGAGTGCCACATGGGACACTCGGCAAAGAACCCGCCAGGGAGGGTCCCCATGTCAGGTTCTTTGCCGAGTGTCCCGTGTGGCACTCGGCAAAGCCGACCTCTTTGCCGAGTGCCAGGGTCGCAACACTCGGCAAAGAACCTAAGCCGGTGCCCAGGTCTGTGCTCTTTGCCGAGTGTTATGACCTTGACACTCGGCAAAGAGCCTCTTTGCCGAGTGTTACACTCGGCAAAGTGCCCAGTATATACCTTTTTTATTTGTTTTTTGTATTCCATCCACACAAACAGAAGATATCACATATATATCACATATATACATCACACATATCATCACAGACATAAATAGCCAACACAAACATAAAACCGTCACCACAAACATAAATATCCATGACAAACATAAGTGTTCAACATAAGTATCAAACACAAACATAAGTCTCTAACGTCGCAAGCTCTCACATAAGTATCAAACACAGACATAAGTATTATACACAAGTACAGAAGTCTAAAGCAATGAAAACACAACACTCATGGAGGAGGGCGGCTTGACCGGGGCTGCGTTGGGCTGAACCCTTCCGGAGGATTGTTGGATGCCTCCCCAGATTGGCCCTGCACAGAGAAGAGATTGCATGTGTTATACCAGATGCATTACAAACATCTAACTACAATTTTGATACTCACAGGAGTGTGGAAGAGAGCAGGGTCAACTGGAGGGAACAATGGAGGTGGCGGAGCGATGCCCTGTGCGGCGCCAAGACTCTGCATGTACTGGAACATCTCCGCCATCCTCTGTTGATCTGCCCGGCGGGCCTCCCGCTCCGCCTCCCGCTCCGCCATGATCCTCGCCTCCATCTCGCGACGTTCCCTCCTCTCTTCTTCTAGTTGGGTCTGTAATATTACAAGCCAACGTTATAGTAACTCAAAGAGTAGGTATATAACTCAAGGAAGGACGAGTTACACTAACCTCGAGTTGCTGTATGCGATGCTGTGAGCTGTCGTGCCAAGGTCGTATGACTGGACTCGAGCCCGTGCTCCTTGCTCTCACCTGAGACAGAGTGGGAGTGGAGGACGAGTCGATTGCCCCGTCGGCAATCCAGTACCGCCCATGTCTCTTGCCTCCTCCGACCCTCATGAGCACATCGGTGTCGATCGGCTCGGTGCTCGGATCATAGTCTGGGCCATGGACCTCCTGCGCCATGGCGGTGTAGTCATGGAGGCGGCTGTAGACGGCGGGGTTGGTGTAGGCCTCGGGCCCGTCATCCGGGTTGTAGGTGACGTCGGACGTCGCCTTACCCTTATGGGCCATAGCATAGGCCGAGAAGGTGGAGCAAGGCCTTCCACCATGTGACGCCGACTGCAACGAAAACCAACGAGATAGTTAGAAATAATATCTAACTTAGTGCTATATATCTAAATAAAAAAGGTGGCGTACCCATGCTTCGGCATATTGGCCCAGGCTCCGGCTGCCTTGGTGGTGGGAGGGGCCTTGCATCATCAAACGCCGTTCCCGGCTAGCTGTGTGCGCCTCGTCCCACTCAGCCGAACACCACCTCTCCACCATCTGCTCCCAGCACAGAGGATGTGCGGCGCACCAATGTGGAATCATCTGCAAAGTAAACACGTAAAGTGCATATCAGAAGATAAAATAAAATTCATGTATCGAGTACTGGTACCAAACATGCATGACTTTACCTGCAGGTACTGCTCCCTGGTCAACGACATGGTTCGGGCTTGAGTTTTGGTCACCTTCTCCCCAAGGACGGAGCCGTGGTAGGTGATGATGGCCTGGATGCGGGCCTCATAGTGCATGTCCACGACGAGCTTCTTACAGCTCGTGGTGGCCACCACATCCGCCCTAGCCTCGTATCCAGCATCGCATCTGAAGAAATCCTGCATACAAAAACGATGTATCCATACATTATTTCAAGAATTTGCAACGAATGCGACATATTTTACATTATACTAAGACTTACCCACAGCTCTTGCTTCACCCGCTCCGCCTTGTTATTGAATTCCCTGCCGTCCCGGTCTACTGCATCGGGGGCGACGGCGTAGTGGTCAAAGGTGAAGGCTGGGCCCGTCACTCCGGCGTACTCCACAAGTCCAGGGAAGTGTTCCCTGCACAGCAGGCCGAGGATGCCATTGGGGGGCGACGATGACCCCCAGCATAATCCAAAACCGTCCAAGACCTGTCCAAGTGATAAATAAAAAGTATTAGTTTATATTATGATTTTGAACACATAATATGAACAAGAATGAAGAACATAAAGTTACATACCTCTCCCCTTCCGGCCGAATCAGCGGCCGTCTGTCCCGAAGTATGGGACGCCGAGGGAGACTCGCGGGGCCTCGCAGGTAGATGCTCCTCGAACTAGAGCCGCCTGAACCTGAGGCGTCCTGCTGCTGGTCGTCGTCGTCCTGCTGCTGGCCGTCGTCGTCCTGAGGCGCCGCCTGCTGCTGCGCTGCCTGCTCTGCCTCGTCCTATTGCGCTGCCTGCTGTGCATCGTCCGCCGTCCTACTCCTCCTCCCCCTCCTCCTCCTCAGGAAACCGCCCACCATATTTGTCCAACAACCTGCAATTAAGAGTAAACAAATAAGCACATATAAAAAGATGTATTTAAAAACAGGTGCGAAATAAAAAGTCATATAGCATTACATCGATTAAAAATAATCTTCATATGTGTCGGGGTTAGCCGGATCATAACTCTCATCATCACTATCAAGCATTTCAATCTCCACACCATCGGAAGAAGCAAGTTCGTCAGTAATGTCATTGCCTTCAAGGATTACTAAGTCATTATCATTTTGCACCTCATCCTCCTCCTCATCAACAACCATTTCAATATCTACGTCCATTCCGATAGCTTCGGTTAAGTCTATCTCAAATCGCCCTTCTAGCCCATCTTCTTGGAAGAACTCTCCATCATATGTGTCCGGGTCTAAGTTGTAATCTTCATCGTTAGGAACAGGTAACCTCCCGTGCGGCGATACCTTATACACAACATCCCAACCCTTAAGATGTTCTTTCGTTTGACACACATATGGGAGATAATACACTTGTGTGGCCTGTTGGGCAACGATATAGACATCGTCTCCTGCTAAGGTGGAATCCTGTCGAATTTCGACTATCCCAAGATTAGAATGTGTCCGTCTCGTCACTTGAGGGTCAAACCAATGACATTTGAATATCACTGGAGTAAGAGGTTTGGAACCATAAAAATTGAGTTCATATATTTCTTCAATTCTTCCATAATACTCGACCTCGTCAAGCCCGGGCGTAAAGACTCCAGAACACGTGGTTTTTCGATTGGGCCGACTTTGGTCGTAGCTTGTTGTGCGAAAACGGTATCCATTGATGTCATACCCAGAAAATTTCCTGACCCTATAGGCAAAGCCATTGGCTACTTGTCTCAACTCGGCACTCATAGACGGCTCTCTTTGGCCCTGCAAGTTCAAACACGCTAGATTGTTATATTATTCGCACGTAAGAGCAACTTGGAATAACAAACTAAGCACGTACCTTATGTTTAAACCAGGAAATGAAATCGGGCAATCCATTTCCCGCACCCTTTCTAAGAAGGGTATCATATTCCTGTGGAGTTGGGTCCCTTGATCGACGCCAGAATTCATGAAGAAATTGCTCCATGTATGGCGTCACCTCTTCAAGGTTGGTCAATACATATAGCATGATATGACGCCACTCTTCATGTCTCAGGGTCTTGGTGGTCGAACCACTCGCGCTTCCGAGTTGCCCTCGAAAAATGCTGAGGTTCGATTCATTGCTGCCATCATTGTAACGAGGGGGTGGATTATGCACGCTCGGCAGTTTGTCACCATAGTAAGTTGTTGTGAAGTTTGACACCTCCTCCAGTATGTATGCCTCTGCAATGGAAGCCTCGATTTTGCATTTATTTCTACATTTCTTTCGGATACTCTTTAGACATCTCTCGATTGGATAGCACCAACGTCCCTGCACGGGCCCCCCCATTCGTGCCTCATATGGGAGATGAATAATCAAATGCTGCATCGGATTGAAGAAGCCGGGTGGAAAGATCTTCTCCAGCTTACACAGTAACACGGGCGCCATCCTTTCCAAGTCTGCAATCATGGTCCGAGCTAACTCTTTTGCACAAAGCTGGCGAAAGAAATAGCTCAACTCTGCAAGCGCTAGCCAGACATGCTCAGGGACATAGCCTCGAACCATCGCCAGAAGAATTCGTTCAATCCATATGTGGAAGTCATGACTCTTCATCCCTAAGACTCGCAGAGTAGATAAGTTCACCCCCCTACTAAGGTTAGCTGCATACCCATCAGGGAACATTAACATCTTGATCCACTGTAGTACTTCCTTCCTCTGGGCCCTGCTCAGGACGAAATCGGCCTTAGGCCTTCTCCATGTCTTACCACCACTAGGCGGCTTCATCTCTTGGTTTGGTCTATCACATAACTCTGCCAGATCCACTCTTGCCTTTACGTTATCCTTTGACTTATCAGGAATCTCCATAATTGTCGCCCAAAGTGCCTCGGCGACATTCTTTTCAGTGTGCATCACGTCAATGTTGTGTGGAAGGAGCAGGTCATCATAATAGGGGAGCCGAGTCAAGCCCGACTTATGTGTCCACATATGTTGCTCACCATATCCCACAAAACCACCTTCTGGGTTGGCCACGAGACCATCTATCTGTTCGCGAACTTCGGCACCAGTCATCATTGCAGGTGGGCGGTCTGTCACCACGACACCTTTCGTAAAGTTCTTGATGTCTTGTCGGAATGCATGGTCAGGAGGGAGAAATTGTCGATGTTTATCGAATGACGAATATTTGCCACCCTTCTTCAACCAAATGAACCTAAGAGCTTCCTTGCAAACTGGGCATGGGAACTTACCGTGAACACACCAGGCGCAAAATAGCCCATACGCCGGAAAGTCATGCATGGAGTACTGGTACCAAACATGCATTTTGAAGTTTGTCTTCGTAGCTCGGTCGTACGTCCATACCCCTTCCTCCCAAGCACGGACCAATTCATCAATCAAAGGCTCCATGTACACGCCCATTTTATTCCCCGGGTGTCCAGGAATTATCAACGACACGAATATGTTCTGTCTTTGAAAGCATACGCCGGGGGGGAGATTGATGGGGATAACGAACACGGGCCAACATGTGTATGGGGCAGCGGTCATTCCATAGGGATTGAACCCATCTGTGGCCAGCGCAACACGAACATGTCGAGCCTCTTTGGCTTTCTCATGGTGAATGGCATCAAAGTGGGTCCATGCTTCACCATCGGATGCGTGAACCATCTTGTCAGGATTGTATCGTTTGCCTTTTTTGTGCCATGTCATCTGTTTCGCGGATTCCTCTGTCATGTATAGACGCTGGATTCTCGGTATGAACGGAAGGTGGCGTAGGATTGTCACGGGGATGTCGAGCTGCTTCTTCTGTCCATCACCAGAGTCTACCTCCATGAACCTAGACGATTTACACTTTGGACAGTACTTTGCCTCAGTGTGTTTTTTCCTAAATAGGACGCAGCCCTTCGGACAAGCATGTATCTGCTCATACGTCATCTTGAGTGCACGAAGGAGTTTCTGTGCCTCGTACATGCTCTTTGGCAGAACGTGATCCTCCGGAAGCAGGCTGCCAATAACTGTCAACAAACCATCGAAGGCGTCTCGACTCATGCTATACTGCGACTTCAACGCCATTATACGCCCAATGGCATCCAGTTGAGAAACCTTTGTCTTGCCGTGAAGGACAACGACACGTGCTAGCCCACCACCAAACGACAACGACACCAAGACTGCCCTCGCCGCCAAGAAAGGCAAGGTAGCCCTCGCCGCCGATCATCCCCCACCTAGCCTGAAGGCTACCATTGACCCACAGGGTGAGGACTTCCTTGCAAAACAAAAGCAGACAGTAGTCTCCATCGAGCAAGCAGGTGAGTCCATACCACCAACTTAGAAGACTCAGGAGACCTCCATAAACCAACCTTACCAAGCCAAGGTTTGGCCAGACATGGCAAGGATCCTGCCTCTCGTGTCCCGCCACAGCAGGCCCTCGCCACCCATTCGGGATGCCATCGGAAAACGACGACGAATACTTATAGGACAACCCAGACCTCGGCATCAACTCTGAGGACCAACTGCTGGTCAAAAGCCTTCGCACTCACAACTCCAATCTCCAGAAGCAAAGAGATGCCCTTGCGGCTAGGCAGCAGCGCAACGAGGACCAAACCAGGGTGTGCTGCCTCATTTAGCAAGAGAAAGAACATCTCCAAGCCCTCGAGCAAGAAATCCAGCACCTGCAGGCCCAAGACCTAACACACCCTTTGCATGACCATATGAGAATAAGAAGTTTTGACGAAGTTAGGCAGACCCCGCAAAGCGACACCTTTCAGGCTTTCAATTTCACCGACAACAGATGTCCACTCTCCTCTACACTGTAGGCAAAGTCATGGCAAAGTAACTACAGGGCTGGCAACTGGCCAAGATATAACGAGAAAGCTGACCCATCGCAGTTTATCATGAGCTATCAGGTCACAGTGGCCTCATCTGGAGGGGATGACAACTTTATGGCAAAATCCCTCATCATCGCCCTGGAGGCCCCCACATTAACATGGTACACCAGGATACCTCCTCTGACAATTGACTCGTGGGCAGCACTTCGGGAAAAATTCCTTCTCAACTTCAAAGGGTACTGACCACAAACCGACACCATCGCAGAGTTTTCACTGTGCAAACAGCTGGAGAGGGAAAGCCTTCGCGACTACTACAACAAGTCCTTATCACTGAAGTCATAGTTGTCATCAGTAGAATACAGAATAGCCATTCACTACGCCATCAACGGCATCCGTGCTCGTAAGCTGTATAGTCACTGTACTTGGGACCCCCAACAACCCTCCAAGAAGTCTACGGGCTATTCGAAAAGTACACACTCTCCGAAGACCACCACTACCGCAAGGTTGAGGCGCAGCGTAGGCCAAAGGATCCCTTGCATCAAGGGAGCTCCAAACCATGGGGACTAACACAATAGGCTTTGCCGCAGACCCAAGTTCACAACTTCCAGCAGCAGCAATGGCCCAAAGACATTGATCGCAACTACGACCAAAGCTACCAGCCGATAAGAGGCAGCAAGGCTCCAAGGGGAAGGGGCGTCTACTACTGCGCCTTCCTCACCTTCGGCCCCCATGTCGTCTACTACTCCGCTACCCCACTGTACATCTCCCTCCCTCCCCGACTGAACATGACAAGAAAACAGTGTTTACCTTGGAGGCGGGCGAACGGAGGCGGTGGGGCGCGGGCGGCCGGGCGCGGCCGGCGTTGAGGGCAGGAGTTGAGGGCGGCGGCGCGGCCGGCGTTGAGGGCGAGCGCGCGCGGGCGGCGAGCGCGCGAGGGCAGAGACCTCGGGCAGTGCGGCGGCGAGGGCAGGCGATGGCGCGCGCGCGGGCGGCCGGGCGCGGCCGGCGGTGAGGCGGCCGACGGCGAGGCGTGGGAAGGCGGCGGCGGTGAGGCGCGGGAAGAAATTAAGAAGAAGCAAAGCATGCAGAAGGAAGAAGAAAGCCGGCCGCGCGGCCGGTTAAAGTTTGTTTCTTTGCCGAGTGCCCGTGATCCGGCACTCGGCAAAGATTTTTTTAAAATATTAAAATATTCTTTGCCGAGTGCCAGATCAGCGGCACTCGGCAAAGAGTTCTTTGCCGAGTGTCCCCCGTTGCGGCACTCGGCAAAGGTTCTTTACTACCTCTTTGCCGAGTGTCACACATCTAGCACTCGGCAAAGAAGTCTTTGCCGAGTGTCATCCCTAGACACTCGGCAAAGTGAATTTGTATTTTTTTTATTTTGTCTCCCAAACTTTTTGTGGTATGTTCCTACACTATGTAGATCTACATGTATCATTTGTGGACAATTTTAATAGAGTTTGAAATAGCTAGTAGATTTAGTTTGTTTATTTGAATTTCTTCGGAAAATTCAAATTTGAACTGCAGGTCACTCGAAACTTGGAAAACCGTGCATGAAAAAAATGATATTCATGTTACTTAGCATAAGTTACGACCGATTCCATGAGCGGACCGAAAACTTCGAGCAACATGCTCACTAAACATGTCCGTGAACTTGCCATCCACATGTTTAAAAATTGTATAAAACACAAACAAAGTCAGAAAATCATGAAACTTGTCCACGTGTCATGATATCATATGTACAGGTTGTGATAAAAAATTGAGAATGTTTGGACAAAGTTGTGAGACACTATGTGTAGAAACTTAAGAGAACTACACATGAAATCATAGAGTTTCAATGTGGATCACTTAGGTTTGTACACATAGCGCGTCATAGTTTTCTCGAAATTTTTTCAATTTTTTATCGCAGCCTGTACATATGATATCATGACACGTGGACAAGTTTCAAGATTTTCTGACTTTGTTTGTGTTTTATACAAGTTTTAAACATGTTGATGACAAGTTCACGACCATGTTTAGTGAGCATGTTGCTCGAAGTTTTTGGTCCGCTCCTGGAATCGGTCGTAACTTATGCTAAGTAACATGAATATCATTTTTTCATGCACGGTTTTCCAAGTTTCGAGTGACCTGCAGTTCAAATCTAAATTTTCCGAAGAAATTCAAATAAACGAACTAAATCTACTAACGATTGAAACTCTGTTAAAATTGTCCACAAATGATACATGTAGGTCTACATAGTGTAGGAACATACCACAAAAAGTTTGGGAGACAAAATAAAAGAAATAAAAATATACTTTGCCGAGTGTCTAGGGATGGCACTCGGCAAAGAGTTCTTTGCCGAGCGTCAACTGGGCGACACTCGGCAAAGAAGACTCTTTGCCGAGTGCCAACCGTTGGCGCTCGGCAAAGACTGACGGCCGTCAGGTTTGGGACGGCCGCTGACGGCCCTTTGCCGAGAGCCCCGTTTGCCGAGTGTTTGACACTCGGCAAACATGGATTTGCCGAGTGTGGACCTGTACCGAGTGTCCTACTCTCGGTAAAGACGCTCGTTACCGAGAGCCAAGCTTTGCCGAGTGCGGCTCTCGGCAAAGCCGTCTTTGCCGAGTGCCCGAGAAAAGGCACTCGGCAAAGCGGTCGGCACTCGGCAAAGTCTCGGATTCCGGTAGTGAGTAGGGTATTACGCTCCGGCGGCCTGAACCACTCTAAACCCTCGAGTGTTCTTGTGTTCGTCCATCCATCTCGCATAACAGGCAAAACGCTTAGGCCTCTCCTCATCTTAGGATTTAGGGCGGGTGCATGTGGCAGAACCTCCCAAGTTATTAGACCCACATGCACCTGTCCTTGTCTCGAAGACCTCATACGACTATGCATGTGCACCAGATAACTTAACAGGATCTGTCCGAGTGCCCCAAGGACCTCGAATAAACCACTTACAACCAGAACCGTGAGATTAAGTAAACACAAATCACACACACCAACATTTTAGCAGCGGAAATCTTATTACCAAATTTTACAAGTTACATCAAGTTTTACAATGTACCTGATCGAAGTGATTACAAGGTGATTCAACGAAATAAGTTTGAATTGTTATAAATTGTTTATAAGTTTGAAATATATGTTGCCTTAAGTGATCATCCTCAATAAGAAGTATAGAAGAGTTACTTAGACTTATAAGAAGCCCGAGCCCACCGACACTTAACACCAATCTATTCATCGAATTAATTAGTAATCTATTCATCGAATTAATTAGTAGGAGTAGCGAGCTAGAGTACTATTACCAATTTAATTATAAATCCTTGGAAGCAGCAACAACACTTGGCTCAGGCTCTTCACCAAACACATGTCGAGCAGAGGCTGACGAGATTGTAGATGAGAAACGACGACGAGGTTCGAGACGACTGGACGTACAGTGGAGAGCACTGAGGGAGACAAGTGCAACAGAGATCGACGTCCGATGAACTGAGAGAGGAGGATGGCTTGGCATGAGTACTGGCGTCTGATGGATGGAGCAGGGAGGTGCGCCAGGGAGATGGTCGACGTAGGCGCTGGGCGTGGCTTCATGCTGAGGACGAGCAGAAAAGGATCACGACGGGAGGAACGATGGCCGGAGCCCTACGTGGAGCTCACGACCAACACCATGGAAGATAAAAACAGCATCTGAGACCACGGCGACCGCCGAGCTCCAGCGAGGGCGGAGCCCAACCAGGGACTGTGACACTCTGAGCAGAGAGATAGCGAGTGAAGAGGGCTCGGCACCATGAAAGAGGAGCTCGAAGGGGAGATGGCTCTAGCAGCTTGCAGGAAGTACGTGGTCGGGAGGAAACACATGGTGAGGAATCGGACACCATGGCCGAGTGAGGAAAAGAATCTAGATGTTAGCTGCTTGAAGGAGCTGGGGACGACATCGAGCAAAGGGTGCAGTGCGCTGGAATGAGCTGGAGAGGGATGTCGTGTTGGAGAGATGAACGAACTCTGTACACGGATAAGACCAAGTACAGCTACGGGAGATGGAACTGGGATTAAAGCGGCGTCGGGGGATAATGCAGAAGTGCAAAGCGGTGGCTAGAAAAAAAAATTCGAAGAACGCTACCCATTGGATGAGAGGAGTGACGATGGGAAGAGATAATGCTGGGGATATAAAATGGTGAAAGAAAAATAGAAATTTTCTTCTCTCTTTTTTTTACACAAAAGACTACATAAGTAATTTAATTCTTAGATCAGATGCAACAAAAGATACCAATCCAACTAATACAGACCGCGCTTGATTTAATTTAGAGTTGATAATTTACTAAATAAATCTCAATTATAATTCCTTGATTATCAACCTCGCGCAAGGTTTCGCGTGATTCGAATTATTTTACCCGAATATTTTAGTCGTCGAGTTCAAATTAATTTGCCCGGAATAAAATCGTAAGAGTAGGTCAAGCTTCCGAATTCGTATTCGCGCGAGCGATAAATTTTAAATAATCACCGGACGCACCAATTTTCGGAACAACGATGTTCCGAACATCACGAAAATTTAGGAAGAGCCCGGATAAATAAAAACGATGTCGAACATGCGACAGACAAAACTGATGCAATATTAAAATCGCAATAGGCGAAGATGATTAAAATTTAGCATCTATTTTATCCACTGATATCACGTGCTTAAATCCGTACTCGTTGTCGAGTGGAATATAAACACCTGGGGTGTTACAACCCTCCCCCTTAAAAGAATCTTGTCCCGAGATTCGGAGCGAAAGACTTTTAAGAGTAGAGAAGCACATAACCCATGTTCATATCAGCGATAATCGTGAGACATTTCCAAATAAAGGCGAGTGTCTCAGGATGTCGTTTCTCTAGTGGACATAACATATATCGCCCTAGAATAATTTAGAAATGTCCACTAATAGAGACGATGCCTGCCAGAGGAACACATAAGGTTCTATGTGTGCAGTTTATTTTTTTTCTGATGACACTGTACTATCTGAGTCTGTTGAGCAAGCGGCAAATACGCGATTTTACCCAAACAGAATCAGATGCAACCTCTTAGGTAAAACACGCAGAAATAGGTTTACCAACAAGTGGTCACGGTAAGTTCATAGCAAACGAGACGGGTGTGGATGTCGAATACATCACAGTTAACTCGTGTTAGCCAGAGAATCCAAGTCCAAGAAAAATGATAGAGACTTGAAAAATCGCCAGCGGAGGGATCTATAGATGCTGCCTTCGCAACCAATCCATTTTATCGAGCACTAATCATGGCTCGACTTGATCACACATGCTGGAAAAGCACACGTGAGGCGATCGAGGCGTAACTAGAGCGATAATTAGGTGGTTATTGGCCGACTTAATCTCGATTCTTATAAAGACTTCCTTAGGGTGGGTTGAACCAAAGTGAGTTTAGACAACTCGATAAAACGATCTCTAAACTCAACCTTCGTTCCCAATGCAGTTACAAGTTAGTAAAACCAACTTGTTAAACTACTTTTGACATTGGGCATGTCCTCTCAGTACCATCGGTAAGCCAAGGGTTGAGAGTTCACTTTTGTTAACAGGAGATCATGCATTTGGGTAGAAATCCATTCGGTCAGGTAGTTCATCCGTTTCCTCATGCGAGATGAACTGACTTAGTGAGGGAATACCTGGATTAAATAAGGGAGCGAATGAACAAACTCCTGCATCTCAGTAGCAGGGAAAATCAATCTCCATTTTGAGAGCTAATCAGTTGTCCCTCAACACTAAAAAGCTTCAAGGCTTCACCTTTACACAAAGGACGTAAAGGGAACTTGTATGAGTAGTCAATACCAAGATCAAAAGAAAAGAAACCACACATAATAGTGGTATGCCTGTTTGATCCAACAGAGATAATAGCTGTTGCTTGATCACTTGACAAACAACATAGAAATTGTTTCAAGGAAGAGATCTACGGGAGATAACACATCAGTGTAGTTCCACAATGGATCATGACCAGAGACCTTGGTACCGGCATGCGCCAAGCAGCAAAATCCTGTGTGTGCATTCACATGAGGCCCTCAGTTTCGCCGCGGTACCATAGTCCTTAACAATGACACCATTACAAAACTGACACCAATAATGAATCTCACGTGGTAAGAACAATTCGTGTAGAGATAACATATTGATATAATCTCATAATGGATTATGACTACCGACTGTGATACTAGCGTGTGCCGAGCAGCACAACCGTGTGTGCGCACACACAGAAGGCCCCCGGTTTCGTCGCGGTATCATCAATTTTAGTCATAACGCCAATACCAGACGTAATCAATAAGAAATCTCACACAACACAAATAGACTGGTCAAGGATGACAATATACAAAGAGTTACTCCACCTATAAGAAGGGTTACAAGTAGAGAGTCAAATAGATTATGGTCCAAGGAAATGAACAAGACATGGCCATAACCTAAACTTGATAAAAGGAGCACGATGGGAGACTGTTAATTCAGCCCCAAGCATATTTCTATGCCCATCATAGAGATTACAAGGTTAAGGATTAGTATCTATTAGATACGGAGGGGAGACAATCATAAGATTAAGTTGGTATGCCTTCGATAGATATGAGGAAACCAAAGGCATCAAACTCAAGAAAATAGTCGGTCATGTCTTTCCTAGGTCAGATTGATAAAGCAACGATATGATCCTCAGGAAGAGGCAAACTAGAATTAGGGATATCAGCTTACACCAACCGAATAAAGACATGGTTTAGGATGGAGACAAGACCATGAGGAAGTCACATATTAACCGTCTAGAACACAGACTTGGGATCCTTATTTTAAGTCTTCGTGCACTTTATGACCAGCAAACAGATTACCTAAACATCCATTTGCATGGCTTGGTCATGGAGTGATAATAGAAAATTCAAATTTGGGTCAGGGTTCACTAAATAAGAACATGGCCTGGTTTTGGGTTTATGCAAACAAGTCACCAATCTTCTATCAGCATATCAAGTACAAGAGCAAGCACATATAACACCTAAATAGATTACCTAAAGAACGGAGGACAACTATTTCATCGAAGTTCATAATACAACATTACACCATATTATCTACCATCACTGGTTACTGGAATAAAGATGAGAGAAGCATCTTGGGTGTATAGGTGACAAACATGATGCAACAATCAGGATGCATGCTCGTCCTAGTCGTCCTCACTGATTTTGCCAACATAGTGTGGCAATAGCGTTCTATGTCGGTGGCATACTTACGATTCTCACGGTATTTTGCTAGTCGTCAGCTACACATACGTTTTCGAGGTTAGTGTACCTGCAGAAAATTCCATCACAGCCCATTTTTCCCATGATGTAATATCCACACATGACAGTTTATCACAGTTTATACTCCATATATTTCTATATGGAGGCCAGCTCATCATTAAGCGCCGAGCCACGCATAGGCGCCGCTTCCACACTTTAACCATAGGGCAACTCATTATGGTAACTCACCTTCTTACCTGAGCGTAGGTGCGTCGTTGCAAGTACAATACACTTCTCAGTATTCCCATGTCTGTATACCCATACACATCCATGGGGTACTGAATTCCCGGAAAAGTAAATACTCCACATCGCAGCCTTCATATATACATATGTCGAACATATATACAATCAAGCGCTTTTTATGCTCTTCCCTAGACCGACGTTTGTTCGGTCATGCTCTCACATCTTACCTTACCTGAGCGTCGATCCATTCAAAACTGAATGGCCTTAAAAATAACAATACACATGTATGCAATACCCACCCGGTTATGGGTTATGGTTTTGAACTAAGCCACCTGATAGTCCTTAATTTAGGGCTTAACAGAGGATGTCACTAGCAATATAGTTTTTCAAAGCTGTTTTTCAAAGCCAAACAATGTGTTTAGTTGAAAATAGGTTTTTCGAAACCAAAACTTTTGTTTTAAAAATACGTATGTGACCGTATATACTTAATCCTGCTTCGATATCAGCTGTGGCAGAACCTCCCAAGTTATTGGGCCCACATGCACCTGTCCTTGTCTCAAAGACCTCATACGGCTATGCATGTGCACCAGATAACTTAACAGAATCTGTCCGAGTTCCCCAAGGACCTCGGATAAACCACTTACAACCAGAACCGCGGGATTAAGTAAACACAAATCACACACACCAACATTTTAGCAGCGGAAATCTTATTACCAAATTTTACAAGTTACATCAAGTTTTACAATGTACCTGATCGGAGTGATTACAAGGTGATTCAAGGAAATAACTTTGAATTGTTATAAATTGTTTATAAGTTTGAAATATATGCTAGCTTAAGTGACCATCCTCAATAAGAAGTATAGAAGAGTTACTTAGACTTATAAGAAGCCTGAGCCCACCGGCACATAACGCCATTATCAGCAGCACAAAATTATAACCTGAAAAACAACAGGGAATAAAACCCTGAGTACGGAATTACTCAGCAAGACTTACCCGACTAAGGAAAAATGACTCTCAAGGATATGCTGGGTGAATAGGAATCAAGGAAAAGGCTTTAGCAAGCATCAACTTAGATACTTTTGCAGAAATAGCTTGCTAAAGTGAGTCCTTACTTTCAATATTTTAGCGCCAGATTAAATATTAATAGACTCTGGTTGCATCTAGTCTAATTTCACCATCTCATCAATACAACATCATTTTTATTCATAGGTTTACATCCTGACTTAGGTTGTAGGTCGGAGATCGAGTCTCCACTCTCTGGGGATATAACAACGATCCGAATTGATTTACTCAGCTGAGGATCTCTAACCACACGACATATGTAGCACTTAACCCTTGCATATGTCAACCGTTCCCACAGATCCTCCACAACATGAACCGGTCCGCGCTACCCGGGAGCACAGTACTCTTCCATCCAGCCTCTAGCCAGGAGGGTACACGCTACTCCCACCATCTCCCACACCCAGTGCGTGGTTGTCTTTTCACGTATGGAATAGCCGGGTTCAAGCTTACCCTGTCCCATATCTAGGGCATGTGGCCAGTTAAGATAGTCCTTGATCATACAGGCCTACATATGCATCCAATCCTTAATTAACATGGGCGGAGCATCACCTGTTCCTAGCCCAAGTCCCGATTTAAGTACTTCCACCCTTAGGACTGTTTGTGTTCCTTAGGATGAAAAGAGCATTATAGGAAACTTTGCAGTAAGATCCCACCATGCTCCCAATGAAAATATTCTTGCAGGTAGAGGTCATCCTTCCTCAGGATAAACCTGAGCTAGGCATAAGTGCAAAGGACAAACTCTATCTGCTTAAAAGCAGGGCTAAGCATTTTTTTTGTAAATCATAATTTTGATACTTCACCAGAAGTATCTATAAAGGTATGGATATCAAGGTAGGCAATGCATCAAAGGGTTTCCAAGCAACTCCTATAAACGTAATGCACATTTTGCTAGACTTAACGTGTGTAAAAATTATTTAAAAACATAAGAAAGGGGTTGCATGCACCGGGGCTTGCCTAGAATAAACACTAGGTTAGTGTTTGTTAGGTGGCGACCACTTGGCGAGCATCATTTGGCTTGGCACTCGTTCAGATTATCCATCTTCCGGTTCGTTCATCAGCATCATCCTGCGGATTAGCCCGCGCTTGGGGTCAACTTAACTCTTTTTCTTCGCCTCACGTGATTAATTATTGTACATCATGAGATGCACAATGCACATATATGAGCATAAAGTAACCGGATGATACAGAAAAGAGAATCAATTATTTAGCGGCAAGACATCGACACAATCCTACGTAAGCACTAGACATCTATAACTCACTAAACACAACAATCATGATTTTTCTAGTTTTACTAGATTTAACTAGCAGGAATAATAGATCAGCTTACCCTGATCGAGTCGACCTGATAACCGTGAGGGCGACGACGGTTCCCCGATTAGACATTTTAAAATACTAAATTTAAACTTCATGCACTAATTTACCGTACGTCACATAATTAACATCTCAAACCTAACAATAGCACTCAACGCGACTACTCTAAATTATAAAAATAATCACATCACATTCATCGAACTAATTCAATAATACTAGACACATCCATTCATCAATTCTTATAGCAGCAAAAACGACACATCTCATTGCGACCATATTTGACTCGACACCCGTTAACAACAACGATTTCTAATTCCGACAATTCCTCAAACACCTAACAAGTCTACGTACCGGACGTGATTAAATAAGCGAAACACAATATCCTATCCCGTAGAGAAATAACCTAACAACAAACATATACAATAAAATACAAATAATTACTATAGCACATTACAAGTATCTGATTCGAGCGTCGTGATTAATATCCATCCAATCTATTCATCGAATTAATTAGTAATCTATTCATCGAATTAATTAGTAGGAGTAGCGAGCTAGAGTACTATTACCAATTTAATTATAAATCCCTAGAAGCAGCAACAACACTTGGCTCAGGCTCTTCACCAAACACATGTCGAGCAGAGGCTGACAAGATTGTAGATGAGAAACGACGACGAGGTTCGAGACGACTGGGCGTACAGTGGAGAGCACTGAGGGAGACAAGTGCAACGGAGATCGACATTCGATGAACTGAGAGAGGAGGATGGCTTGGCATGAGTACTGGCGTCTGATGGATGGAGCAGGGAGGTGCGCCAGGGAGATGGTCGACGTAGGCGCTGGGCGTGGCTTCATGCTGAGGACGAGCAGAAAAGGATCACGACGGGAGGAATGATGGCCGGAGCCGTACGTGGAGCTCACGACCAACACCATGGAAGATAAAGACAACATCCGAGACCACGGCGACCGCCAAGCTCCAGCGAGGGCGGAGCCCAACCAGGGACTGCGACACTTTGAGCAGAGAGATAGCGAGTGAAGAGGGCTCGACACCATGAAAGAGGAGCTCGAAGGGGAGATGGCTCTAGCAGCTTGCAGGAAGTACGTGGTCGGGAGGAAACACACGGTGAGGAATTGGACACCATGGCCGAGTGAGGAAAGGAATCTAGATGTTAGCTGCTTGAAGGAGCTGGGGACGACATCGAGCAAAGGGTGCAGTGCGCTGGAATGAGCTGGAGAGGGATGTCGTGTTGGAGAGATGAACGAACTCTGTACACGGATAAGACCAAGTACAGCTACGGGAGATGGAACTGGGATTAAAGCGGCGTCGGGGGATAATGCAGAAGTGCAAAGCGGTGGCTAGAAAAAAAAATCGAAGAGCGCTACCCATTGGATGAGAGGAGTGACGATGGGAAGAGATAATGCTGGGGATATAAAATGGTGAAAGAAAAATAGAATTTTTCTTCTCTCTTTTTTTTACACAAAAGACTACATAAGTAATTTAATTCTTAGATCGGATGCAATAAAAGATATCAGTCCAACTAGTACAGACCGCACTTGATTTAATTTAGAGCAGATAATTTACTAAATAAATCTCAATTATAATTCCTTGATTATCAACCTCGCGCAAGGTTTCGCGCGATTCGAATTATTTTACCCGAACATTTTAGTCGTCGAGTTCAAATTAATTTGCCCGGGATAAAATCGTAAGAGTAGGTCAAGCTTTCGAATTCGTATTCGCGCGAGCGATGAATTTTAAATAATCACCAGACGCATCGATTTTCGGAACAACGATGTTCCGAACATCACGAAAATTTAGGAAGAGCCCGGATGAATAAAAACGATGTCGAACATGCGACAGACAAAACAGATGCGATAATAAAATCGCGATAGACGAAGATGATTAAAATTTAGCATCTGTTTTATTCAATGATATCACGTGTTTAAATCCGTACTCGTTGTCGAGTGGAATATAAACACCTGGGGTGTTACAGTGCACTCTGCCACCCGGCCGGAGATTTCCTCTCCGACATTTGGCGCGCCAGGTAGGGGGCTAGGCTTTAGGTTTTTGCCTGTGTTCTTATTCGGCATGATGGTGCGAATCATCGAGCACCACACCGAAACTTCGGAGGATTTCGCGATGGAGCAAGAAGTTGCATCCTCTGCACCGCGAGTACCCGACCGCCCTGACTCTGGGACTGCTGCTGTACACGTCGTGCACCAGCACACGCCTACACAAGCGTCCTGGACTCCGTCAAGGGCAGTGCCTACGGCGTTGTCTGCAGCTAGGGAGTTGCTACGCCACCCCCTAGCTCCACGGCCTCACCGGGGGCCATGAAGCAGTGGCGTGACGACGTCGACCAACTACTCGTCATGGCACATTCCACTTCGACCAGGTCCAGGCCTCGGTCATCCCGGCGCCAACGCGAGGCGACGGCATCTGTGCGCTCACCCTCCGTAAGGGGTGCACAGACCAACGACCTCCAGGTAGAACTCAACCGCAGGCGTGTGGGAGAGGATGCCCGGGTCTCCCTGGAAAGGGCGCGTGAGCGCCGACAAAACATCGAGGGCCGCAACCTCGACCAAGATTTCGCTGCGGAAACACCACGAACCCAGTGGGTGTCCGATTCCAGGCGGGTGTCCCCCTATCTGGCGTGGGATGTGCCGCTCTCGTGGATCATCTCTGCGCAGCATCATGGCCACCTAAGTTCAGGCCGCACCTGCCGGAAATATACGGCGGTACATCAAATCCGTCAGAATTCCTGTAGGTATACGTCACCGCCATCACAGCAGCAGGTGGAAACATCGCTGTGATGGCAACTTACTTTCATGTCACCTTTTCTGGGCCCGCCCGGACTTGGCTCATGAACCTCGCCACAGGGTCAATCAACACCTAGGAAGAGCTCTGCGCGCGGTTCGTTGCAAACTTTGCCAGCGCTTACCTGCAACACGGCGTGGAGGCCCACCTACATGAAGTGAGGCAGGAGCCCGGAGAGACCCTCCGGACGTTTATCTCCTGCTTCACCAAGGTATGAGGTACTATATCTCGTATTTCCGATGCCTCCATCATCACGGCCTTCCGACAGGGGGTACGCAATAAGAAAATGTTGGAGAAGCTAGCCACACATGACGTGGAGACTGTCCCCACGCTCTTCGCCCTGGCAGACAAGTGCGCCAGAGCCGCCGAGGGCTGTGCATGGCACTCGGCCCCACAAACCAGGACTACCCAGACAGGTGGCTCGGGTGCCGTCCCACCAGACAGTAAAAAGAAAAAGAAGGGCCGCGGCTACGAGAGGTTGCAGTCTACCGCGCTGGTCGTCGCAGCTGTGACCGGGGGCCGGGGCGATCGCAACAAACGCCCACGGCCGCAGAGGGGTAACAGCGGCTCGTGCCCTGTACACCCCAACGGTCGCCACAGCGCCGCGGAGTGTCACGAGATCATTGATCTCGCGAAACGCGTCAGCGAGCGGCATGAGCAGTCTTCCAAGGACGGCTCCCCACCTCGTCGCCGTCCTGGCAAGGAAAAGGTCGACGACGGCGAGGTGGCCACGGCTGAGCGAGACCTCGGGTATCAGACACCCGAAGGGGACCTGAAGGACGTCTTCACTAGAGACTCCCACTCCGATGGCGATGACTAGACAGACCACCGGAGGGACCCAGTGTCCCCCGATCTTTGGGGCCGAAGTCTGTCTTCCCCCGGAAACCCTACTGGACTCTCCACGGGTCCAGTCCTCAGCCAGGGACGAGGGCTCCCCCGTCAAATGCAGATGGGAACCTAGGGTCGGGACCTAGTCCTACGGCAAGCACCAAACCAAGAAGGGCTCCACAAACACTCCCCCAGCTGGGAAGGACCCTCCAAGGTGACAGGAAACACGCCGACCCAAGAGTGACCATCCTGCTACAACAGAAGGAGTACCCCTTCCTAGCCCCTGTAGCATCTCTGTAAGTTCTATCCATAAGAGCAAGTCCGAGGGGTCGAACTTTTCTCCCTTTTTTAGCTAAGTAATGCACACATGTACGCCAGCCCGGTGAGGTCCGCCCTCGTAAACCTGGCCTGTTGGCCTACACCCATGCATGTCATGTTATACGGGGAGGATCTACCCCCTCGGATGCACTTCTATGATAGCTTTATCCTACTGCTCCAAGGTCTTACCCTGCAGTTTACAGATTGTATTTTATCTAACCCACCCGATCAGTTCCCATCCTATCAGGCATAATGACATCTGAATTGAACAGCCAGACTTGCAGTTTAGGACTTCTATGCGAAAGCAGGAGGGCCCGACAACCTAGGGGCCGACTCTAAAGAATGGGAGCCCGTTCCATGGGGTGGTCTGGAGCCTGTGTGGCCGGTTAGCCTAGTTCCGTACCCGAAATCCTGCACACTCCACCACTCCGTGACGGGTGCCCTAGTATTTGGAGCTATAAGTGAAAGGGAAATGTGCCCTTGGGCCATTTCTAGTATAGTTTTGGTGATTAAGTGCCCAACACGTATTGAGTGAGTAATCTTGTGCCAAATGATTGATGAAGTGCAAATCAACAAGAAGGTATATTCTAGACTTAGTACATTGGTTTTTGTGTACTAATATGTTTGTCTAAGTGCTGGAATCAGAGAAAAGAAAAGAAGAAAAGATCTTGGTTGGGATAGACAAGACTCAGCGCAGTCTGGCACACCGGACTGTCCGGTGGTGCACCGGACAGTGTCCGGTGCGCCAGGCCAGCCTCCGGTGAACATACCACTCTCGAGAACTGACGACGGTGTACGACTATAATTCACCGGACTGTCCGGTGAGCTGTCTGCGGCGAAGTCGTTGCTCTCGAGAATCGTTCAACGGCGTACGGCTAAAATTCACCGGACGGTCCGGTGAGGCACCGGACTGTCCGGTGAGCCAACGGTCGACTGCGCCAATGGTCGGCCGCGCAATCTGTGCGTGACGCATGGCCGCGCCAACGGTAGGCAGGGGGCACCGGACTGTCCGGTGTGCACCGGGCAGTGTCTGGTGCGCCAACGGCTCCATTTCTGCAACGGTCGACTGTTCTATTTTTGGAAGGTAATCTGCACCGAACTATGAATAGTGCATGTCCGGTGGTGCACTGGACTGTCCGGTGCGCCACCCGACAGAAGGAAAGAATTGCCTTCCCAGATTGCTTCCAACGGCTCCTAGCCGCCTTGGGGCTATAAAAGGTACCCCTAGGCGCATGGAGGAGTACACCAAGCATTCTTTGATAATCTCTAAGCACCAAGACTCCATTCTCGCGCATTTGATTCATTGTGATAGTGACTTGAGCTCTAGTTGAGTAGTGAACTCCCCGCATTGTGTTGTGAGCTCAAGTTGTGACTTGTGTGCGTATTTGTGTTCGTGCTTTGAGTCTTGTGTGTGTTGCTCTTCCCTCCCTTACTTCCGTGCTTCTTTGTGATCATCATTTGTAAGGGCGAGAGGCTCCAAGTTGTGGAGATTCCTCACGAACGGGAATAGTGAAAGAAAAAAACACCGTGGTATTCAAGTTGATCATTGGATCACTTGAAAGGGGTTGAGTGCAACCCTCGTCCATTGGGACACCACAATGTGGAGTAGGCAAGTGTTACTTGGCCGAACCACGGGATAAATCATCGTGTCTCTTGTGCCTGTTTTCATCGTGACTATTGTGTTTCACAAGAGCTCGGTCCTTAGCCACTTGTTTCTATTAAGCTAACACTTAACCAAGTTTTTGTGGCTATAAGTGGTTGATTTTTACAGGATCACCTATTCACCACCCCCCCTCTAGGTGCTCTCAATTGGTATCAGAGACGTTCTCTTCACGCAAGGGACTAACCACCCGAAGAGATGGATCCTAAGGGAAAGGGGATGGTGGTCAACGACAAGACAAAGGAGTCCATCGTCAACAAGCCAAGAGATGATAAGCCCTCGGACTCTGGCTCGAGTCATAAGAAAAAGGACGGGAAGAAGAAGAGGCGCGTCAAGAAGATCGTCTACTACGACAGCGACAAGTCTTCTTCTTCCCAAAGAGACGACGACTACGACGAGAAAAAGAAAACGGACAACTCAAACTTCTCTTTTGATTATTCTCGTATTCCATTTAACTCAAATACTCATTTACTTTCAATTCCACTTGGAAAACCTCCTTACTTTGATGGAGAGGACTACGCCTTTTGGAGTCACAAGATGCGTAGTCACCTATTCTCTCTCCATCCAAGTATTTGGGAGATCGTTGAAAACGGAATGCTTTTTGATAGTACTGACAACCCCATTTTCATTAATGTGCAAATCCACAAAAATGCACAAGCTACCACTGTTTTGCTAGCATCCTTATGCAGGGACGAGTACCATAAGGTGAGCGGCTTGGATAACGCCAAGCAAATTTGGGACACCCTCAAGATTTCTCATGAGGGGAACGATGCCACCATGATCACCAAGATGGAGTTGGTGGAAGGCGAACTGGGAAGGTTCGTAATGATTAGGGGGGAGGAGCCAACCCAAACGTACAACAGGCTCAAGACTCTGGTCAACAAAATCAGGAGCTACGGAAGCACGAGATGGACGGACCACGACGTCGTCCGACTTATGCTCAGGTCCTTTACTATCCTTGATCCTCATGTTGTGAACTCTATCCGTGAAAATCCTAGGTACACAAAGATGACGCCCGAGGAAATACTCGGAAAGTTTGTAAGCGGGTGGATGATGATCAAGGAAGCGAGATACGTGGATGAGGCATTGAATGGTCCCATGCCCATCTACGAACCTCAAACCGTTGCTCTCAAAGCAACAAGTAGCAGGGAGACGCTACCGAGCAAGGTGGTGCAAGTTGAGGCGGTCGGGCTAAACGAGGATGAAATGGCCCTCATTATCAAGCGCTTCAAAACGGCGCTAAAAGGACGAAAGGAGCACCCTAACAAGAACAAAGCAAAGGGAAAGCGCTCCTGCTTCAAATGTGGTAAGACAAGTCATTTTATTGCTCAATGTCCTGATAATACAAATGACCAGGAATAAGAAAGGAACGGGAAGGGGGAGAAAAAGAAGGCCTACAAGAAGGCGAAGGGCGAGGCGCACCTTGGCAAAGAGTGGGACTCAGATTGTTTTTCGTCCGACTCCGACGACGAAGGACTCGCCGCCTCGGCCTTCAACAAGTCGTCGCTCTTCCCCAACGAGCGCCATACTTGCCTAATGGTAAGGGAAAAGAAGGTAAACACTCGAGAAACTCCTAAGTACTCTACTTCTAGTGATGAGGACTCTAGTGATGATGAAGTAGATTACACTAGCTTGTTCAAAGTATTAGATAGAATTAAAGTAGAAAAGATTAATGAATTGATTGATGCCTTGAATGAAAAAGATAGACTGCTAGAAAGGCAAGAGGACATTTTATATGAGGGACATGACAAATTTGTTAGTGTTCAAAAGTCTCTTGCCTTAGAGATTAAAAGGAATGAATTACTATCTTCTGAGTTATCAATTTGCAATGAATCTATTTCTAGCTTGAAGACTTTGAATGATGATTTAAATGCTAAGCTAGAAATAGTTAATAAATCTAGTCCTTGTGTAGAGCATGTTGTGATTTGTAATAGGTGTAAGGACTTCAATGTTGATGCATGTGTTGAGCACCTTACTTCTATTACAAAATTTAATGATGAAGTAGCAAGTCTTAATGCCCAACTTAAGATTTGCAAAAATGACTTTGATAAATTAAAATTTGCTATGGATGCCTACACCGTTGGTAGACATCCCTCAATTAAGGATGGGCTTGGCCTTCAAAGGGAAGCCAAGAACTCAACAAGCCAAAGGGTTCCCATTCCCAACAAAGAGAAAGGGAAGTCCCCTATGGCTAGTAGTAGTCAAAAGAACCATGCTTTCATGTACCATGATAGAAAATATTCTAGAGATGTTCATTATTATAGGAGTTATAATGCTTTTGACTCACATGCCATGATTGCTCCGAGTTCCAATTTTAATGGTAGGCCTAGGAGAAATAATGTGTCTCATGCTCCTAGGAAAGTTTGTAATAAACCTACCACTATTTTCATACTTGCAACACTACATTTGTTCTTTCATGCAAAAATAAAAAGGTGGTTGCTAAAAAGATGGGGGCCAAATGCAAGGGAGACAAGACTTGCATTTGGGTCCCTAAGGCTATTATTACTAACCTTGTAGGACCGAACAAGAGTTGGGTACCTAAAACCCAAGCCTAATTTACCTTGCAGGTTTATGCATCCGGGGGCTCAAGATGGATTATCGACAGCGGATGCACAAACCACATGACGGGGGAGAAGAATATGTTCACCTCCTACGTCAAGAACAAAGATTCCCAAGATTCGATCATCTTTGGAGACGGGAATCAAGGCAAGGTTAAAGGACTAGGAAAGATAGCTATTTCATCCGAGCATTCCATATCTAATGTGTTCCTAGTTGAATCGCTCGGGTATAACTTGTTATCCGTTAGTCAACTATGTAATATGGGTTACAATTGCTTATTTACCAATGTAGATGTGTCTGTCTTTAGATTGAGTGATGGTTTATTAGCTTTTAAGGGTGTACTAGACGACAAACTCTACTTAGTGGATTTTTCGAAAGAGGAGGCCGGTCTAGATGCATGCTTAATTGCTAAGACTAGCATGGGATGGCTGTGGCATCGCCGTCTAGCACATGTTGGGATGAAGAACCTTCACAAACTTCTAAAGGTATAACATGTGTTAGGTCTAACAAATGTGTTTTTCGAAAAAAGATAGACCTTGTGCAGCTTGTCAAGCAGGTAAACAGGTGGGAAGCGCTCATCACAACAAGAATGTGATGACTACATCAAGTCCTCTGGAGCTACTGCATATGGACCTCTTCGGACCCGTCGCCTACCTTAGCATCGGAGGAAGTAAGTATGGTCTTGTTGTTGTTGATGATTTTTCCCGCTTCACTTGGGTATTCTTTTTGCAGGATAAATCAGAAACCCAAGGGACCCTCAAGCGCTTTCTAAGGCGAGCTCAAAATGAATTTGAGCTTAAGGTGAAAAAGATTAGAAGCGACAACGGGTCCGAGTTCAAGAACCTTCAAGTGGAAGAGTTTCTTAAGGAGGAAGGAATCAAGCACAAGTTCTCCGCTCCCTACACACCACAGCAAAATGGTGTGGTAGAGAGGAAGAACATGACGCTTATAGACATGGCGAGGACGATGCTTGGAGAATTCAAGACGCCCGAGCGGTTTTGGTCGGAAGCTGTGAACACAGCCTGCCACGCCATAAACCGGGTCTACCTTCATCGCCTCCTCAAGAAAACGTCGTATGAACTCCTAACCGGTAACAAACCCAACGTTTCATATTTTCGTGTATTTGGGAGTAAATGTTACATTCTAGTGAAGAAAGGTAGAAATTTGAAAGGGAATTAGGCTTACACCTATTTCCTAATCTAATTTTGGTGGTTGAATTGCCCAACACAAATAATTGGACTAACTAGTTTGCTCTAGTTTATAAGTTCTACAGGTGCCAAAGGTTCACAACAAGCCAATAAAAAGAGCAAGAATGGGTTCAATAAAAGAGAGCAAAGGGACAACCGAAGGCAACCTGGTCTGGCGCACCGGACAGTGTCCGGTGCACCAGGGGACTCCAACCTAAACTTCGCACCTTCGGGAAAACTCAGGGCCGCCGCGCTATAATTCACCGGACTGTCCGGTGTACACTGGACAGTGTCCGGTGCTCCAAGGAGAAGCAACTCTGAACTCACCAGCTTCGGGAATCCGCTCCGCTATAATTCACCGGACATGTCCGGTGCACACCGGACTATCTGGTGTGACAGCGGTGCAACGACTACTTCGCGCCAACGGTCACCTGCAGAAGCAATTAATGCGCGCCGGAGCGCGCAGAAGGCAGGCATGCGCGAGGTGGCGCACCGGACACTCTACAGTACATGTCCAGTGCGCCACCGAACAGCTAGGCGGGCCCACAAGACAGAGCTCAACGGTCGAACCCTAACGGTCTGCTGATGTAGGCTGGCACACCGGACAGTGTCCGGTGGCGCACCGGACTGTCCGGTGCGCCATGCGACAGCAACCTTCATCAAACGGCTAGTTTGGTGGTTGGGGCTATAAATAACCCCAACCACCCCTCATTCAAGTCATCCAAGTTTTCACACTTCTACACCTTACAAGAGCTCCAGCATTCAATTCTAGACACACCCAAGTGATCAAATTCTCTCCAATTCCACACAAAGCCTTAGTAACTAGTGAGAGAGATTTGTTGTGTTCTTTTGAGCTCTTGCGCTTGGATTGCTTCTTTCTTTCTCATTTGTTCTTGTGATCAAAACTCATTTGTAACCGAGGCAAGAGACACCAATTGTGTGGTGGTCCTTGCGGGGGAAGTTTTGTTCCCGGTTTGATTTGAGAAGAGAAGCTCACTCGGTCTGAGGGACCGTTTGAGAGAGGGAAAGGGTTGAGATAGACCCGGCCTTTGTGGCCTCCTCAACGGGGAGTAGGTTTGAGAGAACCGAACCTCGGTAAAACAAATCCACGTGTCTCACTCTTTATTCGCTAGCGATTTGTTTTGCTCCCTCTCTCTCGGACTCATTATTATTTCTAACGCTAACCCGGCTTGTAGTTGTGTTTAAATTGTTAAATTCAGTTTCGCCCTATTCACCCCCCCTCTAGGCAACTTTTAGAATTCAAAATTTGCTCCCAAAGCTATAGAAGGGTTTTTGTTAGGTTATGACTCAAATACAAAGGCGTACAGAGTCTTCAACAAACCATCGGGTTTGGTTGAAGTCTCTAGCGACGTTGTATTTGATGAAACTAATGGCTCTCCAAGAGAGCAAGTTGATCTTGATGATGTAGATGAAGATGATGTTCCAACGGACGCGATTCGCACCATGGCAATTGGAGATGTGCGACCACAGGAACACCAGGAGCAAGATCAACCTTCTTCCTCAACGATGGTGCATCCCCCAACTCAAGATGATGAATAGGTCCCTCAAGAAGAGGCGTGTGATCAAGGGGGAGCACAAGATGTCCAAGATGTGGAAGAAGAAGTACCACGGGCCCCTCCAACTCAAGTTCGAGCGACGATTCAAAGGAATCATCCCGTCGACCAGATTTTGGGTGACATAAGCAAGGGAGTAACCACTCGCTCTAGATTAGCTAATTTTTGTGAGCATTACTCTTTTGTCTCTTCTATTGAGCCTTTCAGGGTAGAAGAGGCCTTGCTAAATTCGGACTAGGTGTTGGCCATGCAGGAAGAGCTCAACAACTTCAAGCGAAATGAAGTTTGGACACTGGTGCCACGTCCCAAGCAAAACGTTGTGGGAACCAAGTGGGTGTTCCGCAACAAACAGGACGAGCACGGGGTGGTGACAAGAAACAAGGCTTGACTTGTGGCAAAAGGTTATGCCCAAGTTGCAGGTTTGGACTTTGAGGAGACTTTTGCTCCTGTGGCTAGGCTAGAGTCAATTCGCATTTTGTTAGCCTATGCCGCTCACCATTCTTTCAGGTTGTTCCAAATGGACGTGAAGAGCGCTTTCCTCAATGGGCCAATCAAGGAGGAGGTGTACGTGGAGCAACCCCCTGGCTTTGAGGATGAACGGTACCCCGACCATGTGTGTAAGCTCTCTAAGTCGCTCTATGGGCTTAAGCAAGCCCCAAGAGCATGGTATGAATGCCTTAGAGATTTTCTAATTGCTAATGCTTTTAAGGTTGGGAAAGCCGATCCAACTCTTTTCACTAAGACTTGTGATGGTGACGTATTTGTGTGCCAAATTTATGTCGATGATATAATATTTGGTTCTACTAACCAAAAGTCTTGTGAAGAGTTTAGCAGGGTGATGACACAAAAATTCGAGATGTCAATGATGGGCGAGTTGAACTACTTCCTTGGGTTTCAAGTGAAGCAACTCAGGGATGGCACCTTCACCTCTCAAATGAAGTACACACAAGACTTGCTCAAGCGGTTTGGGATGAAGGACGCCAAGCCCGCAAAGACTCCAATGGGAACCGACGGACATGTCGACCTCAACAAAGGAGGTAAGTCCGTTGATCAAAAGGCATACTGGTCTATGATAGGGTCTTTACTTTATTTATGTGCTAGTAGACCGGATATTATGCTTAGCGTATGCATGTGTGCTAGATTTCAATCCGACCCAAGGGAGTGTCACCTTGTGGCCGTTAAGCGAATTATTAGATATTTAGTTGCTACACCTTGCTTCAGGATCTGGTATCCAAAGGGGTCTACCTTTGACTTAATTGGATATTCAGACTCCGATTATGCTGGATGTAAGGTCGATAGGAAGAGTACATCAGGGACGTGCTAATTCCTAGAAAGGTCCCTAGTGTCTTGGAGTTCTAAGAAACAAACTTCTGTTGCCCTATCCACCGCTGAGGCCGAGTATGTTGTTGTAGGACAGTGTTGCGCGCAACTAATTTGGATGAGGCAAACCCTCCGGGACTTTGGCTACAATCTGAGCAAAGTCCCACTCCTATGTGACAATGAGAGTGCAATCCGTATGGCAGACAATCCTGTTGAACACAGCCGCACAAATCACATAGACATCCGACATCACTTTTTGAGAGACCACCAGCAAAAGGGAGATATCTAAGTGTTTTATGTTAGCACCGAGAACCAGCTAGCCGATATCTTTACCAAGTCTTTAGATGAGAAGACCTTTTGCAGGTTGCGTAGTGAGCTAAATGTCCTAGATTCACGTAACTTGGATTGATTTACATCATACATGTGTTTTATGCCTTTGATCATGTTCCTTTATGCATTTTATTGCTTATTTATTGTGCTCAAGTTGTGCAAGGGATCCCCGGACCTCACAAGTCCATGTGTGAATGATGCACATATTTAGGGGGAGAAATGCTACAACTTGACCCTTTGAGACTAACCGTGTGCTTAAGTTTTCTTAATTTAGTCTCAAAGGTGATTGAAAGGTAAATGGTGAACTTGGACCATGCAAGACTTCCACTGCACTCCGATGAGAGGGTAACTTACTCCAAGTTCATCTCCATGCTCTTATTGCCTTTTTACTCTTAACTGATAATTTTGGTGAGGCAATGGGGTTTAAGGGCCAATAATGATCCCGTTTTGGTGCTTAATGCCAAAGGGGGAGAAATTAAGGCCAAAGCAAATGGATCAGCTACCACTTGAGAATTTTGAAAATAGTAGAGTTAGAACTTTTGTTTTGTCAAAATACTCTTATGTGCAAAATTTGGCCTCTTGTGGGGAGAATATAGGATTATGGGAAAAAGGGGGAGTTTTTAGCTCTTGATCAATTTTTCTCATGGAGTACCTCTCTTTATACCTAAACAAGTGTGTTTGACTTAGAGATAGGAAATTGAGTTTGATTTTGAAAATAAACCAAGTGGTGGTAAAGAATGATCCAAATGTGCCTAATTTGAATCACAAACAATTCTTGTTCTCAATTGCTTTGATGTTGCACTTCTTTAAGTTGCTTTTTGATGTGTTGGCATAAATCACCAAAAAGGGGGAGACTGAAAGGGAAATGTGCCCTTGGGCCATTTCTAGTATAGTTTTGGTGATTAAGTGCCCAACACGTATTGAGTGAGTAATCTTGTACCAAATGATTGATGAAGTGCAAATCAACAAGAAGGTATGATTCTAGACTTAGTACATTGGTTTTTGTGTACTAATATGTTTGTCTAAGTGCTGGAATCAGAGAAAAGAGAAGAAGAAAAGATCTTAGCTCGAACAGACAAGACTCAGCATAGTCTAGCACACCGGACTGTCCGGTGGTGCGTGCACCAGGCCACCCTCCGATGAACAGGCCACTCTCGGGAACTGACGGTGGTGTACGACTATAATTCACCGGACTGTCCGGTGGTGCACCGGACTGTCCGGTGAGCCGTCTGCGGCGAAGTCGTCGCTCTCGGGAATCGTTCAATGGCGTACGGCTAAAATTCACCGGACGGTCCGGTGAGGCACCGGACTGTCCGGTGAACCAACGGTCGACTGCACCAACGGTCGGCCACGCAATCTGCGCGTGACGCGTGGCCGCGCCAACGGTAGGTAGGGGGCACCGAACTGTCCGGTGCGCCAACGGCTCCATTTCTACAACGGTCGACTGTTCTATTTTTGGAAGGTAATCTGCACCGGACTATGAACAGTGCATGTCTGGTGGTGCACCGGACTGTCCGGTGCGCCACCCGACAGAAGGCAAGAATTGCCTTCCCAGATTGCTTCCAACGGCTCCTAGCTGCCTTGGGGCTATAAAATGGACCCCTAGGCGCATGGAGGAGTACACCAAGCATTCTTTGATCATCTCTAAGCACCAAGACTCCATTCTTGCGCATTTGATTCATTGTGATAGTGACTTGAGCTCTAGTTGAGCAGTGAACTCCCCGCATTGTGTTGTGAGCTCAAGTTGTGACTTGTGTGCGTATTTGTGTTCGTGCTTTGAGTCTTGTGTGTGTTGCTCTTCCCTCCCTTACTTCCGTGCTTCTTTGTGATCATCATTTGTAAGGGCGAGAGGCTCCAAGTTGTTGAGATTCCTCGCGAACGGGAATAGTGAAAGAAAGGAAAACACCGTGGTATTCAAGTTGATCATTGGATCACTTGAAAGGGGTTCAGTGCAACCCTCATCCATTGGGACACCACAACGTGGAGTAGGCAAGTGTTACTTGGCCGAACCACGGGATAAATCATCGTGTCTCTTGTGCCTGTTTTCATCGTGACTATTGTGTTTCACAAGAGCTCGGTCCTTAGCCACTTGTTTCTATTAAGCTAACACTTAACCAAGTTTTTGTGGCTATAAGTGGTTGATTTTTACAGGACCACCTATTCACCCCCCCTCTAGGTGATCTCAATAAGTCTTGTGGGTCCAACAACCTGGGGTCCGGAACTAGAGAAGAGACACTTGTCTCCTGGGTGGTCCGGAGCCGTGTAGCCGCTCAGCCTAGTCCTGTACCATAGGCCTGCATGCTCCACCGCTCTGTGACGGGTGTCCTAGTACCTAGAACCACCATCCAGGGGTTTCGGACGCACAACTTGGCTCCCCTAGACTAAACCCTACAAGTTTCGAGCGTGTATCAAAGGATGGCTAGTGCCAGATGACGGACCCTACGTGTGTATTACTAACGCTCCTTAGCTAAAGATGTGTACAGATCTAGGTCGCGGCGAGGCTGCCTCCCGAGAGTCGTTGACAACTCTTGCACAAACGCTGGTATCCAACCTCGACACATCAAGCCTGCATCCCAGGCGGGGGGCCAGCCACCAGGGCGAGTCAACAACGTAACGTCGCACACAGCAGGAACGAGCGATACACATATAAGTATTAAACACTATTTTATAAATAATACTCAGGAGTACCTTACAAAAACAGGAAAAAGCCTGGGGGTCGGTTCTAAAGAACGGGTGCCCGTTCCATGGGGTGGTCTGGAGCCTGTGTGGCCGGTTAGCCTGGTTCCGTACCCGAAATCCTGCACACTCCACCACTCCGTGACGGGTGCCCTAGTATTTGGAACTATAAGTCATGTGCGTCCGATAACCTGGGGTCCGGAACTAGAGAAGAGACGCTTGTCTCCTAGGGTGGTCCGGAGCCGTGTAGCCGCTCAACCTGGTCCCGTACCGTGGGCCTACACACTCCACCACTCTGCGACAGGTGTTCTAGTACCTAGAACCACCTTCCAGGGGGTCCGGACACACAACTTGGCTTCCCAGACTAAAATCCTGCGTACATATGTTATTACATTCTACTTTCAAGCAAACATATGTTATTACATTCCCTTACAAGTGGGGCCCTAGCTCCATTTATGCAGGAATGAACTACGCTGCACCAGCAGGAGTCGCGCTGGAAGCTGGCTCCGGGCAGCCTCACCGGCGGCGGCAACCACCACACAAGGAGCGTGCAACCGCCCCGTGGTTATGCGCCCCTTCATTTTTGGAGCAACCAGCGGTCGGGAGGACGAACCGCCGCACAAGGAGCATGCAACCGCCCCGCGGTTATGCGCCTCTTCATTTTCGCCGAAACCAGCGGTCAAGAAGGCGAACCGCCGCGCAGGAAGCATACAACCGCCCCACGGTTGTGCGCCCCCTCAGCTTCGCTGCAATTGGCAATCCAACATGGGGGCCTAGGCCCACATGTCATGCAACCGGCACGTCGATTACTGGGTGCGGAAAAATCGCACCGCCACTTGCAACAATGCCGCGTCCCCTCGAGGCTGCCGCAGAAGACTGAAAAAGTTTTCAGAACTAGTGCAGCGACTCGAGGCACCCCGCGCATGGCCCAACAGTGGCATTAAGTATAAAGGTCACGGGCCAGCCAGCCGTGGGAACGGGCGTGGCGGTCGACGTAGCCATAGGCGGGCCAACAGTAATTGCATCAAAAGGCGCGCAGGAGCAGCAGGCAAATCACCAATCAGACTCTGGCCCCACCTGCAGGCTCGCACCCTCCCCTAAGGCAGGCCCGGGGGCCACTGTCAGTACCCTCTATCAGGGGTACCCTCTACTACAGTATAAAGACGCCACGCGGAGAAAGGCACCACGACCCCACCATATGGGCAGGATCAGGGGTACCACGTGGCAAGAAAAGATAATACACCCCAGGGTGCATTATCGGGTCCGGACCCCCACGGAGGAACACCGGACCCCTGTACGCACAACCCGAGCCTTGGATTACAGTCCAGGGCTCCTAGAAAGGTATGCCGGGTCCCTCCGTTGGGCCCTAGGTTCCCCCGAGCAAGGTTCAGACCCCAACAAGGACCTGGGATGGGGGGAACCTTGGCATGAGTAAGGGTCCGGCGCTGGCACGTGTCCAGGCCTTGCCCTACGCTCCCCACTCAGACGGAGACCCGCTACTGCCGCGTGGCTTGCGGCCCGTGACATAAGCCAACGGGCAGAGCCTGACGTAAGGCTTCTAAAGCCATGCAGTATCCGCATTTAATACGGAGAGGACACGCCGCCTGCCACCACGCTGACAGACGATGTGCCCTCTTAGCATTTAATGTGTCCTGTCCACTCCACCGGCAGACGGCGTCAGGGTCGTAGCCTTACAGGCGGCGTGCCTGTCAGGTCTGTTACCAAGCAGTGCGCCCGTGCTATGCAGCGCACTGTGGATGTCGTCCTTTGTACAAGAAGCTTCCCCGGCATGCCGAGGATACGCAGGTCTCGAGTGTCAGGGCATGGGAAGATGGCCCCAGCAGCAAACATTAGTAGCTCCAAGTGCTATATACATTTTGTCCCTGGGCCCACATGTCGGGGCTCAGTACCTTTGTGCATGCCCCCCTTCAGCTATAAAAGGGGAGGCATGCGACGTTACAATACAAGTTCACTCAGACTCTCAAGCTTTCATAGCAATCCAACACACAGTGGAGTAGGGTATTACGCTCCGGCGGCCTGAACCACTCTAAACCCTCGCGTGTTCTTGTGTTCGTCCATCCATCTCGCATAACAGGCAAAACGCTTAGGCCCCTCCTCATCTTAGGATTTAGGGCGGGTGTGAAAGTCGCCTAGAGGGGGGGTGAATAGGGCGAAACTGAAAATCTCAAAAATAATCACAACTACAAGTCGGGTTAGCGTTAGAAATATAAACGAGTCCGCGAGAGAGGGTGCAAAATAAATCGAAAGCAAATGAAGATTGTGACACGTGGATTTGTTTTACCGAGGTTCGGTTCTCGCAAACCTACTCCCCGTTGAGGAGGCCACAAAGGCCGGGTCTCTTTCAACCCTTCCCTCTCTCAAACGGTCCCTCGGACCGAGTGAGCTTTTCTTCTTCTCAATCAAACGGGAACAAAACTTCCCCGCAAGGGCCACCACACAATTGGTGCCTCTTGCCTTGGTTACAATTGAGTTTTGATCACAAGAACAAGTGAGAAAGAAAGAAAGCGATCCAAGCGCAAGAGCTCAAAAGAACACGGCAAATCTCTCTCGCTAGTCACTAAAGGCTTGAGTGGAATTGGAGAGGATTTGATCTCTTTGGTGTGTCTAGAATTGAATGCCTAGCTCTTGTAAGTAGTTGGAAGTTGGAAAACTTGGATGCAATGAATGGTGGGGTGGTTGGGGTATTTATAGCCCCAACCACCAAACTTGACCGTTGGCTGGAGGCTTCTGTTCGATGGCGCACCGGACAGTCCGGTGCACACCGGACAGTCCGGTGCCCCTGCCACGTCATCAATGCCATTGGATTCTGACCGTTGTAGCTTCTGACTTCTGGGCCCGCCTGGGTGTCCGGTGCACACCGGACATGTACTGTTTGATGTCCGGTGCACCGGTATGGGCGATCCTGACGGCTGCGCGCGCATTAAATGCACCGCAGGTAGCCGTTGGCGCCGAAATAGCCGTTGCTCCGCTGGCACACCGGACAGTCCGGTGCACACCGGACAGTCCGGTGAATTTTAGCGGAGCGGCTGCCGCGCGAACCCGAGGCTGGCGAGTTTCAGAGACCGCGCTTCCTTGGAGCACCGGACATGTCCGGTGCACACCGGACAGTCCGGTGAATTATAGCGCGCCGGCTTCCGAGAATTCCCGAAGGCGAAGAGTTTGAAGTCGGAGTCCTCTGGTGCACCGGTGGCGCACCGGACATTGTCCGGTGTACACCGGACAGTCCGGTGCCCCCAGACCAGAGGTGCCTTCGGTTGCCTCTTTGCTCCTTTGTTGAATCCAACACTTGATATTTTTATTGGTTAAGTGTGAACCTTTTGCACCTGTATAACTTATACACTAGAGCAAACTAGTTAGTCCAATATTTGTGTTGGGCAATTCAACCACCAAAATTATTTAGGAACTAGGTGTAAGCCTAATTCCCTTTCAATCTCCCCCTTTTTGGTGATTGATGCCAACGCAAACCAAAGCAAATATAGAAGTGCATAATTGAACTAGTTTGCATAATGTAAGTGCAAAGGTTACTTGGAATTTGAGCCAATAAATATTTACATGATGCGCATGGATTGTTTTCTTTGTTTTTGACATATTGGACCACGCTTACACCACAAGTTTTGTTTTTGCAAATTCTTTTGTAAATTCTTTTCAAAGTCCTTTTGCAAGATAGTCAAAGGTAAATGAATAAGATATTGGAAAGCATTTTCAAGTTTTGAAATTTTCTTCCTTTGATCCAAAATGCTTTTTCTTTAACTAAACAAAACTCCCCCTCAAATAAGGTCTCCTCTTAGTGTTCAAGAGGGTTTTAAGACATCAATTTTGAAAATACTACTTGCTCCCCCTTTAGAACACAAAGAGATACCAATTTTGAAATTTACCACTTGAAAATCATTTATTTTAAAATTAGGGTGGTGGTGCGGTCCTTTTGCTTTGGGCTCATATTTTCTCCCCCTTTGGCATGAATCGCCAAAAACGGAATCATTAGAGCCCAATGAAGTACTTTCTCCCCCTCTGGTCATAAAATGAAATGAGTGAAGATTATACCAAAGTTGGAGAGATGCTTGGAGTGACGGCGAAAGATTAGTAGTCGAGTGGAGTGGAAGCCTTTGTCTTCGCCGAAGACTCCAATTCCCTTTCAATATACCTATGACTTGGTTTGAAATACACTTGAAAACACATTAGTCATAGCATATATAAAAGAGACATGATCAAAGGTATATTTATGAGCTATGTGTGCAAGACTAGCAAAAGAAATTCCTAGAATCAAGAATATTGAGCTCATGCCTAAGTCTGGTAAAAGATTGCTCATCAAGAGGCTTGGTAAAGATATCAGCTAATTGATCTTTAGTGTTAATGTAAGAAATCTCGATATCCCCCTTTTGTTGGTGATCCCGAAGAAAATGATACCGAATGGCTATGTGTTTAGTGCGACTATGCTCGACGGGATTGTCGGCCATTTTGATTGCACTCTCATTGTCACATAGCAAGGGGACTTTGGTTAATTTGTAACCGTAGTCCCGCAGGGTTTGCCTCATCCAAAGCAATTGCGCGCAACAATGACCTGCGGCAATATACTCGGCTTCGGCAGTAGAAAGAGCGACCGAATTTTGCTTCTTTGAAGCCCATGACACCAAGGATCTTCCCAAGAACTGGCAAGTCCCCGATGTGCTCTTCCTATTAATCTTACACCCCGCCCAATCGGCATCCGAATAACCAATCAAATCAAATGTGGATCCCCGAGGGTACCAAAGCCCAAACTTAGGAGTATAAGCCAAATATCTCAAGATTCGTTTTAGGGGGATAGATATCCCCCGGGTCCACTAAAAGAGTAAAGGACCTCACGAAAGGCCCAAGGGCCCAATAAATCGTAAGGTTATTCTTTCGTGGGCCTGGGGAAAAACGACCAGCAACACAGGGCGACATGAGGCCGGATTGGTGCAAACCCGGATGGCCCATAGCGTCGAGCCGTTGGCCGCCACAGAGATCCGATTTTCCCGCGTCGGGGCCTCCATGCAACGAAGCCACGTGAGGATAAGTCGGCGAGGGTTACGTAAAAGATAATCTCGAGAGGTTCACTATCTTTTAGCCACTTGTTGTTATCTTATCCATGTGTACTGCCCCACGGTCGAGTATATAAGGCCTAGGGGGCACCCCTTCAGAACGATCGACCCATTACTTAGCCATCCACATCAACTCCCTGTATTCTCAATCCAGAGAGCTCTCTTGTAACCATATCCACCAAGCATACTCATCAGGACGTAGGGTGTTACGCATCACTAAGCGGCCCGAACCTGTAAATCTTGTCCACCGTCCCTCGTGCGATCGGCACGAACCATTCTGCTACAGTTGTCGACACCTTCCTACTCCTAAAACACCTTGAGGGGCAACCCCGGGTGTGCGGTCGGACCCTAAACACCGACAGCTGGCGCGCCAGGTAGGGGGTGTGTCGACAATCCAAGCTAGCTCAATGGCCATCTCCTTCTACAGCAAGATCGCCCTACGCCCCGGATCTATGTTTCGCTTCGGAACAATCTCATTCGTAGCGGACGAAGAAGGAACTCTGCACCGTATCGCGGATCCGCCGGAAAAGGAGCCTTCCTCAACAAACTCCGACAATACCGGAGAGGCGCGACCTCCGACCCCCCGGAAGAAGATCACCACGACGGCAGCACCGTTCTACCCCGACGTCCTCTTCGTCGGAAGGGCGGAATCGCCCACCATCTCCGACGACGAGCCGACTGTACCCGGGGAGGAACCGCCTCAGCGAGAGTCCCGTCGACGAAGGAACCGGCGCAGGAATGTTCGACGACATCACGCGGCCGGGGAGCGGAATCCGGAACAACCTGTCTCGCGAGACGAGGTCTCAGAGGTAGGAGAAACCCCGGAAGAACGCGTCTTCAGAGAGCGAAGGAACTCCCGACGACGTGATCGCCGACGAGCTCAGGAACAGGCTGAGCATGATGCAAGGCAACGTCGAGAGAATCCACTCTTCGGGCGCAATCTGAACCCCGACTTCGCCCGAGCCATGAACACGCCGAGCGAAGTCGGAGGGGTGCTGGCTCGGATAGCGGAAGGACTTCCTCGGACTCCTGACGCCGACGGCTACCGACGACTGTTCACCCAAGCAGCCAACCATCTTCTACCGCTTGCTCACCCGCCGAACTTCTAAGGAGCTTCAGGGGCGCCAGGGGCTTCGGCGGAAAAAAGTCCAGCTCGGGGTGACCACTATGCCCTGCTAACGGAGCAATCGACTTAAGTCGGCAACGACTTAAGGCGGTGCGACATGCTCACGCTTACTTGACTCGGGGTGACCACTATGCCCTGCTAACGGAGCAATCGACTTAAGTCGGCAACGACTTAAGGCGGTGCGACATGCTCACGCTTACTTAACTCAGGGTGACCACTATGCCCTGCTAACGGAGCAATCGACTTAAGTCGGCAACGACTTAAAGCGGTACGACATGCTCACGCTTACTTAACTCGGGGTGACCACTATGCCCTGCTAACGGAGCAATCGACTTAAGTCGGCAACGACTTAAGGCGGTGCGACATGCTCACGCTTACTCAACTCGGGGTGACCACTATGCCCTGCTAGCGGAGCAATCGACTTAAGTCGACAACGACTTAAGGCGGTGCGACATGCTCACGCTTTACTTAACTCAGGGCGACCACTATGCCCTGCTAACGAAACAATCAACTCAAGTTGGCGGCCACTTAAGGCCAATGCAACATGCTCTCGCCTATTTAATTCAGGGGATGATTTCCATATCCCACCGACAAAATTCATAGTCATCATGCGTCATAATTACCTAACTCATTAACTAAAAAATTCTGATACAATGAGTGAATAACTATGTTGTTTAAATAAACCGGTGTCCTCTAACAAATGTTCAATCATGCAAGCTCCGCGCCTGGAGCACGCGAAATGTTTTCTCTATTTTGCAATGTCTTTTCCAGGAGCAGTTGATGAAGAAGGACGACTCGAGGAATCGGGGGCAGCGTTCACGTCAGCCCTTATATCTTCAGGAACGACTACGCCAGGTCTCCTCATCAGAATTCGTCCCGCTCGAATGGCCTTATCCATGGCCTTATCGCGCTGGGCTCTCAGAGTATTGGAAGTCTCTTCAGCCACCTTGACAGCCAACTGGGCAGCCTCTAGCTCCTGGGTAACAGATTTCTTGGAAGCACGCAGATTCTTGATGACAACGTCTTTAGCCGATATCAACTCCCGAAGGCGAATCACATCATCCAAGGACTCCTGCAGCTTATAGCGAAGATTGTTCAACTCCTCCATGGAAAAGCGATGACTCCTCTCCAGAATAGTCAACGAGTTGCTAGAATCTCGATACAACCTATCAAGATTGTCACGAGAAGCAGTAAGGATGCGTTTTTCTTCCTGCAAGCACAAATCAGTTCCTTCAGAAAACCAGGCAGACAATAGGAGTATAGCAAGTCAAAAGCGCAGTTTCGTATTTCACCTTTTCAGAGTCGAGCTGAGCATGCAGGGAAGAACTCAACGCGTTGGCATCATCTAGGGCGGCAGAGACTTGGCTCAGCTCAATCTGACCTTGAGAATACTTTTCCTCAAGATCAGTGCATCGCTGAGACAATTCAGCCTGTTCTTGAGAATGTTTCTCCTCAAGCAGTGTAATCTGTCGAGTCATCCCTAGCGAAGGATAACCAAACAAAGCGAGGTCAGAAGGTAAAACAGTCCACAACAAGCACGAAGAAAAGAAAAAAGGGGCACTAACCAGCGTTAGTCGCCTCCAATTCGGATACACGGCGGTGAAGAGACACCGGATTCCAACACGAAAGGGATGAAGCTACTTCCGGGATAGGAGCACCATGCAATTTCAGCTGGCTGGTCATCCCATCCACCAAAACCTGATGAGAAGAGCAGATGAGCATAATGGCAAGAATTCATGTAAAAGTCAAGCTAAGAAACAGCACAGTACCTGGAGATTGGAGAAGAACGAAGGGATCCCCAAGTCAGGAGAAATCAGATGATAACCAGGCGCAAGGTCGTCACCCAAAGCAGCATGCAATGGAACAGTGAGAATCAGTTCATCTCCTTCAACAGAGCCGGATACTCGATCAACGGGGACGCTGCCCTCCAAAGCGACGCCCCGGTCTGAAGTTTGGGCCACCACCATGCAGCCAGAGTGTGGAGGTGACCCAGCGTGAACGTCCATGGAAGTACCGGAAGGAGACCCTGTTTGGGCACCCTCGGGGACTGGGCTATAGTTGGCACTGCCCACTTGAGCCGGGTTATCCCCGGCAACACCCTCGGGGGCTGGGCAGTAGCTTGCACTCTTCGCCCGGACTAAGTCGTCCCCGACGACACCCTCGGGGGCTGGACATGTATCAACACCATCCCTGGGGTCCAAACTTTCAGCAATAACCATCTCTAAGGTTGATGGGCCCTCGGCTACTTCCATGGAATCAGGACAATCCAGGCTAACATCCCGTCCCTCAAGATCGCGCTCTAAGGTCGATGAGGCACGGGATGACCTCAACCCAGCATCAGGCACGGCATCACAAGCTTCTGTCATATCATCATCCACTGGCCCCGATAACAAGTCTTCTGGGACCATATCCTCCAGAGTTTGATCAAAGTCGGCCAGGGATATGTTTTGCAGACCAACAAGAGCAGATAAAGCCGGAGAAGGAACCCCACTACTTTCCCCACTGGCGAGGAATTGCCGACTGTTTTTCCGAGTCAGAGGGACTTCGTTCTCTTCCTCTTCGTCATCTTCATCAGCAACACTGGCAACACCCCCATTGGGATCAGCAACAGATGGACCACACCCATTGGGGTCAGCAACAGACGGACCACACCCATTGGGATCAACATCAGCAAATTCAGGCGCAGGAACCTCCTCATCGGCAGGAACCGAGGGACCAGCACCCTGATCCAAACTAGACACTCGCCGAATACGTCTCTTCTTCTTTTTCTGCTCATCAACAGAAAGATCAGTCTGGTTGGTTCGGCGGGGACGCCTCGAGCGAGCACGGACAGGTCTCTGAACATCCAATATTATACCGACCTCTGGGAGAGGTGCCACTGCCAATGTCTCAGCAAGAGTAGCGTCAGAAGAATCTTCAGCCAACATGTCAAGCACAACATTCATTTCAGCGTCAGTAGGATCCAATGGCACCTCGAAATGGATTTGTTGTTCATCATCAGGGATTTTCCCAAGTGAGGCAACCAAAGCACTAACCTCCTCATCAGAGGGCCGCATTCTAAGGCCCAAATTGCCATCAGTTGAAGGTGGGTTTGATACGAAACGAGTGAAGGCCTTGGCAGGAGGCAGATTCCAGGCTGAATACGCCACCGGAGCACCAACATTGGATACTTTGCCTCTGAGAATCATCTCCAGTCGGCTCACCAAATCTGCAGAAGGGATCCTTCTATTGGTAACTCGAGTTGGATCGGCTAGCCCTTGATACAGATAAGCCGGGTGGACCCTGTCTTTCAGTGGCTGAATGTTTTTGAAAATGAAGTCAGCAACTATAGCTTCAGCAGTTAAACCCCTCTCTTTCAATAGCCCAACTTCAGCTAGCAGCACACTGGCCTCAGCCACCTCTTCGTCTGTAGGAGACTCGGTCCAGCTCGGGGTGCGAACATCTGGCTGTCTTCCTGACCGGGGGGGAGAGAATTTCCATAGTTATCAACTATAAACCATTCCAGGCGCCATCCCTTAATGCTATCTTTAAGGGGGATCTCAAGATACTCGGTTTTCCGTCCCCGGCGCATCTCCAAGCTGGCACCTCCAACCAACTGATGCTGTCCCCCGGCCATCCCAGGGCGACAATGATACAGGTGTTTCCACAAGCCAAAATGCGGCAGCACGCCAAGAAAGGCCTCACATAAGTGGACGAAGATAGAAATTTGCAGAATTGAATTAGGGTTCAGATGGGTTAAGTTGATGTGGTAGAAATCAAGTAGACCGCGGAAAAAAGGAGAAATAGGAAGGCCAAGGCCGCGGAGAAGAAAGGGAGCGTAAACCACGGACTCGTGGGTATCCTCCGTCGGGACCGTAGTTCCGTGGCAAATCCGCCAAGAACAGAGTTCCTGTGGAGGAAGAACCCCGATGGACACGAGGTGAAGGAGTTCGGTTTCAGAGATGATTGACATGTGGTTACCTGCGAAAGGCAACTGGCTGTTGGGATCAATTGGGGGAATCACCACAGCGGAAGAACTCGCGACTTTCCTCTTGGGAGCCATCTCGATCTCACCAAGCGAGCAAATTGGAGGCAAGCGCAGAGAGGATTTGGAGGCAGGAATGCAAGAACTAGGGCGCGGAAAGCAAAGGCGGCTAAAAGTGCAACTCTTATGGGATATTCTCGGACCAGATACCGTTTCAAAAAGTGCCCAGTCATCACTCGGCAGATTATTTCCGAAATCCCAGCATGCCACGTGGTCATTCGGCAGTTATTTCCCAAAAAACTAGTGGGCCCTCTCCTTACTCGGGTGCTAATCCTCGAAATAACTCGGTGTTGCCTCTAAAATGCCGATGTCACTATTCAGTCACTCGGCGTTGCCTCTAAAACGCTGATTTTGAGTTCAATCGTTCGGCATTACTTCTAAAATGCCAACGTTGACCCTCAATCACTCGGCGTTGCCTCTAAAACGCTGATCTCAAGCTCAATAACTCGGCGCTGCCTCTAAAATGCCGACGTCACTATTCAGTCACTCGGCGTTGCCTCTGAAACGCTGATCTTGAGCTCAATCGTTCGGCATTACTTCTAAAATGCCAACGTTGACCCTCAATCACTCGGCTTTGCCTCTAAAACGCTGATCTCGAGTTCAATAATTCGGCATTGCCTCTAAAATGCAGAAGTCACTACTTAATCACTCGGCGTTGCCTCTAAAACGCTTACCTCGAGTCTAATCGCTCGGCATTGCCTCTAAAATGCCGAAGTCACTACTTAGTCACTCGGCGTTACCTCTAAAACGATGATCTGGAGTTCAACTACTCGGCATTACTTCTAAAACGTCGACGACGATTTCTGATCACTCGGCATTACTTCTAAAAACATTGATACAGACTGCAATATTGCTCGGAAGCATCAGTATAATGATTAAGCTGTTCGTCTATGGCCTCAAAAGACTCAGATTCACAGTCAAACGAAACGATTCATCAAAAGGAAACCGAACTTGTTCTTCATTCAAGGGAAGTGGCAACATTTACAAATCAACTCATTATGAGTTGATACTTCCCTATTTCTACTACTATACTACACTCTACTGCTACTACTACTACTACGCTACACTATACTATTTTACATTACTAATACTACTACATTATCTAACTATACTATTTCTAATCTATACTAATATTTAAAAGGACCAGTGGCATTTAGCCACTGGCCCTGCCCCTGCCGCCGCCGCCGCTCTTGGTGCCGCCCCCGCCGCCGCCGCTCTTGGTGCCGCCCCTGTCGCCGCCGCCCCTGGTGCAGCCCCCGCCACCGCCGCTGTCGTCGTCGTCGTCGTCGTCATCGTCGTCGTCGTCGTCGTCCCCGCCCTCGCCGCCGTCGTCCGAGTCCTCCTCCTCCGAGGAGTACTCGGACTCATCCGAGCCCTCGAGCCCGGAGCGCTCGACGGCCCGGATGTACGCCCAGACCTCCGCGGCTAACCCCTGGGAGTCGTCCGAGTCATCGGACGACGCCGGGGGAGAGACGGGGGCCGGGGACCTCTCGGACTCGGAGGAGAACTCCTCCTCCGAGTACTCCGAGTCGCCGAAGTCCTCCGATGGAGGAGTCGGCTCACGCTTGCGTTTCTTTCCCATGGAGGCAAGCAGAAAAGAAGAGAAGGAAGCAGTAAGGAATAGCGAAGGGGTGTGAAGAAACCAGAGGAACAACAGCGTTATTTATAGAAGAGAAAGGCAACCGCTCACCTCCAACCGCGGTCACTGAACAGTCACTAAGCATTCAATACACAACTCTACCCGTCCAAAGACACGTCAGGCGGCGGACGCCGTTTCATGCAGCACTACACCCATTGGGACTCCAGTCAACAGCGCAAAGGATATGATTACACTCGCCATCCCATCACATTACAACTCAGAAGCAGCCGGTTAAAACACTCAGCGTACCAAGCCGTCCCTTGCCCACACCCATTGGGGGGGGACGCCCAGGAATTGTCAGTATATTTTTCAAAATGGTCACATCTGCGCAGAGCATGCAGTGAATGCCTCAAGACAAAAATGAGATATCAACAAGAGTTAAAGGGAAGCCAAGTATAGCCAGCAGAGTGCAAAATATGGTCGACAGACATGACTTGAAGACTAGACAGAGAACGTCCATCGAATGTCCAATCGAGTGCAGAGCAAATACACTATGCTACCCAGCAAGATACGGAAGGATTGCAAATTCAGCTGCAAAAGACAAAACATATGCTGACCTCTGAAGCATAATATTGATGACATAGCACGGATGACATCATGCCAACTTTTTATAAGCAGAAAGAGTAATTTTCAGCAAGAGGACACAAAAAGAAGACCTTCAAGCGAATTATCCTCAAAAAATCCACTTGAAGGTCGGGGGCTACACCCATTGGGTGCACCTTCGGTGCACCCCATGGATTGTCATTCTAAGCCAGGATAACACCAATTCCTAAAGGCATGGGACAAGATTAAGAAGCCAATCTTCAACCGGAATAAAGGAACACAAATGGAAGTGATCTCTGCTGAAGACCTTCGAGTAGATTGTTTTCTAAAATCTACTCGAAGCTCGGGGGCTACACCCATTAGGTGCACCTCCGGTGCACCCAATGAAGTCCAGAATCCTACAAACAGGAATGCCGATCTCTAAGGCACAGGCACCGAGCTAGGCTCTGGTCAACAAGTGATCGAAGCAGGAGAGAACAGCAAGGAGTCATCTTTCTTCAAATCACCTACAAGCTGGACCTAGGATCTTCGGGTTGATTACCTCTAAATTAACCCAAAGATCGGGGGCTTGTGGGGGATAGATATCCCCCGGGTCCACTAAAAGAGTAAAGGACCTCACGAAAGGCCCAAGGGCCCAATAAATCGTAAGGTTATTCTTTCGTGGGCCTGGGGAAAAACGACCAGCAACACAGGGCGACATGAGACCGGATTGGTGCAAACCCGGATGGCCCATAGCGTCGAGCCGTTGGCCGCCACAGAGATCCGATTTTCCCGCGTCGGGGCCTCCATGCAACGAAGCCACGTGAGGATAAGTCGGCGAGGGTTACGTAAAAGATAATCTCGAGAGGTTCACTATCTTTTAGCCACTTGTTGTTATCTTATCCATGTGTACTGCCCCACGGTCGAGTATATAAGGCCTAGGGGGCACCCCTTCAGAACGATCGACCCATTACTTAGCCATCCACATCAACTCCCTGTATTCTCAATCCAGAGAGCTCTCTTGTAACCATATCCACCAAGCATACTCATCAGGACGTAGGGTGTTACGCATCACTAAGCGGCCCGAACCTGTAAATCTTGTCCACCGTCCCTCGTGCGATCGGCACGAACCATTCTGCTACAGTTGTCGACACCTTCCTACTCCTAAAACACCTTGAGGGGCAACCCCGGGTGTGCGGTCGGACCCTAAACACCGACACGGCCGTAAGGTGTGATTCCTTAGGGTCGGCTTGGAATCTTGCACACATGCATACGGAAAGCATAATGTCCGGTCGAGATGCACATAAATAAAGTAATGAACCAATCATCGACCGGTATACCTTTTGATCCACGGACTTACCTCCCGTGTCGAGGTCAAGATGCCCATTGGTTCCCATGGGTGTCTTGATGGGCTTGGCATCCTTCATTCCAAACTTGCTTAGAATGTCTTGAGTATACTTTGTTTGGCTAATGAAGGTGCCGTCTTGGAGTTGCTTGACTTGAAATCCTAGAAAATACTTCAACTCCCCCATCATAGACATCTCGAATTTTTGTGTCATGATCCTACTAAATTCTTCACATGTAGATTTGTTAGTAGACCCAAATATAATATCATCAACATAAATTTGGCATACAAACAAATCATTGTTAAGAGTCTTAGTGAATAAAGTAGGATCGACCTTGCCGACTTTGAAGCCATTTGTAATAAGGAAATCTCTAAGGCATTCATACCATGCTCTTGGGGCTTGCTTGAGCCCATAAAGCGCCTTAGAGAGCCTATAAACATGGTTAGGATACTCACTGTCTTCAAAGCCGGGAGGTTGCTCAACATAGACCTCCTCCTTGATTGGTCCATTGAGGAAGGCACTCTTCACGTCAATTTGATAAAGCTTGAAGCCATGGTAAGTAGCATAGGCCAATAATATACGAATTGACTCAAGCCTAGCTACGGGTGCATAGGTGTAACGCCCCGAATTTTGCAGTTGAATTTTTTCTTTTCTTTACTCGCCAAAATTCGGGCGTTACCTTTTCTTTTTCTTTTTCCCCTCGCTAAACCTTGACCTTTTCCAAAGTTTTAGCGGGATTCGGTTTGGAATTCCCGTGTAAAGAAAAAACCCTAAATACTTTATGTTGTCTGATGCACCATGCCGAACTATGCATTCTTTGATTGTTTGAAAGTGCAAATGCATTCATCTAGGAAGATCGGATTTCGAAAACAGGGAAATAATCTTTTCTTTTTCTTTCTCTTTCTTTCCCTCTCCCTCTTCCCCTTTCTCTCTCTCCCGCGCCATGGGCTCCTTGGCCGGCCCAGCCGCCCCTTGGCCGGCCCAAGCCCCCTGCGCGCCCCCCCTCTTGGGCTTTGGAAGGCCCAGCCGCCCCCCATCTCCCTTTTTCCCCCCAATTCCTCTCCCTCTCCCTCATTCTCTCCCTCTCTCTCCCCACCGCCGCCCTACCCCCTGCCCTAAGCCGCCGCCGCCCCTTGCTCGGCCGCCGCCCCTCGCCGTCGGCCGCCCTCGCCGGTGAGCCCCCCCTCCTCCCTCTCTCCCTCTCCCCTCTCCCCTCCTCTCTCCTCGGCAGCCCGCGCTCGGCCGCGCCGTGGCCGCTGGCCGCCCTGGCCGCGCCCCCAGCCGGCCGCTGCCGCGCCGCCCTGGCCCCCGGCCGCCCCCTGGCCAACCCCGGCCGCCCCCAGCCCGCGCCCCGGCCGCGCGCCTGGCCGCGCGCCTGGCCGGCTCGGCCGCCTGCCAGCCCGACCCCCCCCCCCCCTCGCGCGCGCCCGCCTGGCCGGCCGGTTCAACCGGGCCAGCTCGGCTGCCCCGGCCCCCAGCTCGGCCGCCCGCGCCCGCGCCAGCCCCCAGCTCGGCCGCCCAGCCTAGGGCCGGTTCAACCGCCCCCCCCCTCTGTTTTTTTATTTATTTTTATTTTAGTTTATTTACTTTCTGTGATCATAATTACTTTATTTTAGGTAGACTGATCATTGTTCATGCTATGGAAATAGGAAGTTTAATTTAAAATTCCGTTATGCCAGTTGATTCACGCAGTTAATTGTTTATCTCATTCAATGTTGATCAACTAAAAATGATTAGGTTTCCATTAGTGCATATAACAGAATTCTTTTGTTAAAGAACCAATTGTAACTCATCATTAGTGCATAAGATTTAACCCCCTGCGAGACCCTTTGCCCGTTTCTTTCTAACCATAACAAATGCGATATCGAATGTCATACTTGATGCATATTCACTTTACTTGTTCTCTTGTATGGTGTACTGTTCTTTTGTATTAAATATGTGGATGGATGTATGTATGTTTGCAATCGCATAGAGAACGATCCGGTCGAAGAGCCCGAGGAATTCGCAGGAGAAGCCCCTGAGCAGCAGTCGGTTGGTGGAGGCAAGTGTCCTTTGACCTATCTCTGTCCTATTCATTCTTTAATTCACCTCCCGCATTACACATTTATACCTAAGGATTGACTAGCTTTTGTTATTCATGTCCTTGTTTACCTATTTGGGTCGGATTATTACTGCTTAGTCTGATGCTATTGCTCAACTCTAATCAATGAACATGATGTGATTATCTATGATACGCTGTTTTCCCCTTCTTACTTATGATTATACTTGTGGCATTTAAGGGGACTCGAGCCGTTTCTCGAGTGCCTCTCCGTAAGGACCTGTTCAATGGATGACCACCCGGGAAAACAGTGCAACCATGAGGGTGGAATGGGACGCCCTTAGCTGAATAATTAGAGGAACCGGGGTGTAGTTCGCTTAGCCGTTGTGCCGTCAATGGGGCTCGGTGTATGCGGCTCGCTCTGCCAAGGTTGATTTGTCCCTTGGGGAGGAGTGCGGTACATTTAGGAAACCTAACGGGTGGCTACAGCCCCGGGGAATCTTTGTAAAGGCTACGTAGTGAGACCCTGCCTATTCACCTTGGTAGTGTTTAAGGGTTTGATCAGCCCGAGGCAAGAGGGAATCACGGCTTGTGGGTAAAGTGCGCAACCTCTGCAGAGTGTTATGAAACTGATATATCAGCCGTGCTCGCGGTTATGAGCGGCCAAGGGAGCTCCAGAGATTAGTGATACTTGATCAGAGACATTTTGGTACAGGTGGCAATGAGATTGATGGTTCTGATTATGATTATGGTAATGGTAAGTGGTATTCTTTCCGTTTGGAAAGGATACATTGGGCTAATAACTTGGGTTAATGTTAAAACCTGGCTCTCTACTAGTAAGTAATAACCTGACTAACTAAAAGCAATTGCTTGACTTACCCCCACATAAAGCTAGTCCACTACAGCCAAACAGGATGCTTGCTGAGTATGTTGATGTGTACTCACCCTTGCTCTACACACCAAATCCCCCCCCCCAGGTTGTCAGCATTGCAACCACTGCTCAGGAGAAGATGAAGCTGTGGAAGGAGACTTCCAGGAGTTCCAAGACTACGACGAGTTCTAGGCGTGGGTTAGCGGCAACCCCCAGTCGGCTGCCTGTGAAGGCCGCGTTATCTACGTTTCTTTTCCGCACTTTGATTTATTGTAAGAACTATATGGACGTCTCAGACGTATGATGTAATCGACTATTACTTCCCTTTTAATACCATTTGAGCACTGTGTGATGATGTCCATGTTATGTAACTGCTGTGTACGTGAATAACTGATCCTGGCACGTACATGGTTCGCATTCGGTTTGCCTTCTAAAACCGGGTGTGACATAAGTGGTATCAAAGCCGTGCTGACTGTAGGACCGCTAACCTAGAGTAGAATGGTCGTTCTAAGGATTATAGACCTCTGTCCCTGCCTTGACTTTGATATCCCTTCAAAAGTTGGTCCTACTGACCAAACCTATGTTCTACTATATATTATACCTTGCTGAAAATTATGTTTTATTCTAATCCTTCATTTATTTATGATTCATTACTTGCTGGTCATATTAATTCTGTTCTCACCCTTTTGCTTGCGATGTCTTTTGTAGATGGCTCGACTTAGACACACTGCACGAAAGTCCGTCATCCCCTTCTTACCCTCCCGCCTTGCTGAGCGTCCGCTTCGCCGTCCCGTGGCCGGACAGTCCAGCCACTTGGAGAGACTGCACCACCGCCTGCATGAGGAGCAGGAATGTCGACGACAGGAGCAGCAGGGCTCTTCCTTCTCGCTCCAACAGGAGATAGAGTCTGTGAAGAGCTGCTCTCCTGTGCTTCCCCTGGAGGCGCCCCCTGCACCACCACTGGGCGTCCCAGCTTCTGGAGTAGCTGCTGGAGGAGACCCAGACGACGGAGGTGGCGACGACAGCCTGAGCCACGACACCGACTTCTCTGCTGACCATGAGCCGGAAGGATGGGTTGCTCGACCCATCACTCGCGACGCTGCTCGCGGGTGTCACTTCCACGACGCGCTCGACACCCTGCTACGTCGGGCACTTGACCGGCGTACTTGGTCCATCGAGTATCGCTGTGTGGTCTACCAGCATAGTCGCGGGGTCTACCCGGACCGCTGGGAGGCGACCTGCTTGGTGCGCCGTCCGGAGAACAGTCTCCAGGGCGCGGAGGCTTGCTCAGAGCACTATTCTATCTCTGAGCGGGACTCAGCTGAGGCAGCCATGCAGGATGCTGCACGGCGTGCGCTTTCGCACTACTGCTCGGTTCTCGGTGGGGTAGCTGACGGCCTCGACCTGAAGTATTACCCCCGCCGTCCATCTGGCAGCACAGGAGGCGTGATTGTTTCACCTGCCGGTGAGGACAATCCTAGGTTGAGCAGCACAGTCAACCTAGCCGCCGTGCTAAACACGGAGCTAGACCATGCACTAGACGAGCTGAGTAGGGCTCGTGCTGAGATCGCCCTGCTGCGGGCTGAGCGCGCGGAGCGTCGTCACTTGGATGATGGTTCCCCCGCTCCCGTCGGGACTCAGCACCCGTACCGCTCACCTCGGCGTGGACTCCAGTCTTATGGCAATCCCGACTGCAAGACCAAGATAAATCTAGAACCATAGATCGTTAGAGTTGGATCTTGTAATTAATACGAAAAATATATACATAGAAGCTTCAGTCTTAGCATTAGTCTCGGTTTTAGTTAGTCTTAGTTAGACAGGGTAGTTTGCTATATCCTGTGCATTTATGTTTGTCATGATGAACTATGTTTGGTTTGGATCTTTGTAATGACTGTCACCAGAGTGTGGGTATCCCCTGCATTTTGGTTTACCTATGATGTTAATGGAGTTAGTTATATAGTTGGGAAACCCTTTATTCTACTTTCCTCTTTATCTGAGAAGCTGTGTGGTCTGTGTTGGAGATCAGTGAAGATGCTCATCTGTTCAGTGCTGTTGGATAATTCTATACTCTTTTCTTATGCTGCAAGATTTGCCAGATCAGTTCTGATGTGTGGTTGCGTTCTGCAGATGTCAGAGAACAGGCGCAGAGGAGGAAGGCGTGCTCAGCAGGAGCAAGCCGGTCAGTAAGATGAGGCGCCCCAGCAGCAGCAGCTGCCGCCCCCGCCCCCGATGTCGATCGAGCAGATGTTTCTGATGCAGACTCAGGCAGTTCAGGCCATCGGTCAGACTCTGGCCGCCATTCAGCAGCAGCAGCAGCAAGCACCACCCCAGCCTCAGATGCCTCAGATGCCTAGAGACAAGCGTGCTGAATTCATGAGAGGTCATCCCCCAACGTTCGCTCACTCTTCTGAGCCCATGGATGCTGAAGATTGGCTGCGCACTGTGGAGCGGGAGTTGCATACCGCTCAGTGTGATGACAGGGAGAAAGTCTTGTATGGTCCCCGTCTGTTGAGAGGAGCAGCCCAATCATGGTGGGAGTCTTACCTCGCCACCCATGCCAACCCCGATGCCATCACTTGGGAAGAATTCAGAGGTAGCTTTCGTCAGTACCACGTGCCTGCAGGTCTGATGACAGTGAAGAAGGAGGAGTTCCTGGCCCTTAAGCAAGGGTCATCGTCTGTCAGTGAGTATCGAGACAGGTTTCTGCAGTTGTCTCGCTACGCTCCCGAAGATGTCAACATCGATGCCAAGCGACAGTACCGTTTTCTGAGAGGCTTGGTCGACCCTCTGCAGTATCAGCTGATGAATCATACCTTCCCGACATTCCAGCACCTGATTGACAGAGCAATCATGACAGAAAGGAAGCGTAAGGAGATGGAGGATCGTAAGCGCAAGATCAGTGGACCCCAGCCTGGAAGCAGCAGCCGTCCTCGTTTCTCAGGCAATCAACCTCAGCAGTTCAGACAGAACCAGCGTCCACCTCAGCAGCATCAGCAGCGTCAGCAGTATCAGCAGTTCCAAAGGCAGTACCCTCAGCACCAGTACCAGAACCGCCAGAGCAATCAATCAGGAGGTCAGTTTCAGAGGCAGAATCAGCAGACACCTCGTCTTCCTGCCCCAGCAAACCAGCAGAACAATCAGGCAGCACCAGCTCAGGTTGGAAACAGAGCATGTTTCCACTGTGGAGAGCAAGGCCACTGGGTGATGCAATGTCCGAAGAAGGCAGCCCAGCAGCAGTCAGGCCCCAATGCCCCAGCAAAGCAGAATGTGTCTCAGCCTGGAGCAGGCAACCGCTCTCAGCAGCGCTATAATCATGGAAGACTGAATCACTTGGAGGCTGAAGCAGTTCAGGAGACCCCCGGCATGACAGTAGGTATGTTCCCAGTCGACTCCCATATTGCAGAAGTGTTATTTGATACTGGAGCAACGCATTCTTTTATTACTGCATCATGGGTAGAAGCACATAATCTTCCAATTACTACCATGTCAACCCCCATTCAAATTGACTCAGCCGGTGGTAGAATTCGAGCTGATAGCATATGTTTGAATATAAGTGTGGAAATAAGGGGGATAGCGTTTCCCGCTAACCTTATAGTAATGGGTACTCAGGGAATAGATGTCATCCTAGGGATGAATTGGCTAGATAAGTATCAGGCAGTTATCAGTTGTGATAAAAGGACAATCAAGTTGGTGTCCCCACTAGGAGAGGAAGTGGTGACCGAGTTAGTCCCGCCTGAGCCGAAGAAAGGAAGTTGTTATCAGATGGCCGTCGATAGCAGTGAAGCAGACCCAATTGAGAGTATCAAGGTTGTGTCTGAATTCCCAGATGTGTTTCCAAAGGATTTACCGGGTATGCCACCAGAGCGGAAAGTTGAGTTTGCCATAGAGCTTCTTCCTGGAACCGCCCCTATCTTTAAGAGAGCTTACAGAATATCTGGACCAGAGTTGGTTGAGCTTAAGAAGCAGATTGATGAGCTGTCAGAGAAAGGTTACATCCGGCCAAGCACCTCGCCTTGGGCCGCCCCTGTCTTGTTTGTGGAGAAGAAAGATGGCACCAAAAGGATGTGTATCGATTATCGAGCTTTGAATGAGGTCACGATCAAGAACAAGTATCCCTTGCCCAGAATAGAAGATCTGTTTGACCAGTTGAGAGGAGCCAGTGTGTTCTCCAAGATTGATCTGAGGTCAGGTTATCATCAGCTCAGGATCCGACCTTCGGACATTTCGAAGACGACATTCATTACCAAGTATGGTTTGTATGAGTTCACAGTGATGTCTTTTGGTCTGACCAATGCACCAGCATTCTTCATGAATCTGATGAACGGTGTATTCATGGATTATCTCGATAAGTTTGTGGTGGTATTCATTGATGACATTCTGATTTATTCTCAAAGCGAAGAAGAACATGCAGATCATTTGAGGATGGTATTGCAGAGATTGCGAGAGCACCAGTTGTATGCAAAGTTGAGCAAGTGTGAGTTCTGGATCAATGAGGTCCTGTTCTTGGGTCACATAATCAACAAAGAAGGATTGGCTGTGGATCCGAAGAAAGTGGCAGACATTCTGAACTGGAAAGCGCCAACGGATGCTCGAGGAATCAAGAGCTTCATTGGAATGGCCGGATATTATCGGCGATTCATTGAAGGGTTTTCGAAGATTGCGAAACCAATGACAGCGTTGCTAGGCAACAAGGTTGAGTTCAAGTGGACCCAGAAATGCCAAGAGGCCTTTGAAGCGCTGAAAGAGAAGTTGACAACAGCGCCTGTCCTAGTCTTGCCTGATGTGCACAAGCCCTTCTCTGTGTACTGTGATGCGTGTTACACAGGTTTGGGATGCGTGTTGATGCAAGAGGGAAGAGTTGTGGCTTACTCGTCCCGACAGCTGAAGGTTCATGAGAAGAATTACCCAATCCATGATCTAGAGTTGGCAGCAGTGGTTCACGCACTGAAGACATGGAGGCACTATCTGTATGGACAGAAATGCGATGTTTACACAGATCACAAGAGTCTAAAGTACATATTCACTCAGTCAGAATTGAATATGAGGCAGTGAAGATGGTTAGAGTTGATCAAAGACTATGAGTTGGAGATTCATTACCATCCAGGCAAAGCGAACGTAGTGGCAGATGCTTTGAGCAGAAAGAGTCAAGTCAATCTGATGGTCGCTCGTCCGATGCCTTATGAGTTGGCCAAGGAGTTCGACAGGTTGAGTCTCGGATTTCTGAACAATTCGCGAGGAGTCACAGTTGAATTAGAACCTACCTTGGAGCGAGAAATCAAAGAAGCGCAGAAGAACGATGAAAAGATCAGTGAGATTCGGCGACTGATTCTAGATGGTAGAGGCAAAGATTTTCGAGAAGATGCAGAAGGCGTGATATGGTTCAAAGACCGCTTGTGTGTTCCCAATGTCCAGTCTATTCGGGAGTTGATTCTCAAGGAAGCTCATGAGACAGCTTATTCGATTCACCCTGGCAGTGAGAAGATGTATCAGGATCTGAAGAAGAAATTCTGGTGGTACGGAATGAAGAGGGAAATCGCAGAGCATGTGGCTATGTGCGATAGTTGTCGAAGAATTAAGGCAGAGCACCAGAGACCTGCTGGATTGTTGCAACCGTTGCAGATTCCTCAGTGGAAATGGGATGAAATCGGTATGGATTTCATAGTCGGATTGCCTCGCACTCGAGCCGGCTACGATTCCATTTGGGTAGTAGTGGACCGTTTGACCAAGTCAGCCCACTTCATACCTGTCAAGACCACCTACAGCAGTGCAGTATTGGCAGAGTTGTATATGTCTCGGATCGTTTGTCTTCATGGTGTGCCAAAGAAGATAGTGTCAGACAGAGGAACGCAGTTCACCTCTCATTTCTGGCAGCAATTGCATGAAGCCTTGGGCACACATCTAAATTTCAGTTCAGCTTATCACCCGTAGACAGATGGCCAGACCGAAAGGACCAATCAAATTCTTGAAGACATGTTGAGAGCCTGTGCGCTGCAAGATCAGTCCGGATGGGATAAGCGATTGCCCTATGCAGAGTTTTCCTATAACAACAGTTACCAGGCCAGTTTGAAGATGTCACCATTTCAAGCGCTTTATGGAAGGAGTTGTAGAACTCCGTTGCAATGGGATCAGCCTGGAGAAAAGCAAGTGTTTGGGCCAGATATTTTGCTCGAAGCTGAAGAGAACATCAAGATGGTCCGAGAGAATCTGAAGATAGCGCAATCAAGGCAGCGAAGCTATGCAGACACAAGAAGAAGAGAGCTGAGTTTTGAAGTCGGAGACTTTGTCTATCTGAAAGTGTCACCGATCAGAGGAGTCAGAAGGTTCGGAATCAAAGGCAAGCTAGCACCCCGCTACATTGGTCCGTACCAGATCCTCTCAAGGCGTGGAGAAGTGGCCTATCAGCTCAGTCTGCCAGAGAATTTGTCAGCTGTGCATGATGTCTTTCATGTGTCTCAGTTGAAGAAGTGCTTGCGTGTGCCAGAAGAGCAGTTGCCAGTGGAAGGTCTGGAAGTCCAGGAGGACTTGACCTATGTTGAGAAGCCAGCTCAGATCCTTGAGGTTGCAGACAGAGTCACCCGAAGGAAGACCATCAGAATGTGCAAAGTCAGATGGAGTCACCACTCTGAGGAAGAAGCAACCTGGGAGCGTGAAGATGATTTGATGGCCAAGTACCCAGAGCTCTTTGCTAGCCAGCCCTGAATCTCGAGGGCGAGATTCTTTTAAGGGGGATAGGTTTGTAACGCCCCGAATTTTGCAGTTGAATTTTTTCTTTTCTTTACTCGCCAAAATTCGGGCGTTACCTTTTCTTTTTCTTTTTCCCCTCGCTAAACCTTGACCTTTTCCAAAGTTTTAGCGGGATTCGGTTTGGAATTCCCGTGTAAAGAAAAAACCCTAAATACTTTATGTTGTCTGATGCACCATGCCGAACTATGCATTCTTTGATTGTTTGAAAGTGCAAATGCATTCATCTAGGAAGATCGGATTTCGAAAACAGGGAAATAATCTTTTCTTTTTCTTTCTCTTTCTTTCCCTCTCCCTCTTCCCCTTTCTCTCTCTCCCGCGCCATGGGCTCCTTGGCCGGCCCAGCCGCCCCTTGGCCGGCCCAAGCCCCCTGCGCGCCCCCCCTCTTGGGCTTTGGAAGGCCCAGCCGCCCCCCATCTCCCTTTTTCCCCCCAATTCCTCTCCCTCTCCCTCATTCTCTCCCTCTCTCTCCCCACCGCCGCCCTACCCCCTGCCCTAAGCCGCCGCCGCCCCTTGCTCGGCTGCCGCCCCTCGCCGTCGGCCGCCCTCGCCGGTGAGCCCCCCCTCCTCCCTCTCTCCCTCCTCTCTCCCTCTTCCCTCTCCCCTCCTCTCTCCTCGGCAGCCCGCGCCCGGCCGCGCCGTGGCCGCTGGCCGCCCTGGCCGCGCCCCCAGCCGGCCGCTGCCGCGCCGCCCTGGCCCCCGGCCGCCCCCAGCCCGCGCCCCGGCCGCGCGCCTGGCCGCGCGCCTGGCCGGCTCGGCCGCCTGCCAGCCCGACCCCACCCCCCCGCGCGCCCGCCTGGCCGGTCGGTTCAACCGGGCCAGCTCGGCCGCCCCGGCCCCCAGCTCGGCCGCCCAGCCTAGGGCCGGTTCAACCGCCCCCCCCCCCCTCTGTTTTTTTATTTATTTTTATTTTAGTTTATTTACTTTCTGTGATCATAATTACTTTATTTTAGGTAGACTGATCATTGTTCATGCTATGGAAATAGGAAGTTTAATTTAAAATTCCGTTATGCCAGTTGATTCACGCAGTTAATTGTTTATCTCATTCAATGTTGATCAACTAAAAATGATTAGGTTTCCATTAGTGCATATAACAGAATTCTTTTGTTAAAGAACCAATTGTAACTCATCATTAGTGCATAAGATTTAACCCCCTGCGAGACCCTTTGCCCGTTTCTTTCTAACCATAACAAATGCGATATCGAATGTCATACTTGATGCATATTCACTTTACTTGTTCTCTTGTATGGTGTACTGTTCTTTTGTATTAAATATGTGGATGGATGTATGTATGTTTGCAATCGCATAGAGAACGATCCGGTCGAAGAGCCCGAGGAATTCGCAGGAGAAGCCCCTGAGCAGCAGTCGGTTGGTGGAGGCAAGTGTCCTTTGACCTATCTCTGTCCTATTCATTCTTTAATTCACCTCCCGCATTACACATTTATACCTAAGGATTGACTAGCTTTTGTTATTCATGTCCTTGTTTACCTATTTGGGTCGGATTATTACTGCTTAGTCTGATGCTATTGCTCAACTCTAATCAATGAACATGATGTGATTATCTATGATACGCTGTTTTCCCCTTCTTACTTATGATTATACTTGTGGCATTTAAGGGGACTCGAGCGGTTTCTCGAGTGCCTCTCCGTAAGGACCTATTCAATGGATGACCGCCCGGGAAAACAGTGCAACCATGAGGGTGGAATGGGACGCCCTTAGCTGAATAATTAGAGGAACCGGGGTGTAGTTCGCTTAGCCGTTGTGCCGTCAATGGGGCTCGGTGTATGCGGCTCGCTCTGCCAAGGTTGATTTGTCCCTTGGGGAGGAGTGCGGTACATTTAGGAAACCTAACGGGTGGCTACAGCCCCGGGGAATCTTTGTAAAGGCTACGTAGTGAGACCCTGCCTATTCACCTTGGTAGTGTTTAAGGGTTTGATCAGCCCGAGGCAAGAGGGAATCACGGCTTGTGGGTAAAGTGCGCAACCTCTGCAGAGTGTTATGAAACTGATATATCAGCCGTGCTCGCGGTTATGAGCGGCCAAGGGAGCTCCAGAGATTAGTGATACTTGATCAGAGACATTTTGGTACAGATGGCAATGAGATTGATGGTTCTGATTATGATTATGGTAATGGTAAGTGGTATTCTTTCCGTTTGGAAAGGATACATTGGGCTAATAACTTGGGTTAATGTTAAAACCTGGCTCTCTACTAGTAAGTAATAACCTGACTAACTAAAAGCAACTGCTTGACTTACCCCCACATAAAGCTAGTCCACTACAGCCAAACAGGATGCTTGCTGAGTATGTTGATGTGTACTCACCCTTGCTCTACACACCAAATCCCCCCCCCCAGGTTGTCAGCATTGCAACCACTGCTCAGGAGAAGATGAAGCTGTGGAAGGAGACTTCCAGGAGTTCCAAGACTACGACGAGTTCTAGGCGTGGGTTAGCGGCAACCCCCAGTCGGCTGCCTGTGAAGGCCGCGTTATCTACGTTTCTTTTCCGCACTTTGATTTATTGTAAGAACTATATGGACGTCTCAGACGTATGATGTAATCGACTATTACTTCCCTTTTAATACCATTTGAGCACTGTGTGATGATGTCCATGTTATGTAACTGCTGTGTACGTGAATAACTGATCCTGGCACGTACATGGTTCGCATTCGGTTTGCCTTCTAAAACCGGGTGTGACAATAGGTTTCACCAAAATCCAAACCTTCGACTTGTGAATACCCCTTGGCCACGAGTCGAGCTTTGTTCCTTGTCACCACACCATGCTCGTCTTGCTTGTTGCGGAAGACCCACTTGGTTCCTACAACATTTTGATTAGGACGTGGAACTAAATGCCATACCTCATTCCTTGTGAAATTGTTGAGCTCCTCTTGCATCGCCATCACCCAATCCGAATCTTGAAGTGCTTCCTCTACCCTGTGTGGCTCAATAGAGGAAACAAAAGAGTAATGTTCACAAAAATGTGCAACACGAGATCGAGTAGTTACCCCCTTATGAATGTCGCCGAGGATGGTGTCGACGGGGTGATCTCGCTGTATTGCTTGGTGGACTCTTGGGTGTGGCGGCCTTGGTTGTTCATCCTCCTTGTCTTCATTATTTGCATCTCCCCCTTGATCGTTGCCGTCATTTTGAGGTGGCTCATCTTCTTGTTCAATATCTTGAGGCTCATCCTCAATTTGAGTTGGTGGAGATGCTTGTGCTGAGGAGGATGGTTGATCTTGTGCATGTGGAGGCTCTTCGGATTCCTTAGGACACACATCCCCAATGGACATGTTCCTTAGCGCTATGCATGGAGCCTGTTCTTCTCCTATCTCATCAAGATCAACTTGCTCTACTTGAGAGCCGTTAGTTTCATCAAACACAACGTCACAAGAAACTTCAACAAGTCCTGAGGACTTGTTAAAGACTCTATATGCCCTTGTGTTTGAGTCATATCCTAGTAAAAAGCCTTCTACAGTTTTAGGAGCAAATTTAGATTTTCTACCTCTTTTGACAAGAATAAAACATTTGCTACCAAAAACTCTAAAATATGAAATATTGGGCTTTTTACCAGTTAGGAGTTCATAGGATGTCTTCTTGAGGATTCGGTGAAGATATAACCGGTTGATGGCGTAGCAAGCGGTGTTGACCGCTTCGGCCCAAAACCGATCCGGTGTCTTGTATTCATCAAGCATGGTCCTTGCCATGTCCAATAGAGTTCGATTCTTCCTCTCCACTACACCATTTTGTTGTGGAGTGTAGGGAGAAGAGAACTCATGCTTGATGCCCTCCTCCTCAAGGAAGCCTTCAATTTGAGAGTTCTTGAACTCTGTCCCATTGTCGCTTCTAATTTTCTTGATCCTTAAGTCGAACTCATTTTGAGCCCGTCTCAAGAATCCCTTTAAGGTCTCTTGGGTATGAGATTTGTCCTGCAAAAAGAACACCCAAGTGAAGCGAGAATAATCATCCACAATTACAAGACAATACTTACTACCGCCGATGCTTATGTAAGCGATCGGGCCGAATAAATCCATGTGTAGGAGCTCCAGTGGCCTGTCGGTAGTCATGACGTTCTTGTGTGGATGATGAGTGCCAACTTGCTTCCCGGCTTGGCATGCGCTACAAATCCTGTCTTTCTCAAAATGAACATTGGTTAGTCCTAAAATGTGTTCTCCCTTTAGAAGCTTGTGAAGATTCTTCATTCCAACATGGGCTAGTCGGCGGTGCCAGAGCCAACCCAAGTTAGTCTTAGCAACCAAGCAAGTGTCGAGTTCAGCTCTATCAAAATCTACTAAGTATAGTTGGCCCTCTAACACTCCCTTAAATGCTATTGAATCATCACTTCTTCTAAAGACAGTAACACCTGTATCAGTAAACAGACAGTTGTAGCCCATTTGACACAATTGGGATACGGAAAGCAAATTGTAATCTAAGGAATCTACAAGAAAAACATTGGAAATAGTATGGTCAGGTGATATAGCAATTTTACCCAATCCTTTGACCAAACCTTGATTTCCATCCCCGAATGTGATAGCTCGTTGGGGATCTTGGTTTTTCTCATATGAGGAGAACATCTTTTTCTCCCCAGTCATGTGGTTTGTGCACCCGCTGTCGAGTATCCAACTTGAGCCCCCGGATGCATAAACCTACAAAATAATTTTAGTTCTTGACTTTAGGTACCCAAACGGTTTTGGGTCCTTTGGCATTAGAAACAAGAACTTTGGGTACCCAAACACAAGTCTTGGAGCCCTTGTGTTTGCCCCCAACAATCTTGGCAACTACTTTGCCGGATTTGTTAGTTAAAACATAAGATGCATCAAAAGTTTTAAATGAAATGGCATGATCATTTGATGCATTAGGAGTTTTCTTTCTAGGCAACTTGGCACGGGTTGGTTGCCTAGAACTAGATGTCTCACCCTTATACATGAAAGCATGATTGGGGCCAGAGTGAGACTTCCTAGAATGAGTTCTCCTAATTTTGCTCTCAGGATAGCCGGCAGGGTACAAAATGTAACCCTCGTTATCCTGAGGCATGGGAGCCTTGCCCTTAACAAAGTTAGATAAATTCTTTGGAGGGGCATTAAGTTTGACATTGTCTCCCCTTTGGAAGCCAATGCCATCCTTGATGCCAGGGCGTCTCCCATTATAGAGCATGCTTCTAGCAAATTTAAATTTTTCATTTTCTAAGTCATGCTCACTAATCTTAGCATTAAGTTGTGCTATGTGATCATTTTGTTTTTTAATTAAGGCTAGGTGATCATGGATAGCATCAACATTAATATCTCTACACCTAGTACAAATGGAAATATGCTCAGTAGATGTAGAGGGTTTGCAAGTTTTTAATTCTACAACCTTAGCATGCAATATTTCATTCTTACTTCTAAGGTCAGAAATAGTAGTATTGCAAACATCAAAATCTTTAGTCTTAGCAATCAAATTTTCATTTTCTAATCTAAGACTAGCAAGAGAAATGCTCAATTCTTCAATCCTAGCAAGCAAATCATCATTATCATTTCTAGGATTTGGAATTGAAACATTGCAAATATGAGAATCAACCTTAGCTAACAAAATAGCATTTTCATTTCTAAGGTTGTCTATAGTCTCATGGCAAGTACTTAGCTCACTAGACAATTTTTCACATTTTTCTATTTCTAGAGCATAAGCATTTTTAACCTTAACATGCTTCTTATTTTCTTTAATAAGGAAGTCCTCTTGAGAATCCAAGAGATCATCCTTCTCATGTATAGCACTAATCAATTCATTTAATTTTTCTTTTTGTTGCATGTTGAGGTTAGCAAAAAGAATGCGCAAGTTATCCTCCTCATTTTTATCATCATCCTCATCACTAGATGTTTCATATTTAGTGAAGGACCTTGATTTTACCTTCTTTTTGCCGTCCTTGGCCATGAGACACTTGTGGCTGACGTTGGGGAAGAGGAGTCCCTTGGTGACGGCGATGTTGGCGGCGTCCTCGTCGTCGGAGGAGTCGCTTGAGCTTTCGTCGGAGTCCCACTCCCGACAAACATGGGCATCGCCGCCCTTCTTCTTGTAGTACTTCTTCTTTTCTCTCCTCTTTCCCTTCTTGTCGTCGCCCCTGTCACTGTCACTAGACATAGGACATTTTGCAATAAAGTGACCGGGCTTACCACACTTGTAGCAAACCTTCTTGGAACGGGACTTGTAATCCTTCCCCTTCCGTTGCTTGAGGATTTGCCGAAAGCTTTTGATGATTAAGGCCATCTCCTCATTGTCGAGCTTGGAGGCGTCAATTGGTTGTCTACTTGGTGTAGACTCCTCCTTCTTCTCCTCCGTGGCCTTGAAGGCCACCGGTTGAGCCTCGGATGTGGAAGGTTCGTCAAGCTCGTTGATCTTCTTTGAGCCCTTAATCATGCATTCAAAGCTCACAAAATTCCCGATAACTTCCTCGGGGGTCATTAGTGGATATCTAGGATTACCACGAATTAATTGAACTTGAGTGGGGTTAAGGAAAATAAGTGCTCTTAAAATAACCTTAACCACCTCGTGGTCATCCCATTTTTTGCTCCCGAGGTTGCGCACTTGGTTCACCAAGGTCTTGAGCCGATTGTACATGTCTTGTGGCTCCTCCCCTTGGCGAAGACGAAAGCGACCGAGCTCCCCCTCGATCGTTTCCCGCTTGGTGATCTTGGTGAGTTCATCACCTTCGTGCGCCGTCTTGAGCAGGTCCCAAATCTCTTTTGCGTTCTTCAACCCTTGCACTTTGTTGTATTCCTCCTTGCTAAGAGAGGCAAGGAGAATGGTTGCGGCTTGGGAGTTGAAGTGCTCGATTTGGGCCACTTCGTCCGTGTCATAATCCTCATCCCCTATTGATGGTACCTGTACTCCAAACTCAACAACATTCCATATACTTTTGTGGAGTGAGGTTAGATGAAATTTCATTAAATCACTCCACCTAGCATAATCTTCGCCATCAAAAGTCGGCGGTTTGCCTAATGGAACGGAAAGTAAAGGAGTATGTCTAGATGTACGGGGATAGTTTAAGGGGATCTTACTAAACTTCTTGCGCTCTTGGCGCTTAGAAGTTACGGACGGTGCATCGGAGTTGGAGGTAGATGTTGATGAAGTGTCGGTCTCGACCACCTTCCTCATCTTCTTGTGCTTGTCCCCACTCCGATGCGGCTTGTGAGAAGAAGATTTTTCCTTCTTCTCCTTGTGGTGAGAAGAGGAAGATCTTTTCTCCTTCCGCTTGGAGGAGTTCTTCTTCTTCTCCCTTCTCTTGGTGCGGGACTCTTCCGATGAAGTGCTCCCTTGGCTTGTAGTGGGCTTGTTGTCGCCGGTCTCCATCTCCCTCTTGGTGTGATCTCCTGACATCACTTCGAGCGGTTAGGCTCTAATGAAGAACCGGGCTCTGATACCAATTGAAAGTCGCCTAGAGGGGGGTGAATAGGGCGAAACTGAAAATCTCAAAAATAATCACAACTACAAGTCGGGTTAGCGTTAGAAATATAAACGAGTCCGCGAGAGAGGGTGCAAAACAAATCGAAAGCAAATGAAGATTGTGACACGTGGATTTGTTTTACCGAGGTTCGGTTCTCGCAAACCTACTCCCCGTTGAGGAGGCCACAAAGGCCGGGTCTCTTTCAACCCTTCCCTCTCTCAAACGGTCCCTCGGACCGAGTGAGCTTTTCTTCTTCTCAATCAAACGGGAACAAAACTTCCCCGCAAGGGCCACCACACAATTGGTGCCTCTTGCCTTGGTTACAATTGAGTTTTGATCACAAGAACAAGTGAGAAAGAAAGAAAGCGATCCAAGCGCAAGAGCTCAAAAGAACACGGCAAATCTCTCTCGCTAGTCACTAAAGGCTTGAGTGGAATTGGAGAGGATTTGATCTCTTTGGTGTGTCTAGAATTGAATGCCTAGCTCTTATAAGTAGTTGGAAGTTGGAAAACTTGGATGCAATGAATGGTGGGGTGGTTGGGGTATTTATAGCCCCAACCACCAAACTTGACCGTTGGCTGGAGGCTTCTGTTCGATGGCGCACCGGACAGTCCGGTGCACACCGGACAGTCCGGTGCCCCTGCCACGTCATCAATGCCGTTGGATTCTGACCGTTGGAGCTTCTGACTTCTGGGCCCGCCTGGGTGTCCGGTGCACACCGGACATGTACTGTTTGATGTCCGGTGCACCGGTATGGGCGATCCTGACGACTGCGCGCGCTGCGCGCGCATTAAATGCACCGCAGGTAGCCGTTGGCGCCGAAATAGCCGTTGCTCCGCTGGCACACCGGACAGTCCGGTGCACACCGGACAGTCCGGTGAATTTTAGCGGAGCGGCTGCCGCGCGAACCCGAGGCTGGCGAGTTTCGGAGACCGCGCTTCCTTGGAGCACCGGACATGTCCGGTGCACACCGGACAGTCCGGTGAATTATAGCGCGCCGACTTCCGAGAATTCCCGAAGGCGAAGAGTTTGAAGTCGGAGTCCTCTGGTGCACCGGTGGCGCACCGGACATTGTCCGGTGTACACCGGACAGTCCGGTGCCCCCAGACCAGAGGTGCCTTTGGTTGCCTCTTTGCTCCTTTGTTGAATCCAACACTTGATCTTTTTATTGGTTAAGTGTGAACCTTTTGCACCTGTATAACTTATACACTAGAGCAAACTAGTTAGTCCAATATTTGTGTTGGGCAATTCAACCACCAAAATTATTTAGGAACTAGGTGTAAGCCTAATTCCCTTTCAGGGTGCACTCCGCCACCCGGCCGGAGATTTCCTCTCCGACAGGTACGAATCCGAATAAAATGCCAGTAGATTCAGTGCAGGTTGTCAATGTAGTACCACACAATTTGTCCTCATTGTCAGATGAGTTCGAATTTGTAACGTTCCTGAAAGTCGCCTAGAGGGGGGCTGAATAGGGCGAAACTGAAATTTAAAAAATTAATCACAACTACAAGCCGGGTTAGCGTTAGAAATAATAGTGAGTCCGAGAGAGAGGGCGCAAAACAAATCGCAAGCGAATGAAGAGTGTGACACGTGGATTTGTTTTACCGAGGTTCGGTTCTCGCAAACCTACTCCCCGTTGAGGAGGCCACAAAGGCCGGGTCTCTTTCAACCCTTACCCTCTCTCAAACGGTCCCTCGGACCGAGTGAGCTTCTCTTCTCAAATCAAACCGGGAACAAAACTTCCCCGCAAGGACCACCACACAATTGGTGTCTCTTGCCTTGATTACAAGTGAGCTTTGATCACAAGAACAAGTGAGAAAGAAAGAAGCAATCCAAGTGCAAGAGCTCAAAAGAACACGGCAAATCTCTCTCGCTAATCACTAAAGCCTTGTGTGGAATTGGAGAGGATTTGATCACTTGAGTGTGTCTAGAATTGAATGCCTAGCTCTTGTAAGTGGTTGAGAAGTGGAAAACTTGGATGACTTGAATGTGGGGTGGTTGGGGGTATTTATAGCCCCAACCACCAAACTAGCCGTTTGGTGGGAGCTATCTGTCGTATGGTGTACCGGATAGTCCGGTGCACACCGGACATGTCCGGTGCGACAGCCACGTCACTAGGCCGTTAGGGTTCCGACCGTTAGAGCTCTGACGCTGGGCCCGCCTGGATGTCTGGTGGCGCACCGGACATGAACTGTAGAGTGTCCGGTGCGCCAGCATGGGCGTGCCTGACCTCTACGCGCGCTGGCGCGCATTTAATGCGATGCAGGTAGCCGTTGGCACCTAAAGTAGCCATTGCCCCGCAGTTACACCGGACAGTCCGGTGTACACCGGACATGTCCCGTAAATTATAGCGGAGCAGCCGATGCGAATTCCCGAGGCTGGCGAGTTCAGAGTCGCGTCCTCTTGGAGCACCGGACACTGTCCGGTGTACACCGGACAGTCCGGTGAATTATAGCGCGCCGGCCCTGAGAATTCTCGAAGGTGAAGAGTTTGAAGTCGATCTTCCCTGGTGCACCGGACACTGTCCGGTGGCACACCGGACAGTTCGGTGCGCCCGACCAGGGTGCCTTCGGTTGTCTCTTTCTCCTTTGTTTGAACCCTTTATCTTGATCTTTTTATTGGCTTGTGGTGTACCTTTGGTACCTGTAGAACTTATAAACTTGGGCAAACTAGTTAGTCCAATTATTTGTGTTGGGCAATTCAGTCACCGAAATTAGTTTAGGAAATAGGTGTAAGCCTAATTCCCTTTCAATCTCCCCCTTTTTGGTGATTGATGCCAACACAAACCAAAGCAAGTATAGAAGTGCATAATTGAACTAGTTTGCAAAGTGTAAGTGCAAAGGTTACTTAGAATTTGAGCCAATAAATATCACTTACTAGATATGCATGGATTGTTTCTTTATTTTTAACATTTTGGACCACGCTTGCACCACATGTTTTGTTTTTGCAAATTCTTTTTGTAAATCCTTTTCAAAGTCCTTTTGCAAAATAGTCAAAGGTAAATGAGTAAGATTTTTGCGAAACATTTTCAAGTTTGAAATTTTCTCCCCTTGTTTCAAATGTTTTTCCTTTGACTAAACAAAACTCCCCCTTAATAAATTCTCCTCTTAGTGTTCAAGAGGGTTTTTAAGGTATCAACTTTGAAAATAGTACTTGCTCCCCCTTTTGAACACAATTGAAATTTTCCAATATTAATTTAAAATTAGGGTGGTGGTGCGGTCCTTTTGCTTTGGGCCAATACTTTCTCCCCCTTTGGCATGAATCGCCAAAAACGGATACTTGGAATGAAATATAGGTCCTTCCCTAACTAGTTTCTCCCCTTTGGCAAATAAAACATATGAGTGAAGATTATACCAAAGACGAAGAAATGCTCGGAGCGACGGCGAAGGATGAGTAGTAGAGTGGAGTGGAAGCCTTTGTCTTCGCCGAAAACTCCAATTCCCTTTCAATATACCTATGACTTGATTTGAAATACACTTGAAAACACATTAGTCATAGCATATATAAAAGAGACATGATCAAAGGTATACTTATGAGCTATGTGTGCAAATTAGCAAAAGAAATTCCTAGAATCAAGAATATTGAGCTCATGCCTAAGTTTGGTAAAAGTTTGTTCATCTAGTGGCTTGGTGAAGATATCGGCTAATTGATCTTTAGTATTAATGTATGCAATCTCGATATCCCCCTTTTGTTGGTGATCCCTAAGAAAATGATACCGAATGACTATGTGTTTAGTGCGGCTATGCTCAACGGGATTATCCGCCATGCGGATTGCACTCTCATTATCACATAGAAGAGGAACTTTGGTTAATTTGTAACCATAGTCCCGCAGGGTTTGCCTCATCCAAAGCAATTGCGCGCAACAATGGCCTGCGGCAATGTACTCGGCTTCGGCGGTAGAAAGAGCGACTGAATTTTGCTTCTTTGAAGCCCAAGACACCAAGGATCTTCCCAAGAACTGGCAAGTCCCCGATGTGCTCTTTCTATTAATCTTACACCCTGCCCAATCGGCATCCGAATAACCAATCAAATCAAATGTGGATCCCCGAGGGTACCAAAGCCCAAACTTAGGAGTATAAGCCAAATATCTCAAGATTCGTTTTACGGCCGTAAGGTGTGATTCCTTAGGGTCGGCTTGGAATCTTGCACACATGCATACGGAAAGCATAATGTCCGGTCGAGATGCACATAAATAAAGCAATGAACCAATCATCGACCGGTATACCTTTTGATCGACGGATTTACCTCCCGTGTCGAGGTCGAGATGCCCATTGGTTCCCATGGGTGTCTTGATGGGCTTGGCATCCTTCATTCCAAACTTAGTTAGAATGTCTTGAGTATACTTCGTTTGGCTAATGAAGGTGCCCTCTCGGAGTTGCTTGACTTGGAATCCTAGAAAATACTTCAACTCCCCCATCATAGACATCTCGAATTTTTGTGTCATGATCCTACTAAATTCTTCACATGTAGATTCGTTAGTAGACCCAAATATAATATCATCAACATAAATTTGGCATACATACAAATCATTGTCAAGAGTTTTAGTGAATAAAGTAGGATCGGCCTTGCCGACTTTGAAGCCATTAGCTATAAGGAAATCTCTTAGGCATTCATACCATGCTCTTGGGGCTTGCTTGAGCCCATAAAGCGCCTTAGAGAGCCTATAGACATGGTTAGGGTACTCACTATCTTCAAAGCCGGGAGGTTGCTCAACATAGACCTCTTCCTTGATTGGTCCATTGAGGAAGGCACTCTTCACGTCCATTTGATAAAGCTCGAAGCCATGATAAGTAGCATAGGCTAATAATATGCGAATTGACTCAAGCCTAGCTACAGGTGCATAGGTTTCACCGAAATCCAAACCTTCGACTTGGGAGTATCCCTTGGCCACAAGTCGGGCTTTGTTCCTTGTCACCACACCATGCTCATCTTGCTTGTTGCGGAAGACCCATTTGGTTCCTACAACATTTTGGTTAGGACGTGGAACTAAATGCCATACCTCATTCCTAGTGAAATTGTTGAGCTCCTCTTGCATCGCCATCACCCAATCCGAATCTTGAAGTGCTTCCTCTACCCTGTGTGGCTCAATAGAGGAAACAAAAGAGTAATGCTCACAAAAATGTGCAACACGAGATCGAGTGGTTACCCCCTTATGAATGTCGCCGAGGATGGTGTCGACGGGGTGATCTCGTTGGATTGCTTGGTGGACTCTTGGGTGTGGTGGCCTTGGCTCTTCATCCTCCTTGTCTTGATCATTTGCATCTCCCCCTTGATCATTGTCGTCATCTTGAGGTGGCTCATCTCTTTGATCTTCTTCTTCATCAACTTGAGCCTCGTCCTCATTTTGAGTTGGTGGAGATGCTTGCGTGGAGAAGGATGGTTGATCTTGTGCATGTGGAGGCTCTTCGGATTCCTTAGGACACACATCCCCAATGGACATGTTCCTTAGCGCGATGCACGGAGCCTGTTCTTCACCTATCTCATCAAGATCAACTTGCTCTACTTGAGAGTCGTTAGTCTCATCAAACACAACGTCACAAGAAACTTCAACTAGTCCTAAGGACTTGTTCAAGACTCTATATGCCCTTGTGTTTGAATCATATCCCAGTAAAAAACCTTCTACAGTTTTAGGAGCAAATTTAGATTTTCTACCTCTCTTAACAAGAATAAAGCATTTGCTACCAAAAACTCTAAAATATGAAATATTGGGCTTTTTACCGGTTAGGAGTTCATAGGATGTCTTCTTGAGGATTCGGTGTAGATATAACCGGTTGATGGCGTAGCAGGCGGTGTTGACCGCCTCGGCCCAAAACCGATCCGGTGTCTTGTACTCATCAAGCATGGTTCTTGCCATATCCAATAGAGTTCGATTCTTCCTTTCCACTACACCATTTTGTTGTGGTGTGTAGGGAGAGGAGAACTCATGCTTGATGCCCTCCTCCTCAAGGAAGCCTTCAATTTGAGAGTTCTTGAACTCCGTCCCGTTGTCGCTTCTAATTTTCTTGATCCTTAAGCCGAACTCATTTTGAGCCCGTCTCAAGAATCCCTTTAAGATCTCTTGGGTATGGGATTTTTCCTGCAAAAAGAATACCCAAGTGAAGCGAGAATAATCATCCACAATAACTAGACAGTACTTACTCCCGCCGATGCTTATGTAAGCGATCGGGCCGAATAAATCCATGTGTAGGAGCTCCAGTGGCCTGTCACTTGTCATGATGTTCTTGTGTGGATGATGAGTGCCAACTTGCTTCCTGGCTTGACATGCGCTACAAATCCTGTCTTTCTCAAAATGAACATTTGTTAGTCCTAAAATGTGCTCTCCCTTTAGAAGCTTATGAAGATTCTTCATTCCAACATGGGCTAGTCGGCGGTGCCAGAGCCAACCCATGTTAGTCTTAGCAATTAAGCAAGTGTCGAGTTCAGCTCTATCAAAATCTACCAAGTATAGCTGACCCTCCAACACTCCCTTAAATGCTATTGAATCATCACTTCTTCTAAAGACAGTGACACCTACATCAGTAAAGAGACAGTTGTAGCCCATTTGACATAATTGCGAAACGGAAAGCAAATTGTAATCTAAAGAATCTACAAGAAAAACATTGGAAATGGAATGGTCAGGAGATATAGCTATTTTACCCAAACCTTTGACCAAACCTTGGTTTCCATCCCCGAATGTGATAGCTCGTTGGGGATCTTGGTTTTTCTCGTAGGAGGAGAACATCTTCTTCTCCCCTGTCATGTGGTTTGTGCACCCGCTATCGATGATCCAACTTGAGCCCCCGGATGCATAAACCTACAAAACAAGTTTAGTTCTTGACTTTAGGTACCCAAACGGTTTTGGGTCCTTTGGCATTAGACACAAGAACTTTGGGTACCCAAACACAAGTCTTGGAACCCTTGTGTTTGCCCCCAACAAACTTGGCAACTACCTTGCCGGATTTGTTAGTCAAAACATAAGATGCATCAAAAGTCTTAAATGAAATGTCATGATCATTTGATGCACTAGGAGTTTTCTTTCTAGGCAACTTAGCACGGGTTGGTTGCCTAGAGCTAGATGTCTCACCCTTATACGTAAAAGCATGGTTAGGGCCAGAGTGAGACTTCCTAGAATGAATTCTCTTAATTTTGCTCTCGGGATAACCGGCAGGGTACAAAATGTAACCCTCGTTATCCTGAGGCATGGGAGCCTTGCCCTTAACAAAGTTAGACAAATTTTTAGGAGGGGCACTAAGTTTGACATTGTCTCCCCTTTGGAAGCCAATGCCATCCTTGATGTCAGGGCGTCTCCCATTATAGAGCATACTTCTAGCAAATTTAAACTTTTCGTTTTCTAAGTTATGCTCGGTAATTTTAGCATCTAATTTTGCTATATGATCATTTTGTTGTTTAATTAAGACCATGTGATGATGAATAGCATCAATATCAACATCTCTACATCTAGTGCAAATAGGAACATGCTCAATGGTAGATGTAGAGGGTTTGCAAGAATTAAGTTCAACAATCTTAGCACGCAAAATATCATTGTTATCTCTAAGATTGGAAATTGTAACATTGCAAACATCTAATTCTTTAGCCTTAGCAATCAATTTCTCATTCTCATTTCTAAGGCTAGCAAGAGAAACATTCAACTCATCAATCCTAGCAAGTAAATCAACATTATCATCTCTAGGATTGGAAGTTGTAATATTACAAACATGAGAATCAACCTTAGCAATTAATCTAGCATTTTCATTTCTAAGGTTGTCAATAGTCTCATGGCAAGTGCTTAGCTCACTAGATAATTTTTCACATTTTTCTATTTCTAGAGCATAAGCATTCTTAACCTTAACATGCTTTTTATTTTCCTTGATTAGGAAGTCCTCTTGGGAGTCCAAGAGATCATCCTTCTCATGGATGGCACTAATTAGCTCATTAAGTTTTTCCTTTTGTTGCATGTTGAGGTCGGCAAAAAGGGTACGCTAATTATCTTCCTCATCACTAGCATTATCATCACTAGAGGATTCATATTTAGTGGAGGATTTGGATTTGACCTTCTTCTTTTTGTTGTCCTTGGCCATGAGGCATTTGTGGCCGACGTTGGGGAAGAGAAGACCCTTGGTGACGGCGATGTTGGCGGCGTCCTCGTCGGAGGAGGAGTCGGTGGAGCTCTCGTCGGAGTCCCACTCGCGGCACACGTGGGCATCGTCGCCCTTCTTCTTGTAGTGTCTCTTCTTCTCCTTTCTTCTCCCCTTCTTGTCGTCGCCCCTGTCACTATCACTAGATAATGGACATTTAGCAATAAAATGACCGGGCTTACCACATTTGTAGCATACTTTCTTGGAGCGGGGTTTGTAGTCTTTCCCCCTCCTTTGCTTGAGGATTTGGCGGAAGCTCTTGATGATGAGCGCCATCTCCTCGTTGTCGAGCTTGGAGGCGTCGATGGGTGTTCGACTTGGAGTAGCCTCCTCCTTCTTTTCTTCCGTCGCCTTGAAAGCGACCGGTTGTGCCTCAGGTGTGGAGGAGGTGCCTTGCTCGATGATTTTCTTTGAGCCCTTAATCATTATCTCAAAGCTCACAAATTTTCCTATCACTTCCTCGGGAGACATTAGCTTATATCTAGGATCACCTCGAATTAATTGAACTTGTGTAGGGTTAAGGAATACGAGGGATCTAAGAATAACCTTGACCATCTCATGGTCATCCCATTTTTCGCTCCCGAGGTTGCGCACTTGGTTCACCAAGGTCTTCAAGCGGTTGTACATTTCTTGTGGATCCTCCCCTTGGTGAAGCATGAAGTGACCGAGCTCCCCCTCGATCGTTTCCCGCTTGGTGATCTTTGTCACCTCGTCTCCTTCGTGCGCGGTCTTGAGTACGTCCCAAATTTCCTTCGCACTTTTTAACCCTTGCACCTTGTTATACTCCTCTCGACTTAGAGAGGCGAGGAGTATAGTGGTTGCTTGGGAGTTAAAGTGGTGGATTTGGGCCACCTCGTCCGAGTCGTAGTCTTCATCCCCTACGGATGGTACCTGTACACCAAACTCAACAACATTCCATATGCTTGTGTGGAGTGAGGTTAGATGGTGTCTCATTTTGTCACTCCACATATTATAATCTTCACCGTCAAAAACCGGTGGTTTGCCTAATGGAACGGAGAGTAAAGGAGTAAGTTTTGAAGTGTGAGGGTAGCGTAGGGGGATCTTACTATACTTCTTGCGCTCTCGGCGCTTAGAAGTAACGGACGGTGCGTCGGAGTCGGAGGTCGACGTTGATGAAGTATCGGTCTCGTAGTAGACTACTTTCCTCATCCTCTTGTGCTTGTCGCCTCTCCGATGCGACTTGTGGGAAGAGGATTTCTTCTCCTTCCCCTTCCCTTTGTTGGAGGAGCTCTTCTTCTTCTCCTTCCTCTTGGTGCGGGACTCTTCCGATGAAGTGCTCCCGTGACTCGTAGTGGGCTTGTCGCCGGTCTCCATCTCCCTCTTGGTGTGATCTCCCGACATCACTTCGAGCGGTTAGGCTCTAATGAAGCACCGGGCTCTGATACCAATTGAAAGTCGCCTAGAGGGGGGTGAATAGGGTGAAACTAAAATTTACAAAATTAATCACAACTACAAGCCGGGTTAGCGTTAGAAATAATAGTGAGTCCGAGAGAGAGGGCGCAAAACAAATCGCAAGCGAATGAAGAGTGTGACACGCGGATTTGTTTTACCGAGGTTTGGTTCTTGCAAACCTACTCCCCGTTGAGGAGGCCACAAAGGCCGGGTCTCTTTCAACCCTTACCCTCTCTCAAACGGTCCCTCGGACCGAGTGAGCTTCTCTTCTCAAATCAAACCGGGAACAAAACTTCCCCGCAAGGACCACCACACAATTGGTGTCTCTTGCCTTGATTACAAGTGAGCTTTGATCACAAGAACAAGTGAGAAAGAAAGAAGCAATCCAAGCGCAAGAGCTCAAAAGAACACGACAAATCTCTCTCGCTAATCACTAAAGCCTTGTGTGGAATTGGAGAGGATTTGATCACTTGTGTGTGTCTAGAATTGAATGCCTAGCTCTTGTAAGTGGTTGAGAAGTGGAAAACTTGGATGACTTGAATGTGGGGTGGTTGGGGGTATTTATAGTCCCAACCACCAAACTAGCCGTTTGGTGGGAGCTGTCTGCCGTATGGTGCACCGGACAGTCCGGTGCACACCGGACATGTTCGGTGTGACAGCCACGTCACCAGGCCGTTAGGGTTCCAACCGTTGGAGCTCTGACGCTGGGCCCGCCTGGATGTCTGGTGGCGCACCGGACATGAACTGTAGAGTGTCCGGCGCGCCAGCATGGGCGTGCCTGACCTCTGCGCGCGCTGGCGCGCATTTAATGCGCTGCAGGTAGCCGTTGGCACCTGAAGTAGTCGTTGCCCCGCAGTTACACCGGACATGTCCGGTGAATTATAGCGGAGCAGCCGATGCGAATTTCCGAGGCTGGCGAGTTCAGAGCCGCGTCCTCTTGGAGCACCGGACACTGTCCGGTGTACACCGGACAGTCCGGTGAATTATAGCGCGCCGGCCCTGAGAATTCCCGAAGGTGAAGAGTTTGAAGTCGATCTTCCCTGGTGCACCGGACACTGTCCGGTGGCACACCGGACAGTCCGGTGCGCCCGACCAGGGTGCCTTCGGTTGTCCCTTTCTCTTTTGTTTGAACCCTTTCTCTTGATCTTTTTATTGGCTTATGGTGTACCTTTGGTACCTGTAGAACTTATAAACTTGGGCAAACTAGTTAATCCAATTATTTGTGTTGGGCAATTCAACCACCAAAATTAGTTTAGGAAATAGGTGTAAGCCTAATTCCCTTTCAGTTCCACCCGGTGAGTGGTAGGAAATCTGGTCACTCGTAGTCCATCATGTTGAAGTCCTCTACATGTGCTCAAATTCTCGCATCTATTATATCTGAGGCATCGGCTTGAATACGTGCGGGAGCCAAACAGCTAACTAATCTCCTAGCATCTCTTTAGTGTTGTATGTTTGAGTTTGGCTTTTCTCCTAGTCTCCTTTTAGTTTAGTCTTGTGTGTTTGTGTTTTCGGCTTGGTCCTGCTTTTGTGGGGTGTTTTTGTATTTTAAACCTCGCCCCTTTGGGTTCCCGTCTTTTTAATATAACAGGCAGATCTCTTGTCGGTTTGTTTCAAAAAAAATGGATTTATATAAAGTTTCTAAATTAGTAGTACAAAGTTTAGAAATTACAGAGTTTTGAATTAGGAGTGCCAGTTCTATAATGTGATTAGAAAGTTTCTAAGTTCAGAATGTGATTGTAAAAGTTGTAATGGCTAGAGAGGGTTGAATAGGTATTAACCATGTTGGGGTAAAGTTTAATTAGTACAACAAGACAAACCTAATAAGATATTTCTTAGCTAGTGAAGTTTGTAGCCTAAAATGACAAGCAAGCAATTCGAGCCTGTAAAGTAGACAAGACAAAGTAATATCTGAATTGATAAAGAGCTCAAGTGATACCAAAATTGACGAGAAAATATTTTTTCTATGATCCTAGTGTCTCATCGGTCACTCGTAGTCCATCATGTTGAAGTGAACTCAGTGTTTCACTATTATTTCTGTGTCAAGGTTCCAATCTTGCAAGATTTTCTAGGTACCTTGAGAGTTTTATCTTGAGCCAGCTAAAACCAAGGAGCTACTCAATACTTGATTTTACTATAGTTGCTCTTTACCTTCATTGATATTTTTATGCTCAAATAAGTAATTTTGTGTTACATAAAATATCATTATAATACTTTGCCCAATATTATTCCAATGTGCCCTACTTTTATGCACTTGAAAAATGTGACTAAGGGTGTTGGAAATCAAAATGGCCGTGCGGACGGTCCGGCCCTGAGGCCGGACGGTCCGCGGTCCGGACTGTCCGTGGTGGTGGCGCGGACGGTCCGCGCGTGCGCAGAGACAGTTAGGGTTCCTAGTTTCTCGTGGGATTTGTTATCTAAAACCGCGGGATTAACTCGGAAATCAGTTGGAAGCGGATCCAGAACTCCCCCTTTATATAGATAAAGGGCTACGGCCGATTGAACCCCCCAACAATCGATCAAATCCAATCTATTACTCGTTTTTACCTTATGCATTAGGAGTAGTTCTAGTTTAGCCCTAGTTTAGTATTCCAATCTCTAAATTCCCCGCTTCTCTTCGACTCTACGTCGATTAGAGGAGTCTAGATCGGCCTGCCGAGCCTAGACACCACCTAGGATCTCTCCTCCCTGATGGGGTCCCTCCCGGGAGCGAGATCCAGACGCCGTCGGCGATCCTCCGCCGCCCCTGCGCACGCGCGGACCGTCCGACCCCAGGGCGCGGACCGTCCGGCCGTCAGGCAGGGAACGCCAGCCCCTGCACCAGGTCGTGGACCGTCCGGCCCCTGGCCGCGGACCGTCCGCGCCTGTGCAGAGAGCACCGCCGCCGGTTCTTGTTGAGTGTTTGGCGCCCGAAAAAGGTGTCAACAAAGGGTATTGATAAATATAGTTTTCTTGGCTATATCACAGTCAACTACAAAATCTAGTAGGGTAAACGGTGGCCATCATATAACATTTTTGCAACAAAAAATACAAAATAAATAAAGATAAATTGTATATGTAGTTGGGAGTAGGACTGGACAGAAAACTTGATACTCGAAGTCCAAATCCGAAAAACCCGAGAAGTAATTTAGCTACCGGGCTCACGGGTCACGGTGTCAGTGTGTCACAGCCCTAAGCAAGCAGACAACTGACAAGCAGTGAGCCGGGCGCCCGGGCCGCCGGGTCAAGTCCAAGCGGGCAAGCGGCCAAGCCTCCAGCAGTCCAGCTCCAAGGCTCCAAGCCTACCTTGCTGTTGCTGCTTGCCTGTGTGGCTGTGTTGCTGCAACTCTGCAATTGCAATGCCGGTGCTGCATTGCTGCTGCCGGTACTTAGCTAGTTAGCTGGTTGCTAATGCCTAGTTGGCATTTGGCAATCGGCTGCAGCGGCAATTGGTTGCTAGTTAGGTGGTTGCTAATTGCTATGCCTAGTCTGGCCTGCCTAGGCGCCTGGATACGCCTGGCGTGCAGCTGCTGCAGAAGGACTAACCGTGTGTTTGGTTGCGTGTAGCTGGGTAGCCTGCCAGCCGGCATACCTTACCCACGCTCCTGCACGTGTTTGTTTACCCGTATGCGTAGGTACAGATGCAGTCACGTCTTCGCGGGGGCCGTGTGAACTGAAACCTCTATAGCTGTGGGAGCAGGCTCTCGTGAGGCCGGTTGCACACATATCCGTATGTTTGGTTGCTGCTCTTTGGCGCTCCAGCCTCGCGCTGGCCTGGCCCACGAGCGAAGCTCGCATTCCACTTCCCCACGCGTGCAGGCTGAATGGTGCAAAACTGCCTAAGTTGGATGCGTGCGTGCAGGCCCACAGATGAAGGCACAGCCAACCAAACGTGTGCTTGCACGCGGTCAAAGCACGCTGCGAGTCTGGATATGGTTGTGCGGACAACCAAACACGCAGATAAGTATCCAATAAGGTGGTAAGTAGCAGCGAAGTGCTCATGATGTAGAACACCAAACACGGACAGGCTACATATAAAGAAGCCAGATTGCATATCGGGTATGTCGGATATACCCAAACCGGAATTCGATATTTCGGGTCTGAAATTTCGGGTACTTAATTTAGATCGACCTTGGGTTCAATTGTTGAATACCCGAAATATTTAAAACCTAAAAATCCCGATCCAAAATTTTGGAAATACCCAAATGTTCAGTCCTAGTCGGGAGGACAAGAATGAGTGCTAGGTTCCTGCCATCTTTGTTATTAAGGACATAATATACAACAATATCAATCAGGGTTGGACCTACATATAGCCGAGTGAGGGCGTATGACCTCGCTCATTTCTTTGGTATAAGTAGTAGAGTCTAAATTTTTAGGGAACGTATCTGGTGCAAACCAACCCCTCCGTGCAACCGTGCAAACTTTCAATCTGAACCACAAGACGTTGATCCAAGGGACGCAGGGACATGGATAATTTTACACTTAACCGTCCGCTGCTAATCACACTTTTTCAAATCCCCCTCCCATTCTTTCGCACGTCCCCTTGGATCAACATCATGCGGTTCAGATTAGAAGTTTGCACAGTTGCACGGAGGGGTTGTTTTGCACCCGATATGTTCCCAAATTTTTATCATTAGATTCCCTGACTAGCCCAATTTATATACCCTCGGATTGATATTTTGGTGGTCGTTGTTGCAAGTGTGCTCTCGCTCCTATTTTATCCTGTATCTACCCCTGATATCAATATCTAGTAAAGTTGAGATTATATAACACTTTTGTAAGTTCGAACAATTTTATAAGAGTATTAACTTTTACGACAAAAAAATATAAATTCCAGGGTGTATTTAATGAAATTTGTGTCATAAATATTGATATTATTTTCTATAAATATATATAAATTCATAAAATCTAAACTTAGGACAAATTTAGAAGTTAATTTATTTGTAGGCAAAGGTCGACGGATCAGACAAGAGCATTCAATTATGAATGACGAAACCTTGGTACTATGGAAAGAACCAACATGGTAAACAAGACTACTTCCGTCTATAAAAATATAACACCCTTGATTTTTTAAAAAGAAACTTTGACAACTCGTTTTATTTAAAAAATAATAAATTACTATTTAATTTTTGTAATTTGTTTTATCATTTAAGGTAGTTTATGTTTGACTTAAAATTTTATATTTTTGAATAAATATTTTGAATAAGACGAGGAGTTAAAATTTTCGAAAAAAGTTAATGATGTCATATATTTATGAACCGAGATAGTACAATTTTACAACTTTGATCTAACAAGGTATCAAGTCAACTACAGTCTACAGCAAGCATGTTGCACACAATAAAGCAGTCAAGTAAAACGGAGATATGTAACCTGATCGGCTGTGATGGCCGAGACTGTGGTAGTGAAGTTCCTGTGTAGTTATGTCTTGCTACTGTTACGCACAGCTAGCAGAAGCGAGCACGATCACTATATATTAACAACTCAAATGCTTATAAAAGAAAAAAAGATATAATAACTATGTCAAGACTTTTTTTTTGAACTCAAGCTTAGTTGGACCCAACCATAACTCCGAAGTAAGCCGCTCCTTTGAAACGGAGGACTTTTTTCCCTACGTTTTTCTTATGAAAACGAACTGTTTCCTATAAAATTTATATATGATTCCTCTAAATTCCTGTATTTTAAATAAGCCCTAAAGAGAGATTAATGAAAGTGTGCTGCGTACTTGCGTGTGGAAAGTGGCGTCGACGTGAGGTACTTGGATTAATGAAACAGGAGAAATTCATTCGTATATGCTTCCGTTCGAAACGTCCTTTTTTCCAACTTAGGAAAAAATAGTGCCGATTGCAATGCTGCAAATTTCTTTATTTATACCACCATATAATTTATCAGTTTAAATTTTGCAAAATTTATTAACCAAATCACTCCAACGTTTATGATTCTTACTAAATTAATCAAACAAATTACCTCTAGAATTAACACATCATTAAAACTAACCACTGAATAACATACTCTCTATTACTCATTTAAATCCAATTAATAATATTATTTTAATCATGCTTTCCTATGAAGAGCCGAGAAAAATGTGCCAGACTACGTCAATGCGTACCGTGCTTGGGATCGTCTACAAACACAGAACTTCTGCTTATAATCAATTGTTACGGTTCCGTTCGCAAGTGCCGCATCATCGCAAGAATTTCTTGCTCGAATCGTACTACCATCCAGATCCAATAGGACAACGTTTTGCCAGATCTCGCCTTTGTCTAACTTGCCAATTTATTTATTTAGGTCCCTATACATTGTCGTTCACTAAAACACCCCACTAACATTGTCAATAGTTAAAATACCCCGCAATACATTATTCATGTGTTTGTTGCTAGATTACCCCACTGTTATTTGTTGTGAGTCCAACCCTGATATACTTTCCATTTTACCCCTGTTAAGGTTTTATTCGGTTGCAAGGGAATAAATCCTACTATTGATTTAATCCGGGTCTGGATTGGGTGAAACCATATGTCACACCCAATCCAATGGTGGGATTAAATCCATCATTTAATCTATATATTTCTCAAAGCTAGCTATTCTTTTGATTCATGGATTTTAATATAAACTTGTGCAATATCTTAATAGATTTGTTTCATACCTAATGAGCTATGGATAGAATCCATGCCTTACATAATTTAAAAAATTCTCAAACCCTTGAGTTATAATCCATGATGAGTTTAACCGAATAAAAAAATTTAGTAGACTTGGATTGTTTTTTGACATGAATTGTGGCATGGATTTAATTCCAATCTATGCTAATCCAGAGCTGGATTGGTGTAAACGAACAAAGCCTAAGTCTGCAGATTAGCCATGCTTCAGGGCTTGTTCGGTTGTACCTCAATCCATATGGATTGAGGGGATTGAGGAGGTTTCAATCCCTAGCAAGTCAAAAAATCCTTAATCCGTATCAATCCCCTTCAATCCATATGGATTGAAAATAACCGAACAAACCCTGAAGCACTAGATCTGCAGTTCAATACATAGTATTTTAGCCAGCAGCAACATATAGGCACCTAAATAAGCAAATTTGTCTTGTCTAACAGCTAATATATAGGAGAACATATCTAGTGCACATGAAAGATTAGTACACATGGTGCACATATTAAATCATCACCACTCATTTTAAATCTAATGTCTCTAGTTGTTTGATATATTTTGCTAAGGACACCCTCTAACGTGGTGGTATGTAGTGGTGAAATGTGTTATTTGTAAATTGAATAATCAACTAGAGACGTTAGATCTAAAATGAGTGGTGGTGATTTAATATATGCATCATGTACATCAATCTTCCATGTGCAACAGATATATCCTCAACATATAGTATCCCACCGGAAAATCGTGAACTCCAGCTGGGATAATCTCTCAGGGCCTGTTCGATTGTACCGGAATAAACCAGGATTCAATCTAGCTCATCAAAATTTATATAAATTAGAGAAGTAATCCGGCTAGAAATCAATCCGGAGCTCCAATCCGAAACAACCCAACCGGGCCTCACTTATCCGCTAGCGGCCACATTCCTTGACCGTTATTATCGGCATCTACAGAAAGAATTCAAGAAGCTTCCGCTCTGCGCTTCTGCCCCTCGGCCACCGGTATCCGTTCCGCGCTAGCTCAGCTCCGGTGCTGCACGGATCCCACCGGGCGCGGCGCACGAGCTCCACAAGTCAGAACGGCCACTGCCCGAAATCGCCCGCCTCCGCTCCGCTGCGCCTGCGCACCAACACACACGCTCCTCCCGCCTCGTTGCCCCACCTGCCCACCTCCTCCGACGTTTCTGATCGGCATCGCCTCCGCTAAGAGACCCGCGGTCCACGCTCCCGTCCAAATCCCATCGCCATAAATCTCGCCACGCCCGCGCCCGCGCCCGCGCGTGTCTCTTCCCCACACCACTCCGCCACCGGCGCCGAAGCAGAGCAGCCATGGCCGGCTCCGAGCAGCGCGTCGTCGCCGTCATCATGGTCGGCGGCCCCACCAAAGGTTAGTGCTGCTAGATCTGCGCCGCGCGCCCCCCGGAACCCCTCCTCTGCCCTCGCGTCTGATCATTTTGCTCTGGTCCTTGTGTCGGGTGCAGGGACGCGGTTCCGGCCGCTGTCGCTGAACGTGCCCAAGCCGCTCTTCCCTATCGCCGGCCAGCCCATGGTGCACCACCCCATCTCCGCCTGCAGCCGGGTGAGCCACCAATTCCTGCGCCCCCTTGTCCTTTGTGGAAATTGTGATATCCGTATGGTTCAGTCTGAAAAAGCTTTTGGATCCCAGATCCCCCACCTGGCACAGATATACCTCATCGGGTTCTATGAGGAGCGGGAGTTCGCGCTCTATGTCTCGTCTATCTCCCACGAGCTCAGGATCCCTGTCAGGTTCGTTTCGTGCCCTGATGACGTTTGCTTCTGCATGTCGGGCTACATTTCAGAGCAGTGCCATTGACAGGGTCTCGCCAATTTTTAGGTACCTACGAGAGGATAAGCCTCACGGGTCAGCTGGAGGGCTCTACAGCTTTAGAGATTACATCATGGAAGACAGTCCGGTAATGACTTAGTGCCATAGCCTGATTGTCAGCTTGAATTGTGAAATTGGATTAGTTGCATATTTACAAAGCTGCAGTAATGCAGTGGATTACTTTATTCAGAACACATTCAGTGGCTGGGGTCTGTAGGAACCTACTACATTGCTATGCGCCTATGCCGGTTGGATCAAAAAACTTTCATCCTCTAAAAGTTGGTTACTGCTTTTGCTTGCTGTTTTGCAGTCACACATAGTTCTGCTGAATTGCGACGTCTGTTCTAGCTTCCCTCTTCCAGACATGCTAGGTAGGTTGTTAGTTCGATTTATCAGTTTGGTGATGGTGTTTCATGATCTTAGACACGCTTCTCTAATCACAAGCATGCCTAGTCAGCTAGTATAATAATTGAACATCATGAGGTTGTTCTTTGATTTGCTATTTAAAACGAAATAGCGGGTCCACTTGTCATCAAGCTCACGTCTAACATTGTTCTTGTGCCCCTGGTGGAGTTACTTTGGTCAGAGTAAGTGGAACATAAGTGTAGTGGTTGGTATTAAATCCGAAGCTGAGCTTGCCATTGCCCATTGGTAGCTTGTTTTTGGCACATTCAGAGGTTACATCATCTTATAGAGATGCATCCTCTTCTAATGTACGGTATTGTACTTAAGGTCACTAAATTATATGGATGTATGTTTTAAAAAGTTTGAAGTATTGTTAGTATAGTGCATAGAAAACGATGAAATGATCGACCGTTATGTGAATCAATGGTAAAGAAGTCTCAGTCAATTTTAGGTGTTCTATACATGGATGCTTCACTGCTGAAAGAGTGTTTTAAAGATAATTTAGATGTGCCGATTTAATTTATCATTGGACAATAAACACTTTTTGACAAAACCCTTCATTCATCAAAATTCTTGGGTTTTTATCTCTGACATAATTGAGAATATGAAACGGATATTTTAGCTTCTGAGTTTTTTTTAATATTGATAAAAATCAACCGTTTATTCCCAGATACTTTGCCATTCCTTTTTTTTTCATTACCTTTCTATATAGCTGCACAATATGCATCTGAACTTTTATTAATTTTCCATCTATAGCTTTATTGAATAGAGAAACAGAAGATATAAGTCAAACTTGTCCGATGAAGCAACGATAGTGTGTTACACTTCTAATAATCACCTTTTGTTGTAAGATATTAGATAACTCTATCTACATAGCTTCTGCAGTGCTGGTCTTGTTGGATACCAACAGCTAAATGTATAACTGTTTTCATCATTGTAGAGGCCCATAAAAAGTATGGAGGAATGGGTACTTTACTAGTCAACAAGGTATGCTGATAATATTCTAAAATATTGCATATTAATTTGGCCTTTCTCATGCATAATTTGTTACTCCTAACATCATTCCCACTTTTAATATTCTATTCTAACACTTTCAATCAGGTATCAGCAGAGTCAGCAAACCAGTTCGGCGAGTTGGTAGCTGATCCTGAAACAAATGAACTGCTGCACTATACAGAAAAGCCAGAGACTTTTGTGAGTGCAGTTCTGCTCTTTGTTGGTTTATTTGCTCGTCCATTTTTTCAGTTGAGATTTGCATGTCATATTTTAGCTCTGAAATTGATTGCACCTTTCACATGCAATGATTCTCAGTGAGTAATTGGCATAGTTGATATAAGTAATGCAGTTTATCTATCTGTAGGTGAGTGATCTCATAAATTGCGGAGTATATATATTTACTCCCGATATACTTAGCGCCATTGAGGATGTCTTAAAACAGAAAAAAGACAGAGGTATTGTCCCATGTTATATTACAACGATTTTCCTTTGAAACGTGTGTGATTGTTTGAAAGAGAACATTCTTTGTTTATTCTATTGCTTCAAATGTCAACTTCTCTTAACTAAGTAGATGTAAATGCCTTCTTTACTTTCGACGCAAGTCAATTGGAAAATAATATTTGATTTGCCGATATTCATATTCTTATATTAATTCATACATGGGTGCTCTAAAATGTATTACTTGTAGCAGATATTCTAACTCAATCTTCTAGTTCCCTTGATTGACAGTTTATTACCAGCACAAGTTGACAGTTTATTTTACCAGCACAAGTTTAATCCCTTTAAGTGCTACGTTTCAGCAAATTTGCGGCGTGTATCTAGCATTGAAGCTCTTCATTCAGCAACTAAGTATGTATTTGTGATATATTCTTCATGTTTTTTTTTCACAAATCTTGTTTTCTGCTGTTAGCCCCTTTCTCTTCACCATTATGTGGTGGTTCTTCCAGAGACTAGCTACTCCCTCCATTCTAGTTATAGGTTGTTTTGGCTTTTCTAAATACAGAGTATCCGAATCAGCCACAGCAGCTGTGGCTGCATCCAAAATTCCAAACAAGTACCAGCAACAGTGTTACTCCCTCCATTCTACGTCTGCAGCGGTGCAGCTGCACTTAGAAGCGAACATTGCCCACAACTTTTATTATGTATCTAGACATATCATACATCTAGGTGCAGAAAAGCCAAAACGACCGATAATTTGAGATGGAGGGTAGTAGTATATAATCGATATCATTGCTATCAATCCAACTACAAAGTATTTATTATTATATAGACCTCATAAGCTTAATATAAACAGGGCGCTTCCACCAGACTTTGTTAGGTTAGATCAAGACATTTTATCCCCTCGAGCGGGAAAGAAGGAGCTGTACACATACCAGACACTTGATTTCTGGGAACAGATCAAAACCCCAGGGTATACAGATACTTTTCATGTTTTTTTGTAATATATTGGAATTTTTAACTAACCATTGTGTTTCATCTTGATTAGGATGTCTTTGAGATGCTCTGGGTTATATCTCTCTCAGTTTCGCCATACCTCTCCTCATCTTTTAGCCTCAGGAGATGGCAAAAGAACTGCCACTATTGTTGGCGATGTCTATATCCATCCATCTGCCAAGGTGCATCCTACTTCAAAGGTAATGCATGTTTCGTCTAACTATTTTGGTCAGATTATGATGGATTATATTCAGTTATTTGTTGTTGGCTAATAATGAAGTGCTTATAACTTTTAAATCGGAGAATCTATTCAAGAAATAAAATGTAACCAATAATCATGTAACTCTGTAAACAGATTGGCCCAAATGTCTCTATATCAGCAAATGCACGCGTTGGAGCTGGTGCCAGGCTTATCAATTGCATAATTCTGGATGATGTTGAAATTATGGTTGGTTTTCTGTACCTTTGTACCAAGTGATAAACCTTGTTTAGGAACATGAATATCTCATTGTTGTTTTCTTTCGTTTCTGTTTGTGTATCAGGAAAATGCTGTTGTTATATATTCAATCGTAGGGTGGAAATCATCCATTGGAAAATGGTCACGTGTACAGGCAAGCTTTCCTCTTTACCATTTCATTTTTATTCATTTCAAAATTAATGAATCCTCATTATGTATGAAGCTTAAAAAGCTTGTCTTAGGATTCTTTCTCAAGTTCAATTCAAGAAGCATGACTGCATGAGCATTGTCCTAGTGTTACAATGATCATTCTCTCTGCCAAGATTATGCTTCTGAAATCTGAACAGTTCAGTGCACCTAGTTTTCTTGAATCGATGTTTGATAGTTCCAACCGCAAAGCTAATAAATTCCACGTTGAACATTGGATGCAAATAGTTTAGTTACAACATTTGAAATCGGTGCGACTATGCATGCCTGTATGATCTACTCTTTTCCTGAGCACATCAGCTGGCTTCATTTAATGGAAGTTTTGTTCTGAATTCAGGGCGAAGGTGATCACAATGCCAAACTTGGCATTACTATTCTTGGTAAGACCCAAATTGATGATTTACAACAGTATTCCAAATAATTTTGTGATAATTTCGTTTCTGGAATTGACATCCTATTTTAACACAGGTGAAGCCGTTGATGTTGAAGATGAAGTAGTTGTAGTTAACAGCATCGTGCTCCCAAATAAAACTCTCAATGTCAGTGTCCAAGAGGAGATCATCCTATAATAACCATCGTTTTTTTTTTGTCTAATTCCATATAAGGTCTGAGTACCAATCACATAGTTTAAGTTTATTCGTTCTCACCATGTAATGTAACCTTCCATTAGATTGAGATTATTAGTTTGCATTTATACCTGTCTTGCAGCATGACACTGCACAATCTTGACTTGCTATGCTACTTTGGTTAGAGATTGTGGTGATGTAAAAAATGTACAAACAGGTGACACCATTTTTTGTGAGAATGACTCAAATGTGAATTCAACTGCGTGTTGTATTTTTTTAACAAAAATGCATGAGCAGTTAGAGCACTACTCTATCAGAAATTTGTTGCAAACTCAAGGGGCTTAGGACGTGAGCCTAGCTTAACTGGTTGGGTGAGAGGTGTGATCATACACCGAACCCCACTAGGTTCAAATTCTCTCTTGGCTTAAATTTGGATGCTGATTTTTCTGTTCTTTTAGGCCTAGTTTGGCAACCCTATCTTCCCAAGGAATTTCTATTTTTCCAAGAGAAATTAGTTCATTTTACTTTTAAAAAAAATGAAAATTTGAGCGTAATATGGGCTTAAGCTGGCCTGTGTCACCTGAGAGTAGTAGTGGTGATGATCTCTAAATTTCACACTATAAACTTCATGGATCAGATCGTATTTAGGTCATACTCTATTTCTATTCTTTTTTATCTAAAATTAACTGAGGGCTCAAATAAATCACGAAGAATCATTTGGATCGTAATCTATTATTGCCCTTATATGAGAGGTGTCTCTCGTCTCTCCTCTCCTCTTGTAAGGATGAAGATCTATACCAGCGGTTGCGTTTTTTAATAGAAGAGCTTTAAAATCTGTGTTCTTAGTTTAACATCCCTTTCTAATAGTAAAAATGTCTCATCCATTACTGCTAAAGAGAGAATCGTGAACTAGGTTACTGAGCAAAACCTTGACTGTATGGCTTGTTCAAGATCTCAGACTCAACAGGTAAGCTTAATTCAGTCTTACTATTCTAATGTGAACTAGCACGTATTATACCAACTATCCTACAATCAAGCTATTTTCTACATCGCCAGCAGCATTACTGCAAAAACCTTTCTCCAAGTCCAGACTTCACTTATGGCAATCTTCAGGGAAAGATGTAGGGATTTCTTGTGGTGAAACCATTGTCGACACGCACCCAAACTGAAATGATCAGGCAAACAGATTTTAACAAAACACAAAATGTACATTAGAGCAACAAAACGGTGGATGTACCTTGTGGTCCTTGTACTTCTTCCTGGTGGCTTCCTGATCTGGGCACCTTATTGTCAACTGCAGTTCATGTATGACATAAATGGATTTCTGCAGATCAAAGACTTTATACCCCGTGTTTTGTTCAAGTGTCAAGTTCTGCAAAATTATAAACAATAAAGTCAGAAAAAGAGAACTATACACACTGATGTCAGAAAACCCTACACCTTAGATACACCCTCTATCCCAAAATAATGTGCCATTCTAGCTAAGAATCTGGTTAATCGTTTATCTAGACTCATATTTACTAGAATGGTACTTTTCGGGGAGGGAGGGTGTAGTTGGCAATAAAGGCCATGTTGTCTTTACCCAAGGACGAGTCTTTGGGTGGATTGTGAATCTAGCTACAAACAAGCAGGCAGCAGCAACTACTGAGGGTAGGTAGCTTATGCAGTCATAATCCAGCAAGCTCAAATCCGCAAGGTAGCTGCACACGAACTCAAGTTTTTCTCTGCTTGTACTCTGAATTTTGAATAAAAAACAGATTATTGGGAAAAAAAACAATAAGAGAAGTAAATGCACATGCTCCAAAGTACTACTTACATTGCCTCCACGACATGAAGCTATGGATTGCCTAAAACAGACAGTAATCTAATATTAATCTGCACTTTTCTAAGTCCAGTAAGGCATAATTCCTATATGGTATCAATGTTTTCAAGTCCTTCGATTAATCATGATTAATAATCCAAGTCGGTTTGAACCAATCACGATTAATTGTCCAAGTGGTCCGACTAATCATGATTAATTGCGATTAATCGTCCAAGCCGGTCAACCAGAATGACCAGCAAGAGACTTGGAAACATTGTATGGTAAGATACAAAGGGAAGTTATGTCAAATGCTATGCTCGTTCTAAGCACAGTTAAAAATGGAGAAGACATACCGTAAAAATGTTGTTACAGTGGGACCCCCAATCTGAAAGTTAAGAGATTTCAGTAAGTCAGCCTCCATCTTCACCACCTGTGTTGCATACAGAATAGAAGTGTGTGTCTATCATCTACGGTCCAGGGGAAATGAAAATATGCAATTGAAAGTTCAGCAGAAGAAAGGCTACTTGCTGCTTGGTGTAAGTGTTATCCATGCTATTAATGTATATGTTCACCTTCATCTCAGCAGACTCAATTTCTTCATACTTGCTGCAACATTTGAAATATGCAGATCAAAGAGCAATTTTAAAAGAAAAACAAAACGGAGGAAACGGTTTAGTCCCTTACGCAGAAACGAGCAATGCAGTGACAGCCAGTAGTTGCAGCTTGTCCCGAGCAACGACATTCATTGTGAGGTGGAGAGTTTCTGCGTGAAGCTCGAATTCTTCAGCCAACACCACCAACCAGTCCACAACGACAGCCCTCATTTTGGGGCAGATGTCTTTCTGGATATCCTGAAAGTAGCCAGGGCTTGGCCTCCTCAACGGTTCAACCTAATTTCAGAAAGTTTAGGCCATTCTCAGTGAGTATTTCATTAGAGTTTCATTCTCATTAAATGAAATACCATAAGATATGGGAGAGTTTCATGGGAGAGGGAGGATAGTTTCATGAGGATGAAACTCGGTATATACTGTTTACGAGACAAATGTTAACATGACATCTTAGAAATAGTGTGATGAAACTGTGCATTGAGAATGACATTAGAGAAAGTGGTACCTCTTAAAGGCTAACAATTCCACATCTCCACACAAAAGCTAAGATAATTGAATTGAACTCTAGACGAGGACCTGTGAAGGTGTTGCGGCCTGTGAACCTAATTACCTAGGCATCGCAACCTCTAGACGAGGACCTTGGCCACAGCTGCACTAAGTGTTAGCATGATGTAATTAGGCCTTGATTTGTGGATGTGATTGTGTCATTTATGGTAGGCTTGCATGCCTCCTATGCGCATATATATGTACTCCAGTTCACCCTCTTGGAATACAATCAATCATTCACATACTTACATGGTATCTATCGCGGTTCCGATCCGCTCTGCTTCCGCAACCTTAACCAGCGCCCGCCGCCGATCCGATCGCCACCACCGTCGCTGACCTCACGTCGCCGGGTGTGTCGCCGGTCTCATCGCCCGCGCTGCCGACCCGATCGCCTGCCCCGTACCTGCCCTCAGCAACGGGAGCGACCGCCGATCCGTTCCTGCCTTCGCTGTTCGCGCGCAGGACTTCCGCCACCGTCCCGAGCCTCATCGCGCGGACGCGTGACTTCCGCCGTCGTCCCGTGCCGTACACGCGGGCGCGTGAACTCCGCCGCCGTCCCGGGCCGACCGCGCGGGCGCGTGTCTTCCACCGCCGGCCTTCGCCGTACGCGCGGGCGCGTCCTCACCCGAGCGCGCAGGCGTGTGTGCACCAGCACACGACCGCTCCCATGGCGGACGATGACGACGCGACTGCAGCCGAAGCCCGCGCCGAGGCCGAGCGCCGTACCGAAGCGGCCCGCCTCCGCGCTGCAGCCCTCAACAACTTCGAAGCTGCCCATGAGGCTATCTGGGCACAGGCCACTGCCGTCGTCAACGTCAAGGCGCTGATCCCCATCATCCTCGACAAGGCTACCAACACCTACACCAAATGGCGCGGCATGTTCCTCACCGTGCTCGGCAAGTACGCCCTTACCCCGCACGTCCTCGACGATGCGACACATCCCGATCGCCCTGTTTGGGTCCAGACGGATTGCGTCGTCTTGTCATGGATTTTCTCCACAGTCTCCGGCGACCTCCAGCAGTCTCTCATGATCCGCCCGCGCCCCGCACGCGAGGCGTGGTGCTACCTTGAGGACGAATTCCTCGGCCAGAAGGAGTCTCGTGCCCTTCTCCTGGAAACACAGTTCCGCAACCTCCGCCAAGACTCCATGACGATCACCGACTTTTGCCGCAAGTTGGAGACCATGGCTGCGTCTCTCGCCGAATTCGGTGATCCCATCGGTGATCGCCAGATGGTGCTTACCCTCCTTCGCGGACTCAGTGGTAAATTCCGTCACATGGTGTCTATTTTGAAGATGCAGCGTCCATTTCCAACGTTCGCCGAGGCCCGCACGCACCTGCTCCTTAATGTCACACCCGGTTCCAGGGGGTAGAACCGAGCGCATACCATATGTGTGCCAGGATCCATTTCCACACATATGTTGACGTCACAAGTGTAATATATCAAAAGACAATGCAATAAAGGCGTAAAGAGAGTATAAAACTTTATTACATCATCTGAAACATTGTGTCTTAAACAAGTATCATATCAAAGTAAAGCGGAAATAAACAACTGGGCAATCTTCCACAGGAAGTTGACCGGCGCATCGTTAGACTTAGAATTCTTCGTCGATAAATTCTCCATCAAAGTCTCCAGCATCACCCTCTGATCAAAATATTAGCAAGGGTGAGCTCACTTATGGTCCGGGCTCAGCAAGTGGGGGAAAAATTAATGCAGGTATAACAAGGTGAGGCTAAGGTTGAGCAGTAAGCATTTTAGTTTGTCAACATTTTATTATCAACACCTGTCTTGCTAATAAGAGTGAATCCCAAATATCCCAATTAAACAAAGGAATATGAATATAACAAAAACACTTAAGTGAAACCACTTAAGCAAATTATTGGCAGATCATCGGATCTCAATTTATGTCCATCTTTAAGTTCAATTATCATGTGAGGAGTCCAGGTCGCTCATAACCGGGAGCACGGCTGATATATCAGTTTTACACTCTGCAGAGGTGGTACAACTTTACCCACAAGCCATGTATCCCATCTAGCCCGGGTTGATCGGACCCTTAGACACTGCCGAGGTGAATGGCTAGGGATCCATTATGAGGTTTTCACAAAATACACTTAATACGAAGCAACCCGCTAAGGTTTCTAAGACGATGGTGGTGGCCCCCTGGGTGAAGTACCTTAGCCAAGAATACGACCCCATGTTAACGTGGGCTGCCAGCACCTACCGCTCCCCCTCTTGCCCATCTTTCAGGTAAGGTTGCTAGGCACTAAGCATATAGAGCTAATTACCAAAGCCAGAGCCATGATAGCACTCGTGGTTGCACTGTTATCCTGGGTGGTCACTCCATGTTCCAATTAATTTGAAATAATGTTGCGTTAACCATCGGGTTAAGGTCATAATTGCCAATTAAATTTTGGAATATTAATACCAATTAATGAGTGACATTAATTTCATTAAGTTGAGCGGTAGCATAAATCTTGCAAAGCTTAATTATTTCCCCAGGTTAAACAAGGAATACAGGTAGTAAATCTAGGAAATCCTTAATTAGGTATAACCCGACAAATTATGCAGTATATCAAAAAGTAAACATTATTATATGCAATGAGCAGGTACAAACAGAATATGCAGAGGGAGAATCCACTTGCCTTGCTCAAAAGCGTCTTGCGGGTCGTCCTCGAACGAGTTCGGATTCTCTACCACACAGTCCGCTTCTATTATAGTCGCACATCGCACATACAAAAATAAAGTATACACCCATAAATAAACATGCACCATTACATAATCATACACCATTACATGCACATTAACACGTCGCACTAATCACATTTTAATTACGTACTAATCGCGTGAATACTTATTAATTCAATTATAGCTATTAATGTGAATCCTAATGGTGAATTTAGGAGTGAGTGCAATAAATATAATTTTAACTAATATTAATTTATTTTAACACCATCAATGAAATTAAATAATACTTATTATATTTTAATACTAATAAATAAATTAATACCTTTTATTCCTTCTAACTCAAATTAGTTAGTATAGCAAAAATGAATTTAATAATATTAATATTCTAAAAATCTACATAAACTATTAATTGAACATTTTCTAACACAAGCGAAGTTATTTGACATAAACTAGTACTCTAACAATTTTAAGTTCTAAATCTGTGAACATGTTTATTTGACTAGCAAAAACCTATTTTGCCATCTACCAATGATATTTTCTCCTTTCTTTATAAAAAAATATGCTAATAAAATAATTAGATAAATCATCTAAAATCCTATATTATTCAAATGACATGAGTTCTATACCATTTTCTAATCTATCCAAAATGCACCTATAATTCTCCAAATAGTTTCTAGAATTTATCGTGACCAAAATTGACTATAAATTCTTATCTAGTATTTTTATCACCAACGTGTGACTATTAAATCTACGTCATATTTCTCTAAACCAAAATCAACGCGTCGATTAACATGAAATAACACGGTGCACTACTAATCGCATATTTCTAACAAATTCCGTAGCGCACACAAATACATAGATTGGAATCACATGTGTTCATATTACAACAAACAAACTATACAACACATGAATCGAATCGAACGCACTTTATAAAATACATAAAATAAATTTGGGTCGTCATCAACCTCGGGTTCGTGCGTGTGACGGGGACGGATCGACGGGTTTCGACCGGACGGAGAGCGGGGCTCGACTACGGACAGCTAGTACGTGGCTCTGGCGAACTCCGGCGACGAACGACACACTCCGGCGACGAACGGCACACTCCGGCGACGAACGGCAACGCACTAGCGATGAGCGAGGAGTGCTAGAGGGAGAGGCAAATTCGAGTAGGCAGGAATGGGGAGGCTCTGCTGTTCCCTTTTATAGAGAGAGGGAGGGAGAGAAAGAGACAACCGGGGTAGGGAGAGAGACGACCGAGACTTCATGGCGCTATTGATGGGTCCGTTTCCTCCACATCGTTAATGGGGAGAGTAATAGGGAGGGGAAGAGTGCGTGAGGCAGTGGTAACTGCTCCACCATGGGGATGCGAGAGGGCGGCGCCAGGAATTCGGGCATGTGATCTGCAACGTCGAAGAACGGCGGCTGCGACAGATACAGGCGGCCGACTGCTTCTTGCGAACAGAGGAGAATCGAACGAGTAGCACAATAAAGAAGATGAGCAGCCATCAGAGAGTGGGCCCCACATGCAAGTGACTAGGAAAGAAAAGAACGGAGGAAAGAGACGTGAGGCTCTAGCTGGGCCGATCGGTCGTTAGAAATTCTGTTTTTTTTCTTTTATTTTAATTTCGAAAATTCATTCTCTTTTTTTTAAAAAAATTAGATTATTCATAAATAACTATATTTTAAATATTCCAAAAAGAATAATAAATCTAATAACAATATTTTATTAAATAATATATATTATAAATAAGCTTTTAGGCAATTTTTATTATTTAAGTAAATGGAGCTTCACAAAGAGGATAAATTAAAATAAAGGTGTTACAATTCATTAACAAACAAAGAAATCATGCACCGATAATGAATGCGTTAAACACTTGATTCAAAAATTTCTTTACTATACTCTCTACTATAATTTAAATGCATTATTTTTAGTAGATGGTTTTGTGGTGTTACAAACCTACCCCTCTTAAAAGAATCTCGTCCTCGAGATTAGCGAACTTCCGAGAATAACTGAGGGAATTCTGCTCTGAGTTCATCTTCTCTTTCCCAAGTGGCCTCATCTTCCGAATGATGACTCCACTGAACCTTGCACATATTAATGACTTTACTCCGTGTAATTCTGCGAGATGTTTCCAAAATTCTGACTGGGTACTCTGAATAAGTCAAATCCTCATTGACATTCAGTTCTTCCATGGGTATCTGTTCTTCTGGTACTCTTAAGCACTTCTTGAGTTGTGATACGTGAAATACGTCATGCACATCTGATAATCTATCGGGTAGCTCTAACTGATAGGCTACTTCGCCTTTTCTTTCCAAAATCTTGAATGGGCTAATATAGCGAGGTGATAATTTTCCTTTAACCTTAAACCTTTTCATTCCTCTCATCGGTGAAACTTTAAGGTAGACAAAGTCTCCTACTTTAAACATCAATTCTCTTCTTCTATTATCAGCATAGCTCTTCTGTCTTGACTGTGCTGTCTTCAAATTTTCTCTGATAATTTGCACTTGCTTTTCCGCCTCTTGGAGAATTTCTGGACCAAATACTTGACTTTCTCCAGTCTGATTCCAATAAAGCGGTGTTCTACACTTTCGTCCATATAGTGCTTCAAACGGTGCCATTTTGAGACTTGCTTGATAACTGTTGTTATACGAAAATTCTGCATAAGGCAAACTTTTATCCCAGCTTCTACCATGCTTTAGAGCGCAAGCTCTTAGCATATCTTCCAACACTTGGTTCGTTCTTTCCGTTTGCCCATCCGTTTGAGGATGATAAGCTGAACTAAAGTTTAGCTTGGTATCCATGGACTCATGAAGTCTTTTCCAAAAGCGCGAGGTAAACTGAGTTCCTCGATCTGATACGATCTTCTTCGGTACTCCATGCAAACAAACAATCCTCGACATGTACAATTCTGCTAACTGGGCTCCTGAGTAGGTTGTCTTCACCGGTATAAAGTGTGCTACTTTAGTTAACCTGTCTACTATGATCCATATTGAATCATAGCCATCTCGAGTACGAGGTAATCCAACTATGAAATCCATACTGATTTCTTCCCATTTCCATTCCGGTACCTTGAGAGGTTGTAGCAATCCTGCTGGTCTTTGGTGTTCAGCTTTAACTCGCTGACACACGTCACATAATGCAACATGAGTAGCAACATCTCTTTTCAATCCGTACCACCAATACTTTTCCTTAAGATCCTGGTACATCTTTGTACTTCCAGGGTGAATAGAGTAAGCTGAATCATGAGCTTCTCTCAAAATAAGTTGGCGTAAGTGCTCGATTTCGGGTACACAGATTCTCTTCTTAAACCATACTGTGCCTTGTTCATCTTCCGTGAAATCCGGGGCTTTTCCCAAACTAATCAAAGTTTTAATTTCCTTAATCTTCTCATCGGACTCTTGTCCTTTACGAATCTCTTCTTCCAAAGTAGATTCGACTTCCATCACCGTTGCTTCTACATTATTGAGAAATCCAAGGTTAAGTCGTTCCATTTCCCAGCACAATTCTTGTGACATCAAATGAGTAGTAATGTTGTTCACTTGACCCTAACGGCTCAAAGCATCAGCTACTACATTTGCTTTTCCGGGGTGATATTGTATTTCCAAATCATAATCTTTAATCAACTCAAGCCATCTTCTCTGTCTGAGGTTGAGTTCCTTTTGAGTGAATATATATTTCAAGCTTTTGTGATCCGTGAAGATTTTGCACTTGTTTCCAATCATATAGTGCCTCCAAATCTTCAAAGCATGCACTACGGCAGCTAGTTCCAAATCATGCGTAGGATAATTCTTCTCATGTTTCCTCAACTGTCTTGAAGCATAAGCTATCACTTTTCCTTCTTGCATTAGCACACATCCAAGTCCAAGGTGTGATGCATCACAATACACATCAAATCCCTTGTGGATGTCTGGCATTACCAGTATTGGTGCAGTGGTTAACCTCTTCTTGAGTTCTTCAAAACAATTCTGGCAAGCTTCATCCCATTTGAACTCTTTGCCTTTCTCCAGTAGAGAAGTAAGTGGTTTTACTAACTTGGAAAAACCTTCAATAAATCTTCTATAGTATCCTGCTAATCCAAGAAAACTTCTGATCTTGGACGCATCCTTGGGTTGCTTCCAATTCAGTATCTCACTTATCTTTCCTGGGTCCACTTTAATTCCACCATCGGTAACGATATGTCCTAAGAAAGCAACTTCCTTCAAACAAAAATCACACTTCAAGAATTTTGCGTATAGTTGGTTGTCACGAAGCTTTTGTAGGACTAGCCTTAGATGATCTTCATGTGTTTCTTCATTCGAAGAATATATCAGTATGTCGTCAATGAATACGACCACAAACTGATCCAGATATTCCATGAATACTTTATTCATCAAGTTCATAAAGTATGCTGGTGCATTAGTCAGTCCAAACGACATGACCAAAAACTCATATAATCTGTATCTCGTCGTGAAGGCTGTCTTCGGTACATCTTCTGCTCGAATCTTTAACTGATGATATCCTGATCTCAGATCTATCTTCGAGAATATCTTAGCTCCCTTCATTTGATCGAATAAATCTTCAATTCGAGGTAGTGGGTATTTATTCTTGATGGTTACTTCATTCAAACTTCTATAATCAACGCACATTCTTCTCGAACCATCCTTCTTGTTCACAAATAGCACTGGGGCTCCCCAAGGGGATGAACTTGGGCGAATAAAACCTTTTTCTAGTAATTCTTCTATTTGTTTCTTCAGTTCTACTAAATCCTTGACATCCATTCTATAAGGTCTTTTCGAGATAGGTGCGGTTCCGGGTACTAATTCAATAGAAAACTCTATATCACGGTCAGGTGGCATACCTGGTAATTCCTCCGAAAATACGTCTGGGTATTCGCACACTACTTTGATATTTTCCAAGGGCTTTTCTTCCAAGTGATTGATCACTGTTTTTCCTTTTCATCTGTTGACTTGTCTATGTTGACTTGGATTCTTTCACCTTGAGGACTTGTCAACATAATTGTTCCGTTGGCACACCGTATCACTCCATCACAACTTTTCAACCAGTTGCATCCAAGAATCACATCAATCCCGTTGGATCCTAGGACCACTGGGTCGACTGTAAAATCTATTCCTTGAATCTTGATATTAACATGAGGGCATGAGTGTGTGGCCTTCATGTCACCTCCCGGTGAACTAATGTGTAATATCCTCTTCAGAGGGTACTTAGGTATGTTATGCTTTTCCACAAATGACTCAGTTATAAATGAATGTGATGCTCCAGAGTCAAATAAAACTGATGCAGGTATGGAGTTAACAAGGAACATACCATACACTATGTCGGCATCCTCAGGCACTGATTCCGCAGTGACGTGATTGACCCTTCCTCGGCTCTGGTTCTGCGGAGTCTTGTTCTGAGCAGATCCACGAGCGGGGGTGTTCTGGTCATTCCTCTGAGTATTGCTCCTTTGGGGTGTCTGCTGGTTGCGCCTTGGGCAGTTGTTGGCATAGTGGCCTAGTTCACCGCACTTGAAACAACCGTTGGGTTGGACAGGTGCGTTGTTTCTGGCCTGCGTGTTGTTGGTGCCACCTTGACGGTTCTGTGAATTTCCACCAGACCTCTGGTTGGTCTGGGGGTTTCTCCTTTGTTGATTCTGATTCTGATTATTTCTCTGGCTTTGCTGTCCAGAGCGTTGCACTTGATAATTATTTCCACCCTGATTTCCAGAGCGGAACTGCGAACCTTGAGCATTGTTTGGCCGGGTGTTCCTGCTGGACTGACCTTGGCATTTTCTCTTGTGGTCAGATAGCTCCTTCCTTTTGCTCTCAAGGCCAATTGCCTTGTTCAGGAGTGTCTGGAAGTTGGGGAATGTGTGACTCTGAAGTTGATAGTTCAGAGGTCCAATCAACCCTTCCAGGAAACGCTCTTGGCGCTTCTCATCAGTGTCCACTTCCTCAGGGGCATAACGTGAAAGCTGAGTGAAGCGATCACGATACTCGCTGACAGTCATATTCCCTTGAGTAAGGGAAAGGAACTCCTTCTTTTTCAACTTCATAATTCCCGAAGGAATGTGGTGAGCGCGGAAGTTCTCTTGGAACTCCTGCCAGGTTATTGTATCAGCATTGGGATGTGCCGCTGTGAAGGCATCCCACCAATCGGACGCAGCTCCCTCGAGTCTTCCCGAGGCGTACAAGGCCTTCTCCCGGTCGTTGCACTGAGTTATGTCCAGCTTTTTCCCAATGACTTTGAGCCAGTCATCGGCATCCAGGGGATCAACCGCATGAGAGAATGTTGGCGGGTGATGACTCATGAAATCCTGGTGCTTATCTCTGGCCGGGGGTGCATACTGCTGCTGCTGGGGTTGCTGATTCTGTTGGTTCTGTTGTAATTGCTGAACCGCAGCAGTGAGTCCTTGCAGAATCTGCATTTGGGCGGCGATGAACTGCTCCATGTTGGGATTAGGTGGTGGCGGTGGTGGTGCTTGTTGTCCACGCTGGTTCCGGTTGTTAGGTCCTTGACGTTAGTTCACCATCTGATTTGTTAGGAAGTGAAGTCCTTAGAAAAGTGAGGAGTAGAAAAGATTCTAGAGGGAAAATAGCTTAAGTTTTACAAATTTTATATGTTCTTATGGCCATCATTCCATAAGACCATAGCACTCAAACAAAGATCCAAATCAAACATTTCAACCAATCACCATCACATGGTTGTTATTTATTAATATAAGAACTTAAAGATAGTTTCATCGTCTAACGCGAAGTATAACTTATTACATCATAGTCAAAAAAAAACTTAAAGCAGCCTAGTGACTGATCCGGGCTCTCCATAGCGCAGCCTCTTGCGGGGAGGAGACAACGCCACGGCGGGGACCTGAGCTTCTGGCGGATTCAGTCCTTGCAGTTGGGCTTCCAGGGCTGCAATCCTGGCGTGGGCATTCTCCAGCTCCAAGTGCACACTGTAGAGGTCCAGCGTGGCACTGTCCAGGTCGGTGTTGAGACCGGCCACTACACCAGCTAGGGTGTTGAGGCGATCCTCACCAGGCTCACCTGGGACAATGTTGGTCTGGCTTCCTCCACGCAGGCGCTGAGGAAGATGCCTGAACCTCGTGTTCTGCAGCTGCTGCCGGTAGGTGTGGCTGAGCGACCACAGGGTCCGACGGGCAGCATCGCTGACCGAGGCAGCGTAGGTGGACAGCGGTATCAGGGACTCGTGAGCAGACAGAGTCCTGAACCCCCTGTCACCTGCATCCATCACCCTGACGTGGATGCGGGTGATGTAATAGCAAGCCCGGGGAGGCTCGCTCACCCGCCTCGTCTCGTACAGGGGGCGGATGTAGGCGCCTAGCGCATGCAGCACCTCCTGCAGCAGATTGGGGAAGTGCCCTGTCTCGAACATTGATGTGTAATGCTCGACAACTGGACCAATCCCCAGGAAGTGGTCCTGCTGGGCGTAGTCAGCTTCCTGGTTGACGTGCTCATCCTCTCCATCGTCGTCGTCGTCGTCATCCTCGTCATCGCCGTCTCCGGAGTCGTCGGGGTCATCGCCTCCAGGTGCAGGTGCTTGGAAGGCTGGTGCAGACGATGCGGACGTCGATGATCCAGCTGCGAAGGCCAGGGACTCGGCCAACGGGGTGGGGGTCGGCAGCTGCTCCTCCGAGCTGTCCTCCAGGTTGATCACGTTCTCCACTCGGACGGGAGGGAGATTCGCTGGAGCTTCCTCGACTACCACTGGGTAGACCGGGATCTGCCGGGGCTGAGGGGCGTAGTTGGTGTTGACGCGGGTGGTTTGGAGAGTGTGAACCATCTACAAGAGAAGAGTCAACTTAGTTGAATTTCAAAGAGGTAAGACTGATAAAGGAATTTATAGGAATGAAATTAGCAAGTTTTGAATAACTAGGCTTTCCATTTCTAACTAATCTAACGACCTAGGGTCAGCATAGCTTTGATACCACTTCTGTCACACCCGGTTCCAGGGGGTAGAACCGAGCGCATACCATATGTGTGGAAATGGATCCTGGCACACATATGGTATGCGCTCGGTTCTACCCCCTGGAACCGGGTGTGACACTTAAGGAGGTCGACGTCGACGCTCTCCCACCGTCCCCGCCTGCGGCCCTCATCGCCTCGTCGCCCATGACGCCCGCTGGTGGCCAGGGCCGCCATGTGCAGGCCTCTGCTCCATCGCGCGCCGGTCAACCCGGCCAGCCAGGAGGCCAACGCAACGGACGCCGTCGCGGCAAGGGTGGCCGCGGGCAGGGCAGCCATCCTAGCGCTGGCCAAGGTGGCCACGGTCCTCCTACAGGCGGCCATGGCGCCCCAGCTACGCACGGCCACGGCGCACCGGGCGGTCAGGGTGTCGTGCACCCCTCCTTCGCTCACCCATGGGCCGGCACGCTCCAGATGTGGCCCTACGGGCGTCCACCGCCAGCACCGCCGGCCTTCGCCGCTGTTCCCCAGTACGGGGCACCCTTCGGTGGTGCCCCCGTGAAAGTTCCCTTTGACCCGGGAACAGGATCTGGATGTCGCCTAGAGGGGGGGGTGAATAGGCGAATAAAACTTATTACTTTAAAACTTAAATTCTTACTCTACTCGAAGACTTAGTACGCAGTGGAATGAGAAGACTCTTCGAGTAGGTTGCAGCGGAATGGAAGATCCTGTCTCAAAATGTCCTACACTTCAAATCAAGCTTATACCACAGGTAAGTATTGAAGTGCAGATATAAAGGCGAGTAAGACAGAGAGTCAGGATACAATACAGAACAGAACACACAGACGCAAGGATTTATCCCGAGGTTCGGCCAAGCCTGAAATGCTTGCCTAGTCCTCGTTGGAGTTAGCCACACCTGGGCTTGGAGTCTATTTCAACTCCTTCCTCCGTTTGCTCAGATCTGTCAGTATGACAGATAGAGCCTTTCACTATTGAGTGGGGTTACAACAGAACCGCGGCTGCTTACAAACTTCTTGGCAGCACCCCGGCAGAGTAACGATACGCTCAAGACCTTGCTCTAGCTCTTAGCAGCACTGCTCCTCTCTCTAAAGGCTTATAGCTGTGCCTTCTACACAAATTATAGAGTTACACACAAGAGGGAGAGCGAGAATTGATTCCAATGAAGTCTACACTTGTTGGCTGCACTTCTGTCTTGCTTGAGGCGCCTAGGGGTCCCTTTTATAGGCACAAGGGGCCTAGGAGCCGTTGGAGGCAATTCTGGAAGGCCAATCTTGCCTTCTGTCGTCGGGGGCACCGGACAGTCCGGTGCACACCGGACACTGTCCGGTGCCCGATTTGTTTCCATATCTGGCGCTTCCGACCGTTGCAGACCGGCGGAGATCTGAGAGCCGTTGGCGCACCGGACATGTCCGGTGCACACCGGACAGTCCGGTGCCGTCTTCCGACCGTTGGCTCCGCCACGTGTCCCGCGCAGATTGCGCGGCCGACCGTTGGCTCGGCTGACCGTTGGCTCACCGGACAGTCCGGTGCACACCGGACAGTCCGGTGAATTATAGCCGTACGCCGTCGGCCAGTTTCCCGAGAGCGGCCAGTTCGCTCCGAGCCAGCCTGGCGCACCGGACACTGTCCGGTGCACACCGGACAGTCCGGTGCTCCAGCCAGAGCTGAGTCTTGGCTGTTCACAGCCAAGTCTTTTTCTCCTCTTTTCTTTTCTTCTTCTTTCTGTTTCTAACACTTAGACAAGTATATTAGTCCACAAAACCAATGTACTAAGTATAGAAACATACCTTTTCTTAATCATTAAATCTATAGCATTCCACATGCTTGAGCTTTGATGTTAGACTCATAAATCATCAAGTCGGCTTGACTTGATCTAGATTGACATTACTTGGCTCCAACATCCTGTAAAGGTCACATAGAACATCTCCAAACATAGGAACAACTCAAACTAAAGATCAAGGTGAACTTAGCTCTTTTGGGCTGCTTCCAGTTCTAGTTTTGACACTTGTTCTCCTTCTAGGAGCTTGATCTTGAGCCTTATGACTTACACCACATAACTGTAGCTGTTACCTCATTGGCTGTAAGTCACGATCTTATGTAGTGATTCTTGATGTGTCGTAGCTGTTCTCAACTCGATCACCCTTGACTTTGCAAGCCTTCTTCTTCACCCTTGGCTTTGGGTTCCTCAGCCTCCTTGACCTTCTCCCGTGCACTTGGTACCTCGAAGCTCTTCTTGCCTCCGTCCTTGGCTTGATCAGTTGTCTCCTAGCTACGCACCCGAGTCTCACTTTATGCAATGTCCATCCTACTTGTGATGTCCATCATGTATCCATAATTCAGTTCTTGAACCATCACAATTGTTCACTTGTGTTGAATCCTGTAGGCTTTACCTTAAGCACCTGTTCAACACTTAGTACACTTGTTAGTCCTTTAATTGAGTTGTCATCCAAACACCAAAACTCACAAGAGAGCTTTCAATCTCCCCCTTTTTGGTGATTGATGGCAACACAATTAAAGCTTACATAAGATTAAGATTTGAAGCACAAATTTTGAATTCTAAGTTTATAGAATGCTCCCCCTAAATATGTGCTTACTTCAAAAACATAATCTTGACCTCAGACGCCAATTTGCACATACTTAGGCAATTCGAAACATTTCTACACCTTAGCACTTTTTAGGATGCATTGTGTCAAGAATCAAACCATGATACTATAACACACAAATGCACATAATCAAACACACAAATGCACATAATCAGAGTTAAACACCATTCAAATTAGTGGATATATCACAGGAATATCAACCTACCACTATTCACCATTAAGATACTAATTTAAACTAAGATACCAATTTAAAGCAATCTTAAAGCACCATTAACCACATGCATCATTATCCACATGACTGTCTATTTCAGAATGAACACAATAGATGCCAATTAAATCATAGCAACGGAAGCACTAGTCCATATGATGCAACACATATAATACTGCAGGAAGCATATGAATGACACACTAGCAAAGCTTAAACTAACACACCCCTTAGGATAAGCTTTCCTCTCAAGTTGAGATAAGCTTTAATGCACAAATTCTCCCCCTTTGACATCAAACACCAAAAACCATACTCGAGCAAGAACATAGGATGATGTCAAGGGACAGCAGGGTTTCAAGGGGAAAAACGACTATCTAAAAATCCCCCTTACTTATTGAACATATGCACTATCAACATTTAGGTAAGATACATATATGCAAAAAGATTTACTCCCTTTGTACCTTTACCATGTTGTAGTGTACTTCCCATCTTGAAAGTAGTTAATCTCTCGAGAGCATCTCCACACTTGTGCCTGATTCTTTATCCTAGCTTTCCTTGTCGCTAAGACACCAAACTTAGAACAAGTTATAGTATTGGGCACAAGAAGAAACTTCTATTCTAATGATTATCAAGAGATGTCAAATGAAGCAAACTATCACAACTACCAATTGAAAGATACCAATTGCAAGTTCATCATGGCTCCATGATATTTAAGAAAAAAAAACATCTATTATCACCAGATATTATAGAGCATGAGCAATCTAAAGATATACAATTACTCATGACTTAAGATACCAATTACTTGACTTACAGAGGTACCCAAGTCCTGATTGCTCCATTTCATGCTCATCTTCTCTTTTCCACCTTGAGACTGTACAAGATTGCTCAAGAAACAGTTAGTCTCAAAAGACACAAGTTATGTGTGCTCCCCCTCAAGTTGTGCATCAAGTATTTGAATGACTTGCACTTTGCACATTCTAGCTTCCTCAGAACTAGAGGGGATCACAACATACTTTGGTCAAGGCATACTCTATCACTGTCATCACACAAGGATGCCAATTTGAATATCAATTGTAAAACCACTTAACACAAATTTAAGGCTAAATGAAGGGTTGACTAAATTCAACAATGCATGCCTTAGGAGCACCTAAGCCATTTGAATACTAACAGAAAGTCTAACATTTCCGCAATTTGGACATGCTTCATACTCAACTATCATTGCATATACCAATTGAAGATCAACACAACCATGTGTATAAAGTGTAATGTCTAAGCATGCCATAATTAAGAAGGTTTCTTAGGTGCACAACAGAAACATTATTTTAAGGCATAAGTCTCCTAAGCCACGATGCTACCAATGAAATGCAAGAACACAGCTATGATCACTATCAATGGAACTTCAAGATATTCAATAATATTGCACAGTTCCATGTTCCATACCTTTGCCTTTACGAGAGCACTTGTTATCACCAATTCAGGGCTCCTTCTGCTCATGCACCTCATAGCTCAAAAGGGCACGACATGGATTTGAAATTCACACAGTACCAAACTAGGGTAATCATGTGAACATGGACTAAACAAAATGTCATAATTGCACATAGCATGACTTACAAAAAGTTACAGGTTTATCCATATACACCAAGAGAGTTAATCGTTGTGGATATAACAAATGAAAGAGCTACCCATGAATGATTCAAAAGATATATCCTATATAACACCAGTCATGATTAAGCAAACATCATTATGATTCATTTAACACAGGTAATCATAAAGCATAACTACTCTAAGGACAGGTAGCACATCAAGCCAACTTAAGAGCAATATTAAATTGCAATGATGTACTTAAAATACACGGGTACTGTCCTTTGGAGAGCAGGTTTCAGATTCTCATCAAGGTCCTTTACTTGATTCACCAATAATGATTCAGGACCTACACACCTTATTTCACTTGAGATGAACATGGGATTAGTGTTTCACAATAATTCAACCTTGGGTCAATAACCACCAACAATTAATAGCTTAAGCATAGAGTTTTAGATAACCGTCTTAAGTTCTCCCATGGTCTCCAGTCCATCTCAAGGCACCTGCATGGTCTAGTTAGCACAGTTTGGTACCCATCTCGGGATGGATCCATAATAATCATCTAAATGTGCCTTTGGTACCCAAATTGCCTTTGTGCTAGTTCCAGGTGATCTCGTTATAGATCTAGCACAAGTGTATGATTTGGGTCTCCTACCCAAATAAGATTGACACAAATTCACTTGCTTAGGAATCGTACCTTTATAACATACCTTGGATAGATGACCCTGCTCACCACACTTGTAGCAGAAGCGTCGCTCAATCTGACATGACGCTTGCTGTTTGTCATTTTCCTTGGTGAGGGCCACCTTGGAGGATGCACATCCTTGATTCTTCATGACCGGACATGAAGTGATCGTGTGGTCCTGATTGTGGCATCCAAAACAACTCCTTGTCCCTTCATTCTTGTCTTTGTACGGACAAGACGCGATGAGGTGGCCTAACTTCTTGCACTTGAAACACCTCCTTTTTCTTCCCTTTTTGTGCTTGAAGGACATGGAGAGATGATTAGTACAAACAACATGACTAATTGAATTCTTACCTTTTTCCTCATTCATATTGATTTCTTCATTTATAGCTTTGGGAACATTCTTCTTATTGAGCTTAACACTTGCTGCAGTTTTTCCTTTCTCAAGCTTCTTCACCACGCGCCCGTGGATATCTTGAGAGAGTTGAGCTAAGCGTCTTCTCCTCAATTGTCGTTGCTTCTTATTCCCACAGAATTTCTTTTGTGACCCTAAAACTTGTTGCTCAATCAATGATTGGCTTTCTTTTGAGCAACAGGGGTTAGCACATGATGATATACAATTCAAATGCGCACACGTGCGAGAATGAGGTTCACATGAATTTAAGTTTAAAATTACAACCTCATGAGCAACATTAAGCATGATATGGTTATCAACTAATTCATTATGAGAATAAGATAGCATATCATATTTTTCACTTAGAGCAAGTTTTTCTAAATTTATCATTTCCACTTGACTCTTAAGCATAGAATTCTCAGTTTTAAGTTGAGCAACATCAGATAATACATCATGATTATTTCTTTGCTCAAATAAAATAGATTTATACCGTTGGACCAAATTGTCATGAGAGCACTTTAGCTCCTCATGTTCTTTGGTCATCTTCTCTAGGCTGTCGTTGGTTTTGATGAGCGTCTCCTCTAGCCTGAGAAGCGTCTCGCCTTGTTCCTTGTTCCTCCCCAACAACTTAACCAAGAGCACTTTGTCTTCTTTGTTGAGATGGGTGTAGAACCGGCGAATCTCCTCTTCTTCCACATCATCGGTATCATTTTCCCTGTCATTAATGTCAGTGGAATCCAAACAGGAGAATGTACCTTGAGGTGATGAAGATTCATCCTCGCTATCATCCTCATATTCCTCCTCATCATGGCTTTTGTCTCCACCATCATTGTTAGCAATAAAACATTTATCACTAGTGGAGAGCAAACCTGTCGATGAGGTGGATTCATCGTTTGGGTGCCATCGTTCTTGTTCCTCTCCCTTTGAATGGTTAGTATCACAAGTAATATAGGGAGTAGGAGCATCACAGTTTGCTACAAAATATCTTTCTTTAATCCTATTCCATAAATCATGAGCATCAACAAATAGATCACTATCACTACTCATGATGGCAAAATAAGCACTTCTAGAAAGAGAGTCAACTAAGATGTTGCAAGCATGGTGATTGAGAGATAAACATCTTAGTTCTTCATTAGAAGGATTTTTACTAAAATCAGAGGGAAAAATACTTCTACTAAAGATCTGTCTCAAATCAGAATCAACATTCATGAAAGCTTTGTAAATAGAGACAGACCAAGATTTGTAATTAGAACCATCGCCTAAAAGAAGTTCTACAGTTACCTCTTGTGACGACATCGTTATCTCCGGACGGCTAAGCCCACACTGGAGAGGCCTGGCTCTGATACCAATTGAAAGTTCCCTTTGACCCGGGAACAGGATCTGGATGTCGCCTAGAGGGGGGGGTGAATAGGCGAATAAAACTTATTACTTTAAAACTTAAATTCTTACTCTACTCGAAGACTTAGTACGCAGTGGAATGAGAAGACTCTTCGAGTAGGTTGCAGCGGAATGGAAGATCCTGTCTCAAAATGTCCTACACTTCAAATCAAGCTTATACCACAGGTAAGTATTGAAGTGCAGATATAAAGGCGAGTAAGACAGAGAGTCAGGATACAATACAGAACAGAACACACAGACGCAAGGATTTATCCCGAGGTTCGGCCAAGCCTGAAATGCTTGCCTAGTCCTCGTTGGAGTTAGCCACACCTGGGCTTGGAGTCTATTTCAACTCCTTCCTCCGTTTGCTCAGATCTGTCAGTATGACAGATAGAGCCTTTCACTATTGAGTGGGGTTACAACAGAACCGCGGCTGCTTACAAACTTCTTGGCAGCACCCCGGCAGAGTAACGATACGCTCAAGACCTTGCTCTAGCTCTTAGCAGCACTGCTCCTCTCTCTAAAGGCTTATAGCTGTGCCTTCTACACAAATTATAGAGTTACACACAAGAGGGAGAGCGAGAATTGATTCCAATGAAGTCTACACTTGTTGGCTGCACTTCTGTCTTGCTTGAGGCGCCTAGGGGTCCCTTTTATAGGCACAAGGGGCCTAGGAGCCGTTGGAGGCAATTCTGGAAGGCCAATCTTGCCTTCTGTCGTCGGGGGCACCGGACAGTCCGGTGCACACCGGACACTGTCCGGTGCCCGATTTGTTTCCATATCTGGCGCTTCCGACCGTTGCAGACCGGCGGAGATCTGAGAGCCGTTGGCGCACCGGACATGTCCGGTGCACACCGGACAGTCCGGTGCCGTCTTCCGACCGTTGGCTCCGCCACGTGTCCCGCGCAGATTGCGCGGCCGACCGTTGGCTCGGCTGACCGTTGGCTCACCGGACAGTCCGGTGCACACCGGACAGTCCGGTGAATTATAGCCGTACGCCGTCGGCCAGTTTCCCGAGAGCGGCCAGTTCGCTCCGAGCCAGCCTGGCGCACCGGACACTGTCCGGTGCACACCGGACAGTCCGGTGCTCCAGCCAGAGCTGAGTCTTGGCTGTTCACAGCCAAGTCTTTTTCTCCTCTTTTCTTTTCTTCTTCTTTCTGTTTCTAACACTTAGACAAGTATATTAGTCCACAAAACCAATGTACTAAGTATAGAAACATACCTTTTCTTAATCATTAAATCTATAGCATTCCACATGCTTGAGCTTTGATGTTAGACTCATAAATCATCAAGTCGGCTTGACTTGATCTAGATTGACATTACTTGGCTCCAACATCCTGTAAAGGTCACATAGAACATCTCCAAACATAGGAACAACCCAAACTAAAGATCAAGGTGAACTTAGCTCTTTTGGGCTGCTTCCAGTTCTAGTTTTGACACTTGTTCTCCTTCTAGGAGCTTGATCTTGAGCCTTATGACTTACACCACATAACTGTAGCTGTTACCTCATTGGCTGTAAGTCACGATCTTATGTAGTGATTCTTGATGTGCCGTAGCTGTTCTCAACTCGATCACCCTTGACTTTGCAAGCCTTCTTCTTCACCCTTGGCTTTGGGTTCCTCAGCCTCCTTGACCTTCTCCCGTGCACTTGGTACCTCGAAGCTCTTCTTGCCTCCGTCCTTGGCTTGATCAGTTGTCTCCTAGCTACGCACCCGAGTCTCACTTTATGCAATGTCCATCCTACTTGTGATGTCCATCATGTATCCATAATTCAGTTCTTGGACCATCACAATTGTTCACTTGTGTTGAATCCTGTAGGCTTTACCTTAAGCACCTGTTCAACACTTAGTACACTTGTTAGTCCTTTAATTGAGTTGTCATCCAAACACCAAAACTCACAAGAGAGCTTTCACCCCGGCGGCAACCTCTACAGCAACGGCCCCGGCCACCCGTACGTCTACGGTGGAGGAGGTACACCCTCGACGCCGATGTTTCAGGGGGGGCCATACCAGCAGTCGGTTGCCCCCTGGAATCCCACACATGGAGGTGCATGGAACCAGGACTCCCTGGTGCAGAACTTCAACACCATGACGCTCACCCCCCAGCACCATCGGAGTGGTACGCCGACTCTGGTGTCGGCTCGCATATGACTGCGGATGCTGGTAAAATTTCCACCCTATCCTCGCCCACATTCTCCACACCTTCCTCTATCATTGTGGGCAATGGTGCTTTACTTCCTGTCACTGCCATCGGATCACATACCTTTTCTTTTCCGCATCGCAATCTAGTTCTTAACAATGTCTTAGTTTCACCTCACATAATTAAGAACTTGATTTCCATTCGTCGTTTTACAACCGACAATAATTGCTCCATCGAATTTGATCTGTTTGGTCTTTCTGTGAAGGATTTGGAAACCAGGAACGTGATCGCCAGGTGCAATAGCTCTGGCGACCTCTACCCGTTTTTTTCCTCCAGCCACCAGCACCTCTGCATTCCTTGCTGCACCCACCTCGCTATGGCACCGTCGTCTTGGGCATCTTGGGCATGAAGTTTTGTCCAAACTCATTCGCTCCAAAGCCATCTCGTGTAATAAAGATGATAGTCACCATTTATGTCATGCGTGTCAGCTCGGTCGACACACTAGACTTCCTTTTGGTTCCTCAAATTCTCGAACTACAAATAATTTCGATTTAATACATTGTGATCTTTGGACATCTCCTATTGTGAGTGTGTCGGGCTACAAATATTATCTTGTCATTTTAGATGATTGCTCTCACTACATTTGGACTTTTCCGCTTCGCCTAAAATCTGACACGTTTGCTACTCTCTCTCACTTTTTTGCTTATGTTCGCACGCAGTTTGGCACCACCATCAAAAGCGTCCAGTGCGACAATGGCCGTGAATTTGATAATTCCTCGGCCCGCACGTTCTTTCTTTCCAACGGTGTTGCCCTTCGCATGTCGTGCCCTTATACATCCCAGCAAAATGGCAAAGTTGAGCGCTCTCTTCGTACCACTAATAACATCTTGCGCTCACTCTTATTTCAGGCGAGTCTTCCTCCGGTCTACTGGGTTGAGGCACTCCACACTGCCACATACCTTGTCAACCGGCTCCCCACCAAAACCCTCGCCTCCTCCACCCCTTTCTTCCACCTTCACACCACTACACCTTCCTATGCACACCTCAAAGTTTTTGGTTGTGCTTGTTACCCAAACATGTCCTCCACTGCAGCCCATAAACTCGCTCCTCGTTCATCTCTATGCGTCTTCCTCGGCTACTCCTCAGAGCACAAAGGTTATCGGTGTCTCGAGCTAGAGTCCAATCGCATTCTCACCTCTAGACATGTTGTTTTTGACGAATCCTCCTTTCCTTTCACCAACATGTCTACCTCACCCCTCGAATCCTCGACCTTGGATTTTCTTCTTGATGATAGTGATCTCACAGCTCCTCTTCCTGGAGCAACGTTTGCCCGTGCAGGTACTAATGACAGGGCGGCTGAGGCTCCTGCGCCCCCTCGCTCGCCACCGAGCGCTGCCCCGCGGTCACCACAGCCGCGTGCTGGGCATGGGGCGCCCACCCTCGTCGGGCCATCCACCAGCGCTGCCCCCCACAACGCACCCCCTGTGCCCCCGGCCGGTGCTGCTGCCCCTGTGCCCCCTGCACAGGCCGTTGCCAGCAGCGCCACGGCCACCGGGCGCACGGTCTTCACCAGGCCGGTCTCCATCGCCCCCGTCGTCAACGAGCACTCCATGCGCACCCGTGGCAAATCCGGCATTACACAGCCTGTGGATCGTCTCAACCTCCACGCTGTGCCAATGTCGCCATTGCCTCGCTCCGTTCGGGATGCCCTTGCGGATCCAAATTGGCGCTCAGCTATGCAAGCTGAATATGATGCCCTCATGGCTAATGACACCTGGAGTTTGGTACCACGTCCTCGTGGCGTCAATCTGGTTACTGGCAAGTGGATTTTCCGGCACAAACTTCATGCAGATGGATCTCTCGATCGCTACAAGGCTCGTTGGGTTCTTCGGGGGTTTACACAACGACCTGGTCTTGATTATGATGAGACATTCAGCCCGGTTGTCAAGCCAGCGACAGTTCGCGTTGTTCTCTCTCTGGCTCTCTCTCAGGACTGGCCCATCCATCAGTTAGATGTGAAAAATGCATTCCTACATGGCACCCTCACCGAGACAGTGTACTGTGTGCAGCCTTCCGGATTTGTGGACTCCTCTCGCTCAGATTTGGTTTGTCGGCTAAACAAATCTCTGTATGGACTGAAGCAGGCTCCTCGTGCATGGCACCACAGGTTCGCCTCATATCTCTCCTCCATTGGGTTTATTGAAACCAAGTCGGACAGTTCTTTGTTTATTTGTCGTCGAGGGTCAGACACTGCTTATTTGTTGCTCTACGTGGACGACATCGTCCTCACTGCCTCCTCTGCCGGTTTTCTTCGTCATGTTATTGGGGCTCTCCAGCATGAGTTTGCAATGACAGACATGGGTCAGCTTCACCATTTCTTGGGCATCTCTGTCACACGCTCAGCACATGGCCTGATTCTTTCTCAGCGGCAGTACACTCAGGATATTTTGGAGCGCGCCGGGATGAGTGCGTGCAAACCTTGTAGCACGCATGTTGATCTCCACTCCAAACTATCTGCAGATGGACCTCCTGTTGATGATGCTACTCAGTACTGCAGTCTGGCAGGAGCCCTTCAGTACCTGACCTTTACACGTCCTGACATTGCTTTTGCAGTTCAGCAGATTTGCCTCTATATGCATGATCCCAGGGAGCCTCACCTTGCTGCTCTTAAACGCATTCTGAGGTATCTTCAAGGCACCACGGATTTTGGTTTGACTATGCGCCGTTCTCCCCCGTCGGAGCTGGTCGTCTACACGGATGCCGACTGGGCTGGATGTCCCGACACTCGACGGTCGACTTCAGGCCATGCAGTGTTCCTTGGAGACAACCTGATTTCATGGTCCTCCAAGCGACAGCACACGGTCTCACGGTCCAGCGCCGAGGCCGAGTACCGCGCTGTTGCAAACGGTGTCGCTGACGCGACGTGGCTACGACAGTTGCTTCTCGAGCTTCAGCACCCTCCCCGTCGTGCTACTTTGGTCTACTGTGACAACATTAGTGCTGTATATCTCTCTAGCAACCCTGTGCAGCATCAGCGGACAAAACATGTTGAGATCGATCTCCACTTCGTTCGAGAGAAGGTCGCCCTCGGTCATGTTCGAGTTCTCCATGTCCCTACGACATCTCAGTACGCCGACGTCTTCACCAAGGGTCTTCCTACTTCTGTGTTCCATGAGTTTCGGTCCAGCCTAACTGTTAGCGATGCTCCAGATTAGACTGCGGGGGAGTGTTAGCATGATGTAATTAGGCCTTGATTTGTGGATGTGATTGCGTCATTTATGGTAGGCTTGCATGCCTCCTATGCGCATATATATGTACTCCAGTTCACCCTCTTGGAATACAATCAATCATTCACATACTTACACTAAGCAACATCTTAGTGCAACCACTGTCCACTTACCTAGCCAGCAGCAGCTAAAAGCTAAGAAAACATATGAACGTCTCACTTCAACGAAATTTAAATCACATAATCCCCACTAATCAAGCTGGTCAAATCTCATCGCTGAAGCGTACATCATGAGCACCCCTCTGAAATGAGGCCGTTAGACTGTCCGCAGATATCTACGACTTTATTAGCACAACACATGGGGTTCATCAGGTCAGTAAAACAGCTCATAGAAACCTCACAGGCCACAGCATCTATCGAAGTGCAAGATATACAACAACTATAATTAGTAATCAATGCTATCAACTACTACGACCACACATTCACAGCCCAAAACAACCAAACATGAGATGTAAATACGGCCAACGCATGTTCCCAGGCACAGTGGAAAGGGTGGGAATCTCAAGAGGTCCTCACCTCCAGGGACCGGAGGTACCGGTCGATGTCTCCGACGTACGGCGCAACCGCCGCTTCAGGGTAAGGCGGCTTCGTGTCCAACAGCCAGCGCGCGGAGTCTCCGGAGTCCGGACTCCCGCCGTTTCCTCGCCCTCAATCCGCGCCGCCGACCGCGTTCTCGGCTTCGATGGCCGCGGCGCCGAGTCGTGGTTCATGTTCGCTCCGCTGGACGTGGCGAGCTCGGCCAGGGCCTTGCGCTTCCCCCGTGGCCTATTGAGAGGCGGCGCCGAGTGCGCGGAGACGCGGAGTTTCCCTTGTTCTCCATCGCCTCTGAGTCCGACCTCCGGATCCGGATTCGTTCCTCCGATTGCCTTGGCTTTCCGCTTGGGTTTGCATGGTTTGGTTCGGGTCGGGCAATGAGTGAAGCGCCAGGGTTCGTTTGGGGTCCTGGGAAGTGGGAAGATTGATGCGGTTAGAAGTTTTGAGATGGCCTTGTGGCGGGCATCTGCAGGGCCGATTTTTTTTTTGACCTTTTTTATTGAAAAAAAGTAAGCATTTAGATCCCTGAATGTTTTATTTCAGTATTTGTACCCGAATCTCGGCGCCTTAGCATGTGACGCCGAGTTTACACAGCTCGGCGTCATAGCTTATGGCGTCAAGTGCTGACGCGGCGGTGGCGTTGATGGATGACGTGTTTGCTTACGTGGCTCCCTAGCTCAGCGCCATAGATTTTGGCGCCGAGCTAGAATCTTCCCCATTCTCTCTTCTATCTTCCCGCCGCAGCTTCCCCCCTCGCCTCGCCACGCCGGCTCCGTCCCCGAGCCACCCGGTGTCACGCCCTCACCGCGCGCCGCCCGCCGAGCGCCGTCCGCCAATCGTCGTGAGGTATTTTTTTCATTTATTTTAGTTAAAAAGTTTATATAGTTATTAGATCATAGATTATGTAATTTTGTTTGCTATGGTTATTTAATAGTTACTATATAGTTATTAGTCAATAAGTAGCTATTACTTATTTATTACTTAGTAAGTATTTAGGCATTATTGAGTTAGTAAGCCGTGTTTGCAATAGATGGACACCCTAGTGACACTATACCATGGAGGAATCATGGAAGAAGATATTTATGGGAATGTTAGTTTTTATGGAATGAAGAAGGTGACCGTGATGTTCGATGAAAGGCCCTCTTTAGCCAGATTTTCGCTCGAGCTTGTGAGGAGATTAGTTGCAATTTAAACGACCCTACCCTATCAATTCAGGGTTTGTTGTCCCATGTTACATCTGAGACAATTGTCCGACGGTTGATCTCCATTTCCACTGAAGATGACTGGGTGAAATATGTCAAAATTGTGAAGACAATTGTTCCACCATGTTTGGATGTGGTTGTTCGAAAGTTATCATTTAGTCATTGCGATGCTCCAGTCGGGTTATCTCCACAAATGCCAAATGCATCTCATAGTGAAGCTCCTTTGCTAGATGTTGTGCCAGATGCTCAATCGGCCCCGAACAAGGTTGAGATTTCTCGTCCTGTTCGCGGCGTTTGTGGGGCTTCAAATCTTTGAATAGAGCAACTTTGAAGAAGTTTTGAATTAAGGGGAAATGAGCTCTTCTCGGCCAGCAGCGCGGCCGTTTTATAGGCCTCTCTAGCTCGACGCTAAGATATGTGGCGCCGAGCTAGGAGGACACGTCGATGCCGCATCGACGCCACGCCAGCCCTAGCCATCGGGAGCTGCCTAGCCACATCAGAGCTTGGCGCCATAGCCTATGGCGCCGAGCTGTGTTACCTCGGCGCCATAGGCTATGGCGCCGAGTTTCATGTCCAAAACGGGAAATAAGTCTTTCAGGGGTCTAAGTGTAAATTTTTGTCACAAAAATGGCTTAAAACAAAAAAAAAATCGGTCTGCAGGCCGTGTAGGCCGAAATGCACTACTTCTTTTTCTTTTCTTTTTTAAGATATAACTTCAAAAGGTAAGAAAAAACTTATTAAAATATATTTTAATTCGATTTTTTAGAGATTTTTTTCTTAAATTCCAAAATAATATTTTAGGGTGTTATACTTTTGGTCACTAAATTGCCTTCTTTGGACTGATAATAGGTGCACCAATGAATTTAACCTTAATACATTAACACCTTTTAAAGGTAAATAGCAAGAATCAAACCTAATAGAAGATGTTGCTTTGTTATTCTTCTTATAGCTTTCTCTAAATTCCAAAGTTGATTTCATGTTGATCAAAAATGACCATTTTCCTTCACAAAACTAGTTTTGTGGGTTGCAAAGGCCGCCTTACCATTCTTGGAGGTGTAGCTCAATCCCTCTTTGTTGAGAGAAATTCTTTAGCTACCCAAAAACTTTAGCAAGTGGCATAGACTTTACATAATGCATGAGTATTAGTAGAAGCAATAATGATCATTACAAGTGAGGTATCATTATTACACAAAGATGTTAAAATTGTATTGCTACGAAGAGTATTAGTAGAAGCAATAATGATATGTGGACAAATAGTACCATAAAGAATATTGTATGTAACATATATACTTGTTATTTCAATAGACTCCTTTTTGAATAAAAGAGGAATGATCTTTTTTGAACTTCTCATAATCATAAGTTTTAATAAGAGTCTCATGAATAACTAGATGTCTTACTAGACTTTAAAAAGTTCAGACCAATATTAGATAACTGCAATTCATGTAACTACAACAGAATCCTCGTTACAGCTAGTTTGATGCAATTACAGCAGATACAAAATTTCAGTTATAACAAAAATGATAAATCACCAGTTATAGCAGAGTTGTTAATAGCTACGTCTTATTTCTTTTACATTTTTAAAATTTCAACGAAAGATAGGCGTGGATCTCATTTTGTTCGTTATATTTTTCTCAATGACACGCTTTAAACCGTTCGTGAATCGAAGTTACAGCTTGAGAAATACAAATTTTAAAAATTGAATCTTAAAAAGATTCCACGTGTCAAATGTCTGGTGGTAATTGAGACAGGCCAACAGCACGAGATGGTCGGCGCTCGGCATAATGTGCGCAAAGACAGACCATAGAGGATGCACACGTGTGTGTTACGGGCTAGCCTAACTCCTGTACAAAAAGCCTTCAATTGCATATTCTACCAACTGTGAGACCAGTACCGTACCAACGATCTACAACGCTGGCCATGGTATATTTTCCGACCTACCCTTAAATTATCCTACCATCAAGCTATTTTCTGCATGGCCACTCGCCAGCAGCATTACTGCAAAAACCCTTCTCCAAGTCCAAGTCCGGACTTCACTTATAGCAATCTTCAAGGAAAGACGTAGGGATTTCTCGTGGTGAAACCATTGTCGACACGCACCCAAACTGAAATGATCAGGCAAACAGATTTTAACAGAGCACGAAATGTAGATTAGAGCAACAAAACGGTGAAAATGGATTTACCTTGGGGTCCTTGTACTTCTCCCTGATGGCTACCTGATTTGGGCACCTTATTATCAACTGCAATTCATGTATGATATAAATGGATTTCTGCAGATCAAAGACTCTATAACCCGTGCTTTTTTCAAGTGTCAAGTTCTGCGGAATTATAAACACTGAAGTCAGAAAAAAGAGAACTATACACACTGATGTCAGAAAACCCTCTGTCCCAAAATAATGTGACATTCTAGCTACGAATCTGGATAATTATTATTATTCATCTAGATTCATAGCTACCACTAGAATGATATTTTTCGGGGACGGAGGGTGTAGTTGGCAATAAAGGCCATGTTGTCTTTACCCAAGGACGAGTCTTTGGGTGGATCGTGAATCTGGCTACAAACAAGCAGGCAGCAGCAACTACTGAGGGTAGATAGCTTATACAGTCATAATCCAGCAAGCTCAATTCCGCAAGGTAGCTGCACACAAACTCAAGTTTTCCTCTGCTTGCACTCTGAATTTTGAATAAAAAAACAGATTCATCGAAAAAAACATTAAGAGAAGTAAATGCACATGCTCCAAAGTACCGCTTACATTGCCTCCACGACTCGAAGCTATGAATTGCCTAAAACAAACAGTTATCTAGTATTAGATTCTGAACTTCTTTAAGTCCAGTGCATAATTCTTATATGGTAACATACAAAGGGAAGTTATGTCAAATGCTATGCTTGTTCTAAGCACAGAAAAAAAATGATGGAGAAGACATACCGTAGAAATGTTGTCACTGTGGGACCCCCAATCTGAAAGCTAAGAGATTTCAGTAAGTCAGCCTCCATCTTGACCACCTGTGTTGCATACAGAATAGATTTATAGAAATGTGTGTCTATCATCTACGGTCCAAGGGAAATAAACATATGCAATTGAAAGTTCAGCAGAAGGAAGGCTACTTGCTGCTTGGTGTAAGTGTTATCCGTGATATCGGTGTATCTTTTCACCTTCATCTTAGAAGACTCAATTTCTTCATACTTACTGCAACATATGAAATATGCAGATCAAAGAGCAGTTTTAAAAGAAAAGCAAAAAGAAGGAAACAAACGGTTTAGTCCCCTACGCAGCAACGAGCAATGCAGTGACACCCAGTAGTTGCAGCTTGTCCCGAGCAACGACATTCATTGTGAGGAAGCGGTCCACGTAGGAAACCGCAAGGTGGAGTGTTTCTGCGTGAAGCTTGAATTCTTCAGCCACCTCCACCAACCAGTCCACAAGGACAGCCCTCATTTTGGGGCAGATGTCTTTCTGGATATCCTGAAAATAGCTATGGCTTGGCCTCCTCAACGGTTCAACCTAGCAGTTTCAGAAAGTTTAGAGAAAGTGACACCTTAAAGGCTAACAATTGCACATCTCCATACAAAAGCTAAGATGATTGAATTGAGCTCGAAACAGTCATTTCCTTTTGTGAAGGTGTTGCGGCCACGCAACCTCTAGTCTAGACGAGGACCTTCACCACGCAGCACTATGCAACATTCTAGTGTAACCACTGTCCACTTACCTAGTCAGCAGCAGTTAAAAGCTTAAAACAAGTAAAGCTATGAACGTCTCACTCCAACAAAATTTAAATCACGTAATCCCCACTAAAATCAAACTGGTCAAATCTCAGCACTGAACCGTACAATATGAGCACGAATCCGAAATGAGCCCATTACATCATCTACAACTACGGCCACACATTCACAGTCCAGAACTCCAGATCAGCCAAACAGGAGAACTAAATACGCTCACGCGCATGTTCCCAGACACAATGGAATTGTGGAAAGGATGAGATCCTCACCTCCAGGGACCGGAGGTACCGGTCGATGTCCCCGACGTACGGCGCAACCGCCGCTTCAGCGTCAGGCTGCCTCGTGTCCATCGGCCAGCGCGCGGCGTCTCCGGCCTTCCGCCGTTTCATCGCCGCCTCCGCCTCGGCCTCAGCCCGCGCCGCCGACCGCGTTCTCGGCTTCGACGGCCGCGGCGCCGAGTCGTGGTTCATGTTCAGTTCGTTGGACTTGGGCAGCTCGGCCAGTGCCTTGCGCTTCCCGCGCGGCCTGTTGAGAGGCGGCGCCGAGTGCGCGGGGTTTTCCTTGCTCTTCATCGCCTCCGGCTCCGGTCTGGCGGTCTTCGGATCCGGATCCTAATGCTGCTGCCAACGTGATGGTCGCGCGGATTCGTTCCTCCGATTGCCTTCGCTTTCCGCTGGGGTTTGAAGGGTTTGGTTCAGGTCGGGCGATGTGTGAAGCGCCGGCGTTCGTTTGGGGTCTTGGGACGCTTGATGCAGTTTGAATTTTTGAGATGGCCTTGTGGCGGGCATCTGCAGGCCGAAATGCACTATGAAGCATAGCCAGCCTGGTGTCACCGACTCATTGGACCCACACGGTGCAAAAAGAAGCGTGAAAGTTCTGGAGGGTTCCCAGCTTCCCGCAAATTTTCCAACTGAACGGCTAGTTTGATAAACCATATTTTCCTAATACCTCATTTGTTTCCTTTTATTTTGATTTTGAGGAATTAGAATTTTACTATTGAAATAGGCTATTTTTTAGAATGTGACATTCCACCACTTTTTAAAGTTATCATATAAATCTATCTCAAATTCATAAAGGGTGAGAGATAGAAATTGATTCTATAAATTTACATGCTATTTTTCTGATATACAACTTATAACACACTCTTTTACTTGCTTCGTTATAATATGAATGTAGTATATAACTATCTCTCTCATATGATTTAAGATAATATACAAATATATTACATATATAAATAAATAAACTTACTTAGTTTTGTCTAAATTATAATTATTAAAATAGGATTCAATTCCAACGAAACAAACGGGACCTAAGGGAATTTAGTTCATTTTCCCTTAGGAAAATAGAAATCCTATGAAGAAATGGACTTTCCAAACTAACCTGAAAACGTGGATTTGACCGTGCGGATTCTGCAAATTCTCCAACCATTTCCATATCTCTATGTATATACTTTCTAATAAATTTTACTATCTGTCTTAATTTTATATAGAGAGAGGACATCTCTGATCATTCTCTATATACCATAACTTAACTGTTTAACATTTATTTACCGTTTTTTAAAATTTTATTAAAAAAACATATAACATTTGTACGCCATGCATGATACGTATTATCATCATGTTATAAAGCTTAAATAGAATTAACATCGCAAAAAACAATGTGGTTAAAGTATAAAAAAGTATAGTATCACTCTTGTATATATAGAAATATTTTTCTCATTACTAGTTAGATGCCAGTGCGTTGCAACGGACCAATGACAACAAAATATTCGACTAAATGTTAGTACCCTTATGGTTAGTTGTATGTGTGTTCAATAGTACATTTGGAGAAGCATGAAAAAAAAGCGGGTGAGAGAATGAAATAGGGACAAACGCAAGTGTACCGTACAAAAAGCATATAGTATGTACTAGGTGAGTGCCCGTGCGTTGCAACGGAAATATATAATACCATAATAACTTATATACAAATGTGTGTTATACTGTTATGAGAAAAGATTCCGTAATCCATTTGTGAACCTAGCCATACATAAATTTTGTTATTTTAATCTAGCTATCAAACAAACAACACATCAAAAGAATCAATAATAGCTATCAAACTGGACATTCACTTGAGTTCACAGATATTTGAGATAACTACTTTTTAATACCTAAATACACAATTGGGAGTACGTCAATATCTTGCATCAGTCACTTGCTATTTGTTTCGTGTCAATATCCTTATAGCAGTTCATTTCCACAATCCAAACCCACCTAGAATTCTTCGGGTTGGAAAATTGTAGCTTGTCACGCAACAAGGGGTTAGCTTCAATCAGCTTCTTCGGATCAACAAGCATTATTGCTCTTGCACACCATACTTAGAAAGTTGGTTATTTTTCCTAATAACAAGGCAAGAGCAGAAATCACTCGTTGAGCAAGCTAGAAACAGCTAAAATTCATGACAACAATGACAACAGATCATGCATACAAAAAGACAAGGCTTTCCAGTCAAGTATTAGAAAAGTAGAGATTGAGTTGTACATTTGGTAACTTCTCGATGAATATTGCAGCATTAGCGAGCTATATCGCTCTCTTGATATCTTCAAGTGTTGGCTTTTCTATTCCATATGCAATGTTTTCCCTGATTGTAGTTGAGAATAGCACTGGTTCTTGGTTGACAAGACCAATTTTTCCTCTCATCCATCCAAGCTTCATTCTTCTAATGTCGACCCCGTCAATCAAGACTTCTCCAGCATGTGGGTCATAGAACCTTTCCACCAAACTGATCACGGTCGATTTCCCACTGCCGCTGTCACCAACCAGGGCCATTGTTGTTCCACTTGGTACTTGCAACGAGAATTCAGGCCTGGTGGGATAGCTGAAGTACACGTCCTTCAGTTGAACATCACCCTTGACATCCTCCAATATGATACTTGTGTTATCATCTATGTCAATATCTGGCTTGCGTTCAATTATCTTGAACATTCTATGTGCTGCTCCTTGGCCTTCTGCGAAAGCTGTCACTGATCGTGTTGCCTGGCCTAAGAACCTACAGAAAAGAAGTATTTATAACCGAAATAAGTAGATATAACTGATGGTATGAAAGAATAGATACAGAATGTTTTGTCAGAAAGATGCATGATTTAATCCTTATTGGGTATTTGGTATTAGAAGTTAAGCAGATGTTTTCCTTGGAAGCACAAATAGTACACTTTACATTTAAATAGGCAGAAGATAGATACAGTCACTGTCATGTGACGGAGTCGAGGCTCGTCCACACAGAAACATATATTGCTCGCTTATTGTCATTGTTCGTTTAAGAAAATTTTAAATGATAACATAAAACTTACATTACTCCGATCACGACAGACATGATAACAGAAATGACCATGCCACCATTGTAACCTCGCTCGACTATCAGCTTAGATCCATACCAAACAGCCAAGCCATAACTTGAAAATAAGGTTGCCATCACAAAACCGAGTCCAAGGGGATTTACAGCACCTTCTTGCAGAGAAGACCGGTACGCCTTTCTTATGAACATGTTATATTTTTTATAGCATGATTCTTGCCATTGAATGAAACAACCTTCAGATAAACATGGACAGATAAACCAGGTAAGCAGGATATATATCAGGAAGTTACTGGTGATGATAGTAAATGAATAGACAAAACAAAAATAAGTGTTTGCTAGCTAGTAGGACAAACCGTCCTAATGGCACCAAGAGTTTGCTCCATGACGTTTCTAGCATCACTGTAGTTTGCTTGCATTCGGGTGGAGAGCCCTGTCATCAACTTTGAAACAATTGCACTGGCAATGGCAATCGGAGGGACGCTTGAAAGCATGACAAGGGCCAGGAGCCATCCTCTCGTGCGTTGCTACGGAGTCAACGTGTTAGATTAAAGTACATTGAGATACACAATGACTATACTCTTGTTAACGTCTTTTAAATGTTAAAGAGGTATACATACCATAAATATACATATGTGCTTGTACTTTGCCATGAAAATTAAAAAGAAAATCACCAAATTCATGCACCAGTTTGTTGTAAGATATAAATATTATAAAAAATCAGATAAAGAAATATTACAAAAAAGATATAGTAATCTATTACATTGTTCTAAAGAATGCAGGGAAGCACAACACAAGACATGTGTTTTTCAGTTTGCACACATGTGTCAACAAAAACAGCAAAACAGGATGCTTGCAACATAAAATTTAAGTTGAATTGTGAAATGCAAGCATAATAGATGGGTAAACCATGCTATAATTAATATGAAAATAGGACATAGAAGCAATAATATTTGAAGATAAAGTGGAATACATAGTGGTGAAATTTGCTCAGAGATATTACAACAACTACATGGCTCAATGCTATATTCTTGTAGAATTTGCAATAATACCATCTGTTGTTCGAGTAGTGCAATAAAGTATAACCTACACAATTATAGCAATTGGATATATTTAATCTGACCACCCAAAATTCCTCATGTCCATATTAATAAAAATAGTATCGGGTCCTCAGTTTTCCAAATTCAACGATTTGTGTAGGAGAATAAAAACAAGCAAATGCATTTTTGAAGATGCAAGACCGTCATTGTGCTTGTGTGTACCTACCAACCAGACACCTTGAATCTCTCCACAACAAATGAATTTAATGGCAAAACATTTGAGGAACAATGCTCCTTTAAGTGCATTGCATGTACTAATTAAATTAATGAATCAACTAATCATGCTCAGGATTGAAGTAGGATACTCACACTGCAGGACCTTGTTCAGATTGTGAGGCAAGCACAAGTAGCACAAGAAATCCACCTGTTTGGTCGGACGATACCATGCGAGTGCATATTCTCAAACTTTGCTACGTTATCAAGTTGTCCTATGGATAAGAACAGACGATGAAATACAAATTTTAAATGTTGACTTATTGCAGAAACCTTATTGTAGAAACCTATTGGAGAATAGGAAGATGTGCACGGCTCATATCTCAGTATATATTCATACACCTCAATAAATGTGGTGGAACCTCCACTCGGTTCTACAGAAATCCCTAGTGACAAGTTCTTATGACGGTCATTGCGAGCGTCAGGCGGAACCGCTCCTGCGAGCCGCGGCTAGATCTGGGCGAGGAGGGTGTGAATTCAACCATGGCGTCCACAATGGCAAGGAGATCCGAGGGGGAGCGGGCTCCCCACACGGTGGTTAAAGAGATTAGTTGATCTATCTATACTTGAGAGAGGAGAAAACCATGTCAGCTATTTATGAGCCCCGAAGACCTAGAAAATCAAGTAATAGATTGGTCTTATTTCCCTCTACTTGTCCACCCATAACCTTTCTCTTGGGAACCATGCTGAAAGGGGTCAGGGCCACGTCCGTGCACCACACACATCTACTGTTCGCTCTGTTACATCCAACAATATTCAAACTGGATTTCTATTCTTGTGCAAAAAATGAATTGGTTTCTGTTCCAACTTCCAGCACCAAAATAAAGTGTTAGTTGTTATGGCTTCATAGAAAAAGGCAAGTATAATACTTACACAGACAACATCATTTTTCCTAAAAAATACTCCACATGTAGTTCATCAACAATTGTTTCTCCTTTTGTGAAAGACGGTGTGATAAATAATGCAACAGCTGTCACTCTTTTTGACAATGATGCATTGGTAAAACTTATGTTTTGATAATACTCCTACACTCTGTGAAGTCAAGTATAATCTTAAAACTTATGTTTTGATAATACCCCTTCAAGCCTATACATAAGTCAAGATTCCAATCACATCAGAGCTCAACACACACAAAACACACCTGGGATAACAAGCGGGCTACACCCAAAGACATCTGCACCAGGTTTCTTCTTAGTTTGCCTATATCAGAATTCAGAAAAAGAGGCTATTGGTATAGCGCTCAGGAAGTGAGAATTAAGATTAGTGGATAACCTTGGTCCTTTGGTCCTTCCTTCACAAGAAAGGACACTTCGCATGATTTGTGTCTCAACAAATCTGCCTCCTTACTGATGTAGTGGCAATAAAGACTCTTAGTGCAAGACACCTGAATTATTGTAATAAAATATGTACGACTCATGTGTACATTTCTAATCACTCTATGTTCAAATGCCTTTTTATAGCTGCTCAAATATCTAACTTCATTTTCCCCTTGTTTGACCCCTATTTGATGATAGATCGCATCTGGTGGCAATAGCGCAACAATAGTTTCGGCCAATATGTTCATTGCTCACAAGGTGCCAAAAATATCGTTCATAAAATCATTATACATGGCTTGTTTATCTTGGATTTATCTGATAGCATTTCCATGTTAGTACCATGTACTCTAAATAAATTAAGATCAATCTCTTTCCAAATTCAGCTTGGTATACCAATTTTTGCTATAGGAGGCATTGGAGGTGTGCATAGACATGGTGAACAATTTGTTGCGTACTTGTTTTGCTACATATTGGCATTGGTAGGAAGTCATTGTATCTTAGCTGCTATATATCTCAATTCATAGCACATTGGCAATCAATTAACAAATTCTAAATCTCAAATACTCAAACTAATCAAATATAAATATATTAACATTTAACAAATATATTAACGTTTAATAGAGGCAAAATTATATTGGTACATCGTTGAGAAAATAAGGATTTAAGATTACCTTGGATCCTTTGGTCCTTTAGTTCCTTGGCGTCAGCTTGTGGACATGAGAACTAATGGTCATAGAGTTTAGCGTTGAAAGACTGAAAATCATCAACGCTATTGCTTGCAGGTGGTAGGGAGTAGTAGACCACCTCGTCACCAGGAGCCCTACCAAATTCAGATTGATTAGATTATTCATTTCGTCATCCATTCATCCATATTAGTATATTACCATACTAACAGATCGAGGGGAACACTATTAGCATAGGCTCTGGGTCGGCTCGTCAACTTAACATAAGGCCACACCAACTTGTGTAAAAACTAATCTTTTTTCCATTTTTTGCTTAGAATTTATCTCATGTTTCTTAGAAGACCCGGTCCTGTAGGCATTTACAACAAGAGGGATTTTCAGAAATCTAGTGGCCGAGCCCAGAGAACAAAACATTAGGATCAAACAGAATGTTCTCATCACCATTTCAACCTATATTAAAACATTGATAAAGATAAACAGAAGATTAAATGCAAAGGCATACCAGTTAAGCACCTGATTCACAACACTGCAGGCTTCTACCAGCAGCAAACCCTCGAGCGTGTAATGTAACAACCAATTCAACATTGGGTTAAATTGGAGAAAGTTTTTTTGGTAAAAATCCCCAGAGCAAGTGAAAATTGTAAGAACCGGGAACACGGCGTTGAGGACCTCCGCAAGGCCGGCGCCAAGCAGAAGCTTTAGGTCCCTCCTCACATGTGCGCATAGAAACTCCACTCGCAATGATGAAGCCACCATGCTTTCAACCGTGATCCTTCCTTCAGAAACAAAATAATGTCAGATCTCATTGTCGACGGTGGGTGACATGCACGAACAGACCGGACTTTTGCATGGAGGTCGGAGATTGCATCCGCGGGGAAGAGGTCAATCTCGCGGATGCTCTGCAGGGAGCAGTAGCTGTTGCGCCTGCCGACGGAGGACGACACAGAGCTTCTATGGCATCAGAGTTACTCCGGTCGCTGGCCATCGAAAGTGAGCTGAGGCCGGAGAGCGCCTCGAGGTTGAACGCGCGCGCCGACAGCATGTGGTGGAACTCGTCCTCGAGCCGAGTCATGGCGACCTCCACGGCAGTGTAGACACCGCCCGCGGACGAGGCGCCGCGCGGGCTGCCGACAGAGGCTGGTGACGCCGGCGCCAGGCGGCAGAGGTCATACACCGCCCGAAGGAACCGCTCCGCCTCAGCACGCGAGGGTATTGGCGGGCGGGGTTTCTGGAACTCGATGGAAAGTGGATCGGTGTGACGTCCCGAAGCGAGAATGGCGACTGGGGCGGGCTCGAGATGGCACCTTTCTGGGGGAGGCAGATTGCCGTAGGAGCCTAGAACTCGATGGAAAGTGGATCGGCGCGGACGCAACACGCGGGGGATGGCGAGCTTGGGGGCTCGCGGAGCGAGCGAGCGAGGGCGCCCCGAGATTGGCGGGCGGGGTTTCTAGAAGCGAGAATGGAAGGTGCCATGAATGGCGGCTAGGGGCTCGCCGAGATTGCCACGGGGGAGAGGGGAGCGCTTGTCGAGGGAGATTGCCGCGGTAGGAGAGGGAAGGAGTGCAACTAAACCGTGGTCACGGCAGAACGTGCACCAGTGGACGCCTACAATACACACTTAAGGCCCTGTTTGGGAACAAAGTTTTTGAAAACCACAGTTTTTGAAATACTATACTATACTTTAGTTATGACAATACCGTAGTTTATAATACCGCAGTTTTGAAAACTGAGGTCCAGAGCTAAGTTTAGAATGCCTTAAAACAACTATAGTATTTGCAATACTTCAGTTTTGAAAACAGAGATTTTACCAAGCTTGCCAAACACCATTATGTATATAATACTGCAGTATTTGAGAATACTGCAGTATTCTTCCAAAACTGCAGAAAAACTTTGTTCCCAAACACCCCCTAAGTAGTAGTAGAGATAACAGACAGATGCAAAATGGTAGCATATCCCATAATTATCATAAAAATACTAAACACATTGGAATCCTGAAGAAAACACAAGGGGTGTGTTAAATGGGATTGTAAAACATTAGTATTTTATTAACAGACAGATCAAATTCAATCCGTACATGCACCAAATTGGATCGCAAATGAATAAAAAGTGAAACGACATACGCACACAATCATCTAAAAGGTGAAACAAGTCAATAGTTGTTCTAGTTTCATTCAGTACATGCACGAGCACCAAAGTAAACAACTTGATCACCTTCAGGTATGAGACGACATGTGCATACAACCACTCATCAATTGTTTATAGTAACTATCATCTTCCATTTACAAGCTTCATGGTATTACATAATATAATAAAGTGTGGCAGCCTACTTATATATTCTCATATCAACATCTTTGTCTCCCCAATACTTGAGAAGTACAGGTGGAACTCGACCATGTATCTGCCCTGCAAAGAAGGCCAGGATAGTCCTCTGTGCAGCTGTCTTCCTCCAATATCTATTAGATGTCTTCTTGGTGATCTAAGAAATATTTCTAGAAGGTAAATATTGTTGTACGTAAGCTTACTAAAGCATTAAGCCATTCAGATGTAATTTTACATTATAGCTGAGCAGACCATGGGATTTAGGGAATAAAAGAAAAAAATATAGCTCCATGGAAGTAAAAGCACCATACCTAGAGATGTCAATGGGGCCCCGAAACCCGATTACCCGTGGGGAATTCCTCTATTAGGGTTAGGGTATGGGTTAAAACAAATCCCCATGGGTATAGATTTGGAATAAATTCCTTACCCATCGGGTATGGCGGGTTCGGGTTTGGGAGGGCTAAACCCAAACCCGATTACCCATGGGGAAAATACCCAGAACCGGAACAATCAAGCATCTAGGATTTTTAGTCCACCATCCAGCAATCCAGTGAGCAGTTACTTGTGGCCTGGACGCCTGGTGGGCTACCGACCAAGTATGGCCATATGGGCCTATGGAAAAGAAGCACCAAGCCACCGAGCCAACAGCCAACAAAGTAAAAAAAACCTAAACTTCTGAATTTTTGAATAATCGGGTCGGGTATAGATACCCATGGGTATTTAGTACCCGGTCGGGATGGGTATGGGAGGATTTTTGTACCCGTGGTCGGGTTCGGGTTCGGGGATGGGGCGGGTCTACGTTCATGGGTACGGGTCTGGGGAGTTAATCCCCGCTGGGGAATTCCCCATTGACATCTCTAATCATACCAAACGTCCTAAATTTTCATGGAATGCTTTAGCCCATCAGGAAGTAGAATCAGCCATCACAACATTATATCCCATATGAGCTCACTAAGTGATTAAAGCATGGCATTGCACAATATTTCTTCAACTAAAGACGACAAAAAAATCACTGGAGTTTGAAGCTAATCAAAGTAAACGAGAACAACTTCGTAGTATTATGGGAAGAAAAAGAAGAAAACTGAACTCACCAGCACCAGGTAGCAGCAAATCAAGCAGCAGAGAGGGCACCAAGCAACCACTCATTTAACGATAGTATGTTGATTCTTCATGAAGCAAGAGCTTTATAACAACCACAGAGGGCTAAACTATACATATGCAAAGAACATCTTATCGTTACTGTCTAAAACATTGTTCAATGTCTCTTGATCGTACTGTTTGTCAAAGAAGAAAACAAACTGTCTGTTGTAAGTGGGGCATCTTGTTGCTTCTTCTAAGTGAACTAAGCCCTTGTTGCAGTATGTAACTTTGTTTAGAGTTGCCTGCAAGGGGGAATAAGATTGGGTACTAGACCTCTCATGCACCAAAATGTAGCTCTACCAACACATGAAACTATTGATCATGTGTACTCGTAACTTATCTTGAGTAGTTAAATTTTGCATACTATGTATCCTAGCGCTTATGAAGATGTAAAATGCATAGGTCTGCAATTTCACTAAATTCAGTCAGTTCTTCGGCACCCAATGAGTTAATGAATCAATTGTGTTGACCATGATATATGGGTAGAGATTACCGGCTATCAGAAGCTGAATCTTTGGTCCAACAAATTTTGGATCTTCATAAAAAGTACAACCTGACATTCAAAATCAGTCGTGTGCCCTCAAACAACACGCTCAGCTGGTACTCCAGTACCCACATGTCCGGTTCCAACCACACTGCTGCCGCGCTCTGCTTGGAAAAGCCAGCAAAGAAGTCTTCATTTTAAAAAGATGTTTAGTAAGTACAAAACTTTCTAGAGCAGCAAGATAGGCAACAATAATAGTGATAGTAGATAATGCATGGAATGAATTGTTTTATGTCTCAAAATTGCACTTCTTATTAGACTTTCAAACAATGTAGGCAATAAAGTTGCACTTTTTATTGGCAGAAAAATATAAATATGATGTGATAGATGGCACCAACTAACAATATATAACAACACAGTGATGTTGCAAAACAGTCATGTATGAAATGGGAATGGCTGATAGTGCCTAGAGAAAACTGCATGCCCCACATCCTACATGGTTTTGTAGACATTTTACCTGCTCGCAGCGATGGAAGAACAGACGATTTTCCTTGGATAGAATGGTATCAGGGCTCTTGCATGCATTGTAGATGACATACTCATCTGTGAAATTGAGTCAAGATTCAGATAACGAGAGAACAACAGTAAACTACAATCATATAAGCAAATAGCAAGTATGGTTATAAAAGGAATGCAACACCATCTATCCAAAAAGGCATACTACAAATATCAACACAATCAAGATGAATAACTTACTGATGTATGTCCTCCTGATTGCTTCGAAGTTTTTAGGAGCAAATCTACATTTCATCACCAACCTTTGCTGCCCATCAAGTGAACCACTTTTTCCCATTTCAGCAAGTAAAAAAATAATTACATGCTTAGGTTGCCTATGCATCCCGAAGATATGATTAAAAGTTAGTTCATTGTAATTCTATCACCTGGAGCAGCAGAGAGCACCTAAGAGATCCATGTTTACAAGGGAAAAACAATTGCTAGAACATATTTAATCACCTCTTCATATTTATAATCACCTCTTCGGTAACATAAAAAATTGTATGTTGCAATACATAGTTAATCATACTTGCAATATTTATTTTAGCACATATGATTCTTAGCCAGCCCAATGCACCACAAATTTACATCATGAAGCACCCTATGATAGTAGCTAGTTCTAAGACAAGTAGAGGACAGAAGTATGCTATGATAAACAGTTCTTGCACTTTCGTTTTCCTCAATAAGCCACCCCCTAAAAATGGTAGTTACTTTTTAGAGTTAGATTTGTCCCCAAAATTGTAGAATATAGTATTAGAGCATGTTTGATATAGATCTTTGTTGTACCTAATGCACCACATACTGATTGAAGATGGGACAAAGACATGTAACTATATTCTACAATACACAACTTTAATGACCATCACTGTAAATTGTTGATCCTAGCAATAACAAATGGATATGTGATTAGCCAAAAGACCAATTGTTTTGCCTACCTATATCAACCAAATAGAACAGAGGACAATGCAAAGTATATAGAGAGAAATGTGAGAACATCAAGATGTGGGGCATTGTTGGTGCAGGGAGTAGAAGATAACACCTCTGTCGACTTGTTGAAGGTCTGATGGTGGAGATGGCTACGTTTTAGGCCTAAATAATCAACAAGAGATAAATCAGTGTTGCAACCAAATCACAATGAATGATTTTAAAACCTATGTCGGTACAATTATTCATAGCAGTTCTTTATCCTTAAAATGGAAAGGGAAAGTAACCTGTGTTATGCTATTAATCAAAATTAAGCTACCTCTAGAACTTTGTAGTAGTCCTGCGCACGTTTCTCACTATGACAAAAGGGCCAAATTCCAATGCCACATTTCTCATTATGAACAGAATGACAAAAAAGGCTAAAGTAATGTTTCTCACTATGAACATGCAACATAAAAGACAATAACAGACCTCGTATGCACAATCGACGGTGAGGTCGATGCGTGGCGGTCGTCGAGAGTGGAGAGTGAAGTAGCTCGACAAGCGGTGGCACGGACGTGAGTGAGCAGGTTGGCGTTGACGGCCGCAGACGTAGGGCTTGCATGTGCGAGCGTCGAACGACCACCACCTGGTTCCCACCAAATTTCTGCCCATGCATCTCCGTCTTTGCTCTGGTCGAGCCCTCGACATCTACATGTTCCAAAAACACCTGCAGTGTGGCAAAAGCATAAAAATCAGATACATAGTGTGCCAGCATTACCCAAATATTGCTGTTAGAATATAATATCAAAGGAGAATGAAAACTCACCTTTCCAAATGGAATATCCCTTCGAATTATCAGTTTTTTCATCCCATTTTTTTCTTATATATTTGTACTAAAGTTTTTTCATATATATTTGACTAAAGATTATATAGGTTTTTATTTGATGGTCTAGTAACCTATAACTTTTAATCAGTCTGCAAATTCTACGTATGTAGAGTGTCTTCTGAAATACGTATATACAAATTAGTACAAGTAAAAAAATTAACAGCTAGAAATTTTCCTATCCTTCTTTGTAAATCTAATACCTATCACATACATATGGTATACTATTTGCAATTAGTAATATGGGACAATAAGAATCACATGACCTTTAGCAACTCAAGTTACTGAACCTCAAACACCAGTATCACCTTAGCATGAGATAGTAAATTTTGCCTCGGTCCAAATTGCAATTCAAACAAACCATCAGATTCGTGCAGAATTTACATTTTGGAACTACTGCACTAGTGCTCCTTGAAATGAAATATAGATAGTACAACATCGAGATTACGCACCTCTTCTGGTATGGGCTTCAATGTCTCATTGAAGTAGCATCCCAGCTAGCGACATGCATGTGAAATATAATTTGGAACTGAAAGAGTAATAAGCAACTAAGCATCATTACTCAAGCAAAAAAATATAAGAGCAAGTGTGATCAGTAAAGTGCAGCAGATCAACTAAAGAAAAAAAGTGCTATGATCAGTTAACTGGATAGTGTTTGCTTTGATGGCCTAAGAATTAGGGCCAAGTGGAGCGTCGGTGGCTTCTCTGTCTGAAGAGCCTCCTTTACAGCAAACAAATTTGTCAAAATTAGCATACAAAATGGTCAAGTACATTCAATTTCTATTTTAGACTTCCCCTTCAAGAGATAATCAAATGCCCCGCAGAGTTGCCATGTGTAGGAGAAAAAACCAGTTTTGTGTAGTTGTCTTTGGAGCATATGCCTGCAGACAGGATCATTTGACATTCACTCTTACAATCGATAGAAACAGGATCATTCGGTGAGGCAATACAACAAACAGGTGGCTGGCACACATGGGTATCACACGACATGAGCACTAGAGCATGAGGGACTCACCGGAAAGGCCATCTCGGTGGTGTCTGCCTCCAGCCGTGCCTAGACATCGTCGTAGAACTGGTACTGGACTGCCTCCTCCCATGTCTTGAACTAAAGTTATTCCTATAAAACTTACTGACTGTTTCTACTTTATGAGTTAAGGAAAGCTCAGCGAAGAAGAAGCTGGTTAGGTATGCAGGAACCCATTTGTGCCTTATTTCATACAGTGACTGCAGCCAATTATCGTCTCTCAGGCCATACTTGTCAAGAATGGAGCCCCAGAGCATGTCAAAAATAACCGTGGTATCACACCCATTAACACATCTCTTGAGCTCCTCATGTAACCCAGGAAACCTTGTGCAGGCATCAGTCAGTCTCTTCTTGCATCTAGACAAGATGCGCCATCTGCAAAGACGATGGAAACACTGAGGAAATACTTTTGCAACAGCAGCTGCTATTCCCTTACCTTCATCGGTAGTCAAGGAAAATGGCAACCTACTATCCATTGCTGTCAACCACGTCTCAAAAATCCACTCCTCGCCCATCTTGTCGTCGGCCTTGGCAGCAGAGGCACCTTCTTGGGGCTGCCGCTGAGGCACCGATACGCGACCAACGCCGCGCTCTGGGTTGCCCGCGCCGAGTACTGGCCCTTCACGTGAGCATAATCTGGGGTGAGGCCAGATCTGTGGATGGCAAGGCAGATCTGGGGCGGAGGTGGAGGTCCCTTCCATGGAGACCGAGCGGGGTTTAGGGATGATGCGAGCATCACGGACGCCTTCCATGGAGAGCGTGGATGCGGACGCGGATCCAGGGCGGAAGATGGCTGGGACACGGATCTAAGGCGGACGCGCTTGCCGAGGGCACGAAGGGAGCTTGCGACAACGTCCTCGGTGAGGACGTGGCGAGATTGCCGCTGATCGAGGGAGATTGCCGCGGGGAGAGGACGCTTGTCGTGGAGCGCTTGCCGAGGGTGTGGGGGAGATTGTCGCGGAGGAGGGGGTGCCTGCCGAGGGCCCGAGATTGCTGCGGGGGAGAGGGCGCCTGCCTAGGGCTCAGATTCGAGGGTGGGGATCCGTGCGGAGGAGGGGGCACCTGCTGAGGGCCCGTGATGGCGGACCGGTTCCGCTCCTCGAGCGAGAGGTTGAGCAGCGTGGTGACCACGCTCTCCTGCGCCACGGGGTCGGTGCTCTAGAGCAGCAGCACGAGTGCCAGGATGGCGCCCTACACGCCGATCAGCTCGTGGATGTTGGAGCGATGCTTCGCCAGCAGGCGTATCTGTGGGGGACAGATATCCCCCAGGTCCACTGGAAGGATAAAAGACCTCACGAAAGGCCCAAGGGCCCAATAAATCGTAAGGTCATCCCTTTGTGGGCCTGGGGAAGAACGACCAGCGAAGCAGATCGATGTAAGGCCGGATTAGCGCGAGCCTGGATGGCCCCAATAATGTTGAACAAGCAACCACAACAGAGACCCGACTTTCCTGCGCTGGAGCCCCGTACGATGGAACCAGGCGAGGATAAGTCGGCCGAATTATAGTAAGATAGACTTGATCAGTTCACTATCTCTTAGGTGCGCATTGTTATCATATCTGCATGTATTGCCCCACGGTCGAATATATAAGGCCTAGGGGGCACCCCTTCAGAACGATCGACCTCATTACTTAGCCACCAACTCCGGCTCTCTACGTTTCCAATACTAGAGAACCTCCTTGTAATCTACCACATAAAGCATACTCACCAGGACATAGGGCGTTACGCATCTCAAAGCGGCCCGAACCTGTAAACACTGTCCATTGCTCCTCGTGCATCCGGCACGAACCATTTAGCTACAGTCGGCGACACCGTCCTACTCCTAAAAACACCTTGAGGGGCAACCCCGGGTGTGCGGTCGGACCCAAAACACCGACAGCTGGCGCGCCAGGTAGGGGGTGTGTCGCCGATCTAAGCTAGCTCAATGGTCGTCACCTTCCACCGCAAGATCACCCTCCGCCCCGGATCTGTGTTCTGCTTTGGAACAATCTCATCCATGGCGGATGAAGAAGGAACTCTACATCGCATCGCGGATCTGCCAAGGAAGAAGTCTCCTCCAACAAACTCCGAGAATATCGGAGTAAGGAAGGAAAAAGCGCAACCTCCAGCGCTCCGAAAAGAGATCACCTTCAGCAAGCCAGGGGCCGAGGGCCCGCTGACCCGGAGAACTCCGATGTCTACTTCCCCGACGAAAGAATGGACACAAATCGCAAGGAAGAAAGAAACGAACAAAACCAGGAGGAAACAAGTTGTTCTTTCCGTGCCTCTGCCCTCGAAGGAGAACGGAAAAAAGACTGCCACGACAGCCACACCATTCTACCCCGACGTTCTTTTCATCGGAAGAGTGGAGTCGCCCCCCGTCTCCGACGACGAACCGACCGTGCCCGGAGAAGAACCACCTCAGCGGGAATCCCGTCGACGGAGAAACCGGCGCCGAAATATCCGGCGGCATCACAAGGCTGGAGAGCGGAATCCAGAGCAGCCTGTCTCACGATACGAGGCCTCAGAGATAGGAGAAACTCCGGAGGAACGCGTCTTCAGAGAACGAAGGAACTCCCGACGGCGTGATCGCCGGCGAGCTCAAGAACAAGCCGAGCAGGAGGCAAGGCAACGTCGGGAAAATCCACTCTTCGGGCGCAACCTGAATCCCGACTTCGCCCGAGCCATGAACACGCCGAGTGAAGTCGGAGGGGTACTAGCTCGGATAGCTGATGGACTCCCTCGGACTCCCGACGCCGAGGGCTATCGACGACTGTTCACTCAAGCAGCCAACCATCTTCTACCTCTCGCTCACCCGCCGAACGACCTACGACACGCCATCAACAGCTACTGGGACGCGCGAAGCTCCATCAATGCTTCACGTGAACGACGACATGAGAACGAGATCCGCCGTTGGGAGGAGTACGATAGGGATCATGGCGTCCCAGCTCGGAGTCATGCCACCAGAACTGATTCGGCAACGGCCTCGACTGGCGGTACTACCTGAGGACGGTCGAGGGACCACGACAACTACTCCCCTCCCCGGGACAGACATCATCCTCGTCGACAAGAAGACACGTGTGGAGTGTCTGCCCTTACTCCACGCCTTAGGGCCATTCAATGGCCCCCTAACTTCAAGGTATCAAATGTCGACAAATATGAACCTAAGCAAGATCCAGGAGGCTGGCTGGCCGTCTACACCACCGCTGCTCGAGCTGCTGGAGCGTCTGAGGACGTGATGACTGCATACTTACCCATCGTCCTCGGACAAGACGCGCTACAATGGCTGCGACACCTACCCCAACACTGCATCTACGACTGGAGCGACTTCAGTCGACGCTTCACCGCCAACTTTCAGTCCCTCTCCGACAAACCAGCGCAACCATGGGACCTCAAATCCATCAAGCGTCGGGGAGACGAAACTCTCCGGTCGTACCTCAAAAGGTTCCAGACCATGAGAAATCGAATCCCCGAGGTCACGGAGGCGGCCGTGATCGAAGACTTCTACAGAGGATCCAACGACTCGGCCTTCGTCCGAGCCATATTGCAGAAGGCGCCGACTACCTCTGAGCAGCTATTCCGGGAAGCCGACCTCTACATCACCACCGACGAGCGAGCTTAGGACCTCATCGGGGGAACGAAACCTGCACCGACAGCGCCACGACGCGACACGAACCAGCAACCCGACAAACACTGGGAGAAGAGGCCTCGCGAAGAAGTGCATGCCGCCAGACCACCTGCCTCTCGCGCCCGAGGAGGACCTCACGGGGGCGAACGTACACTGGACGATATCCTCGACGCTCAGTGCCCGTACCACAAGGACATGCGCCACACCCTTCGGAACTGCAGAGACTTCAAGCACTCCGTCGGGCACGGCCGACCCTTCCAACCTCTACCTCCTCCTCCGCCGCGGGGAGGACCAGGGGAACCGCGACAACCCCAGCAGCAGGAGGAGGGAAGAGGTGGAGCCTTCCCGCGCATTGACGGAGAAGTCAACGTCATCTTCAGCGGACACGGATCGCAGGAGAGCAGAAGACAACAAAAGCTCAACGACCGCCAAATATTGGTGGCAACCACCGGTCCTCCCGCTCTGTACCGATGGTCGGAGCACCCGATCACCTTCACTCGGGCCGATCAATGGCTCAACTTCGACCACCCAGGCAAATACCCGCTCCTCGTCGATCCGGTGATCCGAGAGAACAGGGTGAAGAAGGTATTAGTTGACGGGGGAAGCAGCATCAACGTCACCTTCCCCCGGACACTCCACGGCTTGGGGGTTCACCTCAAAGAGCTCCACGAGTCAGACACTCCTTTTTTCGGCATCGTGCCGACTGAAGGGGAATACCCGCTGGGCCACATCTACATGCCTGTCACCTTCAGAACTCCGGAGAACTATAGAACCGAGTTCCTGAGGTTCAAAGTGGCAAACTTCGACTGCGGGTACAACGCCATCATCGGGAGGCCGGGATTGGCAAAATTCATGGCCATTCCGCATTACACGTACATGATACTGAAGATGCCAGGACCGCAAGGAATCATAACTGTGCGCGCTGACTTCCAAGGCGCCGCAGAGTGTTTCCGTGTGGCCATCCAGGCGGCCCTCACCACCAAACCGTCGGCAACTTCTTCAACGCAGGCAAACTCTAAGCCTGAGGAAGACCTTGCAGTACCTGCAAATGAAGCTCAAGCCGTGACCTCTATGCGGCCGACCGAAGAAACCAAAAGGATCAACCTGGGGTTCGCTGATGAACGCAAGACTGCCATCATCAGCTCCAGCCTAGATAACAAATAGGAAGGCACGCTCGTCCAATTTCTGCAAGATAACCGAGATGTATTCGCATGGCAACCTGCGGATATGCCGGGAGTCCCAAGAGAACTGGCCGAGCACAAACTGAATGTCTATCCCCAGGCGAGGCCGATTCGGCAAAAACTACGACGTTTCACGCCCGACAAGAGAGAGGCCATTCGCGTTGAGCTGGCCCGCTTGGTCGCGGCTGGGTTTATCAGAGAGGTGGTACATCCCGAGTGGTTAGCCAACCCAGTTCTTGTACTCAAAAAGAATAAAGTGGATTGGCGCATGTGCGTCGACTACACGGATCTCAACAAACACTGTCCAAAGGATCCCTTCGGGCTTCCTAGGATATATCAGGTGGTAGATTCCACCGCTGGATGTTCTGTGCTATCTTTCCTGGATTGCTACTCTGGATATCATCAGATTAGCCTAGCAAAAGAAGACGAGGAAAAAACAGCGTTCATCACTCCGTTCGGTGCTTTCTGCTATACCTCCATGCCGTTCGGCCTCAAAAATGCTGGAGCGACTTATCAGAGAGCCATTCAAACATGCTTAGCCGATCACTGGGGCAAGCGTGTGGAAGCCTATGTAGATGATGTGGTAATCAAAACGGAGAACTCGGAAAATTTCATCGAGGATTTACAGCTGGTTTTCAACAGTCTACGGCGATATCGATGGAAGCTTAATCCCGAAAAATGTGTCTTTGGGGTGCCGGCAGGAAAGCTACTTGGATTTATTGTCAGTCACCGGGGAATTGAACTAACTCGGATAAGATTGAAGCTATCATGAAAATGGAAGCACCACGATCACAAAAAAGGTTCAGATACTCACCGGATGTATGGCAGCCCTGAGCAGATTCATATCCAGGCTGGGAGAAAAAGGCTTGCCATTTTACCAGCTACTCAAGAAAGTGGATAAGTTTCAGTGGACTTCAGAAGCACAGGAAGCCCTGGATGCACTGAAAAAATTCTTGACAACACCACCAGTGTTGAAGCCGCCACGGCGAGCCACGTCGACTCAACCGGCTGAAGATTTGCTGCTATATATCTCTTGCACGACTCACGTGGTAAGCACCGCGTTGGTAGTCGAGCGAACAGAAGAAGGGCATGCCTACCCAGTGCAACATCCTGTTTATTTCATCAGTGAAGTTCTAGGTCCCTCAAAGAAAAAGTATCCTCAAGTTCAGAAGCTATTATATGCAGTACTTCTAACTGCCTGCAAGCTACGTCACTACTTTGACGACCACAAAGTCATAGTAGTCACTGGTTTTCCGATAGGGGATATTCTTCACAACAAGGAAGCCATTGGCCGAATAGCCAAGTGGGCCTGTGAACTGGGATCTCATGACATCGAATTTCGACCTCACACTGCCATCAAAACTCAAGCGTTGGTTGACTTCGTATCAGAATGGACTGAACAACAAGTATCAGACAACCCAGAAACAGCGGAAGTATGGCAAATGTATTTCGATGGCTCGTTGAAACTGCAGGGAGCAGGCGCGGGAATTCTCTTTACCGCACCTGAAGGCGAGCACCTCAAATATGCCCTCCAGTTGCTATTTCTGGCCTCCAACAACGCAGCCGAATATGAAGCTCTAATTCATGGACTGAACATTGCTATATCACTAGGCGTCAAGAGACTGATGGTATACGGAGATTCCTTGGTAGTCATAAGCCAGATAAACAAAGAATGGGACTGTTCGAGCGATTCAATGGGAAAGTACTGCATCGCCGTCCGGAAACTAGAAGATAAATTCGAAGGTTTGGAATTTCATCATGTAGAAAGAGATCGAAACACGACAGCTGATGTATTGTCCAAGTTAGGATCCAGTCGAACTCAGGCCCCACCTGGAATCTTTGTACAAGAAATACCGCATCCGAGCATCTCGATGGACCAGGCAGAAGAATGTAATATCATGAACCAACCAGAGTCAGATTTCGATGACTGGAGAAGGCCGATCATCAGATATATAAAGAATGAAGAGGAACCAGATGACAAAAACGCAGCCGAGCGCATCGCTAGACAGTCGGCTCACTACACACTCATCGGGGAGACACTGTACAGAAGAGGTGCATCGGGTGTCCTCATGAAATGCATTCTCTCATCTACGGGGAGGCAACTTCTAGATGAGGTCCATGCTGGGCAATGTGGAATACACGCAGCATCTAGGACACTAGTAGGGAAGGTCTTCAGGTCGGGATTCTATTGGCCAACGGCGAAAAGTGATGCGGCCGAGTTAGTTCAGAGGTGTGAAGCTTGCCAGTACTTGTCAAAGCAACAACATCTACCAGCACAGCAACTGCAGACCATACCAGTAACATGGTCGTTCGCATGCTGGGGACTGGATATGATTGGACCTTTCAAGAAAGCTCAAGGAGGATACACTCATGTACTGGTAGCAATCGACAAATTCACCAAATGGATAGAATTCAAACCCATTGCTTCTTTAACCTCAGCCAAGGCCGTGGAATTCATACAAGACATAATATTCAGATTCGGAATACCAAACAATATCATAACTGACCTAGGATCCAACTTCACAAGTTCAGAGTTCTTTGATTTCTGCGAGCAAAAGAGCATTCAGATCAAGTATGCTTCGGTAGCACACCCGAGGGCCAACGGGCAGGTTGAACGAGCTAACGGGATGATATTGGAGGCGCTCAAGAAAAAGGTCTTCGATAAAAATGAAAAGTTCGCAGGAAAATGGATAAGGGAATTGCCCTACGTTGTTTGGAGCCTAAGAACTCAACCTAGCCGAGCTCTGCATGGAAACACTCCTTTCTTCATGGTCTATGGGTCAGAGGCAGTATTACCCGCTGATCTCAAGTTTGGGGCGCCAAGGTTAGTCTTTGAAAGCATAGCAGAAGCCGAAGCTACTAAGCTGGAGGATATTGATGTACTCGAAGAAGAACGACTGAACACAGTAATTCAGTCGGCACGATACTAGCAGACTCTGAGACGCTATCACGACAAGGCCGTGCGACGACGATCCTTTGCAGTGGGAGACCTCGTCCTCCGCCGAATTCTAACGGGGGAGGGACGGCACAAGTTGTCACCCCTATGGGAAGGACCATTCATAGTAGCAGAAGTCACTCGGCCGGGATCATATCGTCTCACTCAGATGGACGGCACGGAAATTGGGAACTCCTGGAATATAGAACACCTCAAGAAATTTTATCCCTAGTTGTATTTCAAAAGCTACTGGGACGACAATGTACTCTGTAAAATGGGAAATACGTCATCAATAAACAAGATTTCAAGAATACTCAGTTTGTTCATGATCGACCTACATTCTTACTTAACTCGGGGTGACCACTATGCCCTGCTAACGAGCAATCAGCTTAAGTCGGCAACGACTTAAGACGGTGCAACATGCTCACGCTTACTTAACTCGGGGTGACCACTATGCCCTGCTAACGGAGCAATCGTCTTAAGTCGGCAACGACTTAAGACGGTGCAACATGCTCACACTTACTTAACTCGGGGTGACCACTATGCCCTGCTAACGGAGCAATCGGCTTAAGTCGACAACGACTTAAGACGGTGCAACATGCTCACGCTTACTTAACTCGGGGTGACCACTATGCCCTGCTAACGGAGCAATCGGCTTAAGTCGGCAACGACTTAAGACGGTGCAACATGCTCACGCTTACTTAACTCGGGGTGACCACTATGCCCTGCTAACGGAGCAATCGGCTTAAGTCGGCAACGACTTAAGACGGTGCAACATGCTCACGCTTACTTAACTCAGGGTGACCACTATGCCCTGCTAACGGAGCAATCGGCTTAAGTCGGCAACGACTTAAGACGGTGCAACATGCTCACGCTTACTTAACTCGGGGTGACCACTATGCCCTGCTAACGGAGCAATCGATCTAAGTCAGCAACGACTTAAAGCGATTCCACATGCTTACGATTACTCATATAGGGGTGATCTCTATATCCCGTGAAGAAATTTCAAAATCATCATACAACATTTTGCTCCTGCAAATCTATGTACTGTTGAATTCTAAAACAGTAGGAGAGTAACAGTAGTATTCAAATGTCGAGTTGGTGTCCTCTAACAAATAGCCGGGCACGATAACCGCGTGCTCAAAGCACGCAATGTTTCTCTATTTTGCAACACTTTTCTCAGGAGCAACCGACGAAGAAGGGCGACTCGAGGAATCAGGAGCAGCGTTCACATCAGCCCTTATATCGTCAGGAACAATCACGCCGGGTCTCCTCATCAAGATCCGCCCCGCGCGAATGGCTTTATCCATAGCCTTGTCGCGCTGGGCCCTCAGAGTAATGGAAGTTTCTTCAGCAACTTTGACGGCCAGCTGAGCGGTCTCCAGCTCCTGGGCGATGGACTTCTTGGAAGCGCGCAGTTCCTTGATAGCAGCATCCTTATCCGATATCAACTGCCTGAGATGGATCACGTCATCCGTGGATTCCTGCAGCTTACAGCGATGATTGTCTAACTCCTCCATGGTAAAGCGATGACTCCTTTCCAGGATGGTCAACGAGTTGCTAGAGTCGCGATATAGCCTGTCAAGATTGTCACGAGAAGCAAGAAGGGCACGTTTTTCTTCCTGCAAACAAGAATCAGCTTCTTCAAACATCAATCAAGCAATAAGAACACAACAACACAAGGCGCAGATTCATAAATCACCTTTTCAGAATCAAGCTGAGCGCGAAGAGTAGAATTCAGCATATTAGCATCATTCAGAGCAGCAGAGACCTAGGCCAGCTCAGTCTAGCTTTGGGAATACCTTTCCTCAAAATCAGAGCATCGCCGGACCAGCTCAGCCTGACTTTGAGAATGTTTCTCTTCAAGAACAGAAAACTGCCGAGCCATATCTAGCGAGAAACAATCAAGTGAAAAAGTCAAATTGAGAAGCAGTTTAACAAGGTAGACGAAGGGAAGCAGAAAAGCACCAACCAGCATTCGTCGCCTCTAAGTCAGAGACACGCTGTTGAAGCAGCGCCGGATTCCAACGGGCCAGTGACGAAGCTCTTTCCGGAACAGAAGCACCCTGTAATTTCAGCTGACTAGCCATCTCGTCCACTAATGCCTGATAACGAGAGCAAATGAGTGCAAAGACAGCAATTCGTCAGGTGTAAAAGTCAAACTAGAATATGGCATAGTACCTGGAGGTTGGAGAAGAATGAGGGGACTCCCAGATCGTGAGAAATCAATTGATGGCTTGGCATAGAGTCACCATCCGGAGCAACTTGCAATGAACCAGCGGGAACCAATTCAGTGTCATCAGCAGAGCCCAAAGCTTGGTCGTCAGGAACGCTGGCCTCTAAAGCGACTCCCTGACCAGAAACTTGGGCTACCACCATGCAACCAGAGTGTGGAGGAGATCCGACGTAAACATCCATGGAAGTACAAGAGGGAGACCCCGCTCGGACACCCTCGGGGGCTGGGTCATAGCTCGCGCTGCCCACTTGAACCGGATCGTCTCTGGCAACACCCTCGGGGGCTGGGTCGTGACTTACGCTTCCCACTCGAGCCGAATCATCCCCGGCAACACCCTCGGGGGCTGGGTAAGCGTCAACACCATCCCTGAGGGTCAAGTTCTCTGCGGCAGCCGCCTCTAAGGCTGAAGGCCCCTCAGTTACTTCCATGAGAGCAAGATGATCAAAGTCAGTTTCCCGGCCCTCAAGACCGCGCTCTAAGGTCGATGAGGCACGGGACGCTGCCCGGGATGACCCCAACCCGGCGTCGAACACATCAGCACAAACATCCATCGCGTCACCATCCGCTGGCTCTGATAATAGGTCCTCTGGAACCATATCTTCTAGAGTCTGATCAAAGTTCGCCAGAGATAATTCCTGTAGACCAATGAGGGCTGACAGAGCAGGAGAAGGAACCCCACTACTTTCCCCACTAGCAATATATTGCCGACTGTTTTTCCGAGTCAAAGGGACCTCATCTTCTTCCTCCCCCGCGATTTCGTCAGCAACACAGACAGCACCCCCATTGGGTTCAGCGACTGATGGATCACACCCATTGGGATCAGCGACTGATGGATCACACCCATTGGGATCAGCGTCGGTAAATTCAGGCACAGGCACTTCCTCAGCGGCAGGTACCGAAGGACCAACTTCCCGATCCAAACTACATACTCGCCGAAAACGTCTCCTTTTCTTTTTCTGCTCATCAGCAGAAGAATCAGGTTGATTGGCTCGGCAAGGGCGTTTCGAGCGAACACTGACAGGCCTCTGAACATCCAAGGCTGTACCAGCTTCCGGGAGAGGCACCACCGCCAATGTCCCAGCAGGAGCAGCATCAGAAGAGTCTTCAGCCAGCATATTAAGCATAGCACTTATTTCTGCATCATTAGGATCCAAAGGCACCTCAAAGTGGACTTGCCGTTCATCATCTGGAATTTCTCCAATCGAAGCAACCAAAGCACTAACTTCTTCGGCAGAGGGTCGTACTCTAAGGCCCAAACCGCCGTCAGCAACAGGAGGATTCGACACAAAATGAGTAAAAGCCTTGGAAGGAGGCAGGTTCTAGGCCGAGTATGCGATAGGGGCACCAACATTTGATACCTTGCCTCTAAGTATCATTTCAAGCCGGTTCACCAAGTTTACAGCGGGAATTCTTCTATTGGTGACCCAGGTTGAGTCAGCTAAACCTCGGTACAAGTAGGCTAGGTATGCTCTATCCTTCAACGGCTGGATGTTCTTGAAAACAAAATCAGCAACCACAGCCTCTGCAGTCAGACCCCTCTCCTTCAGCAGTCCAACTTCAGCCAGCAAAGCCCCTGCCTCAGCCACCTCCTGGTCCGTAGGAGACTCGGTCCAACTCGGAGTACGAACATCCGGCTGTCTCCCCGACCGTGGGGGGAGAGATTTTCCGTGGTTCTCAACAATAAGCCATTCCAAGCACCATCCTTTGATACTATCCTTGAGTGGGATTTCAAGATAGTCAGTCTTCCTCCCACGGCGCATCTCTAAACTCGCACCCCCCACTAGTTGATGCTGCCCCCGGCCATCCCAGGGCGACAGTGATACAAGTACTTCCACAGTCCAAAATGTGGCAGGACGCCAAGAAAAGCCTCACATAAATGAACGTAAATGGAAATTTGCAGAATAGAATTGGGATTCAGATGGGTCAAGTTAAGGCGATAGAAATTAAGGAGACCGCGGAAAAAGGGAGAAATAGGAAGAGCGAGACCGCGGAGAAGAAAAGGAACGTAAATCACGGATTCGTGGGTATCCTCTGTTGGGACAGTGACCCCATAGCAAATCCGCCAAGAACAGAGCTCCTTCGGAGGAAGAACCCCGATGGACACGAGATGGAGAAGGTCAGGCTCAGAAACGACAGACATGTGGTTATCTGCGAAAGGCAACTGGCTGTTGGGGTCGATAGGGGGAATCACCGCAGCGGATGAACTCGAGGCCTTTCGCTTGGGCGCCATCTCAATTCCACCGGCGGACAGAACGGGAGCCGAATTGCAAAAGGACAGAGAGGATCTGGAGGCAGGAAAGCAAGAACTAGGGCACGGAAAGCAGAGGCGGCTGAAAACGCAATGCATATGGGATCTTCCCGGGCCAGATACCGTTTCCAAAAGCGCTCAGTCATCACCCGGCGGTTACTTCTAAAAGCACCGGTGCGCCACATCATCACTCGGCTGTTACCTTCAAAGTGGCCGACGTCGTCTCCAGTCACTCGACAGTTATCTCTAAAACGCCGACGTCGTCTCCAGTCACTCGGCAGTTATCTCTAAAACGCCGACGTCGTCTTCAGTCACTCGGCAGTTATCTCTAAAACACCAACGTCGTCTTCAGTCACTCGACAGTTAACTCTAAAACACCGACGTCGTCTTCAGTCACTCGACAGTTATCTCTAAAACGCCGACGTCGTCTCCAGTCACTCGGCAGTTATCTCTAAAACGCCGACGTCGTCTTCAGTCACTCGGCAGTTAACTCTAAAACGCCGACGTCGTCTTCAGTCACTCGGAAGTTATCTCTAAAAACGACGACGTCGTCATAAGCCACTCGGTTGTTACCTCTAAAAGCACTGACGTGGTCTTCAGTTATTCCAACGCTGATGTGGCTTCGTCATCACTCGGATGCCACTTCAAAGGCGTAAATGTTGACAATAATAACTCGGCCATCACCCTAAAAGCGAAGATATGATGCCCGAATGACTCAACTACTACTCCAGAGGGATTGACTTCACATACAAAGCAAACGGAGAAATGACTTGAAAACTCCAAGCTGCGACACAAGCATAACGGACAGAGAACATCATGGACAATAAATATCGCGACAGTCATCAACTGACTATAAAGCAAAATAATCAACACAGGAGGAGACGAAATCATTCTTCATTAAGGGAAGTTTCAGAACTTACAAATCAACTCATTATGAGTTGATACTTCCCTATTACTACCACTACACTACATTCTACTACTACTACACTACATTCTACTACTACTACACTACATTCTACTACTCTACACTACTAACTACTACTACATTATTTCACTATACTACTTCTAATCTATACTAACATCTAAAAACCAGTGGCATCTAGCCACTGGCCTTGTTGCTGCCTTTGCTGCTGCCGCCGCCGTTGCTGCCCCTGCCACCGCCGCCGTTGCCGCCTTTGCTGTCGCCGTTGTCGCCGTCACTGTCATCGTCGCCGTCGTCATCATCGCCCTCGCCGTCGCCGTCGTCTCCGCCATCTCTGCCGCCGCCCTCCTCGGACGAGTCCGAAGAGTCCTCTTCGTCCGAGGAGTACTCCGACTCATTCGAGCCCGCGAGCCCGAAGCGCTCGACGGCCCGGATGTAAGTCCAGACCTCCGCGGCAATCCCCTGTGAGTCGTCTGAATCGTCAGACGACGCCGAGGGAGAGACGAGAGCCGGAGACCCCTCGGACTCAGAGGAGAACTCCTCCTCTGAGTATTCCGAATCGCTGAAGTCCTCTGACGGAGGAGTCAGCTCGCGTTTGCGTTTGTTACTCTTGCCCATGGTGGAAACGAAGGGAGAAGAAGAAAGCAAGCAGTGGAGAACAACAAAGAGGTGTGAAGAAACCGAAGAGGCAAAGACACTATTTATATAAGAAGAAGGCAACCGCTCACCTCCTACCACGGTCGCCGAACAGTCGCAAAATATTCAATATACGCTTCAACCCGTCTGAAGATACGACAGGCGGCTGACGCCATTTCATGCAACGCAACACCCATTGGGACTCCAGTCAACTGCACGGGCGATATGATTACACCCGCCGTCACATCACATTACTACTCAGAAGTAGCCGGCTAAAACACTCAGCGTACCAAGCCGTCCCTTGCCCACACCCATTGGGGGGGGACGCCCAGGAATTATCAGTATATTTTTGAAAACTGTCACGTCCGTGCAGGGCATACAATGAATACCTCAAGACAAAAATGAGATATCAGTAAGGATCAAAGGAAAGCCAAATATAGCCGGTGAAGTATAAAGTCTGACTGACAGAAGCGACATGAAGACTAGCCAGGGGACGTCCATCGAATGTCCAATCAGTTGCAGATCAAATAAATTGCACCACCTAGCAAGATATGGGTAGATCACGAACTCGGCTCCAAAGACAAAATACATGCTGACCTCTAAAGCATAATATCGATGACATAATGCTGACCTCTAAGGCATTCGGAAGAAAAAAGAAAAGATGACTCTCAGCAAAAGGACACAAAATGAAGACCTTCGAGTGGATTATTTTAAAAAAATCCACTCGAAGCTCGGGGGCTACACCCATTGGGTGCACCTCCAGTGCACCCCATGAATCGCCATTTCAAGTCAAGACAATGCTAACTTCTAAAGCATATGGCAAGATCAAAAGCGAGGCCGACCTCCAACAAAGTGCAAGCGGAAAATAAAATGATTTTTGATGAGGACCTTCGAGTGGATTATTTTCAAAAATCCACTCGAAGCTCGGGGGCTACACCCAGGTGCACCCAATGAAGTTCAGGATCCTACAAATACGAAATGCTGACCTCCAAAGCGCGACTTTGAAACAGAAAGCCAGTTTTCGAGCAGAAGGAGATAGTAAGAAATTGTTTTTACCAAACTACCCGGAAAGCATCTCTTGTCATAAAATGAAGACCGCAAGCTGGACCTAGGATCTTTGGGCCGATTATCTCAAAATCAACCCAAAGATCGGGGGCTTGTGGGGGACAGATATCCCCCAGGTCCACTGGAAGGATAAAAGACCTCACGAAAGGACCAAGGGCCCAATAAATCATAAGGTCATCCCTTCGTGGGCCTGGGGAAGAATGACCAGCGAAGTAGATCGATGTAAGGCCGGATCGGCGCGAGCCTGGATGGCCCTAATAACGTTGAACAAGCAACCACAACAGAGACCCGACTTTCCTGCGCTGGAGCCCCGTACGATGGAACTAGGCGAGGATAAGTCGACCGAATTATAGTAAGATAGACTTGATCAGTTCACTATCTCTTAGGTGCGCATTGTTATCATATCTGCATGTATTGCCCCACGGTCGAATATATAAGGCCTTGGGGGCACCCCTTCAGAACGATCGACCTCATTACTTAGCCACCAACTTCGGCTCTCTATGTTTCCAATACTAGAGAACCTCCTTGTAATCTACCACATAAAGCATACTCACCAGGACGTAGGTCGTTACGCATCTCAAAGCGGCCCGAACCTGTAAACACTGTCCATTGCTCCTCGTGCATCCGACACGAACCATTAGCTACAATCGGCGACACCGTCCTACTCCTAAAAACACCTTGAGGGGCAACCCCGGGTGTGCGGTCGGACCCAAAACACCGACAATATCCTGGCCGCGGTCGCACGCCGCGCGTTCGGCCCGGCATCAGGCCCCAGTGCCTACACGCACGCTAGCACGAACGGCTCCATGCGCTCCAACGGAGCCGCGTCCGCCAACAGATCCATGGACTCGATGTCGTTCAGATCCACGGCGGCCGCGTCCGGCGCATCGGATCTAGGTGCCACCCCCGCCGCGGCAGCAAGGCACTCGAGCTCGCCGGAGATGTCGGAGTTGAAGCTGGAGTAGTCGGAGAAGTCCCGCAATAGGTCGAGCAGCTCCGTGGCAGCGGCGTTGATGGCGGAAGACGACTTGGCAATGGCAGCCGGGTGCGTGGGCCCCGCGGTGGCGGCGAGCTCACGGAGGTGGAAGTCGATGACGGAGTCGGTGAGGTTCTCAATGTCCGAGTTGCCCGCGTCGGCGCCACCATCGTGCGGGGACGGGGACCCTGGGGAGGAGTCCGGCTGCAGCAGAGCGGAGCAGATGGTGCGCATGGAGTGTCCCTAGCGACGCTGTGGCCGCGTGACCGTGCAGGGGCTCTGCCCCGACGAAGGCGAGGGGATCTGGGAGCCGTGCCTAGACGTCGGGCAAGGAAAATGGCAACCTACTATCCATTGCTGTCAACCACGTCTCAAAAATCCACTCCTCGCCCATCTTGTCGTCGGGCTCGGCAGCCTAGTCATCGGCCTTGGCAGCAAAGGCACGTTTTTGGGGCTACCACTGAGGCATCGATACGTGACCAGCGCCGTGCTCTGGGCCGCCCGCTGAAAGAGAAATAGGGTTAAACCTTTTCCTAAATGATTTTGGTGGTTGAAATGCCCAACACAAATAATTGGACTAACTAGTTTGTTCTAGATTATATGTTCTACAGGTACCAAAGGTTCAACACAAACCAATAAAATGAACAAGTTAGGGTTCACAAGAAAGGAGCAAAAAGAAACCGAAGAGAACCCTGGTCTGGCGCACCGGACTGTCCGGTGTGCCACCGGATAGTGTCTGGTGCACCACCGGACAGTGTCCGGTGCACCAGTGACAAGCGACTCCAAACTCTTCACCTTCGGGTTTCTCAGGCCGCACTCCACTCTAATTCACCGGACTGTCCGGTGTGCCAGCAGTGTAACGGCTAGCGAGTGCAATGGTCAACTCCAACGGTCGCCTGCAAATGTGAACAGTGCACGAACAGTTCGCACAGAGTCAGAGCAGCACCAGAAGGCGCACCGGACAGTGAACAGTGCCTGTCCGGTACGGCACCGAACTGTCCGGTGCCCCATGAAGACAGAGCTCCAACGATCGAAACCGTCAGAACCCTAACGGTTGGGTGACGTGGCTGGCGCACCGGACAGTGTCCGGTGCGCCCATCGACACACAGCCTCCCCAACGGTTGGTTTGGTGGTTCGGCTATAAATACCCCCCAACCACCACCACTCCAAGCATCCAAGATTTTCAGACATTGCATTCAATACAAGAGCTCTAGACTTGACTCCAAGATACAAAACAAAAGATCAAATCCTCTCCAAGTCCCAAGCTCATTCCAAAGACTTAGTGGCTTGTGAGAAAGACATTTGTGTTCATTTGAGTTCTTATTCTTGGATCGATTTCTTCTTCCCCATTCTTGTTCTCAAGACACTTGTAATCAAAGCAAGAGACACCAAGTTGTGGTGGTCCTTGTAGGGGTCTAAGTGACCCGTTTTATTAAGGAGAAAGCTCACTCGGTCTAGGTGACTGTTTGAGAGAGGGAAAGGGTTGAAAGAGACCCGGTCTTTGTGACCACCTCAACGAGGAGTAGGTTCTCAAGAACCGAACCTCGGTAAAAAAATCACCATGTCATCCGCTATATTTCTTTGGTTGATTTGTTTTCCCCTCACTTTCGGACTCGGATTTATTTCTAACGCTAACCCCGGCTTGTAGTTGTGCTTTAAGTTTTTAAATTTCAGTTTCCGCCTATTCACCCCCTTCTATGCGACTTTCAATTGGTATCAGAGCCTGGTACTTCATTTAGAGTCTAACCACTCGAAGTGATGTCGGGAGATCACGCCAAGAGGGAGATCGTGACTGGCGATAAGGCCACAAGCCATGGGAAGGCTCCATCGAAGGAGTCCAGCAATAAGCTAAAGGAGGGATCACCTCCTCACAAATCGCATCAGAGTGGCGACAAGAAAAATAAGATGAAGAAGGTGGTCTACTACGAGACCGATTCTTCGTCGCCATCCACCTCCGGCTCCGACGCGCCGTCCGTCGCTTCTAAGCGCCATGAGCGCAAGAAGTTTAGTAAGATTCCCCTACGCTATCCTCGCATTTCTAAACGCACTCCTTTACTTTCCGTCCCACTAGGCAAACTACCAGTTTTTGATGGTGAAGATTATTGTACGTGGAGTAATAAAATGAGGCATCACCTAACCTCACTCCGCGCTAGCATATGACCCATTGTTGAGTTTGGAGCACAGGTACCATCCGTGGGGGACGAAGGCTATGATTCGGACGAGGTCGCCCAAATCAAGCACTTTGATTCCCAAGCAACTACTATACTCCTCGCCTCTCTATGTCGAGAGGAGTATAATAAGGTGAAAGGGTTGAAGAGTGCCAAAGAGATTTGGGACATGCTAAAGACCGCACATGAAGGAGACGAAGTGACCAAGATCACCAAGCGGGAAATGATAGAGGGGGAGCTCGGTCGATTCGTCCTCAACCAAGGAGAGGAGCCACAAGCCATGTACAACCGGCTCAAGACCTTGGTCAACCAAGTGTGCAACCTTGGGAGCACCAAATGGGATGACCATGAAATGGTCAAGGTTATTCTAAGATCACTCGTTTTTCGTAATCCTACGCAAGTTCAATTAATTTGTGGTGATCCTAGATACAAGTTAATGTCTCCCGAGGAAGTTATAGGAAAGTTTGTGAGCTTTGAATTGATGATCAAAGGCTCCAAATGAATCATCAACTTGGAGCAAGGCACCACCTCCACACCCGAGGTGCAACCTGTCACATTCAAGGCGGCAGAAGAAGAAAAGAAGGATTCTACACCAAGTAGGATCCCCATCGACACCTCCAAGCTTGACAATGAGGAGATGGAACTCATCATCAAGAGCTTCTGTCAAATCCTCAAATAAAGGAAGGGGAAGGACTACAAGCCCCGTTCCAAAAGGGTGTGCTACAAATGTGGTAAGCCCGGTCATTTTATCGCTAAATGCCCTATGTCTAGTGATAGTGACAGGGGCGATGACAAGAAGGGAAAGAGGAAGGAGAAGAAGAGATACTACAAGAAGAAGGGCGGCAATGCCCACGTGTGTCGGGAATGGGACTCTGATGAGAGCTTCACCAACTCCTCCTCCGATGAGGACACCGCCAACATCGCCATCAATAAGGGCCTCCTCTTCCCCAACGTCGGCCACAAATGCTTCATGGCAAAAGATGGCAAGAAGAAGAAGGTAAAATCTAGAGCCTCTACAAAATTTACAACATCTAGTGATGAGGCTAGCTCTAGTGATGATGAAGATGATTTGCTTACCCTTTTTGCCAACCTTAACATGCAACAAAAAGAAAAATTGAACGAATTGATAGGAGCCATTCATGAGAAGGATGAACTTTTGGATAGCCAAGAGGAATTCTTTACTAAGGAAAATAAAAAGCATGTTAAGGTGAAGAATGCCTATGCTCAGGAAGTAGAAAAATGTGAAAATTTGTCTAATGAGCTTAGGATTTGCTGAAAGTAGCCTAGAGGGGGGGGGTGAATAGGCTACACCTGAAATTTTTCACTAAAAACTTCGAGAAAGGTTAAATTAAAGTTGCACTGGTGCAAACCGATTCAGTTGATTTTGTTCACAACTGAACAAGTTTGAACCTGCTCAACTTAGATAAACAAATATTACGAAGTAGTGAAAGATTTTGCTAATGACTTGCCCTACGCAAGATCTACTCGAATAGATAATATGAACCAACCAACAAATTTAAAGTGCTTAACAAGAACACACAAGAACACGCGATATAACCCGAGGTTCGGCAACCACCACAAAGGTGTCCTACTACTCGTTGAGGAGCCCACAAAGGGCCGGGTCTTTTCCAACCCTAATCCTCCACAAACCGACCACAAAGGTCAAGGCAATCTCTTCTCAAATATGCTCAAAGAGCGGGTGATACAAACTTCTTGGGGTCGTCCACAAATTTGGAGACTCCCAAGCAACCTCTAACCGTCAAGGAACACGAGGTTCCAAGAGTAACAAATCCGCACAAGGTTAAGTTTGCAACGAGCTCAAGAACAAAGAGAATAGGAGAATCGAGATGAAAATGACAGCGTGTTAGATCGAGTTCACCTCACACCAAGGATCCTTCAAGCAATTGAAGGAGATGTGATTGCGGGTGTGAAAGGTGAAATGAATGCACTTGTTGAGAGTTTGGTCAGCCAAGATTTCGTGGGAGGAGCTGAAGTAAATGAGAGAGAGAGTGTGAGGGGGTATATAAAGGATCCCCCAAAAGCTGGCAGCCGTTGGGAGAAAAGGAGTAAAAACCGGTTGAACCGGTTTTCAGACCGGTTGAACTGGTTTCTACCAGGGGGATCCCGGTTCACTAACCTACTCAGCTAGAGACTCGACCGGTTTCAAAACCGGTTGAGTAAGGGAAAAATCCGGTTGAACCGGTTTCCCCAAAAAAAATCTGCAGTGACTTTTTCTGACAGCTCTGACTGTCAGACAGGTCAGAGCAGGGGTGGCAGAGGAACAGTCCCAAAACCGGTTGAACCGGTTTCAGGACCGGTTGAACCGGTTTCCAGGGCTAAAACCAAATTTTGAGTGTTTTGAGGAGGACAAAAGTAGAGTTTTTGTGGGAAGTAAAATTGGTCTTTCTCAAGGGCATTCATGATCTGGAAAAATGTTCTCAAGGATGTTTTCAAAGGGTTTTGAACTTAGCTCATTGCATAACTTACTTAACCATTGCGGATCCCTCTTAATTGTACGATGATTCCTATAGCTCAAGAATTGTAAAATGAGTACTGTCGTTGTTTCAAAGAACTTGGAGCACGCCATTTGATGTGGTATTTTAAATCTGCTGTGCTTTCTATTTTTATGCTCATAAGATTTGTGCTTCTCCTGTCTGTAGAATTACTGCGTACATGCTAGGAGCAAACTTGTTAGAATCTCTGTTTGTTTTGTCATTTAATCACCAAAACCCTCAATTAGGGTTGATTGCACTTACATTTGCCATGATTCAATTTCCAACCTTAAAATTGAGAATGCCAATTTATTTGCTAAGGTTGAGAAGTTAAATGCTTGTGATGATTCAATTGTCAATCTTAGAAATGATAATGCTAGTTTAATTGCTAAGATTGATAAATTGAATGTTACACTTTCTAGCCTTAGAGATGAAAATGCTAGATTAATTTCTGAGGCTAAAGATTTGAATGTTTGCAATGATGTCATTTCCAATCTTAGAAATGAAAATGCCATGTCACATGCTAAGATTGATGAATTAAATGTTTGCAAACCATCTACATCTAAGGTTGATCATGTTCCTATTTGCACTAGATGTAGAGATATTGATGTTGATGCTATCCATGATCACCTTACTTTAATTAAACAACAAAATGATCACATAGCTCAACTTACTGCAAGAATTAATGAGCATGACATAGAAAATGGAAAATTTAAATTTGCTAGGAGCATGCTCTACAATGGAGACGCCCTGGCATCAAGGATGTCATTGGCTTCCAACAGGGAGGCAATGTCAAAATTAATGCCCCTAAGAAATTGTCTAACTTTGTTAAGGGAAAGGCTCCCATGCCTCGGGATAACGAGGGTTACATTTTATATCCAGCTGGTTATCCTGAGCATAAGATTAGGAGAATTCATGTTAGGAAGTCTCATTCTTTTTCTCACCATGCTTTTATGTATAAGAATGAGGCATCTAACTCTAGGCAATCCACCCATGTCAAATTGCCTAAAAGGAAATCTCCTACTGCATCAAATGACCATAACATTTGATTTAAAACTTTTGAAGCTTCTTATGTTTTGTCACACCCGGGCTTTAAGGAACAAAGCCGGGTGCATCTCATACATGCGCCAAAGAAGACAACATATATAATAACAGAGTGTATAGAGATAAATGTCATAAAACATCAGAGTACTTATTACATAGCGGAAGACTTAATACAAAATAAAAGAATAAACATAAAACGAACTAAGGATCGTCGGCGCCAATGTTAACTGAGAAACGCCACCTAAATCAGATCATACTCCTCGCCCTGTGGCTCCTCCTGAACCACCTGCTCTTCTCCTGTGGGGGGTGTGAGACAGCAAGAGTGAGCTCACATACGTTCATAGCTCAACAAGTCATGGGGAATAATGTGGCATGAACTCTCCAAAGGTGGGAGTTCATGAGGTGTAAGGCTGATCAATGATATAAATGCTGAAGCTGAGCATTGCTTTTATAAGTTGGTCAAAATTTTATTAGCAGTTACTAAGTGTAAGTAAATACCATACCATAGTATTAGTAAGTAAAAGTAATAATAAAATAATCCCAAATGCAATGAAATGACAAATTAAGTTTAGGTTCCATAAGTTAATCATGTGAGTGTACGAGCCGCTCATGACCGTGAGCACAGCTAGTATACCAGTTTTACACTCTGCAGAGGTTGCGCATCTTTACCCACAAGTCGTGTTACCCATTTGCCACGGAGTTGATCAGACCCCATACACCTCTACCAAGGAAGCGAGGCAGGGTACCACTACGAGGCCTTTACAAAGTTCCACTAGCTTTAGACTACCCGCTACAGTTTATAGGAAGCTCCAGTGCAGGAATCCCTCGCCTGACCGCCATCGCAGTAAAATCAACCCAAGGACCTCCCTACACTGACCACTCCCCTACTGCCCTTGCCCCTTTCGGGTAAGGTAGCCCTCCACTAGCTTTCCTAGTTAATCAGCCAAGGGCGTCCCATTAAACCCTTGTGGTAGCACTGTTTTCCCGGGTGGTTCTCCATGTTCCCATGAACATAATGATCTTAACATGAACAGTAAAGAATAAAACAGATAATAGAAGTATAACAATGAGTGATGAGTATCTCTATACCTTAATCCACATAAAGCAATAGCATGAACTACCCAAAACTTAGTGGTAAAATTAGTGGTGAAACAAGGTATAAAGATAGTCAAATCTAGGGTAACCTATTGGGTCCCATCAAAATTAACCTATGCAGATCATTATGAGTAATAAGAACATGAATGGGTAAAAAGAAGTGATCAAGGGCACAACTTGCCTTCAATGAGCTCCTGCTCAGCTACCTCTACTTGCTGAACCTCAGATTCCACAGTGGCTTGCTCGTCTACTCGCATCAACACAATACATACATAGCATAGCATAAATTAACATCACATCAAACATGCAAATGGAATATACAGTAATAAACTAGACATTAAAATATGATCATAGGAACTGGAATTAATAATTTTGGAGTTATATATTTTAAGTTATGAAATTCCAAAGATTTTATGCATTTAATATAGGGTTAAGTGAGAAATAAATTTTAATGTGTATTTCATGTAAAAACAGTGGTACTATTTGATAGAGAATAATATTACAAAATTATAGGAACTGGAATGGTCCAATTTGGACCAAGTATGAATTTTCTACAAATTAAACAAGTTCTAGTAATTATTTTTGTATTAAAAATACATTTCTGATTTATTTTCTCTAGTTTTATAATTCTCTGGAGTGGGCCTCAAATTCCAGAAAGGTCAGGGGGCTGCGCGAATAAAATCCTAGACTCAGTACACAGTGTATGTGGACGGCGGGTTGGTTTCCTGAAAGCAGAGGGGCTCTTATGCAAACATGTCAGGCTGAAAGGGTATGGTGCGCCCCTGACCGCCCGATCTTGAATGAACGGCGCAGATTAAATCAACCACTGATCGAAACGGTACTCAATCCGCACCGCACGATAGAACATCAACGTCTCAGATTTAAATAACCCATATGGATTTGCTACCGACCGATCGAGATCGGACGGCGCACGATCTCCACCCGAAGCGGTACGCGCCCAGCTCAATCGCAACCGCGGGGAAAGCATCTAACGGTCCACGCTCGTCTTCCCGCGCTAACCCCGGACGCGGCGGCGCAAGCACTCCCTGCGGCGGCGCTACTCACCGGCGCGCGATGATCAAGCGACCCAGTGCGCCTAATTTCTACCCAAATCGCCCTAAACCTAGAACAACTCGAGACGAATTAAACGGGGCATCATACCGGTGTTGGTTGTCGCTGGCGCTGACCAATCACCAGGTTGAGCGGAATCCACCGCTCCGGCGAGCAATTGGATCCCCACCAGGCCCTCATCGGCCGAATTCCGGGTTTCCGCAGGTCCAGCACAGGTCCCCAAGGACCCCAGACCACTTCACTCGACGGGGCGCGACGTGGAAAACGGAACGCGCCGGCGGTGGCACTTTTCTTTCCCTCACCAACTCAGGCGACGTGAATGGGGGTATGACGCTAACGATGTCGCAGCTGGCCTAGAGGAGGTCGTGGGCGATGTCCCCTTTTATCTTCCGGGTTCACGAAGTTGGAGACCCGGCCCAACTCCGCGCGGAACCAGGGAGAGGTCCGCGCATGGCGCTCGATCCGTTGACGAAGCGGCGGGATGACAGGTGGGTCCCGCGGAACAGCCGCACGGGTGAGAAGAGCGGTCGTCTACCAAGTGGGTCCCGCTCGTCAGAGTGCGCGCGTGGAGGACAGAGACCGACTGGTGGGTCACGTCGACAGGTGCGAGCACGAGCGGGATTACGTAGTGGGCCCACGGGTGTTAAAGGGATAGTGGGCCGAATTCGAGATCAGGGCCCAGCTCGGTCGGTTTTTGTTTTATTCTTTTCCTTTTTATTTCTTTTCTTTTTGTTTCTTTCAAATTCAAAATTCAAATTCCAGTTAAAGTTCAAATTTCATGATAATTTGTTTCACCTCAAATGTTCAACTTGAACATGGTATGGTGATTATTTATTTATTTCTAAACTTTATTTGGTTTTGTATAGTATTTCTCTTTCTATATTATTTCAAATTCTTCCAATTTGCACTTCTGGGTTAATTCCCAATTCTCAACCTATTATTATATTTTTATCCATTTTACTAGGTTATTAAATGCACAAACAAAGATCCAATATGATGCAATGGTTCATTTCCAGGTTGCAATGAGTATGGGCAAAAACACATAGTGGGATCTACTCTCTTCAGATTGTTTACAGATTAGGTATTACAAATCCTACCCCCCTTAAAAATAATCTCGTCCTCGAGATTTTAAGAAGAACTAAGGAAAAGATGGGGGAAGTCTATGCGAAGCTCTTCTTCTCTTTTCCAGGTTGCTTCATCTTCTCCGTGGTGACTCCATTGTACCTTGCACATCTTAATCACCTTATTTCTTGTAACTCGAGTCAAAGTGTCCAAAATCTTGATAGGGTACTCAACATAAGTCAGGTCATCTTGAACACTAAGGTCCTCCATTGGTAACTGCTCCTCAGGAACCCTGAGGCACTTCTTTAGCTGAGATACATGAAAAACATCATGAACATCCGCAAGATGATCCGGTAACTCCAATTGATATGCAACTTCTCCCACTCGCTTTAAGATCAAGAAAGGTCCAATGAAGTGAGGGGACAACTTTCCTTTAACTTTAAATCTCCTCATACCCCGGAGTGGTGACACCTTCAGATACACGTGATCACCCTCCTTAAACTCCAGTAGTCTCCTCCTATTATCAGCATAGCTCTTTTGCCTGGATTGTGCAATTCTCAAATTTTCTCTTATCATTCGCACTTGTTCTTCTGCCTCTTGAATAAGTTCAGGCCCAAAGAACTGTCTTTCTCCAGTTTGATCCCAATACAGTGGAGTCCTGCACTTTCTGCCATACAGAGCCTCAAACGGAGACATCTTCAAACTGGCTTGATAACTGTTATTATAAGAGAACTCAGCATAGGGTAAGCTCTTCTCCCAACTGCCACCATGCTTGAGGGCACAAGCTCTTAACATATCTTCTAGCACTTGATTAGTCCTCTCTGTCTGTCCATCAGTCTGGGGATGGTAGGCTGAACTGATATTCAACTTTGTATCCAAGCTCTCATGCAACTTCTTCCAAAATCGAGAAGTAAACTGTGATCCTCGATCAGACACGATCTTCTTAGGCACTCCATGTAGACAAACTATCCGAGTCATATATAATTCTGCTAGCTTGGCTCCCGTATAATTAGTCCTCACAGGTATGAAATGAGCCACTTTTGTCAATCTATCCACAATTACCCAAATAGAGTCATATCCTGCTGGAGTGCGGGGTAGTCCAACAATGAAGTCCATACCAATTTCTTCCCATTTCCACTCGGGAATCTTCAATGGGTGCAATAGTCCAGCTGGTCTTTGATGTTCGGCCTTAACTCTTTGACACACATCACACTTAGCCACATGGGCAGCAACATCTCTTTTCAGTCCATACCACCAATACTTTCGCTTCAAATCTTGATACATCTTAGTGCTACCAGGGTGGATAGAGTAGTCAGAATCATGAGCTTCTTTCAATATAGTCTCACAAAGGCCATCAATCTCCGGAACACATATCTGATCTTTGAACCATATAGTACCTTGCTCATCCTCCATGAATTCTGGAACTCGACCTTTCCTAATAAGATCCTTAATCTCTTGAATTTTAGCATCACCCACTTGGCCTTTATGAATTTCTTGCTCCAAGGTAGGTTCCAATTCAATGGTAACTCCTTCCGTGTGAGTAACAATTCCCAAGTTGAGCCTCTCAAAGTCTTTTGCTAATTCATCGGGTAGCTGGACAACAAAAGCGGAGTGAACATGCTCTTTCCGACTCAAGGCATCTGCAACCAAATTTGCCTTGCCCGGATGATAGTGAATCTCCAAATCATAATCCTTAATGAGCTCCAACCAACGGCGTTGCCTAAGGTTGAGATCCTTCTGAGTGAATATATACTTCAAACTCTTATGATCCATATATACTTGGCACTTGGTTCCCATAATGTAGTGTCTCCAAATCTTAAGTGCATGCACAACTGCTGCCAGCTCTAAGTCATGAGTGGGGTAGTTCAATTCATGTTTCCGCAACTGACGAGATGCATAGGCGATCACATGTCCTTCTTGCATAAGCACACATCCAAGTCCTTGGCCACATGCATCACAATAAATGTCAAATCCTTTCTGTAAGTCTGGCATAACCAACACTAGAGGTGACATCAATCTCTCCTTCAATTGATCAAAGCTTTCTTGACATTTGTCATCCCACTTAAATTCTCTTCCTTTCTCTAGAAGCGAGGTCATAGGCTTGGCAATCTTTGAAAATCCTTCAATAAATCTCCGATAATATCCTGCAAGCCCCAAGAAACTACGAATCTCAGTAACTGTAGTGGGCACTCTCCACTCCATAATCTCCTTCACTTTAGCAGGATCCACTGCTATTCTTCCATTAGAAATAATATGTCCAAGAAATGGCACCTTGTCAATCCAAAACTCGCATTTACTAAACTTGGCATAGAGTTGATTATCTCTTAGCTTCTGTAGCACCAACCTGAGATGTTCTTCATGATCACTTTCACTCCTAGAATAGATAAGAATATCGTCGATAAACACCACGACGAATCTGTCCAAATACTCCATAAACACCTTATTCATCAAATTCATGAAATAAGCTGGTGCATTGGTTAATCCAAATGACATAACAGTGAACTCATATAATCCATATCGGGTTGAGAAAGTCGTCTTAGGAATATCCGATGGTCTAATCTTCATTTGATGGTATCCCGATCGGAGATCAATCTTCGAGAATACCCTGGCTCCTCTCATCTGATCAAACAAATCCTCTATACGGGGTAACGGATACTTGTTCTTTACAGTAACATCATTAAGTGATCTATAGTCCACACACATCCTATGGGATCCATCCTTCTTCTATACAAATAGAACCGGTGCTCCCCAAGGTGAGGAACTCGGACGAATGTAACCAGCCTCTTGTAACTCCGTCAACTGCTTCTTCAGTTCCTTCAACTCCTCTACGGACATTCTATATGGCCGTTTAGAAATAGGGGCAGTTCCAGGTAGGAGATCAATAACAAACTCAACTTCTCTATCAGGTGGCATCCCTGGTAACTCCTCTGGAAAGACATCCGAAAAATCTCTAACCACCCGGATGTTGTCACCCACGAACTCCTCAGGTATAAAGAACATTGCACGTTTGGATGAGGTGGTTACTGCAATATTAACTTGAAATGTTTCTCCTTTAGGACTAGTGAGCTCTATAGTACCTCTACCGCATGCTATAATGGCCTTTGCCTTCCTTAACCAAGACATACCAAGGATCAGATCTATACTGCTGGCCTCTAATATTACAGCAGTAGCTCCAAATTCTCTTCCCATAATGGTTAATGTCAATCTACGTGTCATTTGATTCGCCTCAATAGGCCCTTTAGGTGTGATTACTATCATTGGTTTTCTCATATTTAGCAGGGGTATCTCATTAGTGTTGGCATATCGAGCAGACATGAATGAATGTGTAGCACCAGAATCAAATAATATTGTTGCAGGAAGGGCATTAATGTAAAACATACCGAGTACGATGTCAGCACCATCAGGAGTATCATCAACGCTGACTTGATTCACCCTGGCTATAGAATATCCCTTGCCAGGAGTCTGTTGCTTGTTCTTAGCTGGTGTACCAGAATTTCCCATAGGACAAGCATTAGCATAGTGCCCAATATGACTGCACTTGAAACATGTAGGGCCGGTCTTCTGTCCTGTAGGCCTCATCGGGGTGCCAATGGGAGTAGCCTGACGAGTAGGAGGTGTACGTGGAGACCCCTGTGGAGCATACTGAACTGGGCGTGGTCCTCCTGGTCGAGTCGGTGTACCCTGTGGTGAAACGTAGCGGGGACGAACACTGCTGCTACCCTGTCCCTGTGAGATAGCCTTCCTCTTCAAATCACCCAGTTGAACACGCTTGTGTTCAATAGCAAGAGCCTTATCCAGTAGCCTCTAAAATGATGGAAAGGTGTGTGCAACCAGTGCATACTACAAGGGTCCATTAAGTCCTTCAATGAAGTGCTCCTGCTTCCTCTCATCCTCGGCAACTTCCTCCGGAGCATATCTTGACAGCTGAATAAATTTGTCTCTGTACTCGCTGACCGACATGTTGCCTTGCTTCAATGACAGAAACTCCTTCTTCTTGATCTTTATCATACCAGCTGGAATATGGTAGTTCCTGAACTGCGTACTGAACTCTGCCCAAGTGATAGTATCAGCAGCATCGTGGGCAGCAGTATAAGAATCCCACCAGTCAGCAGCAGGACCTATCAGACGACCTGAGGCATAAAGAACTTTCTCTCTGTCTGAGCATTGGGCAATGTTGAGCATCTTCTCAATTGCTTTCAGCCAATCATCTGCATCAAGTGGGTCTGGCGAGCTGGCGAAGGTCGGTGGCTTATGACTCATAAATTCCCGGTGCTTATCACGAGGTGGAACTGGTGGTGGTGGTGGAGGCAATGGCAATTGTTGCTATTGCTGCTGTTGTTGAAGTTGTTGTTGCAGCTGCTGTTGTTGTGCCCTTCTCTCCTGGCGTATCTCCTCTCTCTCCTGGCGCAACTCCTGGCGTATATCTTCTCTTTCCTGACGCATCTCCTAGCGTTCTTGTTGCATCTGGGCACGCATATCAGCCATAGTGTCCGCCATTTGCTGCATCACCGCCATCTGAGCTGCAATCAGTGGATCAACTTCGCCTGGTGGAGGATTAGGAGGATTCATCCCTGCTGGCTGTGGCTGAGGTTGTCTATATATCCTTCGAGTGTGTCGATTAGGAGGCAAATCAATTCCACCACCCTTCCTGGTATTGACCATCTGAGTTAGATACATATGGTAAGAGAGAGTAGTAGACAAGGCAGTAATTACGAATCATGTTACTTTGGGGGATTTATTAGCTAAGCAGTTTAATGTTTTACCTACCATAGCTAATTTATTACCTTATGCTGGCACATGCTAAGATGTCCATATATAATATTTCAATCAATCAAAGAAGCAAATCAGACATTTTTCATCAGAACAATCAAACAACATTTTTAAATATAAGAAATAGTTTTGATTTTGTCTTAGGTTCCCTAACTCTTAAGAATGTCCTAGGGGTAAGGATTCCAAGGTGTGAAATCCGTCTTGTCTTGGAGTAAAAAAGGTAAGAATGATCAGAGTAGAACAGTAGAAGGTGAGACAGGTTCAAGGTAGGTGTAGAAAGAATCAGAGTTAGGTAAGTATAGAATGAATCAGAATAAGATAAGTAGGTAAGGGTTTGTCCATTTCTATCTAGGTTTCGTCCTACAGTCAACATTTGCTCTGATACCACTTCTGTCACACCCGGGCTTTAAGGAACAAAGCCGGGTGCATCTCATACATACGCCAAAGAAGACAACATATATAATAACAGAGTGTATAGAGATAAATGTCATAAAACATCAGAGTACTTATTACATAGCGGAAGACTTAATACAAAATAAAAGAATAAACATAAAACGAACTAAGGATCGTCGGCGCCAATGTCAACTGAGAAACGCCACCTAGATCAGATCATACTCCTCGCCCTGTGGCTCCTCCTGAACCACCTGCTCTTCTCCTGTGGGGGGGGGTGTGAGACAGCAAGAGTGAGCTCACATACGTTCATAGCTCAACAAGTCGTGGGGAATAATGTGGCATGAACTCGCCAAAGGTGGGAGTTCATGAGGTGTAAGGCTGATCAATGAAATAAAGGCTGAAGCTGAGCATTGCTTTTATAAGTTGGTCAAAATTTTATTAGCAGTTACTAAGTGTAAGTAAATACCATACCATAGTATTAGTAAGTAAAAGTAATAATAAAATAATCCCAAATGCAATGAAATGACAAATTAAGTTTAGGTTTCATAAGTTAATCATGTGAGTGTCCGAGCCACTCATGACTGTGAGCACGGCTAGTATACCAGTTTTACACTCTGCAGAGGTTGCGCATCTTTATCCACAAGTCGTGTTACCCATTTGCCACGGAGTTGATCAGACCCCATACACCTCTACCAAGGAAGCGAGGCAGGGTACCACTATGAGGCCTTTACAAAGTTCCACTAGCTTCAGACTACCCGCTACAGTTTATAGGAAGCTCCAGTGCAAGAATCCCTCGCCTGACCGCCATCGCAGCAAAATCAACCCAAGGACCTCCCTACACTGACCACTCCCCTACTGCCCTTGCCCCTTTCGGGTAAGGTAGCCCTCCACTAGCTTTCCTAGTTAATCAGCCAAGGGCGTCCCATTAAACCCTTGTGGTAGCACTGTTTTCCCGGGTGGTTCTCCATGTTCCCATTAACATAATGATCTTAACATGAACAGTAAAGAATAAAACAGATAATAGAAGTATAACAATGAGTGATGAGTATCTCTATACCTTAATCCACATAAAGCAATAGCATGAACTACCCAAAACTTAGTGGTAAAATTAGTGGTGAAACAAGGTATAAAGATAGTCAAATCTAGGGTAACCTATTGGGTCCCATCAAAATTAACCTATGCAGATCATTATGAGTAATAAGAACATGAATGGGTAAAAAGAAGTGATCAAGGGCACAACTTGCCTTCAATGAGCTCCTGCTCAGCTACCTCTACTTGCTGAACCTTAGATTCCACAGTGGCTTGCTCGTCTACTCGCATCAACACAATACATACATAGCATAGCATAAATTAACATCACATCAAACATGCAAATGGAATATACAGTAATAAACTAGACATTAAAATATGATCATAGGAACTGGAATTAATAATTTTGGAGTTATATATTTTAAGTTATGAAATTCCAAAGATTTTATGCATTTAATATAGGGTTAAGTGAGAAATAAATTTTAATATGTATTTCATGTAAAAACAGTGGTACTATTTGATAGAGAATAATATTACAAAATTATAGGAACTGGAATGGTCCAATTTGGACCAAGTATGATTTTTCTACAAATTTAAAAAGTTCTAGTAATTATTTTTGTATTAAAAATACATTTCTGATTTATTTTCTCTAGTTTTATAATTCTCTGGAGTGGGCCTCAAATTCCAGAAAGGTCAGGGGGCTGCGCGAATAAAATCCTAGACTCAGTACACAGTGTATGTGGACGGCGGGTTGGTTCCCTGAAAGCAGAGGGGCTCTTATGCAAACATGCCAGGCTGAAAGGGTATGGTGCGCCCCTGACCGCCCGATCTTGAATGAACGACGCAGATTAAATCAACCACTGATCGAAACGGTACTCAATCCGCACCGCACGATAGAACATCAACGTCTCAGATTTAAATAACCCATATGGATTTGCTACCGACCGATCAAGATCGGACGGCGCACGATCTCCACCCGAAGCGGTACGCGCCCAGCTCAATCGCAACCGCGGGGAAAGCATCTAACGGTCCACGCTCGTCTTCCCGCGCTAACCCCGGACGCGGCGGCGCAAGCACTCCCTGCGGCGGCGCTACTCACCGGCGCGCGATGATCAAGCGACCCAGTGCGCCTAATTTCTACCAGAATCGCCCTAAACCTAGAACAACTCGAGACGAATTAAACGGGGCATCATACCGTTGTTGGTTGTCGCTGGCGCTGACCAATCACCAGGTTGAGCGGAATCCACCGCTCCGGCGAGCAATTGGATCCCCACCAGGCCCGCGTCGGCCGAATTCCGGGTTTCCGCAGGTCCGGCACAGGTCCCCAAGGACCCCAGACCACTTCACTCGACGGGGCGCGATGCGGAAAACGGAACGCGCCGGCGGCGGCACTTTTCTTTCCCTCACCAACTCAGGCGACGTGAACGGGGGTACGACGCCAATGATGTCGCAGCTGGCCTAGAGGAGGTCGTGGGCGATGTCCCCTTTTATCTTCCAGGTTCACGAAGTTGGAGACCCGGCCCAACTCCGCGCGGAACCAGGGAGAGGTCCGCGCATGGCGCTCGATCCGTTGACGAAGCGGCGGGATGACAGGTGGGTCCCGCGGAACAGCCGCACGGGTGAGAAGAGCGGTCGTCTACCAAGTGGGTCCCGCTCGTCAGAGTGCGCGCGTGGAGGACAGAGACCGACTGGTGGGCCACGTCGACAGGTGCGAGGACGAGTGGGATTACGTAGTGGGCCGCGCGGGTGTTAAAGGGATAGTGGGCCAAATTCGAGATCAGGGCCCAGCTCGGTCGGTTTTTGTTTTATTCTTTTCCTTTTTATTTCTTTTCTTTTTGTTTCTTTCAAATTCAAAATTCAAATTCCAGTTAAAGTTCAAATTTCATGATAATTTGTTTCACCTCAAATGTTCAACTTGAACATGGTATGGTGATTATTTATTTATTTCTAAATTTTATTTGGTTTTGTATAGTATTTCTCTTTCTATATTATTTCAAATTCTTCCAATTTGCACTTCTGGGTTAATTCCCAATTCTCAACCTATTATTATATTTTTATCCATTTTACTAGGTTATTAAATGCACAAACAAAGATCCAATATGATGCAATGGTTCATTTCTAGGTTGCAATGAGTATGGGCAAAAACACATAGTGGGATCTACTCTCTTCAGATTGTTTACAGATTGGGTATTACATGTTTTAACTAACAAATCAGGCAAAGTAGTTGCCAAATATGTTGGGAGCAAACACAAGGGCTCCAAGACTTGTGTTTGGGTACCCAAGGTGCTTGTTTCTAATGTGAAAGGACCCAAGACCGTTTGGGTACCTAAGAACAAGGCCTAATTTTTTTGCAGGTTTATGCATCCGGGGGCTCAAGTTGGATCATTGATAGCGGATGCACAAACCACATGACAGAGGAGAAAAGAATGTTCTCCTCCTATGAGAAAAACGAAGATCTCCAAAGAGCTATCACATCCGGGGATGGAAATCAAGGTTTGGTCAAAGAACTTGGTAAAATTGCTATATCACCTGATCATTCTATTTCTAATGTTTTTCTTGTAGATTCTTTAGATTACAATTTACTTTCTATATCTGAATTATGTAAAATGGGCTATAACTGTCTTTTTAGTGATACTGGTGTTACTGTCTTTAGAAGAAGTGATGATTCAGTAGCATTTAAGGGAGTGTTAGAGGGTCAGCTATACTTAGTTGATTTCAATAGAGCTGAACTTGACACTTACGTAATTGCTAAGACTAATATGGGTTGGCTTTGGCATCGCCGACTAGCCCATGTTGGGATGAAGAATCTTCACAAGCTTCTAAAGGGAGAACACATTTTAGGACTAACAAATGTTCATTTTGAGAAAGACAGGGTTTGTAGCGCATGTCAAGCAGGAAAGCAAGTTGGTGCCCACCATCCACACAAGAACATCATGACAACAGACTGGCCACTGGAACTACTCCACATAGATCTATTTCGCCCGATAGCTTACATAAGCATCGTCGGGAGTAAGTACTGTCTAGTAATTGTGGATGATTATTCTCGCTTCACTTGGGTATTCTTTTTGCAGGAAAAATCTCAAACCCAAGAGACCTTAAAGGGATTCTTGAGACGGGCTCAAAATGAGTTCGGATTGAGAATAAAAAAAAGAAGCGATAATGGGACGGAGTTCAAGAATTCACAAATAGAAGGCTTTCTTGAGGATGAGGGCATCAAGCATGAGTTCTCTTCTCCCTACACACCTCAACAAAATGGTGTAGTGGAGAGAAAGAATAGAACTCTACTGGACATGGACAGGACCATGCTTGATGAGTACAAGACTCCGGACCAATTTTGGGCTGAGGCGATTAACACCGCCTGCTACTCCATCAACTGGCTCTACCTACCCCGAATCCTCAAGAAGACATCCTATGAACTCCTCACCGGTAAAAAGCCCAATGTTTAATATTTTAGGATCTTTGGTAGCAAATGTTTTATTCTTGTCAAAAGAGGTAGAAAATCTAAATTTGCTCCTAAGGCTGTAGAAGGCTTTTACTAGGATATGATTCAAACACAAGGGCATATAGAGTCTTTAACAAATCCATTGGATTAGTTGAGGTTTCTTGTGACATTGTGTTTGATGAGACTAATGGCTCCCAAGTGGAGCAAGTTGATCTTGATGAATTAGATGATGAAGAGGCTCTGTGCGTCGCGCTAAGGAATATGTCCATTGGGGATGTGTGTCCTAAAGAATCCGAAGAGCCCACTAATACATAAGATCAACCGTCATCTTCCATGCAAGCATCTCCACCAACCCAAGATGAGGATCAAGCTCAAGACAATGAAGAAGAAGATCAAGATAATGAGCCACCTCAAGAGGAGGACAATGATCAAGGGGGAGATGACAACAATCAAGACAAGGAAGATGAGCAAGAAGTACAGGGTCCAAGACCGCCACACCCAAGAGTCCACCAGGCGATTCAAAGAGATCACCCTGTGAACTCCATTCTTGGTGATATCCATAAGGGGGTAACTACTCGATCTCGAGTCGCGCATTTTTGTGAGCATTACTCTTTTGTGTCCTCTATTGAGCCATACAGGGTGGAGGATGCATTAAGAGACTCGGATTGGGTGTTGGCAATGCAAGAGGAGCTCAACAACTTCACGAGGAATGAGGTATGGCATTTGGTTCTATGTCCTAATCAAAATGTTGTAGGAACCAAGTGGGTATTCCACAACAAGCAAGATGAGCATGGTGTGGTGACAAGGAACAAAGCCCGACTTGTGGCCAAGGGATATTCACAAGTCGAAGGTTTGGATTTTGGTGAAACCTATGCACCCATAGCTAGGGTTGAGTCAATTCGTATATTACTTGCCTATGATACTTACCATGGCTTCAAGCTTTACCAAATGGATGTGAAAAGTGCCTTCCTCAATGGAACAATCAAGGAAGAGGTCTATGTTGAGCAACCTCCCGGCTTTGAAGATAGTGAGTACCCTAACCATGTTTATAAACTCTCAAAGGTGCTTTGCGAGCTCAAGCAAGCCCCAAGAGCATGGTATGAATTCCTGCGAGATTTTCTTATCACTAATGGCTTCAAAGTCGGAAAAGCTGATCCTACACTCTTTACTAAAACTGTTACAAATGATTTGTTTGTATGCTAAATTTATGTTGATGATATTATATTTGGGTCTACTAACAAATCTACTTGTGAAGAGTTTAGTAGGATCATGGTATAGAAATTCGAGATGTCAATGATGGGGGATTTGAGATATTTCTTAGGATTTCAAATCAAGCAACTCTAAGATGGCACCTTCATTAGCCAAACCAAATACATTCAAGACATTCTTAAGAAGTTTGGAATGAAGGATGCCAAGCCCATCAAGACACCCATGGGAACCAATGGGCATCTCGATCTCGACACGAGAGGTAAATCCGTAGATCAAAAGGTATACCGGTCGATGATAGGATCTTTACTCTATTTATGTACATCTCGACCGGATATTATGCTTTTAGTATGCATGTGTGCAAGGTTCCAAGCCGATCCTAAGGAAGTTCACCTTAAGGTCGTGAAAAAATATGAGATATTTAGTTTACACTCCTAAGTTTGGGCTTTGGTACCCCAAAGGATCCACTTTTGATTTAATAGGATATTCAGATGTTGTTTGGGCAGGGTGTAAAATTGATAGGAAGAGCACATTAGGGACTTGTCAGTTTCTGGGGAGATCCCTGGTGTCTTGGGCTTCAAAAAAACAAAATTCAGTAGCTCTTTCTACCGCCGAAGCCGAGTACATTGTCGCAGGCCATTGTTGTGCGCAATTACTTTCCCTCTCCTATGTGACAATGAAAGTGCTATCCACATGGTGGAGAATCCCGTTGAACACAGCTGCACTAAGCACATAGCCATTCGGTATCACTTTTTGAGAGATCACCAATAAAGGGGGGATATCGAGATAGCCTATATTAACACCAAAGATCAATTAGCCGATATCTTCACCAAGTCTTTAGATGAGAAAACCTTTACCAAACTTAGGAATGAGCTAAATATACTTGATTCTCGGAACTTTGATTGACACTTTGCACACATAGATCATTTAACATACCTTTGATCTTATCTCTTTTATTTGCTACGACTAATGTGTTTCCAAGTGTAGTTTTTTATGCTAAGTTGTATATTGAAAGGGAAATGGAGTATTCGACAAGGACAACGCTTCCACTCAACTCCATTGATTTCGTTTACTCTTTGCTGGTATTCCGTCATCTCTCCACATTGGTCTAATCTCTCACTCATATATTGTTTGCCAAAGGGGGAGAGAATTTAAAGGGCTCACACAGTCTCCGTTTTTGACGATTAATGCCAAAGGGGGAGAGAGTATTAGCCCAAAGCAAAAGGACCGCACCAAAGACCGCACCACCACTAATTTTAAAATTTTAGAAATAAAGTTTTTAGTTGGTATCTTTCAAATTAGTATTCCTCTAGAAATTATATCTCAATTGGTATCTATATTTCAAATTGATATATATCTCAAAACCCTCTTGAAAGCTAAGAGGAGAATTTCATTTAGGGGGAGTATTGTTTTAGTCAAAGGAAAAGGATTTGAACAGGGGGAGAAAATTCAAATCTTGAAAATGCTTCTTAAAATCTTATTCATAAACCTTTGACTATTTGCAAAAAAAGACTTTGAAAAGATTTTCCAAAAGAATTTGCAAAAACAAAACATGTGGTACAAGAGTGGTCCAAAATGTTAATTAAAAGAAAGCAATCCATGCATATCTAGTGAAAGTATAAATTGGTTTAATTCCAAGCAACCTTTGCACTTGCCTTATGCAAACTAGTTCAATTCTGCACTCATACATTTGTTTTAGTTTGTGTTGGCATCAATCACCAAAAAGGAGGAGATTGAAAGGGAAATAGGGTCAAACCTTTTCCTAAATGATTTTGGTGGTTGAAATGCCCAACACAAATAATTGGACTAACTAGTTTGTTCTAGAGTATATGTTCTACAGGTACCAAAGGTTCAACACAAACCAATAAAATGAACAAGTTAGGGTTCACAAGAAAGGAGCAAAAAGAAACCGAAGAGAACCCTGGTCTGGCGCATCGGACTGTCCGGTGTTCCACCGGACTGTCCGGTGCACCAGGGACAAGCGACTCCAAACTCTTCACCTTCGGGTTTCTCAGGCCGCACTCCGCTATAATTCATCGGACTGTCCGGTGTGCCAGCGGTGCAACGGCTAGCGAGCGCAACGATCAACTCCAACAGTCGCCTGCAAACGTGAACAGTGCGCGAACAGTTCGCGTAGAGTCAGAGCAGCACCAGAAGGCGCACTGGACAGTGAACAGTGACTGTCCGATGCCTCATGAAGATAGAGCTCCAACGGTCGAAACTGTCAGAACCCTAACAGTTGGGTGACGTGGCTGGCGCACCGGACAATGTCCGGTGGCGCACCGGACGCCCATCGACAGACAACCTCCCCAACGGTTGGTTTGGTGGTTGGGGCTATAAATACCCCCCCAACCACCACCATTCCAAGCATCCAAGATTTCCAGACATTGCATTCAATACAAGAGCTCTAGACTTCACTTCAAGACACAAAACAAAAGATCAAATCCTCTCCAAGTCCCAAACTCATTCCAAAAACTTAGTGGCTTGTGAAAGAGACATTTGTGTTTGAAAGGGAATTAGGCTTACACCTAGTCCCTAATTAATTTTGGTGGTTGAATTGCCCAACACAAATAATTGGACTAACTAGTTTGCTCTAGTGTATAAGTTATACAGGTGCCAAAGGTTCACACTTAGCCAATAAAAAGACCAAGTATTGGGTTCAACAAAAGAGCAAAGGGACAACCGAAGGCACCTCTGGTCTGGCGCACCGGACTGTCCGGTGTGCCACCGGACATGTCCGGTGCACCAGAGGACTCCAGTACAAACTCGTCGTCTTCGGGAAAATCCGGAGGCAACTCCACTATAATTCACCGGACTGTCCGGTGTACACCGGACAGTGTCCGGTGCTCCAAGGAAGAGCGGCCTCAGGAACTCGCCAGCCTCGGGAATTCGCTTCGGCTGCTCCGCTATAATTCACCGGACATGTCCGGTGTACACCGGACTGTCCGGTGTAACAGCGGGGCAACGGCTACTTCAGGCGCCAACGGCTACCTGCAGCACATTTATTGCGCGCCAGCGCGCGCAGAGGTCAGGCACGCCCATGCTAGCGCACCGGACACTCTACAGTACATGTCCGGTGCGCCACCGGACATCCAGGCGGGCCCAGAAGACAGAGCTCCAACGGTCGGAACCCAACGGCTTTGGTGACGTGGCTGGCGCACCGGACTGTCCGGTGTGCACCGGACTGTCCGGTGCACCATACGACAGCCAGCCTGCACCAAACGGCTAGTTTGGTGGTTGGGGCTATAAATACCCCCAACCACCCCACATTCAAGTCATCCAAGTTTTCCTACTTCAACTACTTACAAGAGCTCTAGCATTCAATTCTAGACACACCAAAGTGATCAAATCCTCTCCAAACTCCACACAACGCCCTAGTGATTAGTGAGAGAGATTTGCTTGTGTTCTTTCGAGCTCTTGCGCTTGGATTGCTTTCTTTCTTCTTTGATTCTTCATTGCGGTCAAACTCACTTGTAATTGAGGCAAGAGACACCAATCGTGTGGTGGTCCTTGTGGGAACTTTGTGTTCCAAACATTTGAGAAGAGAAAGCTCACTCGGTCCGAGGGACCATTTGAGAGAGGGAAAGGGTTGAAAAAGACCCGGCCTTCGTGGCCTCCTCAACGGGGAGTAGGTTTGCGAGAACCGAACCTTGGTAAAACAAATCCACGTGTCACACTCCTTATTCGCTTGCGATTTGTTTTGCACCCTCTCTCGCGGACTCGATTATATTTCTAACTCTAACCCGGCTTGTAGTTGTGATTGTTTTTGAGAATTTCAGTTTCGCCCTATTCACCCCCCTCTAGGCGACTTTCAATTGGTATCAGAGCCCGGTGCTTCATTAGAGCCTAACCGCTCGAAGTGATGTCGGGAGATCACACCAAGAGGGAGATGGAGACCGGCGACAAGCCCACTACGAGCCACGGGAGCACTTCATCGGAAGAGTCCCGCACCAAGAGGAAGGAGAAGAAGAAGGACTCCTCCAAACGGAAGGAGAAAAGATCTTCTTCTTCACACCACAAAGAGAAGAAGGAAAAATCCTCTTCCCACAAGCCGCATCGGAGTGGGGACAAGAAAAAGAGGATGAGGAAGGTGGTCTACTACGAGACCGATTCTTCGTCGACATCCACCTTCGGCTCCGACGCGGTGTCCGTCACTTCTAAGCGCCAAGAGCGTAAGAAGTATAGTAAGATCCCCTTACGCTACCCTCGCATTTCTAAACATGCACCTTTGCTTTCCGTCCCGTTAGGCAAACCACCAACGTTTGATGGTGAAGACTACGCTAGGTGAAGTGATTTAATGCGATTTCATCTAACCTCACTCCACAAAAGTATATGGGATGTTGTCGAGTTTGGTGCACAGGTACCATCTGTAGGGGATGACGACTATGATGTGGATGAAGTGGCCCAAATCGAGCACTTCAATTCCCAAGCCACAACCATTCTCCTCGCCTCTCTAAGTAGAGAGGAATATAACAAGGTGCAAGGATTGAAGAATGCGAAGGAGATTTGGGACTTACTCAAGACCGCGCACGAAGGTGATGAACTCACCAAGATCACCAAGCGGGAAACAATCGAGGGGGAGCTCGGTCGCTTCCGTCTTCGCCAAGGGGAGGAGCCACAAGATATGTACAACCGGCTCAAAACCTTGGTGAACCAAGTGCGCAACCTCGGGAGCAAGAAATGGGATGACCACGAGGTGGTTAAGGTTATTTTAAGATCACTTATTTTCCTTAACCCTACTCAAGTACAATTAATTCGTGGCAACCCAAGATATACACTAATGACTCCCGAGGAAGTAATCGGGAATTTTGTGAGCTTTGAATGTATGATTAAAGGCTCAAAGAAGATCAACGAGCTTGACGAACCCTCCACGTCCGAAGCACAACCGGTGGCATTTAAGGCGACGGAGGAGAAGAAGGAGGAGTCTACACCGAGTAGACAACCAATTGACGCCTCCAAGCTCGACAATGAGGAGATGGCTTTAATCATCAAAAGCTTTCGCCAAATCCTCAAGCAACGGAAGGGGAAGGATTACAAATCCCGTTCCAAGAAGGTTTGCTACAAGTGTGGTAAGCCCGGTCACTTTATTGCTAAATGTCCATTATCAAGTGACAGTGACAGGGATAACGACAAGAAGGGCAAGAGAAGAGAAAAGAAGAGGTACCACAAGAAGAAGGGCAGCGATGCCCACGTGTGCCGCGAGTGAAACTCCGACGAGAGCTCCACCGACTCCTCCGACGACGACGAGGACGCCGCCAACATCGCCGTCACCAAGGGACTTCTCTTCCCCAACGTCGGCCACAAGTGCCTCATGGCAAAGGACGGCAAAAGGAAGAAGGTTAAATCTAAATCCTCCACTAAATATGAGTCCTCTAGTGATGATAATGCTAGTGATGAGGAAGATAATTTGCGTACCCTTTTTGCCAACCTTAACATGGAACAAAAGGAAAAATTAAATGAATTAATTAGTTCTATACATGAAAAGGATGACCTTTTGGATTCCCAAGAGGACTTCCTAATTAAGGAAAACAAGAAACATGTTAAGGTTAAAAATACTTATGCTCTAGAAATAGAAAAATGTCAAAAACTATCTAGTGAGCTAAGCACTTGCCATGACACTATTGCCAACCTTAGAAATGAAAATGCCAAATTAATTGCTAAGGTTGATTCTCATGTTTGTATTGGTTCAACTTCCAATCCTAGAGATGATAATGTCGATTTACTTGCTAGGATTGATGAGTTGAATGTTTCTCTTGCTAGCCTTAGAAATGAGAATGAAAAATTGATTGCTAAGGTTAAAGATTTTGATGTTTGCAATGTTACAATTTCCGATCTTAGAGATAAAAATGATGTATTACGTGCTAAGATTGTTGAACTTAATTCTTGCAAACCCTCTACATCTACCGTGGAGAATGTGTCTATTTGTGATAGATGTAGAGATGTTGATATTGATGCTATTCATGATCACATGGCTTTGATTAAACAACAAAATGATCATATAGCAATATTAGATGCTAAAATTGCCGAACATAACTTAGAAAATGAAAAGTTTAAATTTGCTAGAAGTATGCTCTATAATGGGAGACGCCCTGGCATCAAGGATGGCATTGGCTTCCAAAGGGGAGACAATGTCAAACTTAATGCCCCTCCTAAAAATTTGTCTAACTTTGTAAAGGGCAAGGCTCCCATGCCTCAGGATAACGAGGGTTACATTTTGTACCCTGTCGGTTATCTCGAGAGCAAAATTAGGAGAACTCATTCTAGGAAGTCTCACTCTGGCCCTAACCATGCTTTTATGTATAAGGGTGAGACATCTAGCTCTAGGCAACCAACCCGTGCTAAGTTGCCTAAAAAGAAAACTCCTAATGCATCAAATGATCATGATATTTCATTTAAAACTTTTGATGCATCTTATGTTTTGACTAACAAATCTAGCAAGGTAGTTGCCAAGTTTGTTGGGGGCAAACACAAGGGCTCCAAGACCTGTGTTTGGGTACCCAAAGTTCTTGTTTCTAATGCCAAAGGACCCAAAACCGTTTGGGTACCTAAAATCAAGAACTAAACTTGTTTTGTAGGTCTATGCATCCGGGGGCTCAAGTTGGATCATCGACAGCGGGTGCACAAACCACATGACTGGGGAGAAGAAAAAGTTCTCCTCCTACGAGAAAAACCAAGATTCCCAACGAGCTATCACATTCGGGGATGGAAACCAAGGTTTGGTCAAAGGTTTGGGTAAAATAGCTATATCTCCTGACCATTCCATTTCCAATGTTTTTCTTGTAGATTCTTTAGATTACAATTTGCTTTCCGTATCTCAATTATGTCAAATGGGCTACAACTGTCTATTTACTGATGTAGGTGTCATTGTCTTTAGAAGAAGTGATGATTCAATAGCATTTAAGGGAGTGTTAGAGGGTCAGCTATACTTGGTAGATTTTGATAGAGCTGAACTCGACACTTGCTTAGTTGCTAAGACTAACATGGGTTGGCTCTGGCACCGCCGACTAGCACATGTTGGAATGAAGAATCTTCATAAGCTTCTAAAGGGAGAGCACATTTTAGGACTAACAAATGTTCATTTTGAGAAAGACAGGATTTGTAGCGCATGCCAAGCCGGGAAGCAAGTTGGCACTCATCATCCACACAAGAACATCATGACAAGTGACAGGCCACTGGAGCTCCTTCACATGGATTTATTCGGCCCGATCGCTTACATAAGCATCGGCGGGAGTAAGTACTGTCTAGTTATTGTGGATGATTATTCTCGCTTCACTTGGGTATTCTTTTTGCAGGAAAAATCTCATACCCAAGAAACCTTAAAGGGATTCTTGAGAATGGCTCAAAATGAGTTCGGCTTAAGGATCAAGAAAATTAGAAGCGACAATGGGACGGAGTTCAAGAACTCTCAAATTGAAGGCTTCCTTGAGGAGGAGGGCATCAAGCATGAGTTCTCTTCTCCCTACACGCCACAACAAAATGGTGTAGTGGAGAGGAAGAATCGAACTCTATTGGACATGGCAAGAACCATGCTTGATGAGTACAAGACACCGGATCGGTTTTGGGCCGAGGCGGTTAACACCGCTTGCTACGCCATCAACCGGTTATATCTACACCGAATCCTCAAGAAGACATCTTATGAACTCCTAACCGGTAAAAAGCCCAATATTTCATATTTTAGAGTTTTTGGTAGCAAATGCTTTATTCTTGTTAAGAGAGGTAGAAAATCTAAATTTGCTCCTAAAACTGTAGAAGGCTTTTTACTAAGATATGACTCAAACACAAGGGCATATAGAGTCTTTAACAAGTCCTCAGGACTTGTTGAAGTTTCTTGTGACGTTGTGTTTGATGAGACTAACGGCTCTCAAGTAGAGCAAGTTGATCTTGATGAGATAGGTGGAGAACAGGCTCCATGCATCGCGCTAAGGAACATGTCTATTGGGGATGTGTGTCCTAAAGAATCCGAAGAGCCTCCACTTGCACAAGATCAACCATCCTCCTCCACGCAAGCATCTCCACCAACCCAAAATGAGGACGAGGCTCAAGTTGATGAAGGAGAAGATCAAAGAGATGAGCCATCTCAAGATGACGGCAATGATCAAGGGGGAGATGCAAATGATCAAGACAAGGAGGATGAACAACCAAGGCCGCCACACCCAAGAGTCCACCAAGCAATCCAACGAGATCACCCCGTCGACACCATCCTTGGCGACATTCATAAGGGGGTAACCACTCGATCTCGTGTTGCGCATTTTTGTGAGCATTACTCTTTTGTTTCCTCTATTGAGTCACACAGGGTAGAGGAAGCACTACAAGATTCGGATTGGGTGATGGCGATGCAAGAGGAGCTCAACAACTTCACTAGGAATGAGGTATGGCATTTAGTTCCACGTCCTAACCAAAATGTTGTAGGAACCAAGTGGGTCTTCCGCAACAAGCAAGACGAGCATGGTGTGGTGACAAGGAACAAAGCTCGACTCGTGGCCAAAGGGTATTCACAAGTCGAAGGTTTGGATTTTGGTGAAACCTATGCACCCGTAGCTAGGCTTGAGTCCATTCGTATATTATTAGCCTATGCTACTTACCATGGCTTCAAGCTTTATCAAATGGACGTAAAGAGTGCCTTCCTCAACGGACCAATCAAGGAAGAGGTCTATGTTGAGCAACCTCTCGGCTTTGAAGATAGTGAGTACCCTAACCATGTTTATAGGCTCTCTAAGGCGCTTTATGGGCTCAAGCAAGCCCCAAGAGCATGGTATGAATGCCTTAGAGATTTCCTTATTGCAAATGGCTTCAAAGTCGGCAAAGCCGATCCTACTTTATTCACTAAAACTCTTGACAATGATTTGTTTGTATGCCAAATTTATGTTGATGATATTATATTTGGGTCTACTAACGAATCTACATGTGAAGAATTTAGTAGGATCATGACACAGAAATTCGAGATGTCTATGATGGGGGAGTTGAAGTATTTTCTAGGATTCCAAGTCAAGCAACTCCAAGAGGGCACCTTCATTAGTCAAACAAAGTATACTCAAGACATTCTAACCAAGTTTGGAATGAAGGATGCCAAGCCCATCAAGACACCCATGGGAACCAATGGGCATCTCGACCTCGACACGGGAGGTAAGTCCGTGGATCAAAAGGTATACCGGTCGATGATAGGTTCATTACTCTACTTATGTGCATCTCGACCGGACATTATGCTTTCCGTATGCATGTGTGCAAGATTCCAAGCCGACCCTAAGGAATCACACCTTACGGCCGTAAAATGAATCTTGAGATATTTGGCTTATACTCCTAAGTTTGGGCTTTGGTACCCTCGGGGATCCACATTTGATTTAATTGGTTATTCGGATGCCGATTGGGCGGGGTGTAAGATTAATAGAAAGAGCACATCGGGAACTTGCCAGTTCTTGGGAAGATCCTTGGTGTCTTGGGCTTCAAAGAAGCAAAATGCGGTCACTCTTTCTACCGCCGAAGCCGAGTACATTGCCGCAGGCCATTGTTGCGCGCAATTGCTTTGGATGAGGCAAACCCTGCGGGACTACGGTTACAAACTAACCAAAGTTCCTCTTCTATGTGATAATGAGAGTGCAATCCGCATGGCGGATAATCCCGTTGAGCATAGCCGCACTAAACACATAGCCATTCGGTATCATTTTCTTAGGGATCACCAACAAAAGGGGGATATCGAGATTGCATACATTAACACTAAAGATCAATTAGCCGATATCTTTACCAAGCCACTTGATGAACAAACTTTTACCAAACTTAGGCATGAGCTCAATATTCTTGATTCTAGGAATTTCTTTTGCTAAACTTGCACACATAGCTCATAAGTATACCTTTGATCATGTCTCTTTTATATATGCTATGACTAATGTGTTTTCAAGTATATTTCAAACCAAGTCATAGGTATATTGAAAGGGAATTGGAGTCTTCGGCGAAGACAAGGCTTCCACTCCACTCTACTACTCATCCTTCGCCGTCGCTCCGCTTCACTCTCCATCTTTGGTATAATTCTCACTCATATGTTTTATTTGCCAAAGGGGAGAAAGTAGTTAGAAGACGGGCCTATAGTTCATTCCAAGTATCCGTTTTTGGCGATTCATGCCAAAGGGGGAGAAAGTATTGGCTCAAAGCAAAAGGACCGCACCACCACCCTAATTTTTAAAATTAACGATTTTCAATTGGTAAATTTCAAATTGGTATCTTTGTGTTCTAAAGGGGGAGCAAGTAGTATTTTCAAAACTTGATATCTTAAAACCCTCTTGAACACTAAGAGGAGAATTGATTGAGGGGAAGTTTTGTTTTTAGTCAAAGGAAAAAGCATTTGAAACAAGGGGAGAAAATATTCAAATCTTATAAATGCTTCTCAAAATCTTATTCATTTACCTTTGACTATTTTGCAAAAGGACTTTGAAAAGGATTTACAAAAAGAATTTACAAAAACAAAACATGTGGTACAAGCGTGGTCCAAAATATTAATAATAAAGAAACAATCCATGCATATCTAGTAAGAAACATTTATTGGCTCAATTCCAAGCAACCTTTGCACTTACATTATGCAAACTAGTTCAATTATGCACTTTTATAATTGCTTTGGTTTGTGTTGGCATCAATCACCAAAAAGGGGGAGATTGAAAGGGAATTAGGCTTACACCTAGTCCCTAATTAATTTTGGTGGTTGAATTGCCCAACACAAATAATTGGACTAACTAGTTTGCTCTAGTGTATAAGTTATACAGGTGCCAAAGGTTCACACTTAGCCAATAAAAAGACCAAGTATTGGGTTCAACAAAAGAGAAAAGGGACAACCGAAGGCACCTCTGGTCTGGCGCACCGGACTGTCCGGTGTGCCACCGGACATGTCCGGTGCACCAGAGGACTCCAGTACAAACTCGTCGTCTTCGGGAAAATCCGGAGGCAACTCCACTATAATTCACCGGACTGTCCGGTGTACACCGGACAGTGTCTGGTGCTCCAAGGAAGAGCGGCCTCAGGAACTCGCCAGCCTCGGGAATTCGCTTCGGCTGCTCCGCTATAATTCACCGAACATGTCCGGTGTAACAGCGGGGCAACGGCTACTTCAGGCGCCAACGGCTACCTGCAGCGCATTTATTGCGCGCCAGCGCGCGCAGAGGTCAGGCATGCCCATGCTGGCGCACCGGACACTCTACAGTACATGTCCGGTGCGCCACCGGACATCCAGGCGGGCCCAGAAGACAGAGCTCCAACGGTCGGAACCCAACGACTTTGGTGACGTGGCTGGCGCACCGGACTGTCCGGTGTGCACCGGACTGTCCGGTGCACCATACGACAGCCAGCCTGCACCAAACGGCTAGTTTGGTGGTTGGGGCTATAAATACCCCCAACCACCCCACATTCAAGTCATCCAAGTTTTCCTACTTCAACTACTTACAAGAGCTCTAGCATTCAATTCTAGACACACCAAAGTGATCAAATCCTCTCCAAACTCCACACAACGCCCTAGTGATTAGTGAGATAGATTTGCTTGTGTTCTTTCGAGCTCTTGCGCTTGGATTGCTTTCTTTCTTCTTTGATTCTTCATTGCGATCAAACTCACTTGTAATTGAGGCAAGAGACACCAATCGTGTGGTGGTCCTTGTGGGAACTTTGTGTTCCAAACATTTGAGAAGAGAAAGCTCACACGGTCCGAGGGACCGTTTGAGAGAGGGAAAGGGTTGAAAAAGACCCGGCCTTCGTGGCCTCCTCAACGGGGAGTAGGTTTGCGAGAACCGAACCTTGGTAAAACAAATCCACGTGTCACACTCTTTATTCGTTTGCGATTTGTTTTGCACCCTCTCTCGCGGACTCGATTATATTTCTAACTCTAACCCGGCTTGTAGTTGTGATTGTTTTTGAGAATTTGAGTTTCGCCCTATTCACCCCCCCTCTAGGCGACTTTCAGTGTTCATTTGAGTTCTTGTTCTTGGATCGCTTTCTTCTTCTCCATTCTTGTTCTCAAGACACTTGTAATTAAAGCAAGAGACACCAAGTTGTGGTGGTCCTTGTAGGAATCTAAGTGACCTGTTTGATTAAGGAGAAAGCTCACTCGGTCTAGGTGACCATTTGAGAGAGGGAAATGGTTGAAAGAGACCCAGTATTTGTGACCACCTCAACGGGGAGTAGGTTCTCAAGAACCGAACCTCGGTAAAACAAATCACCGTGTCATCCGCTATATTTCTTTGGTTGATTTGTTTTCCCCTCTCTTTTGGACTCGGATTTATTTCTAACACTAACGCCGGCTTGTAGTTGTGCTTTAAGTTTTTAAATTTCAGTTTCTGCCTATTCACCCCCCTCTAAGCGACTTTCACCCGCGCCGAGTACTGGCCCTTCACGCGAGCATAATCCGGGGTGAGGCTAGATCTGTGGATGGCAAGGCAGATCTGGGGCGAAGGTGGAGGTCCCTTCCATGGAGACCGAGCGGGGTTTAGGGTGGATGCCTTCGATGGAGAGCGTGGATGCGGACGCGGATCTAGGGCGAAAGATGGCTGGGACATGGATCTGAGGCGGACGCGCTTGCCGAGGGCGCAAAGGGAGCTTGCTGCGACGTCCTCGGTGAGGACGCACCGAGATTGCCACGGATCGAGGGAGATTGCCTCGGGGGAGAGGACGCTTGCCGCGGAGCGCTTGCCGAGGGCGCGGGGAGATTGTTGCGGAGGAGGGGGCGCCTGCCAAGGGCCCGAGATTGCCACGGGGGAGAGGGCGCCTGCCCATGGCTCGGATTCGAGGGTGGGGATCCGCGCGGAGGGAGCGCGGGAGGGCGGAGGGACATGGCAGGCGTGTGGATGGGACGGCAGAACCGTGCACCACGGAAATGTGGACGCCTACGATAGACTCTTAAGGAGTAGTAGAGATACATAAGAGAACATATTTGTGCACATATGGTGCACATATTAAGACAACATCATCCATCTCAAATCTAATGTTTATAGTTGCTCTGTACATTTTACAAAGAACATAATTCTAAATGGTGGAGTGTAGCAGGGGCGAAGCCAACATTTCAGTTTAAGGGTGGCAAATCAGATTGAGGTGGTTGTTAGAAGATATTTTATATTATTTATATGATGATTAGCTTAAAAAGTCAGTAGCTTCTATGGAATTTTGGAAGGATTAGGGTGACATTGCCCCCACTGCCCTCCCTAGAATCGTCCAGGAGTGTAGTGGTAGAAGATGTTATCTATAAAATATAACAAATAATCAGAAATGTTAGATTTGAGATGAATGGTAATAATCTAATATATATGGCATGTGTACCAAACTCTCATGTGCACCAGATATGTTCTCTGTATATGAATAAAATATATAGAGAGAGCCAGAGCATTGCTTCTCTATATATAGTTAAGGGAGCTTTATGGTTCTCCCTTTGAGACAGCCCATGATATGCTACCGGCAGACCCAGCATTCTTAATTTATTGTTGGTTTTGTAAAAAAAAACTAGGATGATACGTAGCTAGGATTTTTATTTAGGAGGTCAATTTAATTTATAACTATAGTTGTAATGTCAACAAATAAAATATACATTTCATTGGTGTATAATAGTTGCTAGTCATAACCACATGTACATGTGTCAAGTTATAAATTAACTCTTTTATTTTAGTCATAGGTATACAAGTAAAAAAACCTTTTGCGCTCCCCCTTGTCTACGCCACTGATTGCAATGACAATATAATTAGAGTGCCTAATTCTGTCATTGCTTGAGAACTTCCATGGAAGACACCCGAGTACAGAAGTCACAAATATCCAACAAGTGCTGATCGACCTTTTTTTTTTGTCGATAGTTCATAATCATGCCAGAATCTATATACCAGCATCAACCAAATTAACCTAGCAATTGTGCCGTCTTTGCAGTTAACCTAGCAATTGAAATTACTCGTGCTTGGCAATACGCACAAATATATCTATCCTTTGAAATACAACATTGCGTGCTGGGCTTTTGCCCCCCTGACCAACCATTTGACAGGAACACCTCAGTCCTCAAATTTCCCCTCATCACACAGCAGGCCAGGGCAGCACATCTGATGCCAACATGAACGATCCAAACCTGTTGATGACTTTATCACTCCAAAGCTTAACCATTCGATGAATCTTGGAAACTTTGAGACCGTTGGGATTCGGCATCAATCCCTTTGAGACCATTTGATCCATCAGTGCGAGTGCATCGCCAAGCCCTTATCGCTGCTTCGTATGCAGGCAGGGGCATCTGGCTAGCACGCCCTAGCGCATACATCTCCTTGGGCCCATAGCTAAGCTATGGGGATGGAGAAGAGGGGGTCCGCTGGAGCTCATGATGGGCTCGAATTTGCTGCGTTTCTTTCTGGGCCTACGGTGCTATCCGCGGCCTCGCCCTCCCCGCTGGTGAAATTCTTCAGGGCCGGCTTCGACGGGCGCTGGCGCTGATCGTCAGCATCGGCTGATGGCAGGAGAAGTGAATACGAGACAGCTGCCGCCACCGGCCGGTGCACGCGTCGCTGTCACGGTGTCGACATCCGGTGGCACGGTTCCATAGAGAGCAAGGCCCAGTCGTCTTCACTTCTTTTGGTATCCCGATCGTTTTAGAATTTTTTTAGATGACGATGTCCCATTCGTCCGATGGGTCCAAACTGTGCGGCCTTCTTCTATTGCGTGCGGTGCAGTGCAGCCTCTACCTCTACAAGTATATTCGCTGGAGCGTGCGCTGATAGATCCTGATTGGCGGAGCAGGGGAAAAAAGAAAAGAAAAAAAAATCCTTTTCCTATTGACTTTTTCCCATGATGGATACAAAAAAAGGCTTGACAATAAGAAACTTTGAGCACGACAAGAGTCCTTTCCTGTCACGCCTGCCATATCTGGCTTGTCCAAACAAACCTCATCAGACTCGATACAACACGAATCGGTGTCGACTCCTGACTTGTAATAGTCGTTATCGACCATAGTGATATCAACCTCGATTGGTTCAACCTGTAGTGAACCAATCCGATATCGATACCTATCCGCACTTGTCGGTAACGACCACAATTAGAGACATTGAGTGTTTTAGATTGGTTCATACGTGTGCCACGTTATCTAGTAGTTTTGTAACAATTTAAAGTCCAAAAAAATACTAAAAAACCATATAGTCTGATCTATAATTTATACTTTTATGTATTTATTTTTATTTTTAAATTATGAAAATTTATTTAAAGAACATATATTTTCAATTAATGTGCTTGAGTTATGCAACGACTGATTTGTTGTTTTGTGTTATCTAATTTTACTTGCTTAATTATATAATGAGATATATTTCAATTTCAATGAATTACAACATTTCATGTCGGTTAAAAGAGTTAAGCAGTGATGAGGTGGTTGTAGATTGATGGTAAAGGTTATGCACTAGAATCTTATCGAGAGCTATATTTTTTTCTTTATAAAGAATCTTTACACAACGACATATAAGAAATAAGACGATACCCCTGATATATGATTAATATGATGTAAAGTTTTATATTATTTCTTTTAATATCTCAAGGATTTTTAATAAACATAAAGAATACAATATTGTAAATGTCATTGAGAACTAAAAAGTTTCATAAAAATAAAGAGGTATAACTTTTAAAGGTACACCATTTTAATCCTTTTGCTTAATGCTATTTTAGCCTTTTCTTTGTTGATCCAGAGAGAGAGAGAGAGAGAGAGAGAGAGAGAGAGAGAGAGAGAGAGAGAGAGAGAAACAAGTGATAGTAAATAGAAGATATTTTAAATTAAATGTCAAATAGGAAAACAAAAAAATCTCTTGTATTAAATAGGGAATTTTTTTTCAAAGGAGATGCCACGTTCACATGGGAGTATTCGAGGCAAATACTTTCCAGCGCAGTGTTTGGTCAGATTATAATATTGCTTACCTTTTGCAGGTCTTGATCAGACATGGTGCGAGGCTACCGGCTACGTGGGTGGTTGTCGCCAACGTGGAATCTGGGTGCAGTATGCCACGTCATTCTATATGTCACTACGTACTCCAGATCACAGCAGGAGGAGAGCGGGCAGAGTAGTCCATGGAAGCCAGGACACGAGACGGTCCCGTGGCGCCACGCCGCCGACACGGTCAGGCCGGTGGCGAGAGCGCTCGCCTTGCGTGTGGGACAACGTTCTTGGGACGCTTACTTGTGTTGCAGAGCCACAGGGAACGACCACTGTGGCAGAGCCCGCAGAGGCAGCGCTGCTTGTGTTGTGTTGCACGTGTTTGGAGACGGATTTGATAGCCTACCAACCACGTCACCGTGCGTGCAGGATTGATTATTCAGCCTTGCACTGCACCACTGTCAATCTGTCAGGCCACGGCACAACGTGATTTTGTCTACATACAGTACGGCCAATCGTGTTTTGCCAGGATCTCTTTTTTCTGATTGATCTCTGTGATCCAGTGACTGGAGCGGCAAGTGGCAAACTGGCAAATCAAAAAAATCACCGCGCTCCGAGTAGCATGCGATAATGCACAAAGTAGGGCTGGGCATTCGGTTTTTTTTAAAAAAAATTTGGTTCGGTTTTTCGGTTTTCTAGACATTAGAAACCAATCGGTTTTCTAGAAAATGAAAACCGAGAACTTCGTTTTTTCGGTAAAAACCGAATACCAAACTTATACTCAAAACAACACATACAACAAGTTTATATGATAGATTACACATAATTTTAAAAAGTAAAAATTATATAGGTACAAATATTTAGAGATATATCATACATCACATATAAATAAGTGAATACCAATTTAATTGCTTCACACATTTAGTTCACATAATCGAAAAGTCAAATTTTAGAATTGATAAAGTTTGGTATTCAGTTTTTTTGGTATTTCGGTTCGGTATACGGTGAAAACCGATTACGATACCGAAAACCGAACTTTTGAGATACAAAAATCGAAACCGAACCGGATTACCGAAAAAACTGAAATTTCGATACGGTTCGGTTTTCGGTTTATGATAAAAAAAAGTGCCCACCCCTAGCACAAAGTGTGTGTTTGGCTGTGTGCGTGTCGGTACGGGTGGCCACTTTAAAACCGAAAACTGAATTCAATACGATCTATTCGAGTTTTTTTTAGTTCGTATTAGATTCCTATATGTACTCGATATAGGTTCGAGTTCGGCTCCTAACATTTAAATCCCGAATACACCGAATAACCTGAAATATAAAAAATATCTGGACATGTGATGATTTTATTATGTGATTTGTGAATTAATTAGCTAAAAATTATGATGTTATCTTAACCGTAGTGTATATATATTTTATATACTATTTTTTACGGTCACTTGTTGTGATAATAGTATTTATAATCAATTATTCATTGTATATATTTAACAAAAGATACTAATCTCTCTACTATTTATGTCTATTCAATAGACCGAATAGACCTAACCGTAATTCCAGGTCTATTTGGGTTCGATTCCTATTTTTTTTTAAAAAATCGGTTCTCATTTTTTAACCCGAAATTTCACAAAACCAAGTAGACCGAACCGAATTTCCCAAATAGACGGAATACCCAGCACTACATGTCGGGTTGAGCCGCGCCTAGGTGACACCTTGCAAGTTGTCGGGTACCCAGGAACGAGGTACTCGGAGTAAGCATATAATCCCTGCTATGGCCCAGCAAGCCAGGACCTTGCCAAACAAGGTCTGTAAGGTAGGACGACCAAGTCCCTGCCAAGCAGTTCTGCGAGGCGAAACAACTGACCAAGTACCTAGAGAGCAAGGTATTCAAGGCAGGGAGCGACCGAACAGGTACCCGCCGAGCGAGCCAGAGTTTTGGACCAGAGCCGCAAGCATACATCGACCACAGAAGGATGTGTCACAATGAGCCAACACGATAGCCATCGGCACGACTATACGCCCCTTTCTTATACTATGAGCATACCATGATGCTTGATGGGACGAAGCAGCCCCGGTCAGAGGCGGCCTCAACACCGAACTCTCCACAGTAGCTAGTATGTTAGAAGAGACACGACAGGGCACCATACCGAATAGGCGAATGCATGTGCACGGAAGGACGACGTAGGGCCCACGACGAAAAGAGAAGGTTGTGCCATATAAATAAGCCCCGAAGCTGAACCACGAGACCCACCACATGTCATTCAGGGACGTCAACCACGAACTCGCAACAACAACAGGTGTGAGAGACGACACCATACCAGAAAGCACTATTTCGCATGACCAAGAGGAGGGGCCCACCGTGAGAACCAAAGGACTCTCTCTCTCTCTCTCTAAGAGAGACATCAATGTAGCCTGCCCCTTATAAAAGGGAAGGCCCCTCTTCCTCTCGCACTCAAGCACACTTGTGGTAACATTGAGAGCACCTAGAGGGGGGGTGAATAGGTGATCCTGTAAAACTTAAACTTTAATGCCACAAAACTTGGTTAGAAGTTAGCACAATAAAGCCAAGTGGCTAGATAAGAGTCTTTGCAAGACACGATAACCACAAGAAGATCAATCACAGATAGACACAGTGGTTTATCCCGTGGTTCGGCCAAGTTCAACACTTGCCTACTCCACGTTGTGGCGTCCCAACGGACGAGGGTTGCAATCAACCCCTCTCAAGTGGTCCAAAGACCCACTTGAATACCACGGTGTTTTGCTTTGCTTTACTATATCCCGTTTGCAAGGAATCTCCACAACTTGGAGCCTCTCGCCCTCACACTTTGATTTTCACAAAGAAGCACGGAGTAAGGAAGGGATGAGCAACACACACAAGACACGAAATCAGAGCGACAACACGCACACAAGTCGCAACAAGAGCTCACAACACAACTCGACGAGTTCACAACTCAAATGGAGCTCTAATTGCTATCACAAAGAATCAAATGCGCGAAGTCGAAGTCTTGGTGCTTAGGAATGCTTAGAGAATGTTTGGTGTACTCCTCCATGCGCCTAGGGGTCCCTTTTATAGCCCCAAGGCAGCTAGGAGCCGTTGAGTGCATTTCAGGAAGGCAATTCTTGCCTTCTGTCGCCTGGCGCACCGGACAGCCCGGTGCAGATTTCTTTCCTTCTTTGGCAAAGCCGACCGTTGGCGTTTTGGAGCCGTTGGCGCACCGGACGCTGTTCGGTGCACACCGGACAGTCCGGTGCCCCCTTCCGACCGTTGGCTCGGCCACGTGTCTCGCGCGGATCGCGCGGCCGACCGTTGGCCCGGCCGACCGTTGGCTCACCGGACAGTCCGGTGCACACCGGACAGTCCGGTGAATTATAGCCGTACGCCGTTAATCACTTCCCGAGAGCAGCAAGTTCGCCTGAGTCAGTCTGGCGCACCGGACACTGTCCGGTGCACCACCGGACAGTCCAGTGCACCCAGACAGAGCTGACTTTGGCTGAACAAAGCCGTCTTTAATTTCAACTTGTTTTTTCCTGTTTCCAGCACTTAGACACAATACATTAGTCTCTAAAACAATGTACTAAGTCTGAGAAACATACCTTTATACTTGATTTGTACTTTGTCCACCATTTAACACTTAGACACTTGTGTTGGACACTAAATCACCAAAATACTTAGAAATGGCCCAAGGACACATTTCCCTTTCAAACACGCTCTAAACAATACTATGATCAGCACTACACTGGAGTAGAGTGTAAACCTGAACCAGTATAATCCTTTGTCTTAGATCTCTCATCGAGTCCCAATGATTCATCATACGGAGTGAGTCCAGCTAGCACCCCTGCCGAACATAAATTTTATTTTCCCCCCGGTTCCTGAAACCACGACAAAAGTATAATAAGCTGGTGTAGGTGGGCTATCCCAAAACATTTTGTGAGGGTAAGAGATGGAGCAAATATTAAATATGTAGCTTATATCATGGAAAAATTATTGTACCAGTTGTTTTTTAGTTAGCTATATATGACTGATATGGACTATATTATTATGGGGTTTTCGGATATACGCCATTATGAAAACCGAGTATTCTAAAGATGCTATTATAATTCGTGATATTCGGTAGTTGCCATTATTCAATCAAACATTTTGGTCCGTACCATTATCTATATTCGCGTGTACATGACTCGCTCGAGAAGACGAAAATGCCCTTATCAACTTCCGTCTACCTTCGGTTCTAGCCTCCAACACGAAGGGTTAACATGGAACACACCCTTTACCCTCCCCTTCGTCGTCGTCCCGACCTCCATCCTCACCGTCGTTGTGGCCTCGGTCTCGAACGTTAGCGCGGAGTTCAGGCAACGGTAGGCGCTTGCGTGGTGGGAGGGCGTCAGGAACTCATATGAGCCACCCAACAATGGGTATGGGGACGAGGTCTTGTCGCCATCGCCAGCGTCGATGCCACGATCATGGTGGGGCATGGCGCATGCTCTGTCATCAGCAGCAACAGAGGGTTTGGAACTAGGGAGGAAGAAGCGCAGGAAAGAAGAAATGTAAAAAGGGTGCATGTGCGAAAATAGCATTTTTTGAGTCAATAATGACAACTATAGGATATCACAAATTATAATGCATTTTTAGAATACTCAATTTTTATAATGATATATATATCTGAAAAACCTTATTATTAAACTTGCTATGACCTAGATCTGGCACTGCTCATAGTTCTGTGATATGCCGAAAGTTTCTAAAGGTTATGGGTTTATGGCTCCTGGCCAAACGGCCGCACCCCACCTCGAAGTGGCGGAAGGCGAGAAGAAGAGAGTTCTATCCTATTTTGGTTTTTTTTTTGCTCTACATTTTTTTGGCCTTTTTTGCTTTTGCAAGGAAAAAGGTGATCTGACCCCACGAATCGGTGGTCGTTAACTCGTTATCCTGCCAACAAAGTCGTGTGACCTATATTAAACTGGATTATATAATAACGGAGTAAAGAAACAGGGTCTAAATAGGATATTTTAGGACTATGAGACGACTAAGGGTCTGTTCGTTTCGCAGTGAATGGAGGGGTAGAATAAATCTGGCTTGGATTCATTCAATAATTACTATAAATTTTGGAGATTTGGAATTAATCCTGGTCTGTTCCAGCAGAAACGAACTGGCCCTAAAGGAATCAAATAGAGTAGGAGACATCATTTAGGGCATGTTTCGTAATAGTAGATTGATTTGGAGGGATTTTATAGCGGAAGTGAATCTATCTGTCTAACGAAAATCGTTTGGCAATCCGTCTATAAAGTGTTTTTTAAGAAGTTGAAGAGTGGAGAGGAGATTGTAAATGGAAGGAACAGGTTTTTCTAGGCTACCCACTCTCCCACTCTCTCGTTCAAAACATAGGCTAGTTTCATTCTACTCCTATCACGGAGCAGTTCAGTTTTTTTACAGTTTATCTACGTGAGTGTGGTTTTCGTTAGGAACAAAGCTAAGAGAGCTCTACCAAGAGTGGACCCGAATTGGTTTATAGAAATTAAGGTGGTTCTAAATATATCAATTTATGCTCTAGTCTATAGAAACTGGATTCTTAGTTTTTTAAAAACAAAAAGTTAGTTTTCTATAGCTAAAACTAGTTTATAAAAATTAAGGTGGTTCAAAACACTATTAAGTAGTTTATTTTTATAAATGAGTTTTTATAAACCGGAGATAGATGAATTTTAAAAAACAGATCACTTCCAAACAAGGTCTCAGTGGCCCATAAAACTGTCTCTAGTACATGATGTAAAATATGAGACAGAATTATTGGTGACATCGTTTAATACTGTTTACAGTGAGAAGTTTGAAACAGAGAATGAGGTAAGAGATAACAAGGTAAAACCAGACATCTCAGTATTAAGGAAAAATGATGAAGTAAATAGTATAAATCGTTGCAGAAACCATCGAACCAATCAGTCCTGGTTCTAGAGCAACTCTCATCCTCACTCCCCCCCCACTCGCCCGCATCTTCCGGTCTTCCCCATGGCGTCGAGCGACCTCGCCGAGAGCCTCCTCCCCGGCGGCGGGGGCGGAGCCTCCGCCTCACATGACGAATACGAGGAGCGCGCGTACGATTCCGAGGACAAGATCTCCATCGCCGTCTCGGATTCCGACGGCGAAGACGACGGCACGCCGGCGTCGCGCCCGCCCTTCTCGTGGCGGAAGCTCTGGCGCTTCACGGGCCCGGGTTTTCTCATGTGCATCGCGTTCCTGGACCCGGGCAATCTGGAGGGGGACCTACAGGCGGGCGCCGCGGCGGGGTACCAGCTGCTGTGGCTGCTCTTGTGGGCAACGATCATGGGCGCGCTGATGCAGCTGCTCTCCGCCCGGCTCGGCGTGGCCACGGGGAAGCACCTCGCCGAGCTCTGCCGCCAGGAGTACCCTCCCTGGGCCACTCGCGCGCTCTGGGCCATGACGGAGCTCGCGCTCGTCGGCGCAGACATACAGGAGGTGATTGGCAGCGCGATTGCCATCAAGATCCTCTCGGGGGGTGCCGTACCGCTCTGGGGTGGCGTCGTCATCACCGCGCTCGATTGGTAAGTTTGCTTCGCTCTCGGTTTTGAACCTCCAAAGTGTTGGTAAATTATTTTTCCCGTCCATAATCATTGAACTGACCTGCTTTCTTCTCGTGACGAGTAAAATATACGAGCAACTTTGTCATTTTTGTTGACTGCTTTGGTGTGGGGGTGACGGATAGCAAATTCCTTCCCTGTACGTGCTTTTCCCCCCTCTAATTGATTGAATTGAATCTCTCTGTCTACTCCTCACTTCTCCTGAACTGGAAGTTATAAATTTATGTGGTGTTTCTGCTGCTGTGTTGATGAAGCGAATAGATTTATTGCTTTCTTCTGTTAGGCATCATCAAATGGCATCTCAGGAAAGTTCATGCCTCATGTTGGCAGGATCAAGTGTTTTTGTCCGTTCTTTTTACCTTAACTCCTTCTAATCGGATCTCTGCCTTGGATTCTTTGGTCCGGTCTATTATTAGGTAATATAAAGTTCCGCGTCCTTTGTTGTGGTGTGCTTGGAGTCAAATCGATTTTGAGTGGGATCACTCCTCTTGTTGGCTTTCTGGTGTTCCTTTGCTGCTTTTGGGAGCATTGTTTTTGTTTATCTGTTCAATTACTTGATGATGGGCATGATGGCTACCGTGTGTCATCGGATAACATCTTTTACTCTGCTGAGTACACCTGTTTTGGACGCAGGAAAAAATCAGTACGAATGCATCCCTTGGATTAAAAATTGCAGTTCTCTGGTGATTATCTGCTTCCTGAGCAGCTACAAACTGTAGCACTTGTACTGGTTTGCTGTAGCTTGGGGAGATGCTGATGTGCTGCTCGCTGATCGAATTAGGTTGCGTTTTGACTTTGTTGCTGTTTGCGTACTCTGCTTGCTCAGTTGCTCTCTGCTAGTAGAGCATGCTTCATCTGTTGGCGATGGCAGCATGATTGTGGCCTGCAGGCTGCTGAGAATTTCCCAACGGTTCACATATTTATTTATGCTTATTGGTTGGTTTAATATTTTTTCCTCTCCAGTTAGAGACTTGTACCCATGATCTCGGATTATTCATTAAACTATGGACATATCCTGACCTTGTCTATACTATCCGTACACTGCTACTTGCTGCCTATCTTCTACCCTGGCCTGGTCAAGCCTTCTGCTTTCAGCATTACTGGTTGTTGAACAAGATTAGGCGCTTTTAGAATATGAGATTGGCAACGGTGAAAGTAACAGAAAGAATTAAATATAAGAGTTCTGCTAAATAAATCGTCTAGTGATGATGAAATGGCAGCAGTTTGTCTTTTGTCTGGTACTCTATGGTTATCTCTTTTTCTATTGACCGTCTATGATTATCTGATGGATTTAGCAGAACTGATACATTTGACTCATGGTATTTCCCTGATGCCAGCTTCATCTTTCTCTTCCTGGAGAATTATGGCGTGAGGAAACTGGAGGCATTTTTCGCTGTACTGATTGCAACTATGGCTGTTTCATTTGCGGTTATGTTTGGTGAAACAAAGCCTAGTGGCAAGGAACTTCTGATCGGTAACTCTCACTATAACATGTCGGCAAAATCTTTTCCTTTATGCTGTATATCCTTGGGAATCTAAGGAGTTTGCTCATTTCATATTTTATACAGGTTTGGTGGTTCCAAAATTGAGTTCAAAGACAATTAAGCAAGCGGTTGGAATTGTGGGCTGCATCATCATGCCTCACAATGTTTTCTTGCATTCAGCACTAGTGCAGTCCAGGAAGATTGACACAAACAAGAAATCTCGTGTTCTAGAAGCAGTTTACTACTATAACATCGAGTCAATTCTTGCACTCATCGTGTCCTTCTTCATTAACATCTGTGTCACAACTGTTTTTGCCAAAGGATTTTATGGGTCTAAACAGGCTGACAGTATAGGTCTTGAGAATGCTGGGCAGTACTTACAAGAAAAATATGGAACTGCATTCTTTCCCATCCTCTATATCTGGGCTGTTGGTTTGTTAGCATCTGGGCAGAGTAGCACAATTACTGGCACATATGCAGGACAGTTTGTTATGGGAGGTTTCCTTAATCTTCGATTGAAGAAGTGGCTACGGGCAATGATTACTCGAAGTTTTGCCATTATTCCAACTATGATTGTGGCTTTATTTTTCGATACTGAAGATCCTACTATGGACATTCTGAATGAAGCACTCAATGTTCTTCAATCCATACAGATTCCGTTTGCTCTAATTCCTCTCATCACCCTCGTTTCAAAGGAGCAAATCATGGGGTCGTTCGTAATTGGTCCCATCACCAAAGTAAGTTTTTCTTTGAGTTTTGCTTATGGAAATCCGTGTTTGCAGAGAGTTAAATAATGATCAACTGACTGTTGCTACTTGAGACCATGGTACTGTTATTCCATTGCGTCATGGCGTGTCAACATCTGAAAGAACTAGAAGCTGGAGTCTTTAGTTTATTTTCTTTATAGAAGAATCCTTAGTTTCAGTTGTCTGCTCTTCTTTAACTTATATATTTTATCAAATCGAGATGCCTTAACATGATTTTTTTAGTGTTTCATACCATGGAACTTAGGCTACCTACTGAGTATCGACATGTTATCACATATACCATTGCCCTGTCATTGGGACTCCGTATATCTATATATGGTTTGCCTACCTATGAAGCGATTGTAGATGTTTTATTTTGCTACTTTGCTATAATTTGTCTGCTGGTATGAAGCTCATTTGAACTAGTTTAGTAACACTGCTCATCCAAATGTGCTGTATTGATTCATTTTACGCTCTCATCAGGTGATTAGCTGGATTGTTACGGTATTTCTGATGCTTATCAACGGGTATCTTATACTATCTTTCTACATTACTGATGTCCGGGGTGCATTGCTTCGCTCAAGCTTGTGTGTTGTGTTGGTTGTTTACCTTGCATTCATCGTCTATCTTATTGTGCGAAATACTTCGCTGTATTCTCGCCTTTGCTCATCAACGTCAAAGAGCTCGTGAGCGTTTCAACATCGTCATCTGCTGCTTTGATGGGCTGGAACAGTGCTGTAGATCCATGCAAAGCTTGTGCTGCTGCTTATTTATTGGCTTCAGAGAAGACTATGTATGCTGTATGCATATCCCGTGTATGCTTGTATTTATGGGATATTTGGTAGTGGGGCTTCTTCCCTTTTAGGATGCTATATTCACCTCCAGGCACACGTTGCAGATAGATTTCTTATTTCTGAGGTTTATGGCGATGTGAAAAGACTACTGGCAAAAAAACTGGCATTGCTGTTCCTCCTGAAACTGAGCAGATGAAATTTACTGAATGATCTGTAAAGCTCGATGTTGCAGTTCTGAATTCCAGGAGCTCAATGCATATTCTGCTGAAGCTTGAATGGAATGTCGTGCAAGATATGAATGAGTTGTACTTTGTGATCTATCTTAGAGCAATTTGGTGGACATGAATCATAAGGGGATATATTGGGAGAAATCTCATTGTTATTCATTTTAAATAGCAAGGAGATTCCAAATGAAATAGCAATGGGATTCCTCCCCACGATCCTCTCGTGATTCCTATCCATCAAATCAGCCTTTAGAGTTTGTTCGATTATTTTCAATCCATATGGATTGTAGGTAATTAATATGGATTGTGAGAGATTTTAATTTACTAGAGATTAAAATCTTCTCAATTCTCCTCAACCTCCATAGATTTTAACTTATTAGAGTCTGTTCGGTTATTTTCAACCCGTAAGTTGGCATAGGCACCAGGGATTGATGTGATCGTGTGAAAGGCGTCTCATACTCTCATCTTTGTGTCGGCGTGCGCGCGCAGAAGCGTCTGTGTCAGTGTGTCACACAGTTCTGTTCCAACTTAATTAAAGATATAATACTAATTTCTATATATTACTATATATTAAACGTATATTACTATATATATGGTGAGCTGCTAAGTTATATGTGTATATGTTTCCTGACAGTGCGTTGACCTTATATTTTTTGATGTTGTGTGTTGACCATATAATTTATGATGCAATGTAGAACGCATCACCAATCCACATAAATATTTACGTAAAAATTAAATTTGCATTGAGGAATAAAACAATTTTAGTTAAATACTATCACTACCACAAGTTACGTGCACGCAGGTTACGCGCCACTTTACTAGTACAAATCTTGTATGTAAACATAACTTTCTTTTTCTGTGTACCAAACATGTTTTCAGAATAGCATTTAACCTTTTTTTTTCAAAAGAAATATTTTTAACTAAATGTTAAATCGGTTTTAGGACAATTCAAACTATTTTGGAATCCATTGCATCCTATTTCGTTCAGTCTAATTTACAAGGAATTTGTATGTCAATATTCAAACTTTATAATCTTGGGTCGAACATGCAATTCCATCGAAAAGAAAAAAAAATGTGTGCTCAAATACTAAGAAATAATCAAGGGCTGTTTGGGAGAGCTCTGCCCTAGTGTAGCAGCAACATTCACATGGTGTAGTTTTATATCATGTCGCAACTGAGGTGAGAACTGATGAAGCAGCTTTCTGTCCTCTGTTTTTCTCCGGCAAATGTAGCGAGAGCCTAAACATCAAAGACTAAATTCATACATATACAAACAAGGTACGTATCGTGCTTCAAGAGTAATGTTAAGGGTGATACTTTAGCTAAACTACTACAAATGATTCCTAATGCTCCGTTTGGATGTTGGAATTGGAGATGGTGGAATTGAATTGGATCCAATACCAAATCAGCCTGGCTTTGGAAATCGGATCCAATACCAAATTCAGTTCAATTCCGAGCAAATCAGAGGGTGGAGGGTCGGAATTGGAGAGTGGAGGCGTGTGTAGAGTTGAATACCGGCTGGAATTTGGTGGATTTCCAATTCCAAATACTGTGACCATCCAAACACCAGAATTCGGGTTTGCCAATTCCAATTCTGAATTCCGAGTCTAAATTCCAACATCCAAACGCACTGTAAGCTAATTTGCAATGGAGCGGAGATAAGCTCAACTTCGGTTTATGTGTTGACGTTAGTAGAACCACAAACGACTCCCGAGTAATTTGGATATTGAACCCGCATTGAGTAGGGTTATAAAAAAACAACAAACTTTAGGGCTAGTTTGGTAACTCTAATCTCCGGGGATTGAGAAATAAATTAGTTCATTTCTGTCTCAATCCTGTAGGGCTTGTTTCCAAACTCCACTCTTGCGCCAATCTAGTATGGTTTGTCAGATAACAATCTAGTGGAGATGTGAAAAAATCTACCAGGAGAGGATGTGCATCTGAAGAGGTGGCTTCCTCAATCACGTGCTATTGGAAATGAAGATTGTTTGGAAAAAATAGAATTATCAAACTAATCCTGAGAGCGGGAATTATCGGTTTTTTGAGTTTCGGATGGGGATTTACATGAAAGAATGAAGAAGGAAGCTTGTCCTAGTGGTGGGTTAGAAAGTAGGCGAAGTAATGAGGCGACTAGGAAGGTATTGATGAAGTGAGAGTGCGGAGAGTCAAAATGGCAATACAATGACCACCCATTTAACATAAATTAATAAGATGGTGGGATAGAGAAGCGAATGATGTGTCAAGTTGGCTTCTCTGCGGAGGAGAGCAGAACAGAGCATAGTGAAGGTGTGGAAGAACATAATAGAATGCATTACGATCATGAAAAATTGTTGTTCTTCGAGTGTAAGGGTAGAGATAGTATTTTTTTTTTAAAAAAAAATCAAACTCCTAGCTCCGTATATTATAATCTCTAGTGGACTGATCGTGGTCTTTGTCGTCTAACATACCGCGCGTATACTGCACTGCAGTACTGTGGTAGCCTCGTCACAGCTATACAGGCCTGATTCAGAAGCTCTGACAATGCAGCCTCGTTCCATGAACCCTGTACTGTACTCCCATCCGTCGCCTGCAATTTCCATGGAAACACCAATGGCATGAATGCATGCAGACACAACCATACGGGGAGAGACTTCACTGCCGAGTGCCGAGCAACGAGAAGCCAAGGAACAAGTCGTAGGAAAGCAACAAACCTGGGCACCTCAGCCTCCGTCATATTATTATTATATATCCTCCGTCCGGTACTCCTTTCCGGTCATCTCGATCGCCGGTTCGCCGTCAACGTCTGGACTATCGTAAACAGACGATGGATAGATTCATTCATTCAGAGTCTTTCTTCTTCCCCCCCCCCCCCCCCCCCCACCCCCCCGCAGGCCGCCTGATGATCCGGAGCCAAGGGCGAAAGCCGGAAAGCGGAAAGGTGGCACCCATCTGCTGCCGTTGCCGGCACGCGGGTTCTAACGTGACGCACGCCCCGGCCCCCGAATGGTGGTATTCGTGCGAGTCACGGATGGATGATGCTAACAGAACCGGAGAAGGACAGCATTGTGCGCGAGGCCTGCCGTCCTGGACGCGGTCTTATTAGTCAACAGGTCAGTGGAGATAGCGATGGCCAGGACTTGACGAGTACGTAACACACACACACACACAACAGACATGACCAATTTGATGATCATAAGTAGGTATGTTCATGTATTTTAACAACAATAAATCTAATAATTAGTTGTTATCTAACATTAGAGACAACGATGTTAATTATAGCCAAAAAGATATTCTATGTTGGACCTGATATTCACTCTTCAAATCTTGTCTCAAGTTAGAGCATATCCAAGGAGATGGAGAATGTTAGAGTGGACGCACTAACCAATTCAAACCAAAAGCTTAACCTATTAGGAGAAGGTCGACAATCCACTTATACACTTTAACAAAGAACGCGCAAGGAAACCAAGGAGATAGAGAGCACGCAAGGAAGTTGTCGATGTTTAGCACCGGCAACACACTACAGGATGTACCACGTAGCGCTTTTATGGTTAGCGAGATCGACGATAGCTTGATGGTTCGGTGCAAAGCACGACATGACTCAAAGATCTATACAGGTTCGGGCCACCGAGATACGTAATACCCTACATCATGTGTGCCGTCGAGATGGTATTGCTCTCGGTTTTGAGGTTACAGAGTAAATGAAAACTACAATCTTGCTAAGCCTATCAGAGGATCCAATCGTGTTATAGGGGTCCATAACCGCCTTATATATATCTGACGGGGTTAGGGTTACATGATTGAGCAGATCGCTATCGCTACGCCTACATCTATGGAGCCGACTCCGACTAACACCCAAGCGTGTGATTCTGTTAGCTTATCTTCACTTATGCATGTGCGGGAATTGGTTACGGAGCCTTTATGCCCACGTCTTCGAGCTCCACATCATCCTCCTCTAGTTTGGGTTGACTGATTAGCCTACAAGGCCTGTCTATTCCACCCATCGAGGTCCTTTGACAACCCACAAACTGAATCCAGGTCATGGAGACCTAGGGGATATCTACCCCCCCCCACACACAAAAAAGCCCTTGAACGTCATCCTCCTTGGGCACCATCTTTGGAGGATAGCAAATGCGTCTATATAAGGAAACATGTATGTCAAAGACTAGCCATCATGGTTTTGTACATAAGCGATTATTTTATAGGTTAGCAATGAACTTGTGGTGCCATTGTCCTAATAGCCTTACTCGCAAGCCTAAAGGCGAGTATTTAGACTTGTTTGGAGAAGTTCCATGTGTCCAATATGGTGTTGAAGTCTCTATTGTTGATTTTTGGTGTTACAAGGCAGAGCACTGAGCTCTCATGCTTATGTGAATAAAATACGCATAGAGTTCGCTTGGGTTTTTATAAGACCTGTCCCTTTATATTGTCAACGGAGCGAAGGCTGTTGTTACATGGATATTTTTACGAGGTGTGTTATTCCTAGCCTTCGAATGTGGGTCGCTTCGTGTGTGTCAGTACCCTCAATCAGGGGTACCCTCTTCTACAGCATAAAGACGCCGCACTCGTGCAACACCTCAAGGCCACATGGAGAATGGCGCCCAATCCCACCACATGGGCAGGTCCAAGGGCGCCACGTGGCAAGGAAAGGTAGTACATCCCAGTATTACCGTTGGGTCCAGACCTCCACAGAAGGACACCGGACCCCTATACGTACAAGTCCAGGGCCCCCCAAGAAGGCACGCTGGGTCCCTTGGGAGGGCCCCAGTGTCCCCCTCCGAGTAAGGTCCGAGCATTAGCAAGGTCCCGGGACGAGAAGGACCCTGGCATAAGTAGGGGTCCAGTGCTGGCACATGTCCAGGCCTTACCCTGTGCTCCCCGCTGCTGCCGCGTGGCTTGTGGCCCGTGACATAAGCCAACGGGCCGAGCCTGACGTAAAGCCCACAAGGCCGTGCAGCCTCTGCATTTATTGCGGAGAGGACGCGTCGCCTTCCACCACGCTAACGGGCGACGTGCCCTCCCAGCATTTAATGCGTCCTGTCCAATCTGATGGCAGACGACGTCAGGGTCATCCAGTAGGCAGCGCGCCTGACCAGTCTGTTAGCAAACAGTACGCCCGTGCCGAGCGGCACAATGTACTCATCATACCTTCTACAAGAAGCCTCCCCTGCACGCCGAGGATACGCAGATCTCGGGTGTCAGGGCACTAGAAGATCGCCCCAGCAGCAAACATTTGTGGCTCCAAGTGCTGTATTCACTATGTCCCTGGGCCCGCATGTCGGGGCTTAGTACCTTTGTGCATGCCCCCTTCAGCTATAAAAGGGGAGACATGCAGCGTTACAAGATAGATCCAATCTTAGGCTCACTCAGACACTCACAAGTTCATACAAGCTCTCAAGCAATTCATCACACAGTGGAGTAGGGCATTACGCTCCGGCGGCCCGAACCACTCTAAACCCTCGCGTGCTCTTGTGTGTTCATCCACCAGTCTCGTAACAAGCAAAACGCTTAGGCCCCTCCTCTTCTTAGGATTTAGGGCGGGTGCAATCCGCCACTCGGCCGGAGAGATTTCCTCTCTGACATTTAGCGCGCCAGGTAGGGGCTCTAGGCTTGAAGTTTTTGCTTGTTTTCTCGCTTAGCATGATGGTACGGATCATCGAGCACCGCGCCGAAACTTCAGAAGATTTGGTGATGGAGCAAGAAGTTGCATCCTCCGCGCCGCGAGTACCCGACCATCCTGAGTCTGGGGCTGCTGCTGTACACGCCATGCAGCAGCACACGCCAGCACAGGTGTCCCGAGCTCCGTCAAGGGCAGCGCCTATGGCGCTGTCTGTGGCCAGGGAGTTGCTACGCCACCCCCTAGCTCCACGGCTTCACTAGGGGCCATGAAGCAGTGGCATGACGACGTTGACCGGTTACTCGGCATGGCACATTCTACCTCAACCAGGTCCAGGCCTCGGTCATCCCGGCGCCAACGTGAGGCGACGGCGTCTGTATGCTCACCCTCCGTAAGGGGTGCACAGACCAACGACCTCTGGGCAGAGCTCAACCGCAGGCGTACGGGAGAGGACGCCCGGATCTCTTTGGAAAGGTGAAAGGGAAATGTGCCCTTGGGCCATTTCTAAGTATTTTGGTGATTGAGTGCCAACACAAGTGCTTAAATGTGAATTTATGCTCATGGATGGACAAAGTGCAAATCAAAAGTAAAGGTATATGTCTAAGCCTTAGTACATTGGTTTTGTGTACTAATATACTTGTCTAAGTGTTAGAAACAGAAAGAAGAAGAAAAGAAAAGAGGTGAAAAAGACTTGGCTGTGTGCAGCCAAGACTCAGCTCAGTCTGGCACACCGGACTGTCCGGTGGTGCACCGGACAGTGTTCGGTGCGCCAGGCTGGCTCGGCCTGAAGTGGCCGCTCTCGGGAATTCGTCGACGGTGTACGGCTAAAATTCACCGGACTGTCCGGTGTGCACCGGACTGTCCGGTGAGCCAACGGTCGGCCGGGCCAACGGTCGGCCGCGGAATCTGCGCGCGACACGTGGCCGGGCCAACGGTCGGAAGGGGGCACCGGACTGTCCGGTGTGCACCGGACATGTCCGGTGTGCACCGGACATGTCCGGTGCGCCAACGGCTCCCAGATCTGCAACGGTCGGCAGCGCCATTTTAGGAAGGAAATCGGGCACCGGACAGTGTCCGGTGTGCACCGGACTGTCCGGTGCACCCGACGACAGAAGGCAAGATTGGCCTTCCAGATTTGCTCTCAACGGCTCCTAGCTGCCTTGGGGCTATAAAAGGGACCCCTAGGCGCATGGAGGAGCACACCAAGCAACCTTAGAGCATTCTTGATCATCCACACTCAGTCTTTGCGCATTCGTTTGTCATTCTCAGTGATTCGAGCTCCGTTCTAGTGAGAACTTTGAGATAGTCTTTTGAGCTCGATTCTTGGCCGTGTGTGTGCGCATTTTGCTGTGGATTTGTGTGTGTTGCTTTCCTCCCTTACTCCGTATTTCTTGTGAATCTCAAGTGTAAGGGCGAGAGGCTCCAAGTTGTGGAGAATCCTCGCAAACGGGATATTGAAAGGCAAAACAAAACACCGTGGTATTCAAGTTGGTCTTTGGACCGCTTGAGAGGGGTTGATTGCAACCCTCGTCCGTTGGGACGCCACAACGTGGAGTAGGCAAGCGTTGGTCTTGGCCGAACCACGGGATAAACCACTGTGTCATCTCTGTGTTTGATCTCTTGTGGTATTGTGTTTTGTTGAGACTCCTCTTTGGCCACTTGGCGATTATTGTGCTAACACTTAACAAGTTTTTGTGGCTATAAGTTTAAGTTTTCACAGGATCACCTATTCACCCCCCTCTAGGTGCTCTCAATTGGTATCAAAGCCGTTCTCTTCACAAAGGGACTAACCGCCCGAAGAGATGGATCCTAAAGGGAAGGGAATCGTGATCAACGACAAGGAGAAGGAGTCCTTCGTCAACGAGCCAAAGGACGACAAGACTACCGACTCGGGCTCGGGGCACAGACGCAAAGAAGGGAAGAAGAAGAAGACAAGACACATCAAGGAGATCGTCTACTACGACAGCGACGAATCTTCCTCTTCCCAAAAGGACGACGACAACGACTACAGGAAGACGGTCAATTCGAACTTTTCATTTGATTATTCTCGTATTCCACATAGTTCGAATTCGCAATTGCTTTCCATTCCTCTTGGCAAACCTCCACACTTCGATGGGGAGGACTACGGATTTTGGAGTCACAAAATGCGTAGTCACTTATTCTCTCTCCATCCAAGCATATGGGAGATTGTAGAGAATGGAATGAAATTTGATAGCTCGGATAGCCCTTTGCTTATAAATGAACAAATTCATAGAAATGCACAAGCTACTACTGTTCTCTTAGCATCTTTGTGCAGGGAAGAGTACAATAAGGTGAGCGGCTTGGACAATGCCAAGCAGATATGGGACACCCTCAAGATCTCTCACGAGGGGAACGACATCACCATGCTCACCAAGATGGAGTTGGTGGAGGGCGAGCTTGGACGATTCGCGATGATAAGGGGCGAGGAACCGACTCAAACTTACAACCGGCTCAAGACCCTTATCAACAAAATAAGGAGCTACGGAAGCACACGATGGACGGACCATGACGTCGTCCGCCTAATGCTAAGGTCTTTTACCGTTCTTGATCCTCATCTCGTAAACAATATTCGTGAGAATCCCAGGTACACGATGATGACGCCCGAGGAGGTACTCGGAAAATTCGTAAGCGGGCGGATGATGATCAAGGAGGCGAGATATGTGGACGACGCTCTAAACGGTCCAATCAATGAACCTCAACCCGTTGCTCTCAAGGCAACGAGGAGCAAGGAGGCGCTACCGAGCAAGGTGGCGCAAGTTGAGGCGGCCGGGCTAAATAATGAGGAGATGGCCCTCATCATTAAGCGCTTCAAGACGGCGCTTAAGGGTCGCAAGGGACGGCCAAGCAAGACCAAGACAAAGGAGAAGCGCTCGTGCTTCAAATGTGGTAAGATTGGTCATTTCATTGCTAACTCTCCCGATAATGAAAGTGACCAGGAAAAGGGGAACAAAAGGGAGAAGAAGAAGCATTACAAGAAGGCCAAGGGCAAGGCGCATATCGGAAAGGAGTGGGATTCGGATTGCTCCTCCTCCGACTCCGACAATGAAGGACTCGCCGCCACCGCCTTCAACAAGTCATCCCTCTTCCCCAACGAGCGTCACACTTGCCTCATGGCAAGGGAGAAGAAAGTAAGCACTCATGATACTAGTACTTATGCTTCTTCAAGTGAGGATGAGTCTAGTGATGATGATGAGATAGATTACTCATGCTTATTCAAAGGATTAGATAGATCCAAAATTGATAAGATTAATGAGTTGATTGATGCTTTGAATGACAAGAATAGATTACTAGAAAAACAAGAGGATCTTCTATATGAGGAGCATGATAAATTTGTTAGTGCACAAAAATCTCTTGCTCTTGAAATTAAAAGGAATGAAATGCTCTCTAGTGAATTATCTTCTTGTCATGAAACCATTGCTACTTTAAGAAGTGTTAACAATGATTTAAATGCTAAACTAGTAGAAGCAAATAAATCCAACTCCTGTGCAGAAATTGTTGAAACTTGCAATAGGTGTAAAGATTTTGACATTGATGCTTGTAGTGAACACCAAGTTTTAATTTCCAAACTTAATGATGAATTGGCTAGTCTTAATGCTCAACTTAAGACTAGCAAGAGTAATTTTGATAAGCTAAAATTTGCAAGGGATGCCTACACAATTGGTAGACACCCCTCAATTAAGGATGGACTTGGCTACAAGAAGGAAGCCAAGAACTTGACAAGCCATAAGGCTCCCATCTCTGCCAAGGAGAAAGGGAAGGCCCCTATGGCAACAAGTGCTAAAAAGAACCATGCCTTTATGTACCATGGTAGGAGACAAACTAGAAATGCTTATAATGCTTATGATGTTTTTGATTCTCATGCCATGTTTGCTTCTAGTTCTTCCTATATGCATGGTAGAGATATGTCTAGAAGAAATGCTATCCATCATGTGCCAAGAAAGAATATTATTCATGCTCCTAGGAAAGTAATGAATGAACCTTCTACAATTTATCATGCTTTAAATGCTTCCTTTGCTATTTGTAAAAAGGATAGGAAAATAGTTGCTAGGAAGTTAGGGGCAAAATGCAAGGGAGACAAAACTTGCATTTGGGTCCCTAAGGATATTTGCACTAACCTTGTAGGACCCAACATGAGTTGGGTACCTAAGACCCAAGCCTAATTTTGCCTTGCAGGTTTATGCATCCGGGGGTTCAAGCTGGATCATCGACAGCGGATGCACAAACCATATGACGGGGGAGAAGAAGATGTTCACCTCCTACGTCAAAAACAAAGATTCCCAAGATTCAATAATATTCGGTGATAGGAATCAAGGCAAGGTAAAAGGGTTAGGTAAAATTGCAATCTCAAATGAGCACTCTATATCTAATGTGTTTTTAGTAGAGTCTCTTGGATATAATTTGCTATCTATTAGTCAATTATGCAATATGGGATATAACTGCTTATTTACAAATGTAGATGTGTCTGTCTTTAGAAGATGTGATGGTTCACTAGCTTTTAAGGGTGTACTAGACGACAAGCTTTACTTAGTTGATTTTGCAAAAGAAGAGGCCGGTCTAGATGCATGCTTAATGGCTAAGACTTGCATGGGCTGGCTGTGGCATCGCCGCTTAGCACATGTGGGGATGAAGAACCTCCACAAGCTTCTAAAGGGAGAACACGTGATAGGTCTAACCAATGTTCATTTCGAAAAAGATAGACCTTGTGCAGCTTGTCAAGCAGGGAAACAGGTGGGAGGCTCTCATCACACCAAAAATGTGATGACAACATCAAGACCCCTGGAGCTGCTACATATGGACCTCTTTAGACCCGTCGCCTATCTGAGCATAGGAGGAAGTAAGTATGGTCTAGTTATTGTTGATGACTTTTCCCGCTTCACTTGGGTGTTCTTTTTGCAGGATAAGTCTGAAACCCAAGGGACCCTCAAGCGCTTCCTAAGGAGAGCTCAAAATGAGTTTGAGCTCAAGGTGAAGAAGATAAGGAGCGACAACGGGTCCGAATTCAAGAACCTTCAAGTGGAGGAGTTTCTTGAGGAGGAAGGGATCAAGCACGAGTTATCCGCTCCCTGCACACCTCAGCAAAACGGTGTGGTAGAGAGGAAGAACAGGACGCTCATAGATATGGCGAGAACTATGCTTGGAGAATTCAAGACCCCCGAGTGCTTTTGGTCGGAAGCCGTGAACACGGCTTGCCACGCCATCAACAGGGTCTACCTTCACCGCCTCCTCAAGAAGATGTCGTATGAGCTACTAACCGGTAACAAACCCAATGTATCTTACTTTCGTGTATTTGGGAGCAGGTGCTACATTCTAGTGAAGAAGGGTAAAAATTCTAAATTTGCTCCCAAAGCTGTAGAAGGGTTTTTGTTAGGTTATGACTCGAATACAAAGGCGTATAGAGTCTTCAACAAATCATCGGGTTTGGTTGAAGTCTCTAGCGACGTTGTATTTGATGAGACTAATGGCTCTCCAAGAGAGCAAGTTGTTGATTGTGATGATGTAGATGAAGAAGATGTACCGACGGCCGCTATACGAACTATGGCGATTGGAGAAGTGCGGCCACAGGAACAAGATGAACGAGATCAACCCTCTTCCTCAACAACGGTGCACCCCCCAACTCAAGACGATGATCAGGTTCATCAAAAGGAGGAGTGTGATCAAGGGGGAGCACAAGATGATCACGTGATGGAGGAAGAAGCGCAACCGGCACCTCCAACCCAAGTTCGAGCGGTGATTCAAAGGGATCATCCCGTCGACCAAATTTTGGGTGACATTAGCAAGGGAGTAACTACTCGATCTCGATTAGTTAATTTTTGTGAGCATTACTCCTTTGTCTCTTCTATTGAGCCTTTCAGGGTAGAGGAGGCCTTGCTAGATCCGGATTGGGTATTGGCCATGCAGGAGGAACTCAACAACTTCAAGCGCAATGAAGTTTGGACACTGGTGCCTCGTCCCAAGCAAAATGTTGTGGGAACCAAGTGGGTGTTCCGCAACAAACAAAACGAGCACGGGGTGGTGACGAGGAACAAGGCTCGACTTGTGGCAAAAGGTTATGCCCAAGTCGCAGGTTTGGACTTTGAGGAGACGTTTGCTCCTGTGGCTAGGCTAGAATCAATTCGTATCTTGCTAGCATATGCCGCTCACCATTCTTTCAGGTTGTACCAAATGGATGTGAAGAGCGCTTTCCTCAATGGGCCAATCAAGGAGGAGGTGTACGTGGAGCAACCCCCTGGCTTCGAGGATGAACGGTACCCCGACCACGTGTGTAAGCTCTCTAAGGCGCTCTATGGACTTAAGCAAGCCCCAAGAGCATGGTATGAATGCCTTAGAGACTTCTTAATTGCTAATGCTTTCAAGGTTGGGAAAGCCGATCCAACTCTTTTTACTAAGACTTGCGACGGTGATCTTTTTGTATGCCAAATTTATGTCGATGACATAATATTTGGTTCTACTAACCAAAAGTCTTGTGAAGAGTTTAGCAGGGTTATGATGCAGAAATTCGAGATGTCGATGATGGGCGAGTTGAACTACTTCCTTGGGTTTCAAGTGAAGCAACTCAAGGACGGCACTTTCATCTCCCAAACAAAGTACACGCAAGACTTGCTGAAGCGGTTTGGGATGAAGGACGCCAAGCCCGCAAAGACTCCGATGGGGACCGACGGACACACCGACCTCAACAAAGGAGGTAAGTCCATTGATCAAAAAGCATACCGGTCAATGATAGGGTCTTTACTTTATTTATGTGCTAGTAGACCGGATATTATGCTTAGCGTATGCATGTGTGCTAGATTTCAATCCGATCCTAAGGAGTGTCACTTAGTGGCAGTGAAGCGAATTCTTAGATATTTGGTTGCTACGCCTTGCCTCGGGCTCTGGTATCCAAAGGGGTCTACCTTTGACTTGGTTGGATACTCAGATTCCGACTATGCTGGATGTAAGGTCGATAGGAAGAGTACATCAGGGATGTGCCAATTCTTAGGAAGGTCCCTGGTGTCGTGGAACTCTAAGAAACAAAGCTCTGTTGCCCTATCCACCGCTGAGGCCGAGTATGTTGCCGCAGGGCAGTGTTGCGCGCAACTACTTTGGATGAGGCAAACCCTTCGAGACTTTGGCTACAATCTGAGCAAAGTCCCACTCCTATGTGACAATGAGAGTGCTATCCGCATGGCGGAAAATCCTGTTGAACACAGCCGCACAAAGCACATTGACATCCGGCATCACTTTTTGAGAGACCACCAGCAAAAGGGAGATATCGAAGTGTTTCATGTTAGCACCGAGAACCAGCTAGCCGATATCTTTACCAAGCCTCTAGATGAGAAGACCTTCTACAAGCTGCATAGTGAGCTCAATGTCTTAGATTCGTGGAACTTGGATTGAATTGTAGCATACATGTATTTATGCTTTTGATCATGTTCCTTTTTGCATTTTGCTGTTAAGTATGGTGCTCAAGTTGTACAAACACTCCCTGGACCTCACAAGTCCGTTGCAAAGTGATGCACAGTTTTAGGGGGAGATGTGTTACAACTTGACCCTTTGAGACTAACCATATGCTTGAGTTTACTTGTTTTAGTCTCAAAGGAGAATTGAAAGGGAAAAGGTGGACTTGGACCATGAAAGACTTCCACTGCACTCCGATGAGAGGGTAACCTATTCCAAGTTCATCTAATGAACTCTTATTGCCATTTGCTCTTAATTGAAGATTTTGGTGAGGCAATGGGGTTATAGGGCCAAGATTGATCCCGTTTTGGTGCTTGATGCCAAAGGGGGAGAAAATAAAGGCCAAAGCAAAATGGATCAGCTACCACTTGAGAAATTTTGAAAATAGTAGATTAGAGCTTTTGGTTTGTCAAAACTCTTTTATTGTCTCTTATGTCAAAAGTTGGCCTCTTGTGGGGAGAAGTGTTGATTATGGGAAAAGGGGGAGTTTTTGAAATCTTTGATCAAATTTCTTTGGAAAACCTCTCTTTATGTCTCTACAAGTGATTTTGACTTAGAGATAGGAATTTGAGTTTGATTTGCAAAAACAAACCAAGTGGTGGCAAAGAATGATCCATATATGCCAAAATTGAATCAAAATAAATTTGAGTTTTATTTGAAGTGATATTGCACTTGTTCTAGTTGCTTTATGTTGTGTTGGCATAAAACACCAAAAAGGGGGAGATTGAAAGGGAAATGTGCCCTTGGGCCATTTCTAAGTATTTTGGTGATTGAGTGCCAACACAAGTGCTTAAATGTGAATTTATGCTCATGGATGGACAAAGTGCAAATCAAAAGTAAAGGTATGTGTCTAAGCCTTAGTACATTGGTTTTGTGTACTAATATACTTGTCTAAGTGTTAGAAACAGAAAGAAGAAGAAAAGAAAAGAGGTGAAAAAGACTTGGCTGTGTGCAGCCAAGACTCAGCTCAGTCTGGCACACCGGACTGTCCGGTGGTGCACCGGACAGTGTCCGGTGCGCCAGGCTGGCTCGACCTGAAGTGGCCGCTCTCGGGAATTCGCCGACGGCGTACGGCTAAAATTCACCGGACTGTCCGGTGTGCACCGGACTGTCCGGTGAGCCAACGGTCGGCCGGGCCAACGGTCGGCCGCGGAATCTGCGCGCGACACGTGGCCGGGCCAACGGTCGGAAGGGGGCACCGGACTGTCCGGTGTGCACCGGACATGTCCGGTGCGCCAATGGCTCCCAGATCTGCAACGGTCGGCAGCGCCATTTTAGGAAGGAAATCGGGCACCGGACAGTGTCCGGTGTGCACCGGACTGTCCGGTGCACCCGACGACAGAAGGCAAGATTGGCCTTCCAGATTTGCTCTCAACGGCTCCTAGCTGCCTTGGGGCTATAAAAGGGACCCCTAGGCGCATGGAGGAGCACACCAAGCAACCTTAGAGCATTCTTGATCATCCACACTCAGTCTTTGCGCATTCGTTTGTCATTCTCAGTGATTCGAGCTCCGTTCTAGTGAGAACTTTGAGATAGTCTTTTGAGCTCGATTCTTGGCCGTGTGTGTGCGCATTTTGCTGTGGATTTGTGTGTGTTGCTTTCCTCCCTTACTCCGTATTTCTTGTGAATCTCAAGTGTAAGGGCGAGAGGCTCCAAGTTGTGGAGAATCCTCGCAAACGGGATATTGAAAGGCAAAACAAAACACCGTGGTATTCAAGTTGGTCTTTGGACCGCTTGAGAGGGGTTGATTGCAACCCTCGTCCGTTGGGACGCCACAACGTGGAGTAGGCAAGCGTTGGTCTTGGCCGAACCACGGGATAAACCACTGTGTCATCTCTGTGTTTGATCTCTTGTGGTATTGTGTTTTGTTGAGACTCCTCTTTGGCCACTTGGCGATTATTGTGCTAACACTTAACAAGTTTTTGTGGCTATAAGTTTAAGTTTTCACAGGATCACCTATTCACCCCCCCTCTAGGTGCTCTCAAAAGGGCGCGCGAACGCCGCCAAAACATCGAGGGTCGCAGCCTCGATCAAGACTTCGTTGCGGCAGCACCGCAGACACCAACGGGCACTCGGTCCCAAACGGGTGTCCCCTTGGCCGGCGTGGGCTGCGCCGCCCTCGGGGACCATCTTCGTGCGGCGTCATGGCCGCCCAAGTTCCGGCCGCACTTGCCAGAAAAATACGATGGAACATCAAACACGTCGGAGTTCCTGCAGGTGTACGTCACCGCCATCACGGCAGCAGGTGGAAACACCGCTGTGATGGCGACGTATTTTCATGTCGCCTTGTCTGGACCTGCCCGGACTTGGCTCATGAATCTCGCCCCAAGGTCAATCTACACCTGGGAAGAGCTCTGCGCACGGTTCATTGCAAACTTCGCCAGCGCTTACCAGCAACACGGCGTGGAGGCCCACCTACACGCAGTGAGGCAGGAGCCCGGAGAGACCCTCCGGACGTTTATCTCCCGCTTCACCAAGGTACGAGGTGCTATACCTTGTATTTCTGATGCTTCCATCATCATAGCCTTCCGACAGGGGGTACGTGATAAGAAAATGTTGGAGAAGCTGGCCACACATGACGTGGAGACTGTCCCCACGCTCTTCGCTCTGGCTGACACGTGCGCCAGGGCCGCCGAGGGCCGTGCATGGCACTCGGCCCCATAAACCGGGACTACCCAGACGGGTGGCTCGGGTGCCGCCCCCCGGGACGACAAAAAGAAAAAGAAGGGCTGCGACTACGAAAGGCCACAGTCTACCGCGCTGGTCGTTGCAACTACGACTGGAGGCCGGGGCGACCGCAACAAACGCCCACTGCCGCAAAGGGGTAACAGCGGCTCGTGCCCTGTACACCTCAACGGTCGCCATAGCGCTGCGGAGTGCCGCGAGATCATTGATCTTGTGAAGCGCGTCAGCAAACGCATCAGCGAGCGGCATGAGCAGTCTTCCAAGGACGGCTCCCCACCTCGTCGCTGCCCTGGCAAGGAAAATGTCGACGACGGCGAGGTAGCCGTGGCTGAGCGAGACCTCGGGTATCAGTCACCCGAAGGGGACCTAAAGGACGTGTTCACTAGGGACTCCCACTCCGATGGCGACGACTAGACAGACCACCGGCGGGACCCCATGTCCCCTGGCCTATGGAGCTGAAGCCTGCCTTCCTCCCGAAACCCTTCTGGATTCCCCACGGGTCCAGACTTCTGACAGGTTCATCCAGGAATGACTGCAGCCAAAGACGGGGGCACCTTCGTCAAAAGTAGATGGAAACCCGGGGTCGGGACCTAATCTTACGAAAGTACCAAACCAAATTATGGCTCTGCAATACTCCCCCATCTGGGAAGGACCCTTCAAGGTAACGGGAATACTCCGACCCGAGGGCAACTGTCTAGCTACGGCTGAAGGAGTGCCTCCCCCGGTGCTGGAACATCTCTGTAAGTCTTATCTATAGAGCAAGTCTGAGGGGTCGAAGTGTTTCCCTTTTGTAACTAGGTAACACATACGTGTACGCCAACCCAGTGGGGTCTGCCCCCATAAACCCGGCCTATTGGTCCGCACCCATGCATGATAAGTTATAAAAGAAAACTACCCTCTCAGATGTACCTCTATCATAGTGTTATCCTACTGCTCCAAGGTCTTACCCTGTAGTTTCCGGATTGTATTTTATCTAACCCACCCGAGCAGTTCCCATCCTATCAGGCATGATGACATCTAAATTGAACAGCCAGGCTTGCAGTTTAGGACCTCTATGCGAAAGCAGAAGAACCTGACAACCTAGGGGCCGGCTCTGGAGAATGGGAGCCCGTTCCATGGGTGGTCCGGAGCCTGTGTGGCCGGTTAGCCTGGTTTCGTACCCGAAACCCTGCACACTCCACCACTCCGTGACGGGTACCCTAGTATTCAGAGCTATAAGTCCTGTGGGTCCGACAGCCTGGGGTTCAGAACTAGAGAAGAGACACTTGTCTCCTGGGGTGGTCCGAAGCCATGTAGCCGCTGAGCCTGGTCCCGTACCGTGGGCCTGCACACTCTACTACCCTGCGGCAGGTGTCCTAGTACCTAGAACCACCATCCAGGGGGTCCGGACGTACAACTTGGCTCCCCCAGACTAAACCCTGCAAGTCCCGAGCATGCATCAAAGGATGGCTAGTGCCAGATTACGGGTCCTACGGGTGTATTACTAACGCTCCTTAGCTAAAGCTGTGTACAGATCTAGGTCTCGGCGAGGCTGCCTCCCGAGAGTCGTTGACAACTCTTTCACACACGCTGGTATCCAACCTCGACACATCAAGCCTGCATCCCAGGCGGGGGCCAGCCACCAGGGCGAGTCAACAACATAACGTCGCACACAGCAGGAACGAGCGATACACAGATAAGTATTAAACACTGCTTTATAAATAATACTCAAGAGTACCTTTCAAAAACAGGAAAAAGCCTGGGGGCTGGTTCTAAAGAACGGGTGCCTGTTCCATGGGGTGGTCCGGAGCCTGTGTGGCCGGTTAGCCTGGTTCCGTACCCAAAATCCTGCACACTCCACCACTCCGTGACGGGTACCCTAGTATTTGGAACTATAAGTCCTGTGCGTCCGATAACTTGGGGTCCGGAACTAGAGAAGAGATGCTTGTCTCCTGGGGTGGTCCAGAGCCGTGTAGCCGCTCAGCCTGGTCCCGTACCGTGGGCCTGCACACTCCACCACCCTGCGGCAGGTGTCCTAGTACCTAGAACCACCATCCATGGGGGTCCGGACACACAACTTGGCTTCCCAGACTAAAGTCCTGCGTACATATGTTATTGCATTCTGCTTCCAAGCAAACATATGTTATTACATTCCCTTACAAGCGGGGCCCTAGTTCCATTTCTGCAGGAATGGACTACGCTGCAACAGCAAGAGTCACGCTGGAAGCTGGCTACGGGCAGCCTCACCAGCGCCGGCTGTAGGAAACGGGTGACGCCTAAGAGGGGGGGGGGGGTGAATTAGGACTTCTAAAACTTTTACTAAACTAGGCCACTATTAAATCCCTAGAGCAAAACCTATGCAAATAATCAAAACTAGAATGTGCAAACTAGGTTTTGTCTAAGTGTTGCTATCTCTACCGCAAAGGCTAAGTTTCAATCTTACTAAATAAGTATGACTACAAGATTGAAACTTAAATACTTAATATAAATGCGGAATGTAAAGAGCTAAGTAGAGAAGCAAACTCTCGTGGATGACGCCGGTATTTTTACCGAGGTATCCGGAACCACGCAAGGTCCCGACTAATCCTCGTTGGTGCCCCTACGCAAAGGGAAGCCCACGCGAGGGCCAAGCACAACGGTCGAGTAACTCCGTAGAGAGCCGCGGGCCTTCTCCACGTGCAAGTGGTGCTCCGCTTCCGGCTCCTCTCGGACGCTCCCCGCCGTCTCCACTATCGAGCTTCCGGCCGAAACGCCGCGGGCCTCGTTCCCTCCGGTACACGGTGGCGGCCGTGACACAAACGCGGTTGTCACGGTCTCGCAAGACTCTCGCCCCACTCGGTACAATTACAACGGCTCACGCAAGAGCCGAGGGGTTGTGTGGTTTTACAAAAATCACTCAACTAACTAGGGTTCACCTAGAGCAAGCGCTAAAGTGGTCTAACTAACCTAAGCACTTCGCAAAGCACCTACGCTAATCACCGAGTGATTCTATTAAGCACTTGGGTGTTTGAGCTCTTGGAAATATGCACTACGTGTCTTGGTATGTTGCTTGGGCTCTCACACTTGAGAATGGCCGGTTGGGGTGGTATTTATAGCCTCCACACCCCAAACTAGCCGTTGGACAGAAAGCAGCAGCTTTCTGTCGTCGGGTGCACCGGACAGTCCGGTGCACCACCGGACACTGCACAGTAGATGTCCGGTGCACGCCACGTCAGCTGACCGTTGACGCCTGTAGCAGTCGACCGTTGGATCCGACCGTTGTCGTCTGCCCGTTGGCACACCGGACAGTCCGGTGCACACCGGACAGTCCGGTGCTACAGCCAGAGAGCGCCTGTCCGTGGCCTCTCTGCGCAGACTGTCCGGTGCCTCACCGGACAGTCCGGTGCACACCGGACACCTATGTCCGGTGCGCCACCAGGCGCTGGCTGACAGCCCTCATCTTGGATTTCTTTGCTGATTTCTTCGGGCTTCTTTGTTCTTGAGTCTTGGACTCCTATGCATCTTTTTATGTCTTCTTTTGAGGTGTTGCATCCTCATTGCCTTGGTCCAATTCTCTTCGCATCCTGTGAACTACAAACAAAAACACTAGAAAACTTATTAGTTCACTGATTGTGTTGTTCATCAAACACCAAAACTCAATTAGCCAAAAGGCCCGGGGTCCATTTTCCTTACAGCGGCGACTACCTTTGCATCAATGGATCGCCGACGGCAGCGACCACCTCTGCACCAGCAGCGACAACGACCTCCACTCCGAGTGGCTTGCCAGCAGCAGCGTCTACCTCAGGGTGAGCGCCACTGCGAAAAGGTCCTCGCCCCCATCCTCCTACGGGGGGCAACAACGAGGCCATTAAAGCCAAAAAGTCGGGAAACTCAGCGGCAGGTGGCCCTGATGGTCTCGCTAGCGGAGGCAACCACCTCTGCAATGGGTAACCTCACCAGCGGCGGAGATCACCTCAGCACCGACGACAGCGCCCACCTCCGCACCGGTGGACGGCGACTGCCTCAGCACGCACGAAGGGGTCCTCACTCCCGTCCTCCCATGAGAGTGAGGACAAGACCATCCAAGAACACATCCGCCACTCCCGCGGCGTACGACGTCTTGTACGACCCCCAGTGCGGCCGACGGGCAGGAGAAGCTATGGATGTGGTGGACCCGCGCACGGCGCGACCGTCGCTCGTGCGGTGGATGGACAGCCACGCCCCAGCCAGACGATAGGAGGCAGCGTCGGAGGCGGCGTCGAAGCCATCCATCCTGTTGACACCTTTTTGGAGGCGCCAATCACTTCAAAAGAACCAGCGGCGGTGTTCTCTGGTCAGGCGCGGACGGTCCGCGGCACAGGGCCGGACGGTCCGCGACCTGGCGTGAGGCGGCGGTGCTCTCTGGTCAGGCGCGGACGGTCCGCGGCACAGGGCCGGATGGTCCGCGACCTGGTGCAGGAGCTCGGGTTCCCTGCCTGACGGCCGGAAGGTCCGCGCCCTAGGGCCGGACGGTCCGCGCGTGCGCAGGGGCGGCGGAAGATCGCCGGCGGCTCCTGGATCTCGCTCCCGGGAGGGACCCCGTCGGGGAGGAGAGATCCTAGGAGTTATCTAGGCTCGGGCAGGCCGACCTAGACTCCTCTAATCGACGTAGAGTCGAGGAGAGGCGGAGAATTTGGGGGATCGAGAGGCTAAACTAGAACTAGACTAGAACTACTCCTAATTGTACAGGAAATAAATGCGAAATAGAAGTTGTATTGATTCGATTGATGATGATTACAAATCAGCCGTAGACCTCTCTATTTATAGAGGAGGGGGGCTGGACCCTTTACACAACTGATTCCGAGCTAATCCCGCGAATATAGCTAACAACCGTAGCACAAAACTCGGAACCCTAAACTGCTCTGCGCATGCGTGGACCGTCCGGCCTTAGGGCCGGACCGTCCGCGAGCTCAAAACTGTGCTCAACATATGCCCCCCTGCCTTTTGGTGGAGCTGAGCAAACCAAAAGCAACTAACTCGATGTGATTACATCAGTTCTCTTAGGCATCTTGCCACATACTAGGATGGTACTGTTTGAGAAAACGCCCATTCAAAGCCTTAGGCAAATCCTTGCCTTGTAATGTTTGTAGCAAATAGGCGTTGCCAGACATCACCTGTTTTACTTTATAAGGACCCTCCCAGCTTGGCGACCATTTCCCGAACTTCCGGTCTTTATTCCTTAGAAACAGAATGGTCTTCCACACCAGGTCCCCTACTTGAAATGATTTTGTTTTGACCTTCTTGTTGTAGGCCCTGGCTACCATGATCTTGTCCTTTTCTATTGCTCCCAAAGCTATCATCCTCTTGTCGGTCACCTCATCAATATTATCCATCATTGAATTATAATAATCAGTAACAGTTAGATCATTTTGTCTGGCAAACCTGACAGCATTCAAACTTATTTTCACAGGCAACACTGCTTCCTGCCCATAGACAAGCTCAAAAGGAGATACTTTAGTAGCCCTATGTTTAGATATTCTATGAGCCCATAAAGCTTCAGACAAAATCTTATGCTAATGTTTAGGATTATCAGATATCTTCTTTTTTATCAAATTAATCAATGTCCTATTACTAGACTCGGCCTATCCATTGGCCTGAGCATAATATGGAGATGAATTAAGTAGCTTAATCCTGTATGATTCGGCAAATTCACGTACCTCCTTTGACAAAAAAGAAGTACCTTGATCTGTAGTCAAGGTCTGGGGAATGCTGAATCTATGAATAATATGCTCAGTTATGAACTCAATTACCTCCTTGTGCGTCATGTTCTTCAGAGCAACGGCTTCAGTCCATTTGGTCAAATAGTCAGTGGCAACTAACACGAACCGATGTCCCTTTGATGATGAAGGATGAATTTCTCCAATAAAGTCTAATCCCCATCCTCTGAAAGGCCAAGGCTTGATGATAGGATGTAATTCAGCTGCAGGGACCAACTGTAGGTTGCCGAATTTTTGACACACCTGGCAACCCTTGTAGTACTTGAAACAATCAGCTATCATGTTAGGCCAATAAAAACCAGACCTTCGCAACAGCCATTTCATCTTTGGAGCCAATTGGTGGGTACCACAAATTCCTTCATGTACTTCGGCCATGGCCAATATAGCATCATCTGGGCCCAAGCACTTAAGCAGGACGTCGTTGACTGTTCGGCGGTAGAGTTCATCACTCATCAAGACATAATTGAAAGTTGTTCGCCGAATGTTCTTATCTGTCCTGATATTGGGATTTCTTAAATAATTAAGTATAGGTGTCCTCCAATCACTTGCATCGGCTTCATTATCAGCCGAATCAATTAAGAGAACATTTTCGGTAACCCCGGACGGTCCGGCGTCTCGACGCGGACGGTCCGCGACCTAGGGAATTGACCCTGCACTGGTTATCAGATTCTCAGCGTTGTGAAATCTCCCTCGCTTTATCCGATAACCTGATGCGTCTTGTGCCAAATTGTTAGCTCTATGATTCTCAACTCTTGAGATATGCCGAATATTGAATTCGTCAAAAGAATGAATTATACCCCAACATTTTTCAAGGTAACTATTTAGAGTACCATCAAAATATTGATATTCTTCTAACACTTGTTGGACAACCAGCTGAGAATCACCAAATACCTTCACATGTTTTACTCCCATACCATTTAAAAGTTTTAAGCCAAATAGGAGGGCCTCATATTTGGCTTGATTATTAGTGCAATAAGTTTTCAATCGGCTAGAGAAGTCGAAGGAGACATTACTTGGTGAAACAAGTACGATGCCAATTCCTTGCCCTTCATTGCAAACTGATCCATCAAAATATAAAGTCCAAGGAGTAATAGTGAGGTATGACATGTCTAGTTTATGAATATCATTAATCCGATGTTCTACAATGAAATCCGCTACGACTTGGCCTTTCATAGATTTCAATGGTTCATAGGCCAAGTCATATTCTATGAGTGCATAAGCCCACTTACCAATTCTACCACTCATAATTGGGTTATGCAACATGTATTTGATCACATCGGCTTGACCGGAAACAGTGCAATGACTAGACAGTAAATAACATCTACATTTGGTGCATGCATAAAACAAGCATAAGCATAACTTCTCAATAAATGTGTACCTTGTTTCAGCATCCACCAACCTTCGGCTTAGATATGTCACCACATGCTCCTTCCCCTCAGTTTCTTGTGTCAGAACAGCCCCAATGACTTTATCTTCAGTTGCAATGTATAATCAGAATGGTACTCCTGCTCGTGGTGCTTTTAATACGGGAGCCGAAGATAAATATTTTTTGATGAGATCAAATGCTTCTTGCTGTTCTGCCCCCAAGCGAATTCGACATCATTCTTAAGTCGAAGAATAGGGGTGAACGCATCAATCTTCCAGGCTAGGTTAGAAATAAACCTTCGTAAATAATTCACCTTGCCGAGAAACTTCTGCACCTCGACCTTACAGGTCGGAGGTCCCACATTCCGAATAGACTTGATTCGGTCAGGGTCTATCTCTATACCATGTTCATGTATGACAAATCCTAAAAACTTACCAGCCGACACTCCAAAAGCACATTTACGTGGGTTCATTTTCAAACCATACCGACGCATTTTATCAAAGGCTTTGCGCAAATCAGCTATATGAGAACTAAACTCAGCCGATTTGACTACAATATCATCAATGTAAACTTCCACAGTGTTTCCTAACAATTCATGGAAGATCAGATTCATAGCCCTCTGATAAGTAGCACCAGCATTTTTCAGACCAAATGTCATGACAACCCACTCAAATAAACCAATGAAGCCTGGACATATAAAGGCCGTTTTAGACGCATCTTCTTCGGCCATGAAAATCTGATTATATCTGGCATTACCATCAAGGAAGCTAATAATCCTATTCCCTGATGCATTATTGATTAATGTGTCGGCTATGGGCATGGGATATTCATCTTTAGGAGTTGCTCTATTTAAATTGCGAAAATCAATGCATACTCTAAGCTTACCTGACTCCTTCTTCTCCACCGGCACAATATTGGAGACCCACTCTGCGTACCTACACGGTCTGATAAAATCAGCTTCTAGCAGTAGGTGGATTTCGTCCTTAATGCGTGGGAGAAGATCTGGACGAAATGTTCTAGCTCTCTGCTTGAAAGGCCTGAAACCAGATTTAATAGGCAGCCGATGCTCTACGATCTCTCGGCTTAATCCAGGCATCTCAGTGTAATTCCAAGCAAAGCAATCTGAATATTCCTTTAATAGACCGATCATCTCATCTCTAGGATTGGTATCTAGGGTCTTGTTTACAAAAGTCGGCCTTGGAGTTTTACCATCTCCTATGTCAATCTCCTCCAAAGGATCGGCCGATGTAAACTCCTGTCCTAGTTTATCAAGGTCTCTGAATTCCTCTATCATGTCCCCCACAGAGAAATCAGATGATCTTTGTGTGATGGCGGACTTTCCGGTCTCGGGGACCGGATCATCCGTAATAATGTCTTTTTGCTGTGGTATATGTTCGGTCTTAAAGTTCGAACTGTTTTGTGATAGACCAGACCATCCGGCTTTGAGAGCCGAACTGTCCGTGATCAAAGACTCATGAACTTTGTGTGTATTCATCATTTAAACTTTATTTAGGATTTAGCCGATTCTCCATCGGCTCTAGCATTACCGGAATGAAACCTTTCTTATCTATACTTATGAACTGATAATCAGAAAAATCTACTCCTGTGAGACATGTAGCAGTCTCATAAGTCCAGAGTACAGGGGCATCGGCCACAGCGATGCAGGCCGATACATCATCATGTACTTGTTCTACATCATCGCCTACCCATTGTATTAACATTTGATGTAATGTAGAAGGTATACATTGATTGGCATGAATCCAATCTCTACCTAGTATTAGGCTGTAATTTCCTTCTACATCAGCGACAAAAAATGCAGCAGCAAGGGTCTTAGTCCCCATGGTTAATTCAACGGACATGACTCCCCTGGCTTTAATCGAACTATCAGTTCCAACACCGCTGAGGGTCATGTTGGTTTTGACAAGTTCGTCATCTTGTTTGCCTAATTTTCTGTACAATGAATAAGGCATTAGATTTACAGCCGCCCCTCCATCTACCAACATCTTAGCAATTGGTATCCCATCAATGTGGTCGCGCACGAAGAGCGGCTTTAAATGATTTACCGATTCCTTTGGTTTAGTAAAGGCGGCTTCTTTAGGACCAAAATCAAACTGGGCAACAACAGGTTCATCGTCGCTGATAATAGTACAATCGGCGGAAAATGTAATAATATTTACATCCATACCTGGGCGTTCTGGAGAAGCCTCATAGTCGATCAGGTCTTCCCCCAGCAGGTCGTCCTCTTCCATTGATGTTGTCGTGTCGTTGGAGGCTTCCTGGTGAACGGCGGACGGTCCGCGTGCGGGGGCTGGACGGTCCGTGCCTGGTGCAGGTTGTCCAGAGGCCTCCTGTTGGGGGCCTGCGTCCTCCGAAGGTCCTCAAAAACATGATTTGACAATATTTTCCAAGTGAATTATATGAACAGGTATCTTCGGACTCGGATCATGAACATGGAGTACGGTCAGGACGAAGCCCAAGCTGTACGAAGCTGATTACCAAGCTGTACGAAGAATGGTGCACAAGCCGAAGCTATGCGCAGAAAGCTTCGTCGCGATAGCAGAAAGGGGAACCGACTTAAAGATGAAAAGACTACTTAGGCCTTAATAGATTCCCATAAGTCATTAGCAAATGTAATGGACATGAATGTAATTTTTTATGGGCTACGTCCCACGCCTATAAATAGATGAACAGTACCCCCGTACTGTTCACGCTGACTTGGCATTTGCTTTCCGTCATCCTTGTACTTTTGCCTTCCTGCAATCCGAAGGTACACTTGTAATTTGAACTCATTTCTATTTTTACATGATAATAAAATAGAAATGACGTTGTGATAATATTTAAATGTTTATATTACTCTTTATGTTGCATGTAAGTTCTTCGTCATAATTTATTGTACCTACGAAGATATGTTGTTTGCGACCTTCGTCCGGAACACATTATATCCCGAAGGGAAATAATGTTTCAAAGGACGAAGGGCTTTATCATTTAACACTTTTTATGTTGCCTTGTTCTTAATCCGAAGCATTTGAGAACAAGTCCCCAACATTGGCGCCCACCTCCGGTGAACTCACTTCCACTTTGAGTTTTTGAACACCTTCGGAAGCCATAAACCTTCGCTATGGTGGCAATACGAAACAACAGTATCTTCGTATGGTGGCAATGCGGCAGTCATGGCAAAGTCTTTTGTTATGGCTGTCAGGAGTGTTGCTCAAACCTGGTATTCCTCCCTTCGACCAGGAACGATCACTTCATGGCAAAAGCTGAAGGACATGTTGTTAACGAGCTTCCAAGGGTTTCAGACGAAGCCGGTCACTGCTCAGGCCCTGTTCCAATGCACTCAGGATCATGAAGAATACCTTCAGGCGTATGTCAGAAGGTTCTTGCGTTTGAGGGCGCAGGCACCAACGGTGCCCAATGAAATTGTCATCGAGACCATGATCAAGGGGCTTCGTCCTGGACCTTCAGCTCAACACTTTGCTAGGAAGCCTCCTCAAACTTTGGAGATGCTGCTCCAGAAGATGGACGAGTACATTCGTGCCGACAACGATTTTCGCCAAAGAAGGGAGGAGGCTTTCAGATTTTCTGAAATGACCAGGGGCTTCGGAGGAAGATTCTATCCGAGGCATGTCAGGTCCATCCACAATTCTACTTAAAATGATGATAAGGGGAGTCAGCAGAACAGGCCGCAGTGCTCCTCACAGGCTTCGGGGCAACAGCAAAGTTTCTTCCGGCCACCAGCTCCAAGAGGCAGAGGCGCCAGGGGCTTCGGCAGAAGATTTGGAGATCAACCAAGGAGAGTATTTTGCTTATTCTGTGGTGAAAACAAGGGCCATACCACCAGGATGTGCCATATTACCATCCAGAAGCAAAAGGAGATAGCCGAAGCTGCAGCGCAACAACCTCAGCCGAAGCAGGTCATGCATACTGCTTCGTACCATCCGCCTTACATCCCAGAATACATAGGCAACCACCCTGCAGTTTCTGTTGCTTCGGCGACTCAACCTCAAGCTTCCTGGCAACAGCCTCCGCCTCCACCACCGTTGCAACAAGGCCAACAGCCAGAAGGGAGCCAATATGCTCCACACCAAAGGGATCTCAGAGAACAATCCGAAGCTCGCACAGTCAATAGCACTGTGCCAGAGTCGAAGCACATCTATTGACAAATATCCTACCAGTTTTTTCCATTCAGTTCTATTTTCTGTGTAATAAAGGACATTTTTTAGTTTTCATGAGAAAGTTTACGATAACAAGGAAGACTTTCGAATTATTGAAAATCCTTCGAAGCAACAAAAAGTCGTTCTAAGGAACGCAGAGTAAGTTTGCTGAAATCAGAAAAAGTCATTCCAAAGGGAACGCAGTGTAAGTTTTCTGCTCCAAAGTCGTTCCTAAGGGAATGCAAAGCTTACAGCGAAAAGTCAACGCTGATACCGCCTAAGTAAAAGGCGAAGAAGCTCCAAAGTCGTTCCTAAGGGAATGCAGAGCTTACAGCGAAAAGTCAACGCTGATACCGCCTAAGTAAAAGGCGAAGAAGCTCCAAAGTCGTTCCTAAGGGAATGCAGAGCTTACAGCGAAAAGTCAGCGCTGGTACAAAAATATTTTGTGGGATATGTGTGTGTCTTCGGAACAAATGTCATCTACATAACATAACATCATCACATCATTTTGCATAGCATAAGCATCATACATCATGCTGCATATGGCACAAGAAGGGGATACAATATCGATCTTCAGAGAATGTTTTGAAAAAGTGAAAATTGTGCCAAGGCAGAAAAAGGAAATACGATATTGACCTTCGAAGTACATCTTCGGGAAAAAAAAATTTTACGAAGCATAGATATGCTTCATCAGAGCAGTATCGAAGTTGTCGGGATATATAAAAGTTTTTCTTCACGAAGCATGAAAAGAAGGGAAGGTGTTTTTTCGCCGAAGGCTCAAAAACGGTATGTATGTTAAATTTCATGCATCGTAAAGAATTGAATTTTAAAAAGAAATTTGTATATTACATTCAAAGTTACAAAATATTACATAGATCACATTTCAAATGTTTTTACAATAACATCTAGTCTTCCCTGAGTACTACTTCTGCAGCCTCATTTAGTAGTTGTTCAACAACTTTATCCATGATAGCTTCGGCCATTTGTCTAATTTCGTCATCCCCCTTCGTGTGGGGGCCAGCCGACGATCCAGCAGGTTCTGAGGGAAGAGTGGATGCGGACTTATTACTATTACAAGCCGTCGTCAAGTTTGAAATCAAAAATTACAACAAAGAGATAAAAAACACTAGTTAATACCTATTTGCCCTTCGGGCTCTGTGCTTTTTTCAGCAGCTTCTGCTACTTTCCTAGCATCATGAATGCCTTTTTCACTTTTTTGGATAATTTCTCGGGCCATTTCTCGGCCACCATTGTCCCAGACATCGGTGAAAAATTTTCCACCAGCCTGGCTAGCTTCGGCCGAGGGGTCTTTGATATCTTCAGGGGATAAGCTGGCTTCGGATTGTGCAAGAACCTTAACATGATCGCAGCCTTTTTTCTCTAGTATAGAAGCAATCCCCCTGGCACCCGAGAAGGCGCATATGTCACCTCGACTGTTTAGAATTTCTTCGAAGGCTTCAGCTTCGTGGTAGATCCATTCTATCGGCCCTTCTGGGTTACCTCTCACAAAATCTTCTTCACTCGAAAATGCGCCAACGCTGGCGAAGCTGGTTTTTATTTTCTTTATACAATCCATGGATTTTTCGTAGCACCTTTTCTTAGAGGACCGAAGCTCTTCAACGGTTCCTTCCAAATGATTAGCCCATTGGTCGCTACATTCCCGCCTCGTCTCTTCAAGTATGCGTTCTTCTTTCGCCCGGGACAATTGCTTCTGAAGATCTTTAATTTCGCGTCTGTGAGCTTCGGCCTGAACCTTTGCAGCAGCTTCGTCCTTTTTTATCTTGTCTACCAATGTAAGCAGAATTTTATCTTTTTCTAGAGCTTCGTTTCTCAGTTTAATAACTTCTGATCGTAAATTGTTGAACGCAATTTCGTAGCTCTCGTCTTCGGCACTCTTTTGTGCGCTCAATGCGTTGCTTAGAATTAAACCCTATACGAAAAAGAATCCATATAAGAATAAAAGAATGAGTTACGAATTATAAAATTTTTCAAACGTCTAATTCCCATACCTTCAGGCTATTATACGCAAGACTATCCGCGAGATCTTCTTTTGTCATAGCACATAAGCCAGCTTCGAGCTTCGGGAACCCCATACTCCTAGCCATCTCCCAGCAGACAGATAATTCTTTGTTGTCAGGGAGACAGTATAGGAAGTCATCTTCGTTTGTCCCATTGAACACTAGTGCCCCCTTCGGATATTTTAATTCTTTCGCATATTGTTTGGCTTCATAAATCTCTTCTTCAGATAATTTCTTCCCCGAAGCATGTCGCACAATGTAATCGCATATGGTGGAAGGAGCTTCGGGGGCGGCAGTGTCAATTTCTTCAACCAAAATTGGCTCTGGCACTTTTATTTTTTCTTCGGCTTCCAGAGGTTGTTCCTTGCTGGGCTCTGAAGGCCCAGCTTCAGCCTCAGGTTGTTGCTTCGAAGCTTCAGCAACTAAAGCTTCAGTAGACACTCCAGAAAGTTCAACAGTCTTCTTTGGAGTTATGCTTGAAGACTTAATTGTCTCCAAAACGTCTAAAACGTTCGCCATTCTTTTTCTTTTTGGGGTCACAGATGGGCCCTTTTGATTTTTTATTGGCTCAGCACTTGCTGAAGGACTTAAGATTTCCAATATTTTTGGTCCTTCAACTCTCGGTTTTTCTGTCTTCTCTGCTGAAGGTGCTTCAGTTTTTTCTTCGATCTTCGGCACTGGAGCTGGCTCTGTAGTTTCAGTGGTCAAAGAGACTTCACCGATAAATTCAGGCACTGTGGCTGGCTCAATAAAACGTGCCCGGTGGGTGAGCACCTTCATCTTTTTTCTTTGCGGCGCTGGCTCACTAGAAGCACTTGTGGCAACTTCTGTTGCAGGAGAAGTATTTTTTCTTTTGTGGCCCGGCACCGGATAATGGTAGTCAGGGTAGACAAACCCGATTGCATCAAATACCCGGTTGAGCCTCTTCTTCTTTCGGCCTCCGAAGGCTGCCGATAATGCAGTGTTTTCGGCCTTCGAATATACCCCAAGCAGTTCGTCACTTAATGTTTCAATGCTTTTTAACCATTCGTCATCAGGTTCAACAAACTTATCCCCGTATTTGAATGTGTATTTTAGTCTGACTAGTCCACCTTCGTCAGACCCTTTGATGGTCTCCTTCGGCATTTCCCACTTTCTTGCAAGTGGCCACACCCTGAAGGCAATATGCTCTTGGACCAGATCCCTTGTCCCAATAAAAGAGCAGATTGCGCCGAAAGCTCTTTGGCATTCTTCGGCCGCTTCATCCATTTCAACCTTCGGCTTTCGGAGTCCGAAGCGTTGCCAGATGGGGCGCATAATGATACTCTTAACATCTTCTTGCGCTGTCAAGTCATTCTTTACATAGAACCATTCTGTCATCCAGGCCCCGGGCCACCTCTTCCGAAAGGTTGGCACAGGGCAGCTTGACCCGGAGCGAGCACCGAAGCTGTAACAACCAAAGTTGTTGTGATATTGTTCTTTCCCCCAAGGCTTCGTCTCATATACCAATTCATGAATTTTGCAAAAGCTTTTAGCATTTGGTTCTAAACCTTGACTTTTCACAGCCCAGACAAAGATTCCCATTCTTATGATAGCTTCGGGAGTAATTTGATGAAGGTAGATTTGAAATGTTTTCAGGACTTCGACAACAAAGCTGCTTAGGGGGAACCGAAGCCCAGCCTTGAGAAAGCTTCGGAAGATCACGACCTCATCTTCTTCGGGGGTGGGAGAAGTCTTTTCTCCAGCATCAGCCCTCACAATAGATATATCTCGAAAATATCTCCCCCTCATATTGTCAATATGACTCTGCTTAATAGTGGTTTTCCCGAAAACCGTGTGACTTGGCCGCCATGGTCGATCTTCAGACTCTCCCCCGCCGCTTTCTACATCATAACTGTCACTGTCACCGGTATCTTCAAATAAACCTTCTAAAATCTCTTTGGTGATCTTTTCTGTATTGGTCTTCGACATTGCCTCAAGAAACCCCAGGTTCTTCTCTTCAGAGAGACTTAGCTTCATCTCGACAACAGCCTTCTTCTCTTCAGACATCTCTTCGGAGATCCTACTTCTCGCTTCCGAAGCTTAAAACTACGAAAGAAAACAAATATTTTTGGGCAAAAAGTTTTATAAGCAGGAAAAACAGATGGCAAAGAGAGCGTGCCAAATCAAATATGGCGGGCTCCTATTTATACACTCGATATGACGGAAACTGTGTGGTCCCAGGTGTCAGTGACTTTTGCTATTCTAGCAAAGGGAAGGTGTTTTTTCGGACCTTCGGCTTAAGGCCTTCGTCCATATCGCAATCTGAATTTATTGCTAACAAATTAATATTGCGAGGGGCTACTGTTGGGGGCCTGCGTCCTCCGAAGGTCCTCAAAAACATGATTTGACAATATTTTCCAAGTGAATTATATGAACAGGTATCTTCGGACTCGGATCATGAACATGGAGTACGGTCAGGACGAAGCCCAAGCTGTACGAAGCTGATTACCAAGCTGTACGAAGAATGGTGCACAAGCCGAAGCTATGCGCAGAAAGCTTCATCGCGATAGCAGAAAGGGGAACCGACTTAAAGATGAAAAGACTACTTAGGCCTTAATAGATTCCCATAAGTCATTAGCAAATGTAATGGACATGAATGTAATTTTTCATGGGCTACGTCCCACGCCTATAAATAGATGAACAGTACCCCCGTACTGTTCACGCTGACTTGGCATTTGCTTTCCGTCATCCTTGTACTTTTGCCTTCCTGCAATCCGAAGGTACACTTGTAATTTGAACTCATTTCTATTTTTACATGATAATAAAATAGAAATGACGTTGTGATAATATTTAAATGTTTATATTACTCTTTATGTTGTATGTAAGTTCTTCGTCATAATTTATTGTACCTACGAAGATATGTTGTTTGCGACCTTCGTCCGGAACACATTATATCCCGAAGGGAAATAATGTTTCAAAGGATGAAGGGCTTTATCATTTAACACTTTTTATGTTGCCTTGTTCTTAATCCGAAGCATTTGAGAACAAGTCCCCAACACCTCCTGGTGAAGAACGGACGGTTCGCGCGCAGAGGCCGGATGGTCCGCGCCTGGTGCAGATTGTCCAGCCTTGCTGGCTGGGCTATCTGCCATACCTGCAGAGTGCTGCACAAGTATTGTTTGATTTTCTATTTTTGTGGCCGTTTGATTTTCCTCAACGGCCTTTGGTCTCCATTTCTTTTGTGGTGGGTACTGTGGGTGTGTGTCATTGAATATCTTTTTTGCCTCCTTTTCCTGGCTCTCCTTCGCTCTTAGGCGCTGTAATTTCCGCTTTTGGGACCGTGTCAATCCCGCTGGGCACCATCGAGGCATGGAGTATTTTGGATCGGCTGTTTTGATGGTAGTCGTATCTTCTTTTTTGGTTATGTTGGCCGATTCACCAAAAATCATCGGCCCTTTATTATCTTCCTGTATGACGACGTCTGCAGTACCTATTTGGATGACGTCCTTCTTTGTTGTCCTTTTGGTTGCTACAGGTACATGCCCCCCTGCCGGATTGGTCGGCCTTGGAGGCCGATTAGTCCAGCAATCCTGTTGGGTCTGTGCCTGGTGACCGGATTGAGCAGTGCTCAATTGGTCTTGTACTGGTGGTGTCAACCTGTCAAAAATAGATGTTTGGGGTGCCCCCCAGGCGGGGTACTGTGGCATCCCAAATGGATATGGTGGTATGCCCCACATTTGATTTGGAACATATGGTGGAGGCATGTATGTGTATGGACATGGCATACGTGGATATGGAGGTGGAGGTGTCCATACAGGTATGTTAGGTCTCAATTGTACAGTATGACCTTTCATTTCTTCCGATTGGTGGGGTGGTCCAATCGGCCTGACCTGACGCTGCTCATGAATGGGTGAGCGGGGTCGCTTTGCTGGCCGGTCCCTGGGGCCGGCCTTCTTTTTCACGTATTTAGACAACAATTGATCAAAAGTTGGGCCGGACTTGACCAGCCGACCAGCTGCTTTAAATGTATTTGTTTTCCACGTACCTATCTCTGGTCGTTGTGGTTTGAAGGTACGTGGTCGCTGTGAGTCCTGAGCATGGCTGGACCGTCCGCTGGTCTCCTCCGGACCGTCCGGAGAAGTTTCGGACCGTCCGCGTCTGGATGGCGGACCGTCCACGATGCGCAGAACGGGTTCTTGCGTTTGTCTCCCTGTCTGTGTTTGCCCCCCCAGTCCCGGAGGCTGTGACGGTCACCTTCAGAGTCTCCCCTCCATCAGGAGTCTTCTCGGCCACCACTTTCCTGCAAGAAATTTTAATATTCCCACCGGCCTCTCCTGCATTGCTGATGACTATCTTTTTGCCTTTGCCTTCGTCGGCTGTGTTTGGCCGAGTCAGGACTTTCTTGCCCTCAAAGTCGATCATGTTCATCGGAAAGGGCTCCGTGTCCACCTGCATTTCTTGAAATTTCAATCGTCCTTCGTTAATGGCCGATTGAATCTGTCGACGGAATACATTACAATCATTAGTGGCATGAGAAAATGAGTTATGCCACTTGCAGTATGCACGACGTTTTAGCTCGTCGGCGGATGGAACAATGTGATTTATTTTAATATTGCCATTTTTAAGTAACTCATCAAATATTTTATCACATTTACCAACATTAAATGTAAACTTTACCTCCTCCTGTCGTTTCTTTTGAACCGGCTGTAAGGAAGCACAAGCCAAAGATTTGGCCTGCTTTGGCCAAACCATTTCAGCAGCATATATTTCTGTTGACTTATCATCTGAGCTACTTTGATCGCACTCTACTATATGTACGTTATAACGAATTGCTTTAGCAGTTTCTTTGCTTCGGCTTTCACAAGCCAAAGCTCTCTGGTGTAACTGTGCTAGTGTAAAAAATTGGATGCCCTCTAATCTTTCTTTTAAATAATATCGTAGACCATTAAAGGCTAATCCCGCTAGCTGTTTTTCTGCTAAATGAATTTGGAAGCATCGGTTTCTTGTATCTCGGAATCTCCGAATGTAATCATTAACCGGTTCATCTTTTGCTTGTCGCAATGACACTAAATCTACCAAATCCAACTCATAGTCACCGGAGAAAAAATGATCATGAAATTTTTGTTCTAGATCTCCCCATGATGAAATGGAATTAGAAGGTAAAGTGGCGTACCATGCAAACGCGGTTCCCGTTAGAGATAATGAAAATAAACGTACGTGAAATGCCTCTGTGTCGGCCAATTCTCCTAATTGTGCTAAAAACTGGCCTATGTGTTCGCGCGTGTTCTTTCCTTGATCACCCGAAAATTTTGCGAATTCGGGTATCCTGGTTCCCTGTGGGTATGGGTGGTGATCAAATCGGCTGTCATAAGGTTTCCGATACGATTGCCCCCCAGGGACCATGCTTACTCCGAGCTTATCTCGAAACACCCCGGCTATTTCTTCCCTTACTATATCAATGCCAGCCGGTGCGAGACCACCGGCTCTCTGGTCAAACATAGGTGGGGTTGGCTGGATGTTAGTATGTTGTCTCTCCCCCCATTGGTTTGAGCTATGTGGTGCATTTCCATTTGCCCTATATGGCTCATAAGTTTGATCGTTTCTTTCCGGCCTTCTAGGTGGGGCCGGAAAGCTTTCTTGGGCTCTGGATCTTGAACTAATGGGCTGGTGCATTGCATAGTGTGATGGGAAGTGTTGCTGGGATGGGTGAGGATTTAGGTAATAATCCTCCTCAAAAGATTCATGCGCGGACTGCCCGGGTATGTACCCGGGCCGTCCGTGGTTGTACGCGGACCGTCCGTCGTTGTATGCGGACCGTCCGACTGGGTAGTTTGGATTTTGTGCCGTGTGTGGTGGCTCGGGTGCATATCTAGGTAACTCATTAAAAATAGGCCCGACTGTTGCTGGCCCGGACGGTCCGCGCTCATGTGTGGACGGTCCGGGCATGTGCAGATCGGCTGATTTGGTGCCGATTTTCGGTTGCTCAGGGTATGTGTCCATCGGCATCCCATAAAGGGGTTGTGACTGGTCGTGACAACCTGTAGCCGATGTATTACGCGTGTTACCCCCTAACTCAACCTTGTGCGAAGGAAAATTTGTGATATTAGATTTATCAAATGCGCGTACTAGTCTCTTAAAATCACTTTGCATACCCCCTATGATGTTCTGCATTTGTTCACGTTGCTCTTCTACATAATTTCTAAGAGATTGTAGCTCGTTGGTATTACTTACATTGGGGATATCTGGTGTGGGTTGGAGCGAAGCCGGATTCGTCGCCCGATGTCGGACGACCTTGTTGTTCCTGTCCACTTTGAAGTCGGCCAAAAATTTTGCTTTTGCCTCTTGGATCATACGCTCCTTGTGCTCCTCGAATTGGAGCTGTTCGTCAGCCGGCAAGGTCTCCCAAGTCGGCTCTATGATGTTGCTTGGGGAAATATCAGAGCTATCTCTTGAACCAGCCATTGAGGGCCGATTTGATGCGTCTATATTTGTCTTCCCTAGCGGAGTCGCCAAAAAATATGTTGACACCTTTTTGGAGGCGCCAATCACTTCAAAAGAACCAGCGGCGGTGCTCTCTGGTCAGGCGCGGACGATCCGCGGCACAGGGCCAGACGGCCCGCGACCTGGCGTGAGGCGGCGGTGCTCTCTGGTCAGGCGCGGACGGTCCGCGGCACAGGGCCGGACGGTCCGCGCCCTAGGGCCGGACGGTCCGCGCGTGCGCAGGGGCGGCGGAAGATCGCCGGCGGCGCCTAGATCTCGCTCCCGAGAGGGACCCCATCGGGGAGGAGAGATCCTAGGAGTTATCTAGGCTCGGGCAGGCCGACCTAGACTCCTCTAATCGACGTAGAGTCGAGGAGAGGCGGAGAATTTGGGGATCGAGAGGCTAAACTAGAACTAGACTAGAACTACTCCTAATTGTACAGGAAATAAATGCGAAATAGAAGTTGTATTGATTCGATTGATGATGATTACAAATCGGCCGTAGACCTCTCTATTTATAGAGGAGGGGGGCTGGACCCTTTACACAACTGATTCCGAGCTAATCCCGCGAATATAGCTAACAACCGTAGCACAAAACTCGGAACCCTAAACTGCTCTGCGCATGCGCGGACCGTCCGGCCCACAGGCGCGGACTGTCCGGACTGCGGACCGTTCGGCCTCAGGGCCGGACCGTCCGCCAGCTCAAAACTGTGCTCAACACATCCCAAAGGGCCAGACACGCTGCAGCTGACAGCCTGCAGCCAGCCGGCCCCGTGTAGCCAACGTTCGCCTCCTCCGCAAGGCTAGTGAACATCCTTCTCCTCCAAATGCTGGAGGAAGAAGCGGGTCACTAGCCCACGCGGAGGGCAGAGCCCCGACTTGGCTCGCCCTCCACCCCAGCGAGGATGATGAACATCCTTGAAGCTGAGGGTGGGAGGGAAGTCGCAGCCCGACTTGCTTCTCCCCACCACGAGGCTGGTGGTCATCCTTCTGGATGGCCACTAATGGGGGACTGCAGCCGGGCTGCATGATGAAAATCCTTGAAGCCGAGCAATAGCGGAAGAGCACCAACCCCCACGGGGTTGCGCTCCTCTAACAGCAAGCAAGAAGAAAACAAGACCACCGGCACCACCACGAGCGCAAGCTCTCCGGCGGTGAGATCGCCAGAGGGGACGGCCCTGATGCGGGTCTCTCTAGAATACACCGGCGCACCCCATCTAGGGGCCCAGAAGGCGGAAGGACGCGAAGGATGCAAGAGGAGCAAGGCATGACTACTACCCGAGAGATCGATCCCTTTTTAAAGGGAGATTTCCCCTCTTGCGCCCCGGAGCATCACGGGTAAAGCCTCCCTCGGTGTGTACCGAGGGTCCCGCCCTATGACACGGGGGTGAGAGCACCTAGAGGGGGGGTGAATAGGTGATCCTGTAAAACTTCAAAAACTTATAGCCACAAAAACTTGGTTAATTGTTAGCACAATAATTGCCAAGTGGCTAAAGAGGAATCCTCAACAAAACACAATAACCAACAAGGATCAATCACAGAGATGGCACGGTGGTTATCCCGTGGTTCGGCCAAGACCAACGCTTGCCTACTCCACGTTGTGGTGTCCCAACGGACGAGGGTTGCAATCAACCCCTCTCAAGCGGTCCAAAGACCTACTTGAATACCACGGTGTTTTGTTTGCTTTTTCTCAATCCCGTTTGCGAGGAATCTCCACAACTTGGAGCCTCTCGCCCTTACACTTGAAATTCACAAAGAACACGGAGCAAGGGAGGGATTAGCAACGCACACAAGACACAAGAGTCAGAGTGTCAACACGCACACAAATCGCAACAAGAGCTCGCAACACGACTCAATGAGTTCACAACTCCACAAGAGCTCTATATGCTGTCACAATGAAACGAATGCGCGAAATCTATGTCTTGGTGCTTAGAAATGTTGTAGGAATGCTTGGTATTCTCCTCCATGCGCCTAGGGGTCCCTTTTATAGCCCCAAGGCAGCTAGGAGCCGTTGAGAGCAATCAGGGAAGGCAATTCTTGCCTTCTGTCGTCTGGCGCACCGGACAGTCCGGTGCACACCGGACACTGTCCGGTGCCAGATTTCTTTCCTTAAATGGTGAAGCCGACCGTTGGCAGACCTGGAGCCGTTGGCACACCAGACATGTCCGGTGCACACCGGACAGTCCGGTGCCCCCTTCTAGCCGTTGGCTCGGCCACGTGTCCCGCGCAGATCGCGCGGCCGACCGTTGGCCCGGCCGACCGTTGGCTCACCGGACAGTCCGGTGCACACCGGACAGTCCGGTGAATTATAGCCGTACGTCGCCGGTGAATTCCCGAGAGCGACCAGTTCGCTCGAACCAGCCTGGCGCACCGGACAGTCCGGTGCTCCCTGACTCAGCAGATTCTTGGCTGCTCGAGCCAAGACATTTCCAATTGGATTTTTCCTGTTTCCAGCACTTAGACACAATACATTAGTCCATAAAACAATGTACTAAGTCTGAGAAACATACCTTTATCCTTGATTTGTACTTTGTCCACCTCTTTACACTTAGGCACTTGTGTTGGACACTAAATCACCAAAACACTTAGAAATGGCCCAAGGGCACATTTCCCTTTCAATCTCCCCCTTTTTGGTGATTTATGCCAACACAACATAAAGCAAGTAGAACAAGTACAAAAACAATTCAAATTAGAACTCAAAATTGTTTTGATTCAATTTGACATATATGGATCACTCTATGCCACCACTTGGTTTGTTTTTGCAAATCAAACTCAAATTCCTATCTCTAAGTCAAAACCACTTGTAGAGACATAAAGAGAGGTTTTCCAAAGAAATTTGATCAAGGATTTCAAAAACTCCCCCTTTTTCCCATAATCAACACTTCTCCCCACAAGAGGCCAACTTTTGACATAAAAGACAATAAAAGAGTTTTGACAAACCAAAAGCTCTAATCTACTATTTTCAAAATTTCTCAAGTGGTAGCTGATCCATTTATTGCTTTGGCCTTTATTTTCTCCCCCTTTGGCATCAAGCACCAAAACGGGATCAATCTTGGCCCTTGAACCCCATTGCCTCACTAAAATCATCAAAAGAGAACACAAAGGCAATAAGAGTATAAAGATGAACTTGGAGAAGTTACTCTTTTCATCGGAGTGCAGTGGAAGTCTTGCATGGTCCAAGTCCACCTTTTCCCTTTCAAACCTCCTTGAAGACTAAAACAACCAAACTCAAGTACATGGTTAGTCTCAAAGGGTCAAGTTGTAGCACAACTCCCCCTAAATATGTGCATCACTTGCAAAACGGACTTGTGAGGTCCAGGGAGTGTTTGTACAACTTGAGCACCACAGTAAGCAACAAAATGCAGAATGAACACGATCAAAGGAATAAACACATGTATGCTTCAATTCAATCCAAGTTCCGCGAATCTAAGATATTGAGCTCACTACGCAGCCTACAAAAGGTCTTCTCATCTAGAGGCTTGGTAAAGATAACGGCTAGCTGGTTCTTGGTGCTAACATGAAACACTTTGATATCTCCCTTTTGCTGGTGGTCTCTCAAAAAGTGATGCCGGATGTCAATGTGCTTTGTGCGGCTGTGCTCAACAGGATTTTCCGCTATTCGGATAGCACTCTCATTGTCACATAGGAGTGGGACTTTGCTCAGATTGTAGCCAAAGTCCCGGAGGGTTTGCCTCATCCAAAGTAGTTGCGCGCAACACTGTCCTGCGACAACGTACTCGGCCTAAGCGGTGGATAGGGCAACGGAGGTTTGTTTCATAGAGTTCCATGACACCAGGGACCTTCCTAAGAATTGGCACGTCCCCGATGTACTCTTCCTATCGACCTTACATCCAGCATAGTCAGAATCTGAGTATCCAATCAAGTCAAAGTTAGACCCCTTTGGATACCAGATCCCGAAGCAAGGCGTAGCGACTAAATATCGAAGAATTCGCTTCACAGCCACTAAGTGACACTCCTTAGGATCGGATTGAAATATAGCACACATGCATACGCTAAGCATAATATCTGGTCTACTAGCACATAAATAAAGCAAAGAACCTATCATGGACTGGTATGCTTTTTGATCAACGGACTTACCACCATTGTTGAGGTCGGTGTGTCCGTCAGTTCCCATCGGCGTCTTTGCGGGCTTGGCGTCCTTCATCCCAAACCGCTTTAGCAAGTCTTGCGTGTACTTCGTTTGGGAGATGAAAGTGCCGTCCTTGAGTTGCTTCACTTGAAACCCAAGGAAGTAGTTCAACTCGCCCATCATCGACATCTCGAATTTCTGCGTCATCACCCTGCTAAACTCTTCACAAGACTTTTGGTTAGTAGAGCCAAATATTACGTCATCGACATAAATTTGGCACACAAAAAGATCACCATCGCAAGTCTTAGTAAAAAGAGTTGGATCGGCTTTCCCGACCTTGAAAGCATTAGCAATTAAAAAGTCTCTAAGGCATTCATACCATGCTCTTGGGGCTTGCTTAAGTCCATAGAGCGCCTTAGAGAGCTTACACACGTGGTCGGGGTACCGTTCATCCTCAAAGCCAGGGGGTTGCTCCACGTACACCTCCTCCTTGATCGGCCCGTTGAGGAAAGCGCTCTTCACATCCATTTTGTACAACCTGAAGGAATGGTGAGCGGCATATGCTAGCAAGATACGAATTGATTCTAGCCTAGCCACGGGAGCAAAAGTCTCCTCAAAGTCCAAACCTGCGACTTGGGCATAACCTTTTGCCACAAGCCGAGCCTTGTTCCTTGTCACCACCCCGTGCTCGTCCTGTTTGTTGCGGAACACCCACTTGGTTCCCACAACATTTTGCTTGGGGCGAGGCACCAGTGTCCAAACTTCATTGTGCTTGAAATTGTTGAGTTCCTCCTGCATGGCCAACACCCAGTCCGGATCTAGCAAGGCCTCTTCTACCCTGAAAGGCTCAATAGAAGAGACAAAAGAGTAATGCTCACAAAAATTAACTAATCTTGAACGAGTAGTTACTCCCTTGCTAATATCACCCAAAATTTGGTCGACGGGATGATCCCTTTGGATCGTCGCTCGAACTTGGGTTGGAGGTGCCTGAGGTGCTTCTTCCTCTTCAATTTGAACATCCTGTGCTCCCCCTTGATCATGCGCCTCCACTTGAGGTACCTGTTCGTCATCCTGGGTTGGGGGATGCACCATAGTTGAGGAAGACAGTTGATCTTGCTCCAAATGTTCCTGAGGCCGTACATGTCCAATCGCCATGGTGCGTATTTCGGCCGTTGGAACGTCTTCTTCATCTACATCATCAAGATCAACAACTTGCTCTCTTGGAGAGCCATTAGTCTCATCAAATACAACGTCGCTAGAGACTTCAACCAAACCCGATGATTTGTTGAAGACCCTATACACCTTTGTATTTGAATCATAACCTAATAAAAACCCTTCTACGACTTTGGGAGCAAATTTGGAATTCCTACCCTTCTTCACTAGAATGTAGCATTTACTCCCAAATACACGAAAGTACGATACATTGAGTTTGTTACCAGTCAGCAGCTCATATGAAGTCTTCTTGAGGAGGCGGTGAAGGTAGACCCTGTTGATGGCGTGGCAAGCCGTGTTCACGGCTTCCGACCAAAAGCACTCGGGGGTCTTGAACTCTCCAAGCATAGTCCTCGCCATATCTATGAGCGTCCTGTTCTTCCTCTCTACCACACCATTTTGCTGAGGTGTGTAGGGAGCAGAGAACTCGTGCTTGATCCCCTCCTCCTCAAGGAACTCCTCCACTTGAAGATTCTTGAATTCGGACCCGTTGTCGCTCCTTATCTTCTTCACCTTGAGATCAAATTCATTTTGAGCTCTCCTGAGGAAGCGCTTGAGGATCCCTTGGGTTTCAGACTTATCCTGCAAAAAGAACACCCAAGTGAAGCGGGAAAAGTCATCAACAATAACTAAACCATACTTACTTTCTCCTATGCTCAGATAGGCGACGGGTCCGAAGAGGTCCATATGCAGCAGCTCCAGAGGTCTTGACGTGGTCATCACATTCTTGCTGTGATGTGCTCCTCCCACTTGTTTACCTGCTTGACAAGCTGCACAAGGTCTATCTTTTTCGAAATGAACATTGGTTAGACCTATCACGTGTTCTCCCTTTAGAAGCTTGTGGAGGTTCTTCATCCCCACATGTGCTAAGCGGTGATGCCACAACCAGCCCATGCAAGTCTTAGCCATTAAGCATGCATCTAGACCGGCCTCTTCTTTTGCAAAATCAACTAAGTAAAGTTTGTCGTCTAGTACACCCTTAAAAGCTAGTGAACCATCACATCTTCTAAAGACAGACACATCTACATTTGTAAATAAACAATTATATCCCATATTACATAATTGACTAACAGATAGTAAATTATATCCAAGAGACTCTACTAAAAACACATTAGAGATAGAGTGCTCATTGGAGATTGCAACTTTACCTAGCCCTTTTACCTTGCCTTGATTCCCATCACCGATTATTATTGAATCTTGGGAATCTTTGTTTTTGACGTAGGAGGTGAACATCTTCTTCTCCCCCGTCATATGGTTTGTGCATCTGCTGTCAATAATCCAGCTTGAACCCCCGGATGCATAAACCTGCAAGGCAAATTTAGGCTTGGGTCTTAGGTACCCAACTCATGTTGGGTCCTACAAGGTTAGCACAAATATCCTTAGGGACCCAAATGCAAGTTTTGTCTCCCTTGCATCTTGCCCCTAATTTTCTAGCAACTATCTTCCTATCCTTTCTACAAATAGCAAAAGAAGCATTTAAAGCATGATATATTGTAGAAGGTTCATTTACTTTCCTAGGAACATTAACAACATTTCTCCTAGGCATATTATGAACAACATTTCTCCTACCAACATTTCTATCATGCACATAAGAAGAACTAGAAGCAAACATGGCATGAGAATCAAAGGCATTATATGCATTACAACTCCTATAAGCATTTCTAGATTGTCTCCTATCATGGTACATAAAGGCATAGTTCTTTTGCACACTACTAGCCATAGGGGCCTTCCCTTTCTCCTTGGCGGAGATGGGAGCCTTATGGCTTGTCAAGTTCTTGGCTTCCCTCTTATAGCCAAGTCCATCCTTAATTGAGGGGTGTCTACCAGTCGTGTAGGCATCCCTTGCAAATTTTAGCTTGTCAAATTCATTCTTGCTAGTCTTAAGTTGGGCATTAAGACTAGCTAATTCCTCATTTAATTTGGAAATTGAAACTAAATGATCACTATAAGCATCAATGTCAAAATCTTTACACCTATTACAAGTTTCAACAATTTCTACACAAGAATTAGATTTACTAGCTACTTCTAGTTTAGCATTTAAATCATCATTAAAACCTTTTAACGTAGCAATAGTTTCATGACAAGAAAATAATTCACTAGAGAGCATTTCATTCCTTTTAATTTCTAGAGCAAGAGACTTTTGTGCTTCTACAAATTTATCATGTTCTTCATACAACAAATCCTCTTGCTTTTCTAAAAGCATATTCTTATCATTCAAGGCATCAATCAATTCATTAATTTTGTCTACCTTGGTTCTATCTAGGCCCTTAAACAAACATGAATAATCTATTTCATCCTCATCACTAGATTCGTCCTCACTTGAAGAAGCATAAGTAGAGTTTTGAGTACATACCTTCTTCTCTCTTGCCATAAGGCATGTGTGACGCTCGTTTGGAAAGAGGGCCGATTTGTTGAAGGCGGTGGCGGCGAGTCCCTCATTGTCAGAGTCGGAAGAGCAGCAATCCGAATCCCACTCCTTGCCTAGATGCGCCTCGCCTTTTGCCTTCTTATACTTCTTCTTCTTCTCCCTCTTGTTCCCTTGTTCCTGATCACTATCATTGTCGGGACAGTTAGCAATAAAATAACCAAGCTTACCGCATTTGAAGCATGAGCGCTTCCCCTTGGCTTTGGTCTTGCTTGGCTGTCCCTTGCGACCCTTAAGCACCGTCTTGAATCTTTTGATGATGAGGGCCATCCCTTCATCATTAAGTCCGGCCGCCTCAATCTGTGCCACCTTGCTAGGTAGCGCCTCCTTGCTTCTTGTTGCCTTGAGAGCAAGGGGTTGCGGCTCGTTGATCGGACCATTCAAGGCGTCGTCCACGTACCTCGCCTCCTTGATCATCATTCGCCCGCTAACGAATTTTCCGAGGACTTCTTCGGGTGACATTTTGGTGTACCTGGGATTCTCACGAATATTATTCACCAAATGAGGATCAAGAACGGTAAAGGACCTTAGCATCAGTCGGACGACGTCGTGGTCCGTCCATCGCGTGCTTCCGTAGCTCCTTATTTTGTTGATAAGGGTCTTGAGCCGGTTGTATGTTTGAGTTGGCTCCTCGCCCCTTATCATCGCGAACCTTCCAAGCTCGCCCTCCACCAACTCCATTTTGGTGAGCAAGGTGACGTCGTTCCCCTCATGAGAGATCTTGAGGGTGTCCCAGATCTGCTTGGCATTGTCCAAGCCGCTCACCTTGTGATACTCGTCCCTGCACAAAGAGGCTAGCAACACAGTAGTAGCTTGTGCATTTTTATGAATCTGTTCATTAATAAACACAGGGCTATCTGAGCTATCAAATTTCATTCCTCTTTCCACAATCTCCCAAATGCTTGGATGGAGAGAAAACAAGTGAGTACGCATTTTGTGGCTCCAAAATCCGTAGTCCTCTCCATCAAAGTGAGGGGGCTTGCCAAGTGGAACGGGGAGCAATTGAGCATTTGAGCTATGCGGAATGCGCGAATAATCGAAAGAAAAGTTTGAGTTAACCGTCTTTCGTCTGTCGTAGTCGTCGTTGTCCTTTTGGGAGGAGGAAGATTCGTCGCTGTCGTAGTAGACAATTTCCTTGATGCGCCTTGTCTTCTTCTTCCTCCCATCTTTTCTTTTGTGGCCCGAGCCTGAGTCGGTGGGCCTGTCATCATTGGGCTCGTTGACAAAGGACTCCTTCTCCTTGTCGTTGATCACCATCCTCTTGCCCTTAGGATCCATCTCTTCGGGCGGTTAGTCCCTTTCTTGAAGAGAACGGCTCTGATACCAATTGAGAGCACCTAGAGGGGGGTGAATAGGTGATCCTGTAAAACTTCAAAAACTTATAGCCACAAAAACTTGGTTAATTATTAGCACAATAATTGTCAAGTGGCTAAAGAGGAATCCTCAACAAAACACAATAACCAACAAGGATCAATCACAGAGATGGCATGGTGGTTATCCCGTGGTTCGGCCAAGACCAACACTTGCCTACTCCATGTTGTGGCGTCCCAACGGACGAGGGTTGCAATCAACCCCTCTCAAGCGGTCCAAAGACCTACTTGAATACCACGGTGTTTTGTTTGCTTTTTCTCAATCCCGTTTGCGAGGAATCTCCACAGCTTGGAGCCTCTCGCCCTTACACTTGAAATTCACAAAGAACACGGAGCAAGGGAGGGATTAGCAACGCACACAAGACACAAGAGTCAGAGTGTCAACACGCACACAAATCGCAACAAGAGCTCGCAACACGACTCAATGAGTTCACAACTCCACAAGAGCTCTATATGCTGTCACAATGAAACGAATGCGCGAAATCTATGTCTTGGTGCTTAGAAATGTTGTAGGAATGCTTGGTATTCTCCTCCATGCGCCTAGGGGTCCCTTTTATAGCCCCAAGGCAGCTAGGAGCCGTTGAGAGCAATCAGGGAAGGCAATTCTTGCCTTCTGTCGTCTGGCGCACCGGACAGTCCGGTGCACACCGGACACTGTCCGGTGCCAGATTTCTTTCCTTAAATGGTGAAGCCGACCGTTGGCAGACCTGGAGCCATTGGCGCACCGGACATGTCCGGTGCACACCGGACAGTCCGGTGCCCCCTTCTAGCCGTTGGCTCGGCCACGTGTCCCGCGTAGATCGCGCGGCCGACCGTTGGCTCACCGGACAGTCCGGTGCACACCGGACAGTCCGGTGAATTATAGCCGTACATCGCCGGTGAATTCCCGAGAGCGACCAGTTCGCTCGAACCAGCCTGGCGCACCGGACAGTGTCCGGTGCACCACCGGACACTGTCCGGTGCTCCCAGACTCAGCAGATTCTTGGCTGCTCGAGCCAAGACATTTCCAATTGGATTTTTCCTGTTTCCAGCACTTAGACACAATACATTAGTCCATAAAACAATGTACTTAGTCTGAGAAACATACCTTTATCCTTGATTTGTACTTTGTCCACCTCTTTACACTTAGGCACTTGTGTTGGACACTAAATCACCAAAACACTTAGAAATGGCCCAAGGGCACATTTCCCTTTCAGGGGCCAGGCCCCACGCGTCATATAGGCTGGCCCGAAGCACGAAGAAGGCAAACCACCACACAAGGAGCGCGCAACCACCCCGTGGTTATACGCCCCTTCATTTTCGAAGCAACCAGCGGTCAGGAAGACGAACCGCCGCACAAGGAATGTGCAACCGCCCCGCGGTTATGCGCCTCTTCATTTTCGCCGAAACCAGTGGCCAAGAGGGCGAACCGTCGCATAGGAAGCACACAACCGCCCCATGGTTGTGCGCCCCCTCAGCTTCGCTACAATCGGCGGTCCAACATGCGGACCCAGGCACACATGTCATACAACCGGCGCGCCGGTTACTGGGTGTAGAAAAATCGCACCGCCGCTTGCGCCAATGCTGTGTCCCCTCGGGGCCGTCGTAGAAGACTGAAAAGATAAGTTTTCATAACCGGTGCAGCGACTCGAGGCACCCCACGCATGGCCCAACAGTGATATTAAGTACAAAGGTCACGGGCCAGTCAGCCGTGGGAACAGGCGTGACAGTCGGCGAAGCCATAGGCGGGCCGATAGTAATTGCACCAACAGGCACGCAGGAGCAGCAGGCAGATCGCCAATCAGACTCTGGCCCCACCTACAGGCTCGCATCCTCCCCAGAGGTGGGCCCGGGGGCCACTGTCAGTACCCTCAATCAAGGGTACCCTCTTCTACAGCATAAAGACGCCGCACCCGTGCAACACCTCAAGGCCACATGGAGAATGGCGCCCAACCCCACCACATGGGTAGGTCCAAGGGTGCCACGTGGCAAGGAAAGGTAGTACATCCCAGTATTACAGTTGGGTCCGGACCTCCACAGAAGGACACCGGACCCCTATACGTACAAGTCCAGGGCCCCCAAGAAGGCACGTCGGGTCCCTTAGGAGGGCCCCTGTCCCCCTCCGAGTAAGGTCCGAGCATTAGCAAGGTCCCAGGACGAGAAGGATCCTAGCATAAGTAGGGGTCCGGTGCTGGCACGTGTCCAGGCCTTGCCCTGCGCTCCCCGCTGCTGCCGCATGGCTTGTGGCCCGTGACATAAGCCAACGGGCCGAGCCTGACGTAAAGCCCACAAGGCCGTGCAGCCTCTACATTTATTGTGGAGAGGACGCGCCGCCTGCCACCACGCTAACGGGCGACGTGCCCTCCCAGTATTTAATGTGTCCTATCCAATCCGATGGCAGACGGCGTCAGGGTCATCCAGCAGGTGGCGCGCCTGACCGGTCTGTTGATAAATAGTACACCCGTGCCGAGCGGTGCACTGTACTTATCATCCCTTCTACAAGAAGCCTCCCCTGCACGCTGAGGATACGCAGATCTCGGGTGTCAGGGCACTAGAAGATCGCCCCAGCAGCAAACATTTATGGCTCCAAGTGCTATATTCACTATGTCCCTGAGCCCGCATGTCGGGGCTCAGTACCTTTGTGCATGCCCCCTTCAGCTATAAAAGGGGAGGCATGCAGCGTTACAAGATAGATCCAATCTTAGGCTCACTCAGACACTCACAAGTTCATACGAGCTCTCAAGCAATTCATCACACAGTGGAGTGGGGTATTACGCTCCGACGACCCGAACCACTCTAAACCCTCGCGTGCTCTTATGTGTTCATCCACCGGTCTCGTAACAAGCAAAATGCTTAGGCCCCTCCTCTTCTTAGGATTTAGGGCAGGTGCAATCCGCCACCCGACCGGAGAGATTTCCTCTCTGACGACGTGCTTCCTAAAGGCCTACTGTAGTTGGTGCACCTACTCCCATGGTCATGCTATTCCTGAACTAACCAGGCTATGGGGCAGTTGGGTCTTGTAGGTGTACGGAGCCTTATAGTAAGGTACATTTCTGGGATGGTTTGCCTCAGAGTTCTCATCATTTGCTCTCATCTTGCGTGGTTCTTTTGACTTCCTTACACTTGAGGCGAGGCCTGCCAAGGCATGCGAGTCCTTATTCGTACTTCTAAGGCCAAAGTAGTTGGGTAGGGGAGTCTTTAGATTCCATTGTATTGTACTTGCCTTTGTCCGTCGCACACCTCGGTTAGGAGCACGTTTCGAACGATCAGAGGGTCATAAATGTGTTAGCCTTTCTCGGAGGTTTATGTTACCTCTAGGTCATGGAGTCCAATTAGGGGTGTATGGCCTAGACTAACTTGGCTTAATGTGACTAAGGTCGAGGCTGACTGACCGAGACGACCTAGATTGAAACATACTCGAGGTGATCGAGGTCGGGACTGACCTGGTGGGGAACCAAGTTAGGGAAACCCTAGTTGGGTTTGCCATGGTCGGATCTGGCCTAGTTATGGTGACTTGATCAGGGGACTAGGTTAGGTTTTCTAGAATCGGATTCAACCTGGCCGGGGTGACTTGGTAGGGGAACTAGGTCGTGTTTCGGGTCCGATCAGGTCGAGGTAACTAGGTCAGGGCTACCCTGCTCGGGATCCATCCTAGGTCGTGAGAAGCTCTTATCTTTTAGAGTAGGTTTTTATGCTGTCTTACGGTATCCCAAGTACACGTCAATAGTCCCCGAGCGGTCAAGGGCTTTCTTGCGGATTTTCCTTGCTTTTTGTTTGACCCTATTGAACGGTATTGTTTGCCATTTTTTTAAAAAATAGTTGTTTTAGTAGTATAATTTCAAAAGCGTCCCTATTTTTTGGCTTTCTATTTATTGAAATGATAAAATATGGACATATTTCATATTTGTTTCGAAAGAGATAGAAATAGGAGTTAAATTTAGGGCATGTTTAGTTTATTGTCTGACTTACTATAGTTTGTCCAAATCTAAGGTTAGCTCTTTAATTTGACGACTAAACCAAACATGCCAAGCAAGTCATTTCAGTTTTTGCATGGTCTAAAGTTCACAAAACCTTTTTTGTAACGAGTTTTTTCTCCAAAAATTACAACTCAACCAAAAATATCCTTAATTTTCTACCTCTCATTGTTTTGAATACGTGGAAATATCTGTTTTAACATCCTCTCTTTAGGCTAGTTTCATTGCACCATCCTCCTCTCAACCTGCCACATCGGCTCTCGACTTCACTCTTGCCCCTGCAACCTTAGTCTATAACCACATCATTGTTTTTATTTTAGAATTAAGTAATTCACACACGTTTATCTCAACTCTCAGAAATCACACAATATAATGAAATGGTTTGTGGAATGAGCTCCACCCGGGTAGGTGTATTTCTAAAGGGATTGGAAATGAAATTTGTGATTTTTTTTGTATTTTTTTGTATTTTCTAGACTCAAAAATGACTAGTTGCAACGATTAGCACACGTGGACTAATCAGAAGCCACCACGTCGCTCTCGCTCGTCGTCTCGTCTCGCCCGTGCCAGTACATTGACCGTCTCACGCCCCTTCTCGTCCGGGTGCACACTTCAGTGAAGGTGGCGATATCGCCCGCTCTTGCTAGGTGCTTCGCGCAGGCACGCTCTCTCGCCCAAGGTCGGACTAAGTAGCCTTTGTCGCCCGCACTCTCGGATCCTTTGGCATCAGCATTATCCATACAAGGGCATGTTCAGTTCGGTCTCAATCCATATGGATTGAATGAGATTGGATGAATTTAAATACTAAACAATTCAAACTTCTACTTGATTTTTTTCCAATCTCATTCAATACGTGTATAATAAAAATAACCGAATAATATCAAGTTGGACAGAATTTTGCCAGCAGTGTCATGATAGTTCGTCCACCATTTCTCGCGATCCTGGCCATCCGGGCATCGATGCCATCACTCCTGTTGACTCAGAGGTCAAGAATTATAGTGCCTGTTGAACCGATCCACGATCGTGGCCGTCTTTCCACATCGCCATATTCCAAAGCAGACCGTCTCCGAGATCATGACCGCTGACGAGGGACGACCGGCTTGCCTGCTTCGCATGCAGTTCACTTGCTGCCTCGCTGATAGGAGGTCGCCGGCGGCCGGCTGCTAACCAGCAGATGCTGAGTATATTCATCTTAGCTTTCGGTTGACAGCTATGAAGAACATCGAAATAGACGACGATGAAGAACATCGGAAGGACAGATAGTAGTAGATAGGATAGAAGTGAGAAGAGATGGATGAAGATTTACAATCTATGACACATGACCTGAAACTATCATTTCTTTACAAGCGAATTGTCTTGGACGAGAAACAACTCAATTCATGCAAGAACCGGCAAATATTCCTGCGTTCCAAACGAAGCAGTTCAAGTATGTACCATCTCTTGTTTAGAGAGCGAAGCAGAGCACTGAAAGAAGACTGAAAGAGAGAAGAGTATATGTTTGTTCAGTATCTGACAGCACGCGGAACACCAAGCGATCCGTATCAACGACGCAGGACGGGCTTCGTCGGGTCCTCGTGATCGCCGCCGCCGGCGGGGCTGCAGGAGAACACGTCCACCGGCGCGTAGGTGCCGTCGATGTCCTCGGGGCCGGACCTGGAAGCTCCCCTGCACTTGTCGAGGAAGAGCACGACGACGGTGATGTCGTCGTGGAAGTGCCGGCGCTGGCCCTTCTCGATGGTCCGGATCTTGTCGTACTTGACCTCCTTCTTGCGCGCCGCCTCCAGCTGGGCGGCCCGCACCAGGCGCATGGCCACGCCCTTCCTCGGGCTGCTCGCCACGACGTCCACCGCGGCGTCGTCGCTGAGCTGCTCCCACAGCCCGTCCGACGCGAAGATGATGAAGCGGTCGCCGGGGCGCAGCTCCCGCGTGGTGATGGACGGCACGGCGGTCATGACGGGGCGGCGCAGCGGGAACGGGCAGATGGACTGCTGCAGCACCGGGTTGCCCCTGCAGATGTCAGGCTTCTTGAGGTACACATCGCCGATGGACCTGGACACCTGGATGATCCCCTTGATCCGCCACACGCCGTGGCTGTTGAGCACGATGTGCGAGTCGTCCGGGTGCATCTCGGCCACCTCCCGCCGCACGCCCTCGTCGGCCACGTTGTGGTCCTGCGACAGCCGCTCGGCCACCACGCGCCTCCCCTTGCCCCGGCGGCGGCCCAGCACGGCGCGCGAGTCGCCCAGGTTGGCCACGTACAGCGTCCCGTTGTCGATGTCGACAGCGCCCACCAGGCAGCAGGAGCCCACGGACACGATCCTCGGCTGCGACGGCCATGATTTCTGCACCAGGCCTATGAACTCCTCCTCCGTCGCGCCGAAGGCCTTCTGGAACACCTCCGCCGACAGGCCACCGTTCTCAGCCGCAAAGGCTGCAAGGTGTGTCGACATGTCACGTACAGGCGCAGCATATCGAGATCGTCTAGTATCTCCAACAGAGCTCACCTTGGATATGCGAGAAGAGGCGCCTGTTGACGAAGCGCGCGGCCTCGGGCCCGCCGTGCCCGTCGAAGACGCCGACGAGCGTGGCGGCCGGAGCCGCGACCACCTGCGCCTGGTCCTCGAGCGCCTCGTTCGCCTGCGCCACGGCGATGGAGTAGTCACCGGACGCGTGCGCCTTGAGGGCCACGTCCCACACCAGCCCATCCGCCACGCCCCCTGCCCTACCGGCGCCGTCACCGCAGCAGCACCCGCCGCCGCAGAACGGCAGATACCGACTTAAACCTCTCATAGCCAGGACGAGGACCCCAACCACTGACTCACTTGCCTTCACCTGCTGTGTTGTGCGCGCGCGTCGCTGCTGCCCGCCGATCGAGAGAGAGAGAGAGACGCCCGCGAGGGTTTTGCCGTGGCTGCTCTCGCTCGCTTTGTCGGGGCGTGGTGTGCAAGTGGAAGAAGTGCTTGCTGCTTGGTGTGTGACGGTCGTGTATAGGCAGGCGCCAGGGCAAGCGGCCGTTTCGCCGCGTGTTCACCGGTGGACCGAGGGAGCACGGCACGACGGGTGGGCACTGGGCTGGAAGACGCGTTTTTCTCGGTCGTGCCTGCCGTTACACTCTTTCTTCTGTTCGCCGCTTTTGCCACCGCGCGCGGGCGCATGCAAATGCCCCACCCACACACCCCGACCCCGACCCAACCCAAGCTATCTTCTGGTGCCGTTGGGAAAAGGGACCACGGTTCCGACGCTGCTATGGGCGCATATCTGAATCTCCTCCTCCCTTTGACTTTGGAGGACAATGGCGCGTATGTATCTCACCTGACACAGATGTGGCCTCCAGCCAGGTGTAGGATATGGATGCTGTGGACATAAAAAGGATTTGGACTCGTGCATATCTTTTGTTCTACTTTCGAGAGGTCACTCGCCATTCATACTGCCAATGCATTTCTGGCTTTAGACCATGTTCAGTTTTCTTCAGCTATCCATCTCCATTCCCATGAGATGTGCTTTTTTATTTTTATATTAAAAAGCGCCAACGACAAGAGCATATCAAGCGTATACTGACAGAGAAGAAACCAAATATAATAAAAAAATATAAAAGAAAAAAAAACATCGTACTCATGAAGGTGACAACCACTCACCGTAGGTGTTAGGAGAGAACGAAGAGACAGACCCACAGATTTTTAAAACATTCCAACATCAATATGATCTTAATTCCAAATCATAAGTCATTCCAATTTTAAAAAGAACTAAAACATCTCAAGTTTGACGGAATTATAGGGAAAATTACAAAAGTTTTGATATACAAATAAGTTGTAGTATAAAAATATAATTAATAAAGAATCTAATAATATATATTTGATGTTGCTATTTTATTATTGTCGGCGTTCCGGACCCGGGGGATCCCTGGACCGACGAGTAAATTTGTCACTGCGTGCCCCTGCCCAGATGGGTTGGTGCGAGATGGAACACAAGTGGGGGAATGAGCCTTATATTATCCTGCACCAGGGAGCTCGTAGTAGGGGTTACAAGCGTTGTGAGAGAGTGAGAGCGAGAGAGGGCGAGTAGCAGAGAGCGAGAGAGAGAGAGAGGGTCCGACCCCTGCTCGTCTTCTCCCGCCGTGCGTACGTATGCTTCGTATGTTCGTATGCTCGACCCTTCGTCCTCTCGCCCCCCTTTCGTCCCCCTCCTCGTGGGGCCCTGGACACCCCTTTTATAGACGTAAGGAGATGTCCAGCTGTACAATGGGGTGTAGCTGGGAGCTAACGTGGTTGGCAGGAAAGTGCCATGAGCTCTGTACAGATAACAACGTGGTCGTTGGGGGGACGTCTCGAGTCCTGTAGAGGTAGTGTCGTGGCCGTCGGAGAAGTGCCTTGGACCCTGTAGCAGTACAGCTGTTGGCGCTGCATGGATCTTGCTGACGTCTCCTTGCTTCCGTAGGGGGCTTGAGGACCACCGACGTCATGGTTGCATGCGGGAAACCACCATCGCCTGTTACCGGGGTAAGCTTGATGGGACGCCGGTCTTGTTCCTTCGTAGCCTGAGCTAGCTAGGAGTAGGGTAATGATGCATCCCTCGTGGCATGGTTGATCCGAGCCTGAGGTCGGGCGAGGCGACGACTCCTCCGAGGCCGAGGCTGGGGCCGAGACCCAGGGTCGGGCGAGGACGTGATTCTTCCCGAGGCCGGGGCCGAGGTAGAGCCCTGGGGTCGGGCGAGGCGGAGATTTCCTCCCGAGGCCGAGGCCGAGCCCTAGGGTTGGGCGAGGCGGAGCTCCCTGTTGCGCCCGAGGCGGAACTCGACCGTTGTCGGTTTCGCCCGGGTGGTTGGCACAGCAACCGGAGCAGGGCGGGCGGCGCTGTTTTCCTGTCAGATCGGTCAGTGAAGGGGCGAAGTGACTGCGGTCACTTCGACCTTGCCGTCTGAGGTGCGCGTGTCAGGATAAGGTGTCAGGCGACCCCAGCATTAAATGCGCGATTTGGCCAAAGTCGCTTGTAGGACAAGGCTTGTCTTTGGCAGAGCCGAGGGTGCACTCACTGTCTGAAGAGACCCTCGGGCGAGGCGTGGACTCGTCCGGGACCATTGTTCCGCCCGAGGCCGGGCTCGGGCGAGTTGAGACCGCGTCCCTTGGTAGACGAAGCTTTGACTTTGACCCGAGTCGTAAGCCTTTATGGTTTGCTCTGAAGGTGTTTGCCAGCCGTGATTAGGAGTGGTGGGGGCACCCCTACTTTCGGTACTCGACAGTAGCCCCCGAGCCTCGAGGGGAGTGGTGATGCTCGCTTCGAGGCTCTGCCGCATTCTTGGTGAGGAGACCGGCCTTTCTTGGTTATACTTTATTCCGACGGGTGCGTGCGAGCGCACCCGCCGGGTGTAGCCCCCGAGGCCTCGGAGGAGTGGTTTGACTCCTCTGAGGTCTTAATGCTTTTTGGGATGTTTCGGCCGGTCCTGTCGTTCCCTCATGCGGCCTGGCCGTAGCCCGGGTGCACGATCAGGTTCCGAATTTTTGAGCTGGTTTGTTGACATTGTCAACAGTTTGGCCATAGTCGGGTGCGAGAGCAGCCCCCGAGCCTCTGCACGGAGCGAGAGGACGATCAAGGACTGTCTCAACTTTTATTATACGCCCCTTCGTCGTCTTTCCGCAAGGAGGAAGGGGGGGAAAGCGCCATGTTACCCTCGGTGGGCACCGATCATGGTGTTTTCGGCGAGCTGCTAACGGGTGATCCGAGTGGACGCCCGTGCCCCGTTCGTTAAGGGTTGGCTAGTGGCCCAGAGGCGCGCTCCAAAAGTACCTGCAGGTGATTCGCTGGACTCGACCCCTTTTCGACAGGGTCCAAGGGCTCGATGCCTCCCTCCAGTGGGATTCCATTACGAGTCGTTCCCGCTGGTTTCAGAAATGTCCTAGGGTACCTCGGAAGCGTAGCCCGAGCCTCGGCCATGTATCGGACGTACCCAGAGTCATCCCTCACTCTGCGTGTTCTGGGGCGGCTGTCGAACCCCTTCGAGGGGCCAGCCTATGAACCCCTGATCAGTAGTGGGTGCGGAGCCCGAGTGCTCTAGGGCGGCTGTCGAACCCTTCCGATGGGCCAGCCTTCGAACCCCTAATCAGTAATGGGCGCGGAGCCTGGGTGCTCTGGGGCGGCTGTCAAAACCTTCTGAGGGGCCAGCCTTCGAACCCCTGATCAGTAGGAGGGCTCGGGGACCCGTTTCCTTCGCGGGGAAGGATCCTTTCCGAAATATCCCCCTTCCCAGTCCCTGTGGCAAGAGAGAGAGGAAACGGAAAAGGATATGAATTCAAAAAGTCGTGGCACACCTTTTTTGACGCGGCCTTTATGGCGGAGGTGAAAAGTCGCTCGCTTCGCCTGCCAACGGTGTTGCTGGCTCTGCCAAGGAGTTAATGCGACGGGATGGGCGATTCGCGGGCCGTCTGTTGCGCGTGCACGAGCCGTTCGAGGAACGGGGCACGGGCGCGTCGCTCTTACGCCATGGGAGAGGGCTCTCCCGCTGCTTCAAGAAAAGACGTGAGCCTGGGGATGATCTGACCACTGCTTCCGCTCGTCTGTTGCAGCAGCTATTGCCGGTCCGCTTTTGGCCACATCAACTGTCGTGCCTAGCCCCACGGCTGACTGACCCGTGACCGCTGCACCCAATTGGCACTGTTGGGTCACGCGCGGGGCCGCCTCGAGTCGCAGCACTGGTTCCACAGTCGAGAAGACGCGGTATTGGCCCAGGTGGCGGTGCAGTTTCCTCGCACGTAGTGACTGTCGCGCCGATTGCATGGTAGGTGGGACCGGGCCTTCGTGCTGGTCCACCGGAAGTGACGAAGCCGAAAGGGTGCATAACCGTGGTGCGGTCACATGCTCTCTTGCGAGGCGGCTCGCCCTTTCGTCCGCTGGTTCCGGCGAGGATGAGGGAACGCTTATAACCGCAGGGCGGTTTCATGCCTTGCGTGCGGCGGTTTGCCTCCCTCGCGTCTCGAGTCAGTTCGCACGACGTATGGGGCCCAACCCCCGTGTCGTAGGGGGAGAACCCTGGAGCACGTTGGTGGAGACTTTGCCCGTGACGCTAAGGGGTGCAAGTGAGGAGATCTGCCTATAAAAGGGGATCGATCCCCCGGGCAGTGGCCATGCCTTCGTTCTTCCCTCATGTGTTGCGCCCTTCCACCTTTCGAGCCCCTGGATGGGGTGCACCAGCGTCGCCTTGCTCTTGCTGTCGTTGGAGGAGCGTGGCCTCGTGGAGATTGGCGCTCTTCAGCCACCACTCGGCTTCAAGGATTTTCGTCATGTAGCCCAGCTGTATTCCCTCACCAATGGTCATCTGTAGGGATGATCACCAGCCTAGTGGTGGGGAGAAGCAAGCCAGGCTGCGACCTCCGCCCCGCCCTCAGCTTCAAGGATCTTCGTCATCCGGGCTAAGGCGGAGGAGCGCACCGAGTGGGGGGTTGCCTCCGCGTGGGTCGGTGACCCTTTTCTTCCCCCAGCGTTTGGGGGAGAAGGGCATCCTCCAGCCTTGCGGAGGCGTCCTCCAGCCATGCGGGGGAAGGCGAACTGCTGCTCCCTGGCCAGGGTGCAGCTTTCCGTCCTCCACCTGGGCGGCGGTCGTGCCGCGCGCGGGCCGGCCATGTCCAGGTCCTCCTCGCACCGTCAGCTGCGCCGGGGGGTCGCCCAGCACGTCGTACGCCGCGAGGGTGGTACTCGTGTTCTGGGATGGCTTCGGCGAGGACGGGAGTGAGGACCTGCTGTGCGCTTTGGGGCGGCCGCTGTTCGCCGGCGCGTTGTCGGTGGGTTCGATCCCCACGGACGGCGCCCTCCGACTCTTCGGCCTTAACGGCTTGTCCTCGCCCCTCGTGTGGGGATGTGGGCGAGGGCCTTTTCACAGCAGCGTCTCTCCTGAGGTCATCGCTGCTGCTGTTTAGCCGCTCGAGGTGGAGGTCGTTGTCTCTGCTGCTGTAGAGGTCGCCAACGAGCCGCTTTGGAGTTTGTTATCCCGCGGGCCCCCTGGTGTGGAGGTTGTTCATACCCGCGGGATTGGAACCGGAGTCCCGTTTGTATGGGAATATACTGGGTTTTTGCCCGAGCAAAATATAACTACTTCAAGGACTTAGACATTTGTCGTAGGCCAGGAGAACCGCCAAGGGTCCTGCCGACGTCTAAGTCTATGTAGCATAGTTACCCCAAGCATATGTATTTGTTCTTCGTGGCTGTCGAGGCCTGAACATTTGGGTATTCGAGTATAAAGCTGTGCTTCTTCCTCATTTCGAGCACTAGGACTTGCCTGTCGGTGGCCGAACCACTTAACCGAGTGTGAGTTGCCTCGCGTGGAAGGTGACGAGTGAGGTATTCGTATCCTGGAGGCTTAGGATTCCCTCGGCTCGGTCGGCCTTGCCGGTTGAAGCCTCTCTTGCTCGGTTTTAGAACCTTCGGCTGCTCTGCGATGAGCCGAAGCTGAAGGCAGCGGTGGCGTGGACAGAGGCAATGTCGACTCGAACAGAGGCTTTCTTGGCGTGGGAGCAGACGACTTCCCAGGCCGAGAAAGTGCAGCAGCGGTAGCTGGGGTTTGGCCAAATCACCTGCGAGCAGGGCCAATCCTGGAGCCAAGCCGCCGAGGCCGTGAGCCGGGCTGAGATCCTTGGGGGACGGCTGGCTGGGGCTTCGGAGCAGCTGGCCAAGGTGCCTGCTCGCATCACCGTCTGAGGCTGGGCCAGATTCCATCGAGGGTGGAAACGACGCCGAGAGTGCCGCTCCTCCCCCTGCTGATGTTTGAGCCTGCATGAACAGTTCGTCTGAAGTATGCGTATGTTTGTTGCGGCCACCGAGGCCTAAACATATTTAGCATTCAGATTATAGAGCTGCGTTTTCTTTCCTCTTGTTTCGAGCACTTAGGACTTGTTCGTCGGCAGCAGAATCGCATTATCCAAGCGAGAGTTGCTTTTCACGGAAGGTGATGAGTGAGGTATCCGTATCTCGGAGGCGTAGGAGTCCCTTGGCTCGGTCGGCCTTGCCGCTTACGTGCTCTCTCGCCAGTTCGTAGGATTCTGCTATCGATATAGTCGAAAAATGCACGAAAGTCATTTTCTACCCGAGCGTTAGGACTTGTTCGGTAGCAGGATCGCTTATCTGAGCGTGAGTTACTTTTCGCAGAAGGTGATGAGTGAGGTATCCGTATCCCGGAGGCGTAGGAGTCCCTCGGCTCAGTCGGCCTTGCCACTTATGTGTACTCTCGTCGTTTTTAGGGCCCTGCTATCGACATAGTCGAAAGCACGAAAGTTGTTTTCTGTAGAAAACTTTTCTCGGTAGAAAACTTTTCCGAAGAAAATTTCGACGCAGAGGGGGGGGGGGGTCCCCCCTTCTAGCCCCCGAGGGAGGGTCGGGCTTGATCGAGGCAAGGCTGACCCTTCCTTGACGGTTAGACTTTATTTAAGTGCGTAAAAACAAGGAACATGAACGACTTGAAACATTTTAAGGGTAGAAGCGACGTAGCTGTTCGATGTTCCAAGCGTTGCTGTAGACCTCACCTTGATCGTTGGCCAGCTTGTATGTTCCAGGCTTCAAGATCTTGGCGATGATGAATGGCCCTTCCCAGGGGGGAGTAAGCTTGTGGCGCCCTCGGGCGTCCTGTCGCAGCCGAAGCACCAAGTCTCCCACTTGGAAGCCTCGGGGCCGAACCCTTCGGGCGTGGTAGCGTCGCAGAGACTGCTGATACCGCGCTGAATGTAGTAAGGCAACGTCCTGAGCTTATTCGAGCTGGTCTAGCGAGTCCTCTCGGTTGATCTGGTTGCTTCGGTCATCGTACGCCTTTGTCCTTGGGGGACCGTATTCTAAGTCCGTGGGGAGGACGGCCTCGGTCCCATAGACTAGAAAGAACAGCGTGAAGCCCGTGGCACGGCTCGGCGTCGTCCTCAGACTCTAGACCACCGAGGGTAGCTCCTTCATCCACCACTTGCCAAACTTGTTGAGGTCGTTGTGGATCCTGGGCTTAAGTCCCTGCAAAATCATACCGTTGGCACGCTCCACGTGCCCATTCGTCATGGGGTGAGCTACAGCGGCCCAGTCCACACGGATGTGGTGGTCCTCGCAGAAGTCCAGGAACTTTTTTCTGGTGAACTGTGTGCCATTGCCAGTGATGATGGAGTTCAGGACTCCAAAGCGATGGATGATATTGGTGAAGAACGCCACCGCCTGCTCAGACCTGATGCTGGTTAGGGGTCGGACCTCGATCCACTTGGAGAATTTGTCGATGGCGACCAGCAGGTGCGTGAAGCTTCCGGGTGCCTTATGCAAGGGACCGACGAGGTCTAGACCCCACACAGCAAACGACCAAGTGATAGGTATCGTCTGTAGGGCCTGAGCGGGCAGGTGTGTCTGATTTGCGTAGAATTGAGAGTTCCCTTATGCCCGGGAACAGGATCTGGATGTCGCCTAGAGGGGGGGTGAATAGGCGAATAAAACTTTATGCTTTAAAACTTAAATTCTTACTCTACTCGAAGACTAGAACGCAGTGGAGTGAAGACCCTTCGAGTAGGTTGCAGTGGAATAGAAGATCCTGTCTCAAAAAGTCCTGCACTTCAAATAAAGCTTATACCACAGATAAGTGTTGAAGTGCAGATATAAAAGCGAATAAAACAGAGAGTCGGAATACAATACAGAACAGAGCACACAGACGCAAGGATTTGTCCCGAGGTTCGGCCAAGCCTGAAACGCTTGCCTAGTCCACGTTGGAGTTAGCCACACCTGAGCTTGGAGTCTATTTCAACTCCTTCCTCCGTTTGCTCAGATCTGTCAGTATGACAGATAGAGCCTTTCACTATTGAGTTGGGTTACAACAACGTCGTGGCTACTTACAAACTTCTCGGCAGCACCTCGGTAGAATAACGATACGCTCAAGACCTTGCTCTAGCTCTTAACAGCACTTCTCCTCTCTCTAAAGGCTTATCGTTGTGCCTTCTACACAAACTATAGAGTTACACACAAGAGGGAGAGTGAGAATGGATTTGAGTGATGTCTACCCTTGTTGGCTGCTCTTGTTCCTTGCTTGAGGCGCCTAGGGGTCCCTTTTATAGGCACAAGGGGCCTAGGAGCCGTTGGAAGCAATCCAGGAAGGCAAATCTTGCCTTCTGTCGGGTGGTGCACCAGACAGTCCGGTGCACCACCGGACACTGTCCGGTGCCTGATTTCCTTCCATAAATGGAGCAGTCGACCGTTGCAGTCCTGGAGCCGTTGGCGCACCGGACACTGTCCGGTGCACACCGGACAGTCCGGTGCCCCCATCTGACCGTTGGCTCGGCCACGCGTTACGCATGGATTGCGCGGCCGACCGTTGGCCCAGCCGACCGTTGGCTCACCGGACAGTCCGGTGCACCACCGGACAGTCCGGTGAATTATAACCGAACGTCGCCCGACTTCTCCCGAGAGCGGCGACTTCGCCGCAGCCGACTCACCGGACACTGTCCGGTGCACCACCGGACAGTCCGGTGATTTATAGCCGTACGCCGCCGACTCCTCCCGAGAGCGACCTATTTACCGGAGTTTAACCTGGCGCACCGGACACTGTCTGGTGCACCACCGGACACTGTCCGGTGCACCGCCGGACAGTCCGGTGTGCCAGACTGAGCTGAGTCTTGGCTGTACACAGCCAAGCCTTTTGCACCTCTTTCTTTTCTTCTTCTTTCTGTTTCTAACACTTAGACAAATATGTTAGTACACAAAAACCAATGTACTAAGTTTAGAAACATACCTTCTCTTAATTATTACATCTATAGCATTTCACATGCTTGAGCTTTGATGTTGGACTCATAAATCATCAAGTCGGCTTGACTTGATCTAGATTGACATTTCTTAGCTCCAACATCCTGCAAAGGTCACATAGAACATCTCCAAACATAGGAACAACCCAAACTAAAGATCAAGATGAACTTAGCTCTTTTGGGCTGCTTCCAGTTCTGGTTTTGACACTTGTTCTCCTTCTAGTGACCTTGATCTCCTTAGAGCTTGATCTTGAGCCTTATGACTTACACCACATAACTGTAGCTATTACCTCATTGGTTGTAAGTCACATCCTTATGTAATGATCCTTGATGTGCCGTAGCTATTCTCAACTCGATCACCCTTGACTTTGCAAGCCTTCTTCTTCACCCTTGGCTTTGGGTTCCTCAGCCTCCTTGACCTTCTCCCGTGCACTTGGTACCTCGAAGCTCTTATTGCTCCGTCCTTGGCTTGATCAATTTCTCCGAGCTACGCACCCTAGTATCACTTTTGTAATGTCCATCTTACTTGTGATGTCCATCATGTATCCATAATCCAGTTCTTGGACCATCACATTTGTTCACTTGTGTTGAACCCTGTTAGCTTTACATTAAGCACCTGTTCAACACTTAGCACACTTGTTAGTCCTTTAATTGAGTTGTCATCCAAACACCAAAACCCACAAGAGAGCTTTCAATCTCCCCCTTTTTGGTGATTGATGGCAACACAATTAAAGCTTACATAAGAGTGAAATTTAAAGCACAAATTGAGTTCTAAGATTGTAGAATGCTCCCCCTAAATATGTGCTTGCATTAAAAACTTAGCTTTGGCCTTAAATGCCAAAATGCACATACTTAGGCTAAATCGAAACATTGCTACACCTTAGCACCTGTGGGATGCATTGTGCCAAGGACCAAACCATGACACAAATGCACAGAATCAAAGTTAAACACCATTCACTTAAGTGGATATATCACAGGAATATCAACCTACCACTATTCACCATTAAGATACCAATTTAAACTAAGATACCAATTTAAAGCAATCTTAAAGCACCTTTAATCTTAAAGCACCATTAACCACATGACTATCTATTATAATATAGAAGCCAATTAATTCATAGAAGTGGAAACACTAGTCCATATGATGCAGCACATATAATACTGTAAGAAGCATATGATAAGACTTATCAATAACACACTAACAATGCTCAAACTAACACATCACCCCTTAGGATAAGCTTTCCTCTTAGGTTGAGATAAGCTTTAATGCACATATTCTCCCCCTTTGACATCAAACACCAAAACCATATTCAAGCAAGAACATAGGATGATGTCAAGGAACAGCAGGGTGTTAAGGAGGAGAGACACATTATCAAAACTCCCCCTTACTTATTGAGCATATGCACTACCAAATTTAAGTAAGACGCAAAAAGATTAATACTTCCTTTTGTACCTTTTACCATGTTGTAGTGTACTTCCCATCTTGAAAGTATTTAATCTCTCGAGAGCTTCTCCACACTTGTGCCTGATTCTTTATCCTAACCTTTTCTTGTTGCTAAGACACCAAACTTAGAACAAGTTATAGTATTGGGCACAAGAAGAGACTTCTATTCTAATGATTATCAAAAGATGTCAATTAAAGCAAACCACCATGGCTACCAATTTAAAGATACCAATTGCAAGATCATTTATTATCATAGCCTCATGATATTTAAGGATGTAGTATCACCAAATTTGATAGAGCATGAGCAATCTAAAAATATGTAATTACTCATGACTTAAGATACCAATTCCTTGACTCACAGAGGTACCCCAGACCTGATTGCTCCATTTCTTGCTCATCTTCTTGTTTCCTCCTTGAGACTGTACAAGATCGCTCAAGAAACAATTAGTCTCAAAAGACACAAGTTATGTGTGCTCCCCCTGAACTTGTGCATCAAGTATTTGAATGACTTGCACTTTGCACATTCTAGCTTCCTCAGAACTAGAGGGGATCACAACATACCTTTCAAAGATACCAATTTGAATATCAAATGAATGATTGACTTAATCCAACAATGCATGCCTCAAGAAGTATAATATTTTACGAGCAACCTAGACATGCTTCATACTTGACAATCATTGCACCACATATACCAATTGAAAAACAACACGATCATGCATATAAAGCGCAATGTCTAAGCACATCATAATTAAGAAAGTTCCTTAGATACACCAAAAGAATCAACATTATAAAGAAAAAGAGCACCTAAGCCAAGACACTACCAATTCAGAGGCAAGACCATAGTTTATCACAATTAAAAGAACTTCAAGATATTCAATGAAATTGCATAGTTCCATTTTTCATACCTTTGCCTTGTATGGCCATGAGAGCACCAGTTATTACCACAAGTTCCCTATTGTTTATGCACTTCATAGCTCGAGAGGGTTGCATTAGAGGCATAATACATAGTGCCAAAATAGGGTAATCATGTGAACATGGACTAAACAAGATGTCATGCTTGCACACATGGGTTACTCATTACACACGTATAACATGATTTACAAAGAAAACAGGTTTATCCATGAACACATAAAGAATTAATCATGGTAAATACCTTAAATGCTAAGCTACAAAAAAAATATGACTTATAGAGCACTTAGTCATGATTAAGCACACATGGTTATGATCTTGGAAATTATTAATCCTGGATCGAAAGGTACTCACACAGGCAATCAAAGGCATAACTACTCCAAGGATAGGTGAACACACCAATCCAACTTAAGAGCAATACTGATAATATACTTAGGAAACACAGGTACCGTCCTTTGGAGAGCCAGATACACAATGAAGGTTCTTTGCTTGATTCACCAATAATGATCAAGGACCCCTACTCATTCCACTTGAGATGAACATGGGATTCATGTCTCACAATAATTCAACCTTGGGTCAATAAACACCAAAACAATTAACAGCTTAAGCATAGAGTTTTAGATAACCGTCTTAAGCTCTCCCATGGTCTCCAGTCCATCTCAAGGTACCTGCATGGTCTAGTTAGCACAGTTTGGTACCCATCTCGGGATGGGTCCATAATGATCATCTAAATGTGCCTTTGGTACCCAAATTGCCTTTGTGCTAGTTCTAGGTGATCTCGTTATAGATCTAGCACAAGTGTATGATTTGGGTCTCCTACGCGAATAAGATTGAGACAAATTCACTTGCTTAGGAATCTTACCTTTATAACATACCTTGGGCAGATGACCCTGCTCACCACACTTGTAGCAGAAGCGTTGCTCAACCTGACATGACACTTGCTGTTTGTCATTTTCCTTGGTGAGGGTCACCTTGGAGGATGCACATCCTTGATTCTTCATGACCAGACATGAAGTGATCGTGTGGTCCTTATTGTTGCATCCAAAACAACTCCTTGTCCCTTCATTCTTGTCTTTGTACGGACAAGACGCGATGAGGTGGCCTGACTTCTTGCACTTGAAGCACCTCCTTTTTCCTTTTCCCTTTTTGTACTTGAATGACATGGAGAGATGATCAGTGCAATCAACATGATTAATTGAATTTTTACCTTTTTCCTTGTTCATGTTGATTTCTTCATTTATTGCTTTGGGAACATCCTTCTTATGGAGTTTGACCCTTGCTGCGGTTTCTCCTTCCTTAAGCTTCTTCACCACGTGTTCGTAGATATCTTGCGAAAGTCGAGCAAGGCATCTTCTCCTTAATTGTCTTTGTTTCTTGTTCCCAAGCAATTTCCTTTTTGATCCTACAACTTGTTTCTCAAACAAAGTTGGCCTTTCTTGGGGCGGTGGAGGTCAGCACATGATAATATTTTGACCAATTGATTACTAGTGCAAGAATGAGGTTCATATGAGTTTAAACTAGTAATTACTACCTCATGAGCAATATCGAGCATGATATGATCATCAACTAGTTTACTATGAGAGTATGACAACGTATCATACTTTTCACTAAGAGCAAGCTTTTCTAAATTCATTGTTTCTACTTGACTTCTAAGCATAGAATTTTCAGTTTTAAGTTGAGCAACATTAGATAGAGCGTCATCATTATTACTTTGCTCAATTAACATTGAATCATACCGTTGGACCAAGACATCATGAGAGCACCTTAGCTCCTCATGTTCTTTGGTCATCTTCTCCAGGCTGTTGTTTGTTTTGATGAGAGTCTCCTCTAGCCTGAGAAGCGTCTCGCCTTGTTCCTTGTTCCTTCTCAACAACTTAACCAAGAGAGCTTTGTCCGCTTTGTTGAGATGGTTGTAGAAACGACGAATTTCCTCTTCTTCCATATCATCGGTCTCATTTTCCCTGTCATTAATGTCAGTGGAAGCAATATAGGAAAATGTACCTTGTGATGATGAAGATTCATCCTCGCTATCATCCTCATATTCCTTCTCATCATGGCTTTCGTCTCCACCGTCATTGTTAGCAATAAAACATTTATCACTAGTGAAGAACAAACCTGTCGACGAGGTGGATTCATCGTTTGGGTGCCATCGTTCTTGTTCTTCTCCCTTTGAATGGTTAGCATCACAAACAATATAGGGAGTAGGAGTAGTTGTCACACCCGGGTTTTAGGGGCACCAAGACCCGGGCGCGAACATAAACACCAGGTATGCTGGGACCAAGTCTCACACATATGATGTATAGTGGCACAGGATCGAATGTCACATCTTTATATAAAATAGGAGTTCTGTACAAAATAAATAATTACATTATATGGAGACAACGGTCCAGCAACCCAAAGTTGACTGGGAGACGACGGCCTAGACCTCTCACGAACACATCACAGCATCCTCCATGCGCTTCATCCTGCGGTACCTGTTCTTGACCTGTGGGGGGTGTGAGACAGCAAGAGTGAGCTCACATACATTCATCGCTCAACAAGTTGTGGGGAATAATGTGCATGAACTCGCCAAAGGTGGGAGCTCACGTGAAGTGTAAGGCTTACCAAAGAGAATGGTTGAAGCTGAGCATTGCTTTTAATGTTGGCCAAAATTTTATTAGCAATTACTAAGTATAAGTAAATACCAACCCAATTAAACAGTAGAACAAAAGTAACAACCTCACCTGCGATGCAATGCATATGACAAATTGAATTTAGTTCCATAATTTAATCATGTGAGTGTCCGAGCTGCTCATGACCGTGAGCACGGCTAGTATACCAGTTTTACACTCTGCAGAGGTTGCACATCTTTACCCACAAGTCATGTTACCCATCTGCCAAGGGATCGCGACTTCCCATACACCTCTACCGAGGAGGCGAGGCAGGGTAACACTACGAGGCCTTTACAAAGTTCCACTAGCTTCAGAAAACCCGCTACAGTTTATAGGAAGTTCCAATGCAGGAATCCCTTGCAGGACCGCCATCGTAGCAAAATCCTCCCGAGGGCCTCCCTAACAGGAATCCCTTGCAGGACTGCCAACGCAGCAAAATCCTCCCGAGGGCCTCCCTACACTGACCACTCCCCTACTGCCCTTGCCCCTTTCGGGTAAGGTAGTCTTCCACTAGCTTTCTGTAACACCCGGCTTTAAGGAACAAAGCCAGGTGCATCTCATACATGCGCCAAGAAGACAACATATATAATAACAGAGTGTATAGAGATAAATGTCATAAAACATCAGAGTACTTATTACATAGCGGAAGTCTTATTACAAAATAAAATAATAAAGATAAAACGAACTAAGGATCGTCGGCGCCAATGTCGACTGAGAAACGCCACCTAGATCAGATCGAACTCCTCAGTGTTAGGCGGCTCCTCTTCGACCACCTGTTCTTCTCCTGTGGGGGGGGGGTGTGAGACAGCAAGAGTGAGCTCACATACGATCATAGCTCAACAAGTCGTGGGGAATAATGTGGCATGAACTCACCAAAGGTGGGAGTTCATGAAGTGTAAGGCTGATCAATGAAATAAAGGCTGAAGCTGAGCATTGCTTTTATAAGTTGGTCAACATTTTATTAGCAGTTACTAAGTGTAAGTAAATACCAAACCATAGTAATAATAAGTAAAAGTAATAATAAAATAATCCCAAATGCAATGAAATGACAGGTTAAGTTTAAGTTCCATAATTTAATCATGTGAGTGTCCGAGCCGCTCATGACCGTGAGCACGGCTAGTATACCAGTTTTACACTCTGCAGAGGTTGCGCATCTTTACCCACAAGTCGTGTTACCCATTTGCCACGGAGTTGATCAGACTCCATACACCTCTACCTAGGAAGCGAGGCAGGGTACCACTACGAGGCCTTTACAAAGTTCCACTAGCTTCAGACTACCCGCTACAGTTTATAGGAAGCTCCAGTGCAGGGTTCCTTACTGACCGCCATCGCAGCAAAATCAACCAGGGACCTCCCTACACTGACCACTCCCCTACTGCCCTTGCCCCTTTCGGGTAAGGTAGCCCTCCCCTAGCTTTCCTAGTTAATCAGCCAAGGGCGTCCCATTAAACCCTTGTGGTAGCACTGTTTTCCCGGGTGGTTCTCCATGTTCCCATTAACATAATGATCTTAACATGAACAAGGAAGAATAAAACAGATAACAATAAATAGTATAACAATGAGTGATGAATATCTCTATACCCAATTCCACATAAAGCAATAGCATGTACTACCCAAAACTTTAGTAGTAAAACCAGTGGTGAAGCAAGGTATAAAGATAGTCAAAATCTAGGGCATCCTATTGGGTCCCAGCAAAATTATCCTATGCAGATCATTATGAATAATAAGAACATGAATGGGTAAAAGAAGTGATCAAGGGCACAACTTGCCTTCCACGAGCTCCTGCTCAGCTACTTCAACTTGTTGAACCCCAGGATCCACAGTGGCTTGCTCGTCTACTCGCATCAACACAATACATACATAGTATAGCATAAATTAACATTACACCAAACATGCAAATAGAATATACAGTAATCAACTAGACATTAAAATAAGATCACAGGAACTGGAATCATCAAATTTGGAGGTTTAGATTTTAAGTTATGGATTTTCTAATGTTTTATGTGCTTAATACAAGATTAAGTGAAAGAATAATTTTAATGTGTTTGTCATGTTAGAACAGAGGCACTAATGGATAGACAATAATTTTATGAAAATTTAGGAACTGGAATGGTCTAATTTGGAGTTCATATGCATTTACTATGAATTAAACAAGTTTTAACATTTATTTATGCACTAAAAATTAATTTCTGATATTAATTTTTGATTTTCAAAGTTCTCTGGATTGGGCCTCAAATACCAGAAAACGCAGGGGCTGGCGCGTAAAAATTCCTAAGACTCTGAGTACAGCCAGTGTGTACGGCGGGTTAATTCGTGTAAAGTGCGGGGTCTCTTTAGCAAAGTGCACCCGCGAAGGGGTATGGTCTAATGCGAGCCGCACGATCTAAAACCGAGGGCCCAGATTAGATCCAGGATCACCTGAATCGGTACGCCGTACTGACCGCTGGATCCGGGATCAACAGTTCTGATTTAAAGACGTGAGCGCATCAAGGATCGTCCGATCAGAATTCTACGGCTCGGATTACCCTAACGCGAATCGTTACCTAGGTCTAATCGTGTCCGTTGCCACCGGAATCAACGGTTATAAACCCGTCTTCAACACCCGGCTGCCAGCCCACGGCGGAGCGCGCGACCCGCACGGCGGGGCCTCGCCGGAGTAGCCAGCCCGACGCCCAAGCGTGCTATTCTATAAATTAAATGGCGCACCACGCAGCCGAGAGGATGGCGAACGTTGTAGAGGGGTTATTACCGGAGATTGGAGCGCAGATACTTGCGGTCGACGAGCGAAGCGGCACGGTGGTCGAATGCCAAGTCCGACGAGCAATTCCAGTGGCACTGGAATCAATTCCCCGATCAACAAGGCCCCAGCGCACACCGCGATGTCAGGTGGTTCACCTGGGCTGGTTTTCGAAGGCGCGGGGTGGCTAATTTGCCTGTTCACTCACGGCGGCGCCGCTCCTCTTCTCTCGGTGCTACGACGATGGCGCGGTATGGTGGGGGTTTGCGGGTGGACGAGAGAGGCAAGGAGGTGCAGCTCAAATACCCACAAACGCGGCCCCGAAGCAGTTTCCACCCCGGTCCATCCGCGCGAGGATCTCGGCGGATTCTGTTCACCAGCGACGCGGAATTGGTTTCAGCCGCGAAGAAGACCGGGACCGACACGATGGCCCCACCCAGCGGTGAGACAGAGCATCCGCGCGCGCGAATGACGGGTCGGCCCCACATTCCAGTGAGATCCAGAGGAATCGAGCGGATGGCGGCTGACGCGTGGGGTCCCCCTGTCGGCGCTCCCCAAGGTTGATGGGCCGCGCGGGAGAGAAAGGCTAGGTGGGCTGAAGGGGAGAGAGTCGGCCCAAGTAAGGTTTTAACCTTTTTCCATTTTATTTCCTATTTTCTTTTCTTCTTTTTTTTCCAATTCAAACTCCAATTTGAATTTGAATTCAACTTCCACAGCAAACTTGTCTCCAAATTAATTATCCCACTTGAATATGACATGGGATAAATTAATTTATTTTTAAGAAATTTTATTTAGTGATGGATAATGCTTTTCCCTTTCTCCACATTTCTTTAAAATTTTGCTTTCCAACAATAGAATTTAAATCCATGTGTCTATTAATATATTAACAACACCTTTATTTTATTAACCACAAATGCACCCACAATCAAGTAAAACTCAGCATGATGCATGGTTTATTTAGTTGTTATTGGTTATTCAATCCCCCTTTTGATGGTGTTTATCCACATGTGATATTAACTAGAGATGGTACACACATATAGATAAAGGAAATATTCTCTCTTTATATGAGTTACAAATTTAGGTATTACAAATCCTACCCCCCTTAAAAATAATCTCGTCCTCGAGATTTAAGAAGATCTAGGGAAAAGATGGGGGAAGTCTATGCGAAGCTCTTCTTCTCTTTCCCACGTTGCTTCATCTTCGCCGTGGTGGCTCCATTGCACTTTGCACATCTTTATAACCTTATTCCTCGTAACTCGAGTCAAAGTATCCAAAATCTTGATAGGGTACTCCGCATAAGTCAGGTCATCTTGAACACTAAGGTCCTCCATTGGCAACTGCTCCTCAGGTACCCTGAGACATTTCTTCAGCTGAGATACATGGAATACATCATGTACATCTGACAGATGATCGGGTAACTCCAGTTGATATGCAACTTCTCCCACTCGCTTTAAGATCAAGAAAGGTCCAATGAAGCGAGGGGACAACTTTCCTTTAACTTTAAATCTCCTCATACCCCGGAGTGGTGACACCTTCAAATAGACATGATCACCCTCCTTAAACTCCAGTAATCTTCTCCTATTATCAGCATAGCTCTTTTGCCTGGACTGTGCAATTCTCAAATTTTCTCTTATTATTCGAACTTGCTCTTCTGCCTCTTGAATAAGTTCAGGCCCAAAGAACTGTCTTTCTCCAGTTTGATCCCAATACAGAGGAGTCCTGCATTTTCTACCATACAGAGCTTCAAATGGTGACATCTTCAAACTGGCCTGATAGCTATTATTATAAGAAAACTCGGCATATGGTAAACTCTTCTCCCAACTGCCACCATGTTTAAGAGCACAAGCTCTTAACATATCTTCCAGCACTTGATTGGTTCTCTCTGTCTGTCCATCAGTCTGGGGATGGTAGGCTGAACTAAAATTCAACTTTGTATCCAAACTCTCATGCAACTTCTTCCAAAATCGAGAAGTAAACTGTGATCCTCGATCAGACACGATCTTCTTAGGCACTCCATGTAGACAAACTATCCGAGTCATATACAATTCTGCTAGCTTGGCTCCCGTGTAATTAGTCCTCACAGGTATGAAATGAGCCACTTTTGTCAATCTGTCCACAATTACCCAAATAGAGTCATATCCTGCTGGAGTGCGGGGTAGTCCAACAATAAAATCCATACCAATTTCTTCCCATTTCCACTCGGGTATCTTCAATGGGTGCAATAATCCAGCGGGTCTTTGATGTTCGGCCTTAACTCTTTGACACACATCACACTTAGCCACATGAGCAGCCACATCTCTTTTCAGTCCATACCACCAATACTTTTGCTTCAAATCTTGATACATCTTAGTGCTTCCAGGGTGGATGGAGTAATCAGAATCATGAGCTTCTTTCAATATAGCCTCATGGAGGCTATCGATCTCTGGAACACATATCCGATCTTTGAACCATATAGTACCTTGCTCATCCTCCGTGAATTCCGGAACTCGACCTTCCGTAATCAGATCTTTAATCTCTTGAATCTTAGCATCACCAACCTGACCTTTACGAATCTCTTGCTCCAAGGTAGGTTCCAACTCAATGGTAACTCCTTCAGTGTGTGTAACAATTCCCAGGTTGAGCTTCTCAAAATCTTTTGCTAATTCATCGGGTAGCTGGACAACGAAAGCGGAGTGAGCATGCTCCTTCCGACTCAAGGCATCTGCAACCAAATTCGCCTTGCCTGGGTGATAGTGAATCTCCAAGTCATAATCCTTAATGAGCTCCAACCAACGGCGTTGCCTAAGGTTGAGATCCTTCTGAGTGAATATATACTTCAAACTCTTATGATCCGTGTATACTTGGCACTTAGTTCCCATAATGTAGTGTCTCCAAATCTTAAGTGCATGCACAACGGCAGCTAGTTCCAAGTCATGAGTGGGGTAGTTCAATTCATGCTTCCGCAACTGACGAGATGCATAGGCAATCACATGTCCTTCTTGCATAAGCACACATCCAAGTCCTTGGCCACATGCATCACATTAAATGTCAAATCCCTTCTGCAGATCTGGCATAATCAATACTGGAGGTGACATCAATCTCTCCTTCAACTGGTCAAAGCTCTCTTGACATTTCTCATCCCACTTAAATTCTTTTCCTTTCTCCAAAAGCGATGTCATAGGCTTGGCAATCTTAGAGAACCCTTCAATAAATCTCCGATAATAGCCTGCGAGTCCCAAGAAGCTCCGAATCTCAGTAACTGTAGTGGGCACTCTCCACTCCATTATCTCCTTCACTTTAGCAGGATCCACTGCTATTCCTCCATTAGAAATGATATGACCAAGGAATGGCACCTTGTCAATCCAGAACTCGCACTTGCTGAACTTGGCATATAGCTGGTTATCTCGTAGCTTCTGTAGCACCAATCTCAGATGTTCCTCATGATCACTATCACTCTGAGAATAAATAAGAATATCGTCGATGAATACCACGACGAATCTGTCCAAATACTCCATAAACACCTTGTTCATCAAGTTCATAAAATAAGCTGGTGCATTGGTTAATCCAAACGACATAACAGTAAACTCATATAATCCATATCGAGTCGAGAAAGCCGTCTTAGGAATATCCGATGGTCTAATCCTCATCTGATGGTAACCGGATCGGAGATCAATCTTCGAGAATACTCTAGCACCTCGCATCTGATCAAATAAATCCTCAATACGGGGCAACGGATACTTGTTCTTCACCGTAACATCATTAAGAGATCTATAATCCACACACATCCGTTGCGATCCATCCTTCTTCTGCACAAATAACACCGGTGCTCCCCAAGGTGAGGAACTTGGACGAATGTACCCTGCCTCTTGTAACTCCGTCAACTGCTTCTTCAGTTCCTTCAACTCCTCTACGGACATTCTATATGGCCGTTTAGAAATAGGGGCGGTTCCAGGTAAGAGATCAATAACAAACTCAACTTCTCTATCGGGTGGCATTCCTGGTAACTCCTCTGGAAAGACATCCGGAAAATCTCTAACCACCCGGATGTTGTCGCCAACAAACTCCTCAGGCATAAAGAACATTGCACGCATGGATGAGGAGGTTACTGCAATATTAACTTGAAATCTTTCTCCTTTAGTGGTAGTGAGTTCTATGGTACCTCTACCACATGCTATAACGGCCTTTGTCTTTCTTAGCCACAACATACCAAGGATCAGATCTATACTGCTTGACTCTAATATTATAGCAGTAGCTCCAAATTCTCTACCCATAATGGTTAATGTCAATCTACGTGTCATTTGATTCGCCTCAACAGGCCCTTTAGGTGTAATTACTATCATGGGTTTTCTCATATTTAGCAGTGGTATTTCATTTGTGTTGGCATATCTAGCAGACATGAATGAATGTGTAGCACCAGAATCAAATAATATTGTTGCAGGAATTGCATTAACATAAAACATACCAATTACGAGGTCCCCACCATCAGGAGTATCATCAACGCTGACTTGATTCACCCTGGCTATAGAATATCCCTTGCCAGGGGTCTGTTGCTTGTTCTGAGCTGGAGTAGTAGCAATCCTCTGTGGGCAGACATTTGCATAATGACCAATCTTCCCACACTTGAAACATTGAGTGCCCGGACTCTGTCCTGCAAACTTCATCGGGGTGCCCGTGGGAGTAGCCTGTCGAGGAGGTGGAGTCCTCAGTGGTGATTGCTGAACTGGGCGTGGTCCTCCTGGTCGAGTCGGTGTACCCTATGGTGAACTGTAGCGAGGACGAACACTGCTGCTACCCTGTCCCTGTGAGATAGCCTTCCTCTTCAAATCGCCCAGTTTAACACGCTTGTGTTCAATAGCAAGAGCCTTATCTAGTAGCCTCTGAAATGATGGAAAGGTGTGTGCAACCAGTGCATACTGCAAGGGTCCATTAAGTCCTTCAACAAAGTGCTCCTGCTTCCTTTCATCCTCAGCAACTTCCTCCGGAGCATATCTCGACAGCTGAATAAATTTGTCTCTGTACTCGCTGACCGACATGTTGCCTTGCTTCAATGCCAGGAACTCCTTCTTCTTGATCTTTATCATCCCAGCTGGAATATGGTAGTTCCTGAACTGTGTACTGAACTCTGCCCAAGTAATAGTATCAGCAGCATCGTGGGCAGCCGTATATGAATCCCACCAGTCAGCAGCAGGACCAGTCAGACGTCTAGAAGCATATAAAACCTTCTCCCGGTCAGTGCATTGTGCAATGTTGAGCATCTTCTCTATTGCTTTCAGCCAATCATCTGCATCAAGTGGATCTGGCGAACTTGCAAATGTAGGTGGCTTATGACTCATGAACTCTCGGTGCTTATCACGAGGTGGAACTGGTGGTGGCGGTGGAGGCAATGGCACTTGTTGCTGTTGCTGCTGCTGTTGAAGTTGTTGTTGCAGCTGCTGTTGTTGCGCCCTCCTTTCTTGGCGTATCTCATCTCTCTCCTGGCGCAACTCCTGGCGTATATCTTCTCTTTCCTGACGCATCTCTTGGCGTTCTTGCTGCATCTGGTGTCACACCCGGTTTTTAGAAGGTAAACCGAATGCGAACCATGTACGTGCCAGGATCAGTTATTCACGTACACAGCAGTTACATAACATGGACATCATCACACAATGCTCAAATAGTATTAAAAGGGAAGTAATAGTCGATTACATCATACGTCTGAGACGTCCATATAGTTCTTACAATAAATCAAAGTGCGAAAACGAAACGTAGATAACTGCGGCCTTCACAGGCAGCCGACTGGGGGTTGCCGCTAACCCACGCCTAGAACTCGTCGTAGTCTTGGAACTCCTGGAAGTCTCCTTCCACAGCTTCATCTTCTCCTGAGCAGTGGTTGCAACACGGACAACCTGGGGGGGGGATTGGTGTGTAGAGCAAGGGTGAGTACACATCAACATACTCAGCAAGCATCCCGTTTGGCTGTAGTGGACTAGCTTTATGTGGGGATAAGTCAAGCAGTTGCTTTTAGTTGGTCAGGTTATTACTTACTAGTAGAGAGCCAGGTTTTAACATTAACCCAAGTTATTAGCCCAGTGTATCCTTTCCAAACGGAAAGAATACCACTTACCATTACCATAATCATAATCAGAACCATCAATCTCATTGCCACCTGTACCAAAATGTCTCTGATCAAGTATCACTAATCTCTGGAGCTCCCTTGGCCGCTCATAACCGCGAGCACGGCTGATATATCAGTTTCATAACACTCTGCAGAGGTTGTGCACTTTACCCATAAGCCGTGATTCCCTCTCTAGCCCGGGCTTGCAAGACCCTTATTCACTCCCAAGGTGAATGGCTAGGGATTCACTACGAAGCCTTTACAAAGATTCCCCGGGGCTGTAGCCACCCGTTAGGTTTCCTAAATGTACCGCACTCCTCCCCAAGGGACAAATCAACCTTGGCAGAGCGAGCCGCATACACCGAGCCCCATTGACGGCACAACGGCGAAGTGATCTACACCCCGGTTCCTCTAATTATTCAGCTAAGGGCGTCCCATTCCACCCTCATGGTTGCACTGTTTTCCCGGGCGGTCATCCATTGAACAGGTCCTTACGGAGAGGCACTCGAGAAACCGCTCGAGTCCCCTTAAATGCCACAAGTATGATCATAAATAAGAAGGGGAAAACAGCGTATCATAGATAATCACATCATGTTCATTGATTTGAGTTGAGCAATAGCATCAGACTAAGCAGTAATAATCCGACCCAAATAGGTAATCAAGGACATGGATAACAAAAGCTAGTAAATCCTTAGGTATAAATGTGTAATGCGGGAGGTGAATTAAAGAATGAATAGGACGGAAATAGGTCAAAGGACACTTGCCTCCACCAACCGACTGCTGCTCAGGGGCTTCTCCTGCGAATTCCTCGGGCTCTTCGACCGGATCGTTCTCTATGCGAGCGCAAACATACATACATCCACATATTTAATTCAAAAGAACAGTACACCATACAAGGGAACAAATAAAGTGAATATGCATCAAGTATGACGTTCGATATCGCATTTATTATGGTTAGAAAGAAACGGGGAAAGGTCTCGCAGGGGGGGGTTAAAGCTTATGCACTAATGATTAGTTAAATTATGCGATCTAGTTCCAATTGGTTCTAACAAAAGGATTTAGTTATATACACTAATGGAAACCTAGTCATTTTAAGTTGATCAACATTGAACGAGATAAACAATTAACTAAATGAAATAACTAGCGTAACGAAATTCTAAATCAAGTTTCCTATTTCAATAACATAAACAATGATTAGCCTGCCTAAAATAAAATAAATAACAATGATAACAGAAAGTAAAATAAAATAAAAAAATAAAATAAAAAAAGGGGGGCGGCTGGGCCACTTGGGCCCAAGGGGGCGCACGGGGGGGGGGGGGGGGGGGGGGGCGGCTGGGCCGGCCAGGAGCAGCCCACGGCGCGGGAGAGAGAAAAGGGAGGAGGGAGAGAAAGAAAAAGAAGAAGAAAGAAAAGGTTTCTTCTCATTTTCGAAATCCGATCTTCCTAGATGAATGCACTTACATTTTCAAGCAATCAAAGAATGCATAGTTCGGCATGGTGCATCAAACAATATAAAGCAATTTAGGGTTTTTTTACACGGGAATTCCAAACCGAATCCCGCTAGCTTTGGAAAAGGTCAAGGTCTAGCGAGGGGAAAAAGAAAAAGAAAAGGTAACACCCGAATTTGGCGAGTGAAGAAAAGAAAAAATTCAACTGCAAAATTCGGGGCGTTACAAACCTATCCCCCTTAAAAGAATCTCGCCCTCGAGATTCAGGGTTGGCTAGCAAAGAGCTCTGGGTACTTGGCCATCAAATCATCTTCACGCTCCCAGGTTGCTTCTTCCTCAGAGTGGTGACTCCATCTGACTTTGCACATTCTGATGGTCTTCCTTCGGGTGACTCTATCTGCAACCTCAAGGATCTGAGCTGGCTTCTCAACATAGGTCAAGTCCTCCTGGACTTCCAGACCTTCCACTGGCAACTGCTCTTCTGGCACACGCAAGCACTTCTTCAACTGAGACACATGAAAGACATCATGCACAGCTGACAAATTCTCTGGCAGACTGAGCTGATAGGCCACTTCTCCACGCTTTGAGAGGATCTGGTACGGACCAATGTAGCGGGGTGCTAGCTTGCCTTTGATTCCGAACCTTCTGACTCCTCTGATCGGTGACACTTTCAGATAGACAAAGTCTCCGACTTCAAAACTCAGCTCTCTTCTCCTTGTGTCTGCATAGCTTCGCTGCCTCGATTGCGCTATCTTCAGATTCTCTCGAACCATCTTGATGTTCTCTTCAGCTTCAAGCAGAATGTCTGGTCCAAACACTTGCTTCTCTCCAGGCTGATCCCATTGCAACGGAGTTCTACAACTCCTTCCATAAAGCGCTTGAAATGGTGACATCCTCAAACTGGCCTGGTAACTGTTGTTATAGGAAAACTCTGCATAGGGCAATCGCTTATCCCATCCGGACTGATCTTGCAGCGCACAGGCCCTCAACATGTCTTCGAGAATTTGATTGGTCCTTTCGGTCTGGCCATCTGTCTGCGGGTGATAAGCTGAACTGAAATTCAGATGGGTGCCCAAGGCTTCATGCAACTGCTGCCAGAAATGAGAGGTGAACTGCGTTCCTCTGTCTGACACTATCTTCTTTGGCACACCATGAAGACAAACGATCCGAGACATATACAACTCTGCCAGTACTGCACTGTTGTAGTTGGTCTTGACTGGTATGAAGTGGGCTGACTTGGTCAAACGGTCCACTACTACCCAAATAGAATCGTAGCCGGCTCGAGTGCGAGGCAATCCGACTATGAAATCCATACCGATTTCATCCCATTTCCACTGAGGGATCTGCAACGGTTGCAACAATCCAGCTGGTCTCTGGTGCTCTGCCTTAATTCTTCGACAACTATCGCACATAGCCACATGCTCTGCGATCTCCCTCTTCATTCCGTACCACCAGAATTTCTTCTTCAGATCCTGATACATCTTCTCACTGCCAGGGTGAATCGAATAGGCTGTCTCATGAGCTTCCTTGAGAATCAACTCCCGAATGGACTGGACATTGGGAACACACAAGCGGTCTTTGAACCATATCACGCCTTCTGCATCTTCTCGAAAATCTTTGCCTCTGCCATCTAGAATCAGTCACCGAATCTCACTGATCTTTTCATCGTTCTTCTGCGCTTCTTTGATTTCTCGCTCCAAGGTAGGTTCCAATTCAACTGTGACTCCTCGCGAATTGTTCAGAAATCCGAGACTCAACCTGTCGAACTCCTTGGCCAACTCATAAGGCATCGGACAAGTGACCATCAGATTGACTTGACTCTTTCTGCTCAAAGCATCTGCCACTAAGTTCGCTTTGCCTGGATGGTAATGAATCTCCAACTCATAGTCTTTGATCAACTCTAACCATCTTCGTTGCCTCATGTTCAATTCTGACTGAGTGAATATGTACTTCAGACTCTTGTGGTCTGTGTAAACATCGCATTTCTGTCCATACAGATAGTGCCTCCATGTCTTCAGTGCGTGAACCACTGCTGCCAACTCTAGATCATGGATTGGGTAGTTCTTCTCATGAACCTTCAGCTGTCGGGACGAGTAAGCCACAACTCTTCCCTCTTGCATCAACACGCATCCCAAACCTGTGTAACAAGCATCACAGTACACAGAGAAGGGCTTGTGCACATCAGGCAAGACTAGGACAGGCGCTGTTGTCAACTTCTCTTTCAGCGCTTCGAAGGCCTCTTGACATTTCTGGGTCCACTTGAACTCAACCTTGTTGCCTAGCAACGCTGTCATTGGTTTCGCAATCTTCGAAAACCCTTCAATGAATCGCCGATAATATCCGGCCATTCCAATGAAGCTCTTGATTCCTCGAGCATCCGTTGGCACTTTCCAGTTCAGAATGTCTGCCACTTTCTTCGGATCCACAGCTAATCCTTCTTTGTTGATTATGTGACCCAAGAACAGGACTTCACTGATCCAGAACTCACACTTGCTCAACTTTGCATACAACTGGTGTTCTCGCAATCTCTGCAATACCATCCTCAAATGATCTGCATGTTCTTCTTCGCTTTGAGAATAAACCAGAATGTCATCAATGAATACCACCACAAACTTATCAAGATAATCCATGAATACACTGTTCATCAAGTTCATGAAGAACGCTGGTGCATTGGTCAAACCAAAAGACATCACTGTGAACTCATACAAACCATACTTGGTAATGAATGCCGTCTTCGGTATGTCCGAAGGTCGGATCCTGAGCTGATGATAACCTGACCTCAGATCAATCTTGGAGAACACACTGGCTCCTCTCAACTGGTCAAACAGATCTTCTATTCTGGGCAAGGGATACTTGTTCTTGATCGTGACTTCATTCAAAGCTCGATAATCGATACACATCCTCTTTGTGCCATCTTTCTTCTCCACAAACAAGACAGGGGCGGCCCAAGGCGAGGTGCTTGGCCGGATGTAACCTTTCTCCGACAGCTCATCAATCTGCTTCTTAAGCTCAACCAACTCTGGTCCAGATATTCTGTAAGCTCTCTTAAAGATAGGGGCGGTTCCAGGAAGAAGCTCTATGGCAAACTCAACTTTCCGCTCTGGTGGCATACCCGGTAAGTCCTTTGGAAACACATCTGGGAATTCAGACACAACCTTGATACTCTCAATTGGGTCTGCTTCACTGCTATCGACAGCCATCTGATAACAACTTCCTTTCTTTGGCTCAGGCGGGACTAACTCGGTCACCACTTCCTCTCCTAGTGGGGACACCAACTTGATTGTCCTTTTATCACAACTGATAACTGCCTGATACTTATCTAGCCAATTCATCCCTAGGATGACATCTATTCCCTGAGTACCCATTACTATAAGGTTAGCGGGAAACGCTATCCCCCTTATTTCCACACTTATATTCAAACATATGCTATCAGCTCGAATTCTACCACCGGCTGAGTCAATTTGAATGGGGGTTGACATGGCAGTAATTGGAAGATTATGTGCTTCTACCCATGATGCAGAAATGAAAGAATGCGTTGCTCCAGTATCAAATAACACTTCTGCAATATGGGAGTCAACTGGGAACATACCTACTATCATGCCGGGAGTCTCCTGAACTGCTTCAGCCTCCAAGTGGTTCAGCCTTCCATGATTATAGCGCTGCTGAGGGCGGTTGCCTGATCCAGGCTGGGACACATTCTGCTTTGCTGGGGCATTGGGGCCTGACTGCTGCTGGGCTGCCTTCTTCGGACATTGCATCACCCAATGGCCTTGCTCTCCACAGTGGAAACATGCTCTGTTTCCAACCTGAGCTGGTGCTGCCTGATTGTTCTGCTGGTTTGCTGGGGCAGGAAGACGAGGTGTCTGCTGATTCTGCCTCTGAAACTGACCTCCTGATTGATTGCTCTGACGGTTCTGGTAATGATGCTGAGGATACTGCCTTTGGAACTGCTGATACTGCTGACGCTGCTGATGCTGCTGAGGTGGACGCTGGTTCTGCCTGAACTGCTGAGGTTGATTGCCTGAAAAACGAGGACGGCTGCTGCTTCCAGGCTGGGGTCCACTGATCTTGCGCTTACGATCCTCCATCTCCTTACGCTTCCTTTCTGTCATGATTGCCCTATCAATCAGGTGCTGGAATGTCGGGAAGGTATGATTCATCAGTTGGTACTGAAGAGGGTCGACCAAGCCTCTCAAGAAACGGTACTATCGCTTGGCGTCGGTATTGACATCTTCAGGAGCATAGCGAGACAGCTGCAGAAACCTGTCTCGATACTCACTGACAGATGATGACCCTTGCTTAAGGGCCAGGAACTCCTCCTTCTTCACTGTCATCAGACCTGCAGGCACATGGTACTGACGAAAGCTACCTCTGAACTCTTCCCAGGTGATGGCATCGGGGTTGGCATGGGTGGCGAGGTAAGACTCCCACCATGATTGGGCTGCTCCTCTCAACAGACGGGGACCATACAAGACTTTCTCCCTGTCATCACACTGAGCGGTATGCAACTCCCGCTCCACAGTGCGCAGCCAATCTTCAGCATCCATGGGGTCAGAAGAGTGAGCGAACGTTGGGGGATGACCTCTCATGAATTCAGCACGCTTGTCTCTGGGCATCTGAGGCATCTGAGGCTGGGGTGGAGCCTGCTGCTGTTGCTGCTGCTGCTGCTGCTGAATGGCGGCCAGAGTCTGACCGATGGCCTGAACTGCCTGAGTCTGCATCAGAAACATCTGCTCGATCGACATCGGGGGCGGGGGTGGCAGGTGCTGCTGCTGAGGCACCTCATCTTGCGGAGCGGCTTGCTCCTGCTGAGCACGCCTTCCTCCTCTGCGCCTGTTCTCTGACATCTGTAGAATGCAACCACACATCAGAACTGATCTGGCAAATCTTGCAGCATAAGAAAAGAGTATAGAATTCTCCAACAGCACTGAACAGATGAGCATCTTCACTGATCTCCATCGCAGACCACACAGCTTCTCAGATAAAGAGGAAAGTAGAATAAAGGGTTTCCCAACTATATAACTAACTCCATTAACATAATAGGTAAACCAAAATGCAGGGGATACCCACACTCTGGTGACAGTCATTACAAAGATCCAAACCAAACATAGTTCATCATGACAAACATAAATGCACAGGATATAGCAAACTACCCTGTCTAACTAAGACTAACTAAAACCGAGACTAACGCTAAGGCTGAAGCTTCTATGTATATATTTTGTATTAATTACAAGATCCAACTCTAACGAGCTATGGTTCTAGATTTATCTTGGTCTTGCAGTCGGGATTGCCATAAGACTGGAGTCCACGCCGAGGTGAGCGATACGGGTGCTGAGTCCCGACGGGAGCGGGGGAACCATCATCCAAGTGACGACGTTCCGCGCGCTCAGCCCGCAGCAGGGCGATCTCAGCACGAGCCCTACTCAGCTCGTCTAGTGCATGGTCCAGCTCCGTGTTTAGCACGGCGGCTAGGTTGACTGTGCTGCTCAACCTAGGATTGTCCTCACCAGCAGGTGAAACAATCACGCCTCCTGTGCTGCCAGATGGACGGCGGGGGTAATACTTCAGGTCGAGACCGTCAGCTACCCCACCGAGAACCGAGCAGTAGTGCGAAAGGGCACGCCGTGCAGCATCCTGCATGGCTGCCTCAGCTGAGTCCCGCTCAGAGATAGAATAGTGCTCTGAGCAGGCCTCCGCGCCCTGGAGACTGTTCTCCGGACGGCGCACCAAACAGGTCGCCTCCCAGCGGTCCGGGTAGACCCCGCGACTATGCTGGTAGACCACACAGCGATACTCGATGGACCAAGTACGCCGGTCAAGTGCCCGACGTAGCAGGGTGTCGAGCGCGTCGTGGAAGTGACACCCGCGAGCAGCGTCGCGAGTGATGGGTCGAGCAACCCATCCTTCCAGCTCATGGTCAGTAGGGAAGTTGATGTCGTGGCTCAAGCTGTCGTCGCCACCTCCGTCGTCTGGGTCTCCTCCAGCAGCTACTCCAGAAGCTGGGGCGCCCAGTGGTGGTGCAGGGGGCGCCTCCAGGGGAAGCACAAGAGAGCAGCTCCTCACAGACTCTATCTCCTGCTGGAGCGAGAAAGAAGAGCCCTGCTGCTCCTGTCGTCGACGTTCCTGCTCCTCATGCAGGCGGTGGTGCAGTCTCTCCAAGTGGCTGGACTGTCCGGCCACAGGACGGCGAAGCGGACGCTCAGCAAGGCGGGAGGGTAAGAAGGGGATGACGGACTTTCGTGCAGTGTGTCTAAGACGAGCCATCTACAAAAGACATCGCAAGCAAAAGGGTGAGAACAGAATTAATATGACCAGCAAATAATGAATCATAAATAAATGAAGGATCAGAATAAAACAAAATTTTCAGCAAGGTATAATATATAGTAGAACATAGGTCTGGTCAGTAGGACCAACTTTTGAAGGGATACCAAAGTCAAGGCAGGGACAGAGGTCTATAGTCCTTAGAACGACCATTCTACTCTAGGTTAGCGGTCCTACAGTCAGCACGGCTTTGATACCACTTATGTCACACCCGGTTTTTAGAAGGTAAACCGAATGCGAACCATGTACGTGCCAGGATCAGTTATTCACGTACACAACAGTTACATAACATGGACATCATCACACAATGCTCAAATAGTATTAAAAGGGAAGTAATAGTCGATTACATCATACGTCTGAGACGTCCATATAGTTCTTACAATAAATCAAAGTGCGAAAACGAAACGTAGATAACCGCGGCCTTCACAGGCAGCCGACTGGGGGTTGCCGCTAACCCACGCCTAGAACTCGTCGTAGTCTTGGAACTCCTGGAAGTCTCCTTCCACAGCTTCATCTTCTCCTGAGCAGTGGTTGCAACACGGACAACCTGGGGGGGGATTGGTGTGTAGAGCAAGGGTGAGTACACATCAACATACTCAGCAAGCATCCCGTTTGGCTGTAGTGGACTAGCTTTATGTGGGGATAAGTCAAGCAGTTGCTTTTAGTTGGTCAGGTTATTACTTACTAGTAGAGAGCCAGGTTTTAACATTAACCCAAGTTATTAGCCCAGTGTATCCTTTCCAAACGGAAAGAATACCACTTACCATTACCATAATCATAATCAGAACCATCAATCTCATTGCCACCTGTACCAAAATGTCTCTGATCAAGTATCACTAATCTCTGGAGCTCCCTTGGCCGCTCATAACCGCGAGCACGGCTGATATATCAGTTTCATAACACTCTGCAGAGGTTGTGCACTTTACCCATAAGCCGTGATTCCCTCTCTAGCCCGGGCTTGCAAGACCCTTATTCACTCCCAAGGTGAATGGCTAGGGATTCACTACGAAGCCTTTACAAAGATTCCCCGGGACTGTAGCCACCCGTTAGGTTTCCTAAATGTACCGCACTCCTCCCCAAGGGACAAATCAACCTTGGCAGAGCGAGCCGCATACACCGAGCCCCATTGACGGCACAACGGCGAAGTGATCTACACCCCGGTTCCTCTAATTATTCAGCTAAGGGCGTCCCATTCCACCCTCATGGTTGCACTGTTTTCCCGGGCGGTCATCCATTGAACAGGTCCTTACGGAGAGGCACTCGAGAAACCGCTCGAGTCCCCTTAAATGCCACAAGTATGATCATAAATAAGAAGGGGAAAACAGCGTATCATAGATAATCACATCATGTTCATTGATTTGAGTTGAGCAATAGCATCAGACTAAGCAGTAATAATCCGACCCAAATAGGTAATCAAGGACATGGATAACAAAAGCTAGTAAATCCTTAGGTATAAATGTGTAATGCGGGAGGTGAATTAAAGAATGAATAGGACGGAAATAGGTCAAAGGACACTTGCCTCCACCAACCGACTGCTGCTCAGGGGCTTCTCCTGCGAATTCCTCGGGCTCTTCGACCGGATCGTTCTCTATGCGAGCGCAAACATACATACATCCACATATTTAATTCAAAAGAATAGTACACCATACAAGGGAACAAATAAAGTGAATATGCATCAAGTATGACATTCGATATCGCATTTATTATGGTTAGAAAGAAACGGGGAAAGGTCTCGCAGGGGGGGTTAAAGCTTATGCACTAATGATTAGTTAAATTATGCGATCTAGTTCCAATTGGTTCTAACAAAAGGATTTAGTTATATACACTAATGGAAACCTAGTCATTTTAAGTTGATCAACATTGAACGAGATAAACAATTAACTAAATGAAATAACTAGCGTAACGAAATTCTAAATCAAGTTTCCTATTTCAATAACATAAACAATGATTAGCCTGCCTAAAATAAAATAAATAACAATGATAACAGAAAGTAAAATAAAATAAAAAATAAAATAAAAAAGGGGGGCGGCTGGGCCACTTGGGCCCAAGGGGGCGCGCGGGGGGGGGGGGGGGGGGGGGGGGGCGGCTGGGCCGGCCAGGAGCAGCCCACGGCGCGGGAGAGAGAAAAGGGAGGAGGGAGAGAAAGAAAAAGAAGAAGAAAGAAAAGGTTTCTTCTCATTTTCGAAATCCGATCTTCCTAGATGAATGCACTTACATTTTCAAGCAATCAAAGAATGCATAGTTCGGCATGGTGCATCAAACAATATAAAGCAATTTAGGGTTTTTTTACACGGGAATTCCAAACCGAATCCCGCTAGCTTTGGAAAAGGTCAAGGTCTAGCGAGGGGAAAAAGAAAAAGAAAAGGTAACGCCCGAATTTGGCGAGTGAAGAAAAGAAAAAATTCAACTGCAAAATTCGGGGCGTTACATCTGGGCACGCATATCAGCCATCGTGTCCGCCATTTGCTGCATCACCGCCATCTGAGCAGCAACCAGTGGGTCAACTCCGCCTGGTGGAGGATTAGGAGGATTCATCTCTGCGGGCTGTGGCTGAGGTTGTCTATATATCCTTCGAGTGTGTTGGTTAGGAGGCAAATCAATTCCACCACCCCTCCTGGTATTGACCATCTGAGTTAGATACATATGGTAAGAGAATAGTAGACAAGACAGTAATTACAATCATGTTACTTTGGGGGACTTATTAGCTAAGCAGTTTAATGTTTTACCTACCATAGCTAATTTATTACCTTATGCTGGCACATGCTAAGATGTCCATGTAATATCTCAATCAATCAAAGAAGCAAATCAGGCATTGATCATCAGAACAATCAACCAATATTTTTAATAGAGAAAATAGTTTTGATTTGGTCTTAGGCCTCCTATCTCTTAAAATGTCATAGGGGTAGGGATTCCAAGGTGTGAAATCCATCTTGTCTCAAAGTAGTAAAGGTAAGAAGGATCAGAGTAGAACAGTAGAAGGTGAGACAGGATCAAGATAAGTGTAGAAAGAATCAGAGTAAGGTAAGTGTAGAATGAATCAGAATAAGATAAGTAGGTAAGGGTTTTGTCCATTTCTATCTAGGTTTCGTCCTACAGTCAACATTTCCTCCGATACCACTTCTGTAACACCCGGCTTTAAGGAACAAAGCCAGGTGCATCTCATACATGCGCCAAGAAGGCAACATATATAATAACAGAGTGTATAGAGATAAATGTCATAAAACATCAGAGTACTTATTACATAGCGGAAGTCTTATTACAAAATAAAATAATAAAGATAAAACGAACTAAGGATCGTCGGCGCCAATGTCGACTGAGAAACGCCACCTAGATCAGATCGAACTCCTCAGTGTTAGGCGGCTCCTCTTCGACCACCTGTTCTTCTCCTGTGGGGGGGGTGTGAGACAGCAAGAGTGAGCTCACATACGATCATAGCTCAACAAGTCATGGGGAATAATGTGGCATGAACTCACCAAAGGTGGGAGTTCATGAAGTGTAAGGCTGATCAATGAAATAAAGGCTGAAGCTGAGCATTGCTTTTATAAGTTGGTCAACATTTTATTAGCAGTTACTAAGTGTAAGTAAATACCAAACCATAGTAATAATAAGTAAAAGTAATAATAAAATAATCCCAAATGCAATGAAATGACAGGTTAAGTTTAAGTTCCATAATTTAATCATGTGAGTGTCCGAGCCGCTCATGACCGTGAGCACGGCTAGTATACCAGTTTTACACTCTGCAGAGGTTGCGCATCTTTACCCACAAGTCGTGTTACCCATTTGCCACGGAGTTGATCAGACTCCATACACCTCTACCTAGGAAGCGAGGCAGGGTACCACTACGAGGCCTTTACAAAGTTCCACTAGCTTCAGACTACCCGCTACAGTTTATAGGAAGCTCCAGTGCAGGGTTCCTGACTGACCGCCATCGCAGCAAAATCAACCAGGGACCTCCCTACACTGACCACTCCCCTACTGCCCTTGCCCCTTTCGGGTAAGGTAGCCCTCCCCTAGCTTTCCTAGTTAATCAGCCAAGGGCGTCCCATTAAACCCTTGTGGTAGCACTGTTTTCCCGGGTGGTTCTCCATGTTCCCATTAACATAATGATCTTAACATGAACAAGGAAGAATAAAACAGATAACAATAAATAGTATAACAATGAGTGATGAATATCTCTATACCCAATTCCACATAAAGCAATAGCATGTACTACCCAAAACTTTAGTAGTAAAACCAGTGGTGAAGCAAGGTATAAAGATAGTCAAAATCTAGGGCATCCTATTGGGTCCCAGCAAAATTATCCTATGTAGATCATTATGAATAATAAGAACATGAATGGGTAAAAGAAGTGATCAAGGGCACAACTTGCCTTCCACGAGCTCCTGCTCAGCTACTTCAACTTGTTGAACCCCAGGATCCACAGTGGCTTGCTCGTCTACTCGCATCAACACAATACATACATAGTATAGCATAAATTAACATTACACCAAACATGCAAATAGAATATACAGTAATCAACTAGACATTAAAATAAGATCACATGAACTGGAATCATCAAATTTGGAGGTTTAGATTTTAAGTTATGGATTTTCTAATGTTTTATGTGCTTAATACAAGATTAAGTGAAAGAATAATTTTAATGTGTTTGTCATGTTAGAACAGAGGCACTAATGGATAGACAATAATTTTATGAAAATTTAGGAACTGGAATGGTCTAATTTGGAGTTCATATGCATTTACTATGAATTAAACAAGTTTTAACATTTATTTATGCACTAAAAATTAATTTCTGATATTAATTTCTGATTTTCAAAGTTCTCTGGATTGGGCCTCAAATACCAGAAAACGCAGGGGCTGGCGCGTAAAAATTCCTAAGACTCTGAGTACAGCCAGTGTGTACGGCGGGTTAATTCGTGTAAAGTGCGGGGTCTCTTTAGCAAAGTGCACCCGCGAAGGGGTATGGTCTAATGCGAGCCGCACGATCTAAAACCGAGGGCCCAGATTAGATCCAGGATCACCTGAATCGGTACGCCGTACTGACCGCTGGATCCGGGATCAACAGTTCTGATTTAAAGACGTGAGCGCATCAAGGATCGTCCGATCAGAATTCTACGGCTCGGATTACCCTAACGCGAATCGTTACCTAGGTCTAATCGTGTCCGTTGCCACCGGAATCAACGGTTATAAACCCGTCTTCAACACCCGGCTGCCAGCCCACGGCGGAGCGCGCGACCCGCACGGTGGGGCCTCGCCGGAGTAGCCAGCCCGACGCCCAAGCGTGCTATTCTATAAATTAAATGGCGCACCACGCAGCCGAGAGGATGGCGAACGTTGTAGAGGGGTTATTACCGGAGATTGGAGCGCAGATACTTGCGGTCGACGAGCGAAGCGGCACGGTGGTCGAATGCCAAGTCCGACGAGCAATTCCAGTGGCACTGGAATCAATTCCCCGATCAACAAGGCCCCAGCGCACACCGCGATGTCAGGTGGTTCACCTGGGCTGGTTTTCGAAGGCGCGGGGTGGCTAATTTGCCTGTTCACTCACGGCGGCGCCGCTCCTCTTCTCTCGGTGCTACGACGATGGCGCGGTATGGTGGGGGTTTGCGGGTGGACGAGAGAGGCAAGGAGGTGCAGCTCAAATACCCACAAACGCGGCCCCGAAGCAGTTTCCACCCCGGTCCATCCGCGCGAGGATCTCGGCGGATTCTGTTCACCAGCGACGCGGAATTGGTTTCAGCCGCGAAGAAGACCGGGACCGACACGATGGCCCCACCCAGCGGTGAGACAGAGCATCCGCGCGCGCGAATGACGGGCCGGCCCCACATTCCAGTGAGATCCAGAGGAATCGAGCGGATGGCGGCTGACGCGTGGGGTCCCCCTGTCGGCGCTCCCCAAGGTTGATGGGCCGCGCGGGAGAGAAAGGCTAGGTGGGCTGAAGGGGAGAGAGTCGGCCCAAGTAAGGTTTTAACCTTTTTCCATTTTATTTCCTATTTTCTTTTCTTCTTTTTTTCCAATTCAAACTCCAATTTGAATTTGAATTCGACTTCCACAGCAAACTTGTCTCCAAATTAATTATCCCACTTGAATATGACATGGGATAAATTAATTTATTTTTAAGAAATTTTATTTAGTGATGGATAATGCTTTTCCCTTTCTCCACATTTCTTTAAAATTTTGCTTTCCAACAATAGAATTTAAATCCATGTGTCTATTAATATATTAACAACACCTTTATTTTATTAACCACAAATGCACAATCAAGTAAAACTCAGCATGATGCATGGTTTATTTAGTTGTTATTGGTTATTCAATCCCCCTTTTGATGGTGTTTATCCACATGTGATATTAACTAGAGATGGTACACACATATAGATAAAGGAAATATTATCTCTTTATATGAGTTACAAATTTAGGTATTACACTTTCCTAATTAATCAGCCAAGGGGTCCCATTCCTCCCTTGTGGTAGCACTGTTTTCCCGGGTGGTTCTCCATGTTCCAATTAACATAATGATCTTATCATGAACAATAAATAACAACTGATAACAAAAGTGTAATCATGAATAGTGTATCTCCATACCCAAAACCACATATAGCACTAGCAAGTACTACCCAGAAAGTTCAGTGGTAAACAAGGTATAAAGATAGACAAACTAAGGTAACCTATTGGGTCCCATCAAAATTAACCTATGCAGATCATTATGATTAATTAGAACATGAGTGGGTAAAAGAAGTGATCAAGGGCACAACTTGCCTGGCACTTGAGATTCCAGGTACCAGGATGATTCTTCAGATCCTCGTGACCTCACTGCTAATCGTAGCAATACAAACAAACATGGTATAGGCAAAATAAACATCACACCAAACATAAGAACAACTACATAATAATACTCTACGCGTTGCTACGAGATCATGGGAACGAAAATCACTAAGATCGGAGTTACGGTTAAGGAGATATGATTTTATAGAAGATCTATGTGATTACAATATTAAATTATATTATAAATTGGTTAATATAGCTCATATGAGAGGTTATTCCATAAATAATTATCTCATTAATTTAAGCCATTATTTTATTAAAGATTATCTAATTAAATTATAACCATAAAATTAGAATACTATATTAATATTAAAGAAGTTAATCCAATAGGCATAGATTAACCCAATCATAAAAGTATGGGATATCATATAATAAATGTTGCTATTGTGTAATAGATATTTATACGAAGCTAACGTAACTGGAACGAGTCAAATCGGATTTAAATCGGAGGAGATACGAATTTCCTAAGGTTTTATATATTTTGTACTAGATTAAATAGAATATAACTTTTGATGTGACTTTCATATCAAAACAGAGGTACTATGTGATTGTTGGGGCCATGCTTCGTTGCGCCGAAGGTCTTACACGAAGAAGCAGCTTCGACTGAAGTTGTCCCCAGGAGATGGCCGAAGGTTCCTCTTCATGAAGCTTCGGTGTTGCAAACCGACATAGAGATAGAATGACCTTTTAATCCATAAAGGTCTGAGTCAATGTTGTAAACTTTTATGAGGGGCATAATTGTAATTTGTCACAGGCTGTGTCCTATGTCTATAAATAGATGAACAGTACCCTCGTACTGTCCACGCTGACTTGTATTCACTCGCGCGTCACGCTTGGACTTTTGCCTTCTGTCAAGCCGAAGGTAAAAATGTAATTCAATATTGTTCAAGTGCGTTTATGGCCATACGATTAAATGATATTAATGATGACATATGATTATTCATGTTATTTCTCATATGCTTCTCCTTTCGTTGAGATAAACTGTAATGTCGAAGGTACGTCCTTCATGACCTTCGTCTGAAGATCATTATATCCTAAAGGAGATAATGCTCTGAAGGACGAAGGGCATTAATCGTTAACCCTTTTTGTGTTGCCTTGTTCTTAATTCATAGCACTTGAGAACAAGTCCCCAACATTGGCGCCCACCTCCGGTGAACTCACTTCCACTTTTCTGAGCTGATGGCTTCGTTCAACAATCAAGCTGAAGCTGCTTCGGCTTCGAAGCTGGTGCTCCCGATAACAGGCGGTTCTTGCTCAGAGCCGGCTAACAAGAAGCAAAAGAAGGAGGCTCAGAGAAGGGTGCAGCATGTTGGAGTACAGGGACCCTTCATCAAGTCAAAATGGTCCCACATTCCAATCACTTTCTCTCAGGAAGACCTTCAGCTTAAGGATTATCCTCACAATGATGCCATGGTTATCTCTTGTGTGATCAAAGGATTTCTGGTCCACAATGTCTTAGTTGATACAGGCAGTGCAGCTGATATCATATTTGCTAAGGCCTTCAGACAAATGCAAGAGCCTGAAGACAAGGTCCATGATGCTACGCACCCTCTTTGTGGCTTCGGAGGACGGCAGATTGCAGCACTTGGGAAAATTACCATGCCAGTAACCTTCGGATTTGTTAACAACACAAGGACTGAGCAAATTGTGTTTGATATTGTTGACATGGAGTATCCTTACAATGCTATCATTGGTCGCGGTACTCTCAATGCCTTCGAAGCAATTCTTCACCCAGCTTACCTCTGCATGAAGATACCTTCGGACCAAGGTCCTATCGCTATTCATGGAAGCCAGGAAGCTGCTAGAAGGGCCGAAGGAAGCTGGACTGACTCCAAAGCAATCCATAACATAGATGGAGCTGAAGCTTGTGAACAGTACAAATTCAGAAGGGAGAAAGCAGCTTCAGCAGATCAGCCGAAGCCCATGCTCTTGTGTGAGGACATAGCAGAGCAGAAGGTGTTGTTGGGCTCGCAATTATCCGAAGACCAGGAGAAAACCTTGATAAGGTTTTTGTTCAACTACAAAGATGTTTTTGCATGGTCAGCTAATGATCTCTGTGGAGTAAATCGGGATGTTATTGAACACTCGCTCAATGTTGACCCATCCTTCAGACCCCGAAAGCAGAGGCTTCAGAAAATGTCTGATGATAAAGCCGAAGGGGCTCGCAATGAAGTAAAAAGACTCCTCAGTGCAGGAGTTATCAGAGAAGTAAAGTATCCAGAGTGGTTAGCTAACACTGTTATGGTGAAGAAGGCCAATGGCAAGTGGAGAATGTGTATCGATTTCACAGATCTCAACAAGGCTTGTCCGAAGGACGAATTCCCATTGCCAAGAATAGATTCTTTAGTTGATGCAGCAGCTTCTTCAGAGCTCATGAGTCTACTAGATTGTTACTCAGGCTACCACCAAATCTGGATGAAGAAGGAAGATGAGCCGAAGACTAGCTTCATAACCCCAAGTGGCACATATTGCTATCTTCGGATGCCTGAGGGGCTCAAAAACGCCGGAGGAAGTTTCAGCAGAATGACTGCGAAGGTTCTCCAGTCTCAGATAGGCAGAAATGTGCTAACTTATGTCGATGACATCATTGTAAAAAGCACGAAGCAGGAAAATCATATTGCTGATTTGCAGGAGACCTTCGCCAGTTTCAGGCAAGCTGGTTTGAAGCTGAATCCAGAAAAATGTGTCTTCGGAGTAAAGAAGGGGAAATTTCTTGGATGCTTGGTTTCAACAAAGGGAATTGAAGCTAATCCAAATAAAATTGAAGCTATACTCCGAATGGAGCCACCAACTACAAGAAAGGGGGCCCAAAGATTGACAGGAAGGCTGGCTTCCCTCAATAGATTCATATCCAGATCAGCAGAAAGGAATTTACCATTCTTCGAGGTGCTGAAGTCAGCTGAAGTCTTTCAATGGGGACCAAGCCAACAAAAAGCCTTCGAAGAGCTGAAGCAATATTTGATAGATCTAACAACATTAACTCCACCAACGCCAGGGGCTCCTTTGTTGTTATATGTGGCAGCTTCGCACTCGGCAGTAAGTGCAGCACTTGTTCAGGAGAAGCTTGATGGCCAAGTCAAGAAGCAGGTTCCAGTATATTTTGTATCTGAAGTCCTTAGTGTATCAAAGAAAAATTATACGGAACTGGAGAAGGTATTATATGCCGTTTTAATGGCATCCAGGAAGCTTCGGCATTATTTTCAAGCATACAATATTGTTGTTCCTTCTTCGCAGCCGTTGAAGGATATCATGAGAAATAGAGAAGCTACTGGACGGATTGGAAAATGGGCTGCAGAGCTCAATGAATTTTACATTGATTATGTGCATAGATCCTCGATCCAGTCTCAAGCGTTGGCAGATTTCATTGCCGATTGGACGCCAGGGGCTCAGGACGAAGAAGCAAATAAAGATGCCGAAGTGTGGACAGTATTCTGTGATGGCTCTTGGGGAACCTTTGGAGTAGGAGCGGCTGCTGTGTTGATCTCACCTTCCAAGGTTAAAACTTGTTATGCGGCAAGACTTGATTTCAGCTGTACAAACAATATTACTGAGTACGAAGCCCTGCTCCTGGGCCTTCGGAAATTAAAGGAAATGGGAATCAGAAGGGCGATTCTTAAAACTGATTCCCAGGTTGTTTCGGGTCACATTGACAAAAGTTGCAAGGCTAAAGATCCGAAGCTCGAAAAATATTTAGACACGGTCCGAAGAATCGAAGCTTCCTTCGAAGGATTTTCTGTCAAGAATATCCCTCGAGGACAAAATGAGCATGCTGATTTGTTAGCAAAGTCAGCAGCACAGGGGCTGCCGTTACCTTCGGATGTATTCTTCGAAACAATAAAGGCACCTTCAGTGGAGCTTCTTGAAAGAGCAGTCCTCAACATATCTCCTGTTTATAGTGAAGATTGGAGAACTGAGATCATCTCTTACCTTCAGGGTAAGTTCCTTTCAGATGACGAAGCTTATAATAAAAGGATAGAGGCAAGAGCTCGTCCATATGTCATGATAGAAGGGGAGTTATACAAACATGGAGTTTGTGCTCCGTTGCTCAAGTGCTTATCTAGAACCGAAGGTATAGAGTTGATGAAAGAAATACATGCAGGCCTGTGTGGATCCCACATTGGATCTAGGCCGTTACTTGGAAAAGTTTTCCGCCAAGGGTTTTATTGGTCGAAGGCAGCTTCGGATGCAGCGGAGTTAGTTCAAAAGTGCGAAGGTTGTCAGAAATGTGCAAGAGATCAAAAGCAACCTTCGTCTTTGACACAGCTGATACAACCCATCTGGCCATTGCAAAGGTGGGGCCTTGACTTGTTAGGTCCATTACCACCGGTCCAAGGGAATCTAAAATATGTTATAGTGGCTGTGGAGTATTTTTCTAAATGGATTGAGGCGAAGCCATTAGCCACAATAACTTCGGCCACTGTCCAAAAATTTTTCTAGCAGAATATTGTTTGTCGTTTCGGGGTACCGAAGGCCATCACTGTGGATAATGGAACGCAGTTCGACTCCGAAGCTTTCAGAAATTTTTGTGATCAAATTGGTACGAAGATCCATTTTGCATCAGTCAGGCATCCGGAGTCAAATGGGCTCGTTGAAAGGGCCAACGGCATTATAATGACAGGAATAATGAAGTTAATCTTCAATCAACCCAGGGGAAAGTGGCCAGATCAGTTAACCAAAGTGGTGTGGAGCCACAATACAACAACATCAAGGTCTACAGGCTTTACTCCATTCAAGTTATTATTCGGTGACGAAGCAATAACTCCGGAAGAAGCTAAAGCTGGATCAATAAGAGTAGTAGCTTCAGCAGAATCAGGTCCTGAAGATGCTTGTCTTGTGGAAAAAGATGCTTTAGAAGGGATCAGGCTTCAAGCTGTGGAGAATATCAATAAATACCAAGCTGAAACAGTCAAATGGCGAGATAGAAAGGTCCGGCTAAAAAATATTGAGCCGGGACACTTGGTGCTTCGGAGAGTGGCCAACCCAGACACAGTGGGCAAGCTACAGTTAAAATGGGAAGGACCTTTCTTAGTAGTATCTTCGTCAAGGCCTGGTTCGTACAGATTGAAGGACATGGACGGCAACGAAATTCCAAGATCTTGGAATGCGGATGAGCTTCGGCGATATTATGTATAACTTGATGTAACTTTTTATGTTTTTTCTTTTCTTTTTCATGGCACCCTTTTCCTTTCTAAAGGGGGAGAAAGGTTTTTAATGGGGCCATCACATGTAATTTCCTTTTTAGTTTTATAAGAGCAAAATCCCCCAAAGAATGTAAATGTAAAATCTGAGAACGCACCATCGAGTGCTGAAACTGAAAAGGCGAAGAAGCTCAAAAGACGTTCCTAAGGGAATGCAGAGCTTACAGCGAAAAGTCAACGCTGATTCCGCCGAAAGTAAAAGGCGAAGAAGCTCAAAAGACGTTCCTAAGGGAATGCAGAGCTTACAGCGAAAAGTCAACGCTGATTCCGCCAAAAGTAAAAGGCGAAGAAGCTCAAAAGACGTTCCTAAGGGAATGCAGAGCTTACAGCGAAAAGTCAACGCTGATTCCGCCAAAAGTAAAAGGCGAAGAAGCTCAAAAGTCGTTCCTAAGGGGATGCAGAGCTAATGTGTGATTGTTTCTAAGGAAATAATGGCTGAGGGTATGGCTTCGGATATGTGTTTGGACATTCATTCGCACATCACATGGCATCATAGCATTTGCATTCATAAACATTCATTCATGGCATAAGTGGTTGTTTCGGCGAAAAAGAAGAAGCGATTTTTTATGCTTCGTTGTGTATAAAAAAGGGAGGTTTCGGTAAAAAAGAAGAAGCGGTCTTTTATGCTTCGTCGTGTACGAAAAGAAGGGAAGGTGTTTTTTTCGCCTTCAGCTCAAAATACTAATTTCGTCCACATCAAAGCACCTCAATGGAAGGGTAAGGATATATTACAAGGTATGGACAGAATTCATTAAGAACAGTTCAGCTGTATTTACAAAAGTTGTTGCACAAGTCTACTGAGTTTTTTCTACAAAGTACTCCTACTGATCTTCACCGAGCTTCAGCTTCGGCGGCATATTTTTTAAGCATCACCTTCAGCTTCGTCATCCTACATGAATCAAGGTATTGTGAGTAAAAATCAAGTGTGAAGGAGAAGGTAAGTACAAGGTATGATTTCTTACTGGTTCAAGATGACTTTGAGCTTCGTCTCCAGCCTTCTCCCGCCCGCCTTTTGTCCATATCATTTTTATAAATCTGTTTGAAATGCTTCGGGCAAGGTCAGGAATATCGTCTAGAATTGATGGAGACAGAGTGAAATTCGGCCTGTTGACGATTTTTCCATGCTCACAGCCGGCCTTCAGGAACGCTGCAGCGGTGCCTCGAGAAGCTACCCAGGCACAGAAGTCACCGTGCCCGGCTATAACTTCGTCAAGCTCTTCAATTTCAGCTTCAATATGTTCGAAGGCTCTTGGCAAATTTTCAGCAGCAGGGGTGAACTTTCCACTGCTGGCTCCAACTGAGTAAAAGATCTTCTTTAATTGTTGAATACAGCTGTTACTAAATTTCAAACATTTGTCTTGAAGGCTTGTTAATGATTTCTTCAAATCTGAGTTGATTTGGACTTCGGCCTCAAGTTTTGAATTAAGCTCTAGCTTTTCTTGTTCAAATTGTTTTGATTGGCAGATAAGCTTCGAATTCAATTCTGATACTTTAGCTTCAGTCTCTGCCAGCAAGCCTTCAGTTGTTTGGAGTTCAAAGTCTTTCTTTTCAATAATAGCTGATTGCTCTTTTATCTTGCTCTCTAGATTTTCGATTATAGCTTCGTGTTTCTTATCCTCTAGATCTTGCTGCATCCTCAAAGCTTTGCTTAGTAGCATGCTCTGCAAATAAACAACCTTCGTTAGGAATATTTCCATTATTAAAAAACAATAGAAGTCAGAGAAAAGTTGTTTACCTTGAAATTGGAATAAAATAAGCTGCCGACGATATGTTGTCGTCGGTAGCGGCTGATATCTGTTTCTAGCTTCGGAAAACCGATACTCTTTGATAGAGTACCGATGACCTTAGCTCCAATTTGATCTCGGATGCAGCCTAATTTTTCATCATCGACACCTCCGAAAAGAAGAGCTCCTGGCTTATATCCGCAAGATTTGGCATAGTCTTTAAGCTCTTCTATTTCGGCCTTCGACAGTTCTTGCCCAACTAAATTTTGAAATATGTAGGCTTCGTCTTCCGAAGTATCTTCGGCTATTTCCTTTCCCTTTCCAGGCACTGTGGCCATGGTTTCTTCAGCAGCAGTGGCAGCTTCTTCTGCAGCCATGTCTAGCAAAATTTTGTCGATGTCTTCAATTGTAGTTTCCAAGTTCAAATCTTCGGCTGAAGCGGCTTCGGTAGTCGCGACCTCCGAAGGTGCGACTTCGACATTTGTTGTGCCTTCAACCGCTGGCGTTTTCCGAGTTGAAGCCCTCGGTGGCGTCTTGTCAATAACTTCGGTCACTGCAATAATTCTTTGCCTTTTTGTTCTGGTTATCTTCGTTTTTTCCGGCTTCTCCACCTTTCGAAAAAGCTTCGTCAGTTGAGGCCCTAATGGACTTAGCTTCGCGGGCAGGGGTTCAGTCATTACCTTTAAGATTTCCTCCACGTCGCTGGTAGAGGGTGGTGCAGGAGTCCCCTCTTCGTCGGATAATTTTCGCTTTGGAGATGATATTTTTCTCTTCTTTGGAATTTTCTTCTCTCTTGGTGGTTCTTCCTCATCTTTGTTCAAAGTTTCGGCCACTCTTTTCCTTTTTTGGCCCTCAGCACCCTTGTTTAACCGTTCATAGTCAGGGTACTCGAAACCCAGGGCATCAAACACTCGGTTTAGTCTTCGCTTCGGACGGGTGCCGAAGGCCGCAGTCATTAGCTGATCTTCTTTTTTGGAATAATTTCCAAGAATTTCATTGCACATCACTTCAACTGTGTCCAGCCATTCTTGGCAAGGTTTTTTAAAGTATTTCTTGAATTTGAAATGGTAAGGAAGCCGGACAAGTTCTCTCTCTTTCTTCTCCCTTTCCAGCTTCGGCATTTCCCATTCTTTTAAAGTAGGGAAAACCCTGAACGCCAAGAACTCTTGAACCAGATCCCTGGTACTGATATGCTCTGAAATAATTTTAAACTCACCCAGTGCAGCCTAGGTGGGACCCTCTAATGTCATGTGGCATCGCGGCCTTGTCTCTCCGAAGATTAATTCAAGTGGGCTTTGTACCAACTTCTCTTCATCTTCGTCAACCTTCACATAAAACCACTCAGACTTCCAGCCTGCTGGCCATTTGCTTCGGTAGCTGATAACAGGAAACTTTGTTGTTTTCCGGTAGGCAAAATTGTAGCAACCAAAGTTATCATGTAATCCATCTTTTCTGGCCTTCGTTTGGTAATGTAACTGATGAACTCGACAAAAACTGTCGGCAAACGGTTCCACAGCCTGGCTTCGGAGGGCCCAGATGTAAACACTAAGCCTAACGATAGCGTTAGGAGTCAATTGATGAAAGTAAATTCCAAACTTCTTCAATACATCTGCAATAATACCATGAAGGGGGAATCTCAGCCCAGCCTTTAAAAAGCTCTTGAAAATGACTATCTCGTTTTTCTCTGGCTTCGGGGTAGTCTCTTCTCCCCCGAAGCGAAGTAGTTTCTTCTGATTTTCACTGAAATAACCAGATTTTACCATCTTGGAGAGATCAGCCTTCGAAATGGTCGACTTTCCGAATTCTAAGTGGCTGGGCTTGCTGGGCATGGCAATACGATAATCATCATCGGGATCAGTTTCTTCAATGTTCTCTTCTTCTCCTTCGGCAGTTGTCGGGTCTGCTTCAGCAGCGGGGATTTCTTCTGCGGTTACCAGTCCGGATCGTTGCATTGCTTCGGAGATCGGAACAGTCTCCGAACCTTCAGCTTCGTCTCCTTCACGCTCAACCCTGGCAGTAGATCGCACTCTGGCCATTTGATTCTGAGTTTGGGGAAATTGAATACTTTTTTCTCCCGAAGCCTTTCTTTCTGACGAAGCAGACTTCGAGATGGACCTTCGTTCGGTTCTGAGTGTCAAGCTTCGGCTATGGTTAAAAATTTTGGCAGCAAAACAGTGCAAATAGCAATGAATGCTGTGGTAACTTCACACCTACTCGTCTGTTTATATAGTGCTGCAGGTAAGAAGGCGAAGCGCCAGGATTTTTACACCAGGCGGGCAGTCACTTGCACTCGCTGCGCGGTGGACCGCAAAGATCAAACAGTAACTCTGCAAGGTGGGTCCGACGCGCTCGGAAATTGAATCGTTTCTCGGCAACGAGCTCAGGGAAGGTGTTTTTTGGACCTTCGGCTTCCCGAAGCTTGAGAGACTTTTTTCACGGATCAAGCTCGTTACGAAAAACGACCTAGTGCCGCGAAAGGGGCTACTGTTGGGGCCATGCTTCGTTGCGCCGAAGGTCTTACACGAAGAAGCAGCTTCGGCTGAAGTTGTCCCCAGGAGATGGCCGAAGGTTCCTCTTCATGAAGCTTCGGCGTTGCAAACCGACATAGAGATAGAATGACCTTTTAATCCATAAAGGTCTGAGTCAATGTTGTAAACTTTTATGAGGGGCATAATTGTAATTTGTCATAGGCTGTGTCCTATGTCTATAAATAGATGAACAGTACCCCCGTACTGTCCACGCTGACTTGTATTCACTCGCGCGTCACGCTTGGACTTTTGCCTTCTGTCAAGCCGAAGGTAAAAATGTAATTCAATATTGTTCAAGTGCGTTTATGGCCATATGATTAAATGATATTAATGATGACATATGATTATTCATGTTATTTCTCATATGCTTCTCCTTTCATTGAGATAAACTGTAATGTCGAAGGTACGTCCTTCATGACCTTCGTCTGAAGATCATTATATCCTAAAGGAGATAATGCTCTGAAGGACGAAGGGCATTAATCGTTAACCCTTTTTGTGTTGCCTTGTTCTTAATTCATAGCACTTGAGAACAAGTCCCCAACAGTGATAAACAATAATATTATAGAATTATAAAAATTGGAATAAACTAATTTGGACATCATATGAATTTTCTATGATTAATACAAGTTCTAGTATTTATTTTTGCACTACAAATCCATTTCTAATATATTTCCTCTGATTTTCCAACTCTCTGAACCGTGCATCAAATTCTGTAAAGTACAGGGGCCGCTGCACAAATGTTCTCAAGACTCAGAACCACACCCACATGGACGGCGGGTTGTTTCCTATGTTCTACGGGGACTCTTTAGCAAAATAGCATGGCCGAATAGGTATCGGGTCATACAGTCGTCCGATTAGAAATCCATGGTCCAGATCAGATCCAGGCTTAAGTGAACCGGTATGCCACCCAAGCCGTTGGATCAGAGATCCACGGTTTACATTTTAAATACACGCGATCGCCTTGGATCTGTCCGATTTGAGATCGACGGCCCGAACGAAGGGGTATACAATCCTATAATCCCGTCCATCCACGTTTGATCCAACGGTGGATATCGGATTTGGCCGAATCACAACCCAAACCAAATCCCAGCCGCACGAATCTGATCGCACGACAAGGAATTCTTCTCCTACCCCGCGCCCGAGGCCGAGCAGGGGCATCCGCTCCCCAGACGACGGCAATCCCACGCCGGAGTTTGACAATTCCGGCCATCTACCGGCGCAATTCTAGCGAATCTCGTGCCATTCTAAGGAGGAGGAGAAAACGAACCCGATTGGAGACTTACCGGGGAGTTTTATTGTCTGAAGCTCCCGTTTCTCGTCGCGGTGTGGATCTCCGGTGAGAAATCCGACCAGCAGCCGAAGTCCCCGAACCCCGAAACCACCTCCAACACAATCCGCGGAGCAAGGCGAATCGAGATGTAGACCTCATCCCTGGGTTCGCGACGTCGAGCAAGCAGGCCACGCAGTGGTGCGGCAAGGTAGCGGGGACAAAATCTGACGAGCCATTCGCACCAACCCAGCCATCATATGGGCTTGCCACCACCACGAATCCATGCGGCTTGATCTCATGATGCTCCCAGGCCAGACCACGTGCCCCGAACGGCAACGCAGGCAGGATCCAGTGGCGGCGGTAGCTTTCTCTCTCTTCGAATCCTGCTTGCAATACCAGCGCTGCGGTTCGATGTCGGCACACGGAAGGATGAGATGGTCACCGCAGCCCCCCCCCCAGCTTTTATGGATGGGCTTGGTCGAGAATCACGGCGCCTACAGCGGAGAAGGTTTCTGCTGGCCGGAATCCCGCGCGCTCTGCCACTTGCGCGCAGTTTGTTGCGCGGCTCCGCGGACGGGATGACAGCGCGGGCCCACAGTTCAGCTACCAGGCACGTGCAACCAGAGACTGCCCAAAGGCCCCCCCCCCATCGGCGTGAGGGCGCGCGAGCGCCCAATCCTGGAGTATGCCGAGCGGAGTAGAGATGATATTGGGCCAGAGGGAGGAAAATCAGCCCAGCTGCGGTGTCTCTTCGTTTTCTTTTGTTTTTATTTTACTGTTTTCTATTTTAAATTCCAAATCCAAACAGAAGTCAAGTTTCAAATTTCAGATACATGTTCAGTCAAAACTTCAATACGAATACATTAATGTATTTTTATTAATCTATTCAGTATTTTGTTTATAAAAATGCTTTTGAATATGTCACTTGTATATTTCGAATTGTATTTATTATATATATTTTTAAAGTAATTTCCAATATATATCATATGTTAACTTAGATATTTCAAGGAAGTGTTTATAAATATATTACCCATATAAGGAACTTTTTATATACCCTCTTATAAAAGAAAACATTTATTTAAAAGAAATATGTCTCTTTAATAGGATACATAATAGATTCCTCATTTTTTTGACTGACAAGGGTTTTAGAAACTAGATTTTAGGGTTTACAAATCCTACCCCCCTTAACAGAAATCTCGTCCTCGAGATTAGTAAGAGGATATAGGAAGAGTGGTTTGCAATTAAGCTTTTAGTTTCTAATTAGTCCAAAAATCAAGGGTCTCTCTCTTTTTCATTAGTGAGTGATTAGGAGAGCATGGGTATATATATGTATAGTCATTTTTATTACAGAAGATGGGTAGGTTAGGGCAAGAATAGCCAGGGGTAAGAAAGTTTACGGTGAGAAAGAACTCCTTGTTGGGTGGTAATGCCTCTGAAGGTTGAGTTTGTCTTGGTCTCATTGATTCGAAGTTAGTGTATATCATCGGAGTTGGGGAATATGGTTAAGACATATATGGATGAGATAGACTACATGAGGTAGATCAAGGTCTTGTTTGATGTTAGGTGGGGATAGTCAAATTATGCAATTCATCATGACTCTACTGGTTGATTTAGATCTTCTACTCATGGTTGAGTTTGTCTAATGTGCTAAGTTAAGTTAATACCTGGCTAGTAGGGTCTAATGTATTTCCTCGGCATTAGCCAATCCTGTTGAGTGACTTCCAATAGGCTTGATCATAATAAATTAGATAGGATTGGGTATGACTAGAATAGACTAGATAAGATCTCATTAATTAGATCATGGTTGTTACAATAGCGTGGAATAAATAGGCTTATTAGGGCAAGATGAATCCATAAGGATAAGGTAGAATATTTTGAGGTCAGTTAGATCTATTAGGATGAGATAAAATCTTTTCACGATAAGATGAGTCTATTAAGATAAGAAAGAATCTTTCAAGACAAGATGGAGCTATTAGGCTAGATATACTTTTAATGGGGATATTCTTAGATTGTCTAGTTATTTTATAAATACTATCCTTTATGCCTAGATATATATGTAGATGTAATTGTGAACATTACTCCACAACTCATCACACTCAATTAAAGATCCAAATCAAACAAGTATCATAAGAACAAACACTCAAGCGTATCAATACCTATAAAAATAGTTTTTTTTTTGTTTTTGTTCCTAAGAGTAGGTCTCCTATTCCTAAAAGTCACTTTAGGCACAGGATTTCAATGTGTGAAATCCACATTTGTCTTTAGAATGAAAAGGTAAGAATAATCAGAGTAAAGCGGAAATAGATGAGAAAAGATTAAGAAAAGTTTTGGAAAGAATCAGAGTAGTAAAGGTAAGTAGATAAGGGTTATCCAGTTCTATCTAGGTTTCGTCCTACAGTCAACATTCCTCTGATACCACTTCTGTCACACCCGGGTTTTAGGGGCACCAAGACCCGGGCGCGAACATAAACACCAGGTATGCTGGGACCAAGTCTCACACATATGATGTATAGTGGCACAGGATCGAATGTCACATCTTTATATAAAATAGGAGTTCTGTACAAAATAAATAATTACATTATATGGAGACAACGGTCCAGCAACCCAAAGTTGACTGGGAGACGATGGCCTAGACCTCTCACGAACACATCACAGCATCCTCCATGCGCTTCATCCTGCGGTACCTGTTCTTGACCTGTGGGGGGTGTGAGACAGCAAGAGTGAGCTCACATACGTTCATCGCTCAACAAGTTGTGGGGAATAATGTGCATGAACTCGCCAAAGGTGGGAGCTCACGTGAAGTGTAAGGCTTACCAAAGAGAATGGTTGAAGCTGAGCATTGCTTTTAATGTTGGTCAAAATTTTATTAGCAATTACTAAGTATAAGTAAATACCAACCCAATTAAACAGTAGAACAAAAGTAACAACCTCACCTGCGATGCAATGCATATGACAAATTGAATTTAGTTCCATAATTTAATCATGTGAGTGTCCGAGCTGCTCATGACCGTGAGCACGGCTAGTATACCAGTTTTACACTCTGCAGAGGTTGCACATCTTTACCCACAAGTCATGTTACCCATCTGCCAAGGGATCGCGACTTCCCATACACCTCTACCGAGGAGGCGAGGCAGGGTAACACTACGAGGCCTTTACAAAGTTCCACTAGCTTCAGAAAACCCGCTACAGTTTATAGGAAGTTCCAATGCAGGAATCCCTTGCAGGACCGCCATCGCAGCAAAATCCTCCCGAGGGCCTCCCTAACAGGAATCCCTTGCAGGACTGCCAACGCAGCAAAATCCTCCCGAGGGCCTCCCTACACTGACCACTCCCCTACTGCCCTTGCCCCTTTTGGGTAAGGTAGTCTTCCACTAGCTTTCCTAATTAATCAGCCAAGGGGTCCCATTCCTCCCTTGTGGTAGCACTGTTTTCCCGGGTGGTTCTCCATGTTCCAATTAACATAATGATCTTATCATGAACAATAAATAACAACTGATAACAAAAGTGTAATCATGAATAGTGTATCTCCATACCCAAAACCACATATAGCACTAGCAAGTACTACCCAGAAAGTTCAGTGGTAAACAAGGTATAAAGATAGACAAACTAAGGTAACCTATTGGGTCCCATCAAAATTAACCTATGCAGATCATTATGATTAATTAGAACATGAGTGGGTAAAAGAAGTGATCAAGGGCACAACTTGCCTGGCACTTGAGATTCCAGGTACCAGGATGATTCTTCAGATCCTCGTGACCTCACTGCTAATCGTAGCAATACAAACAAACATGGTATAGGCAAAATAAACATCACACCAAACATAAGAACAACTACATAATAATACTCTACGCGTTGCTACGAGATCATGGGAACGAAAATCACTAAGATCGGAGTTACGGTTAAGGAGATATGATTTTATAGAAGATCTATGTGATTACAATATTAAATTATATTATAAATTGGTTAATATAGCTCATATGAGAGGTTATTCCATAAATAATTATCTCATTAATTTAAGCCATTATTTTATTAAAGATTATCTAATTAAATTATAACCATAAAATTAGAATACTATATTAATATTAAAGAAGTTAATCCAATAGGCATAGATTAACCCAATCATAAAAGTATAGGATATCATATAATAAATGTTGCTATTGTGTAATAGATATTTATACGAAGCTAACGTAACTGGAACGAGTCAAATCGGATTTAAATCGGAGGAGATACGAATTTCCTAAGGTTTTATATATTTTGTACTAGATTAAATAGAATATAACTTTTGATGTGACTTTCATATCAAAACAGAGGTACTATGTGATAAACAATAATATTATAGAATTATAAAAATTGGAATAAACTAATTTGGACATCATATGAATTTTCTATGATTAATACAAGTTCTAGTATTTATTTTTGCACTACAAATCCATTTCTAATATATTTCCTCTGATTTTCCAACTCTCTGAACCGTGCATCAAATTCTGTAAAGTACAGGGGCCGCTGCACAAATGTTCTCAAGACTCAGAACCACACCCACATGGACGGCGGGTTGTTTCCTATGTTCTGCGGGGACTCTTTAGCAAAATAGCATGGCCGAATAGGTATCGGGTCATACAGTCGTCCGATTAGAAATCCATGGTCCAGATCAGATCCAGGCTTAAGTGAACCGGTATGCCACCCAAGCCGTTGGATCAGAGATCCACGGTTTACATTTTAAATACACGCGATCGCCTTGGATCTGTCCGATTTGAGATCGACGGCCCGAACGAAGGGGTATACAATCCTATAATCCCGTCCATCCACGTTTGATCCAACGGTGGATATCGGATTTGGCCGAATCACAACCCAAACCAAATCCCAGCCGCACGAATCTGATCGCACGACAAGGAATTCTTCTCCTACCCCGCGCCCGAGGCCGAGCAGGGGCATCCGCTCCCCAGACGACGGCAATCCCACACCGGAGTTTGACAATTCCGGCCATCTACCGGCGCAATTCTAGCGAATCTCGTGCCATTCTAAGGAGGAGGAGAAAACGAACCCGATTGGAGACTTACCGGGGAGTTTTATTGTCTGAAGCTCCCGTTTCTCGTCGCGGTGTGGATCTCCGGTGAGAAATCCGACCAGCAGCCGAAGTCCCCGAACCCCGAAACCACCTCCAACACAATCCGTGGAGCAAGGCGAATCGAGATGTAGACCTCATCCCTGGGTTCGCGACGTCGAGCAAGCAGGCCACGCAGTGGTGCGGCAAGGTAGCGGGGACAAAATCTGACGAGCCATTCGCACCAACCCAGCCATCATATGGGCTTGCCACCACCACGAATCCATGCGACTTGATCTCATGATGCTCACAGGCCAGACCACGTGCCCCGAACGGCAACGCAGGCAGGATCCAGTGGCGGCGGTAGCTTTCTCTCTCTTCGAATCCTGCTTGCAATACCAGCGCTGCGGTTCGATGTCGGCACACGGAAGGATGAGATGGTCACCGCAGCCCCCCCAGCTTTTATGGATGGGCTTGGTCGAGAATCACGGCGCCTACAGCGGAGAAGGTTTCTGCTGGCCGGAATCCCGCGCGCTCCGCCACTTGCGCGCAGTTTGTTGCGCGGCTCCGCGGACGGGATGACAGCGCGGGCCCACAGTTCAGCTACCAGGCACGTGCAACCAGAGACTGCCCAAAGGCCCCCCCCATCGGCGTGAGGGCGCGCGAGCGCCCAATCCTGGAGTATGCCGAGCGGAGTAGAGATGATATTGGGCCAGAGGGAGGAAAAACAGCCCAGCTGCGGTGTCTCTTCGTTTTCTTTTGTTTTTATTTTACTGTTTTCTATTTTAAATTCCAAATCCAAACAGAAGTCAAGTTTCAAATTTCAGATACATGTTCAGTCAAAACTTCAATACGAATACATTAATGTATTTTTATTAATCTATTCAGTGTTTTGTTTATAAAAATGCTTTTGAATATGTCACTTGTATATTTCGAATTGTATTTATTATATATATTTTTAAAGTAATTTCCAATATATATCATATGTTAACTTAGATATTTCAAGGAAGTGTTTATAAATATATTACCCATATAAGGAACTTTTTATATACCCTCTTATAAAAGAAAACATTTATTTAAAAGAAATATGTCTCTTTAATAGGATACATAATAGATTCCTCATTTTTTTGACTGACAAGGGTTTTAGAAACTAGATTTTAGGGTTTACAGCAGTACAATTTGCCACAAAATATTTTACTTTAATTCTATTCCATAAATCATGAGCATCAACAAATAAATCATTATCACTACTCATGATGGCAAAATAGGCATCTCTAGAAAGAGAATCAACTAAGATGTTGCAAGCATGGTGATTTAGAGATAGACATCTTAGTTCATCATTAGAAGGATTTTTACTAACATTAGAGGGAAAAATACTTCTATTAAAGACCTGTCTCAAATCAGGATTAACACTCAAGAAAGCATTATAAATAGAGACAGACCAAGACTTGTAATTAGTGCCATCGCCTAAAAGAAGTTCTACAGTTACCTCTTGTGACGACATCGTCATCTCCGGACGGCTAAGCCCACACTGGAGAGGCCTAGCTCTGATACCAATTGAGAGTTCCCTTATGCCCGGGAACAGGATCTGGATGTCGCCTAGAGGGGGGGTGAATAGGCGAATAAAACTTTATGCTTTAAAACTTAAATTCTTACTCTACTCGAAGACTAGAACGCAGTGGAGTGAAGACCCTTCGAGTAGGTTGCAGTGGAATAGAAGATCCTGTCTCAAAAAGTCCTGCACTTCAAATAAAGCTTATACCACAGATAAGTGTTGAAGTGCAGATATAAAAGCGAATAAAACAGAGAGTCAGAATACAATACGGAACAGAGCACACAGACGCAAGGATTTATCCCGAGGTTCGGCCAAGCCTGAAACGCTTGCCTAGTCCTCGTTGGAGTTAGCCACACCTGGGCTTGGAGTCTATTTCAACTCCTTCCTCCGTTTGCTCAGATCTGTCAGTATGACAGATAGAGCCTTTCACTATTGAGTTGGGTTACAACAACGCCGTGGCTGCTTACAAACTTCTCGGCAGCACCTCGGTAGAGTAACGATACGCTCAAGACCTTGCTCTAGCTCTTAACAACACTTCTCTCTCTAAAGGCTTATAGTTGTGCCTTCTACACAAACTATAGAGTTACACACAAGAGGGAGAGTGAGAATGGATTTGAGTGATGTCTACCCTTGTTGGCTGCTCTTGTTCCTTGCTTGAGGCGCCTAGGGGTCCCTTTTATAGGCACAAGGGGCCTAGGAGCCGTTGGAAGCAATCCAGGAAGGCAAATCTTGCCTTCTGTCGGGTGGTGCACCGGACAGTTCGGTGCACCACCGGACACTGTTCGGTGCCTGATTTCCTTCCATAAATGGAGCAGTCGACCGTTGCAGTCCTGAAGCCGTTGGCGCACCGGACACTGTCCGGTGCACACCGGACAGTCCGGTGCCCCCATCTGACCGTTGGCTCGGCCACGCGTTACGCGCGGATTGCGCGGCCGACCGTTGGCCCAGCCGACCGTTGGCTCACCGGACAGTCCGGTGCACCACTGGACAGTCCGGTGAATTATAACCGAACGTCGCCCGACTTCTCCCGAGAGCGGCGACTTCGCCGCAGCCGACTCACCGGACACTGTCCGGTGCACCACCGGACAGTCCGGTGATTTATAGTCGTACGCCGCCGACTCCTCCCGAGAGCGACCTATTTACCGGAGTTTAACCTGGCGCACTGGACACTGTCTGGTGCACCACCGGACACTGTCCGGTGCACCGCCGGACAGTCCGGTGTGCCAGACTGAGCTGAGTCTTGGCTGTACATAGCCAAGCCTTTTGCACCTCTTTCTTTTCTTCTTCTTTCTGTTTCTAACACTTAGACAAATATGTTAGTACACAAAAACCAATGTACTAAGTTTAGAAACATACCTTCTCTTAATTATTACATCTATAGCATTTCACATGCTTGAGCTTTGATGTTGGACTCATAAATCATCAAGTCGGCTTGACTTGATCTAGATTGACATTTCTTAGCTCCAACATCCTGCAAAGGTCACATAGAACATCTCCAAACATAGGAACAACCCAAACTAAAGATCAAGATGAACTTAGCTCTTTTGGGCTGCTTCCAGTTCTGGTTTTGACACTTGTTCTCCTTCTAGTGACCTTGATCTCCTTAGAGCTTGATCTTGAGCCTTATGACTTACACCACATAACTGTAGCTATTACCTCATTGGTTGTAAGTCACGTCCTTATGTAGTGATCCTTGATGTGCCGTAGCTGTTCTCAACTCGATCACCCTTGACTTTGCAAGCCTTCTTCTTCACCCTTGGCTTTGGGTTCCTCAGCCTCCTTGACCTTCTCCCGTGCACTTGGTACCTCGAAGCTCTTCTTGCTACGTCCTTGGCTTGATCAATTGTCTCCGAGCTACGCACCCTAGTATCACTTTTGTAATGTCCATCTTACTTGTGATGTCCATCATGTATCCATAATCTAGTTCTTGGACCATCACATTTGTTCACTTGTGTTGAACCCTGTTAGCTTTACATTAAGCACCTGTTCAACACTTAGCACACTTGTTAGTCCTTTAATTGAGTTGTCATCCAAACACCAAAACCCACAAGAGAGCTTTCAAGAATTGACACCCCCGGCAGGAGCGTACAATCCTAGTGGCGTCGGCCACCGCGGTTGGCCAGTAGAAACCTTGTCGGAAGGCATTCCCCACGAGGGCTCGAGGTGTTGCATGGTGGCCACAATCCCCCGAGTGTATTTCTTGTAACAGCTCTTGTCCTTGGGCGATGGAGATGCATCGCTGGAGGATGCCCGAGGGACTGCGATGATAGAGCTCTCTTTCATCACCCAGCAAAACGAACGACCTGGCGCGCCGAGCCAGTCGCCGAGCTTCGACCTTGTCGAGGGGCAGCTCTCCTCGGAGGAGATATTCCAGGTACGGGGTCTGCCAGTTCGGGACCGGTGTGACCCCATTCCGCTCTCCCTCGACGCGCAAGGCCTCACCTTCGGCGGCCGAGGGAACCTCGGGCTCGGCCGAGGCTTCCTCAGGCTTGGCCGAGGGTATCTCGAGCGTGTCGTCGGTCTTGACGGAGGGTGTAAAACCCAAAATTGGTAGAAGAAAAAAAATGATAATAATGAAATAAATAAATATATAAATATGCATATCATGCTAGAGGTCTGGTATTGTTGCAATCATACTCAAATTTTGAAGACAAGTTAGGTTTGAAAAGTATAATTTGAAAATAAAAAGGGAAATAAGAAAAGAGAAGTAAAGGAAAAAGAATATACACTATAAAAGTATATATATTATAAATAAATAAATAATAGGCGTTATCTTCATATTAAGATTTTTTTATTGGATATTTGGAAAACTGAAGCTCAAACAGAATTTGAATTTGAATTGGACTCTTAAATTTGAAAAGGAAAATAAAATCTGAAAAAACAAAACGAAACGACCACTTGGGCCGAATTCGGTTCCCCTCGGCCCACCTAAATCCTTTCGCGCCAGCCCACCTCTCACGTCCGCGCCTGCCACGCGGGCCCACCTGGCCAGCCTCCCACTCCTGCATCCTATGACATGTGGGACCAACTTGTCATCTCCCTCATCCCTGCGCGGAGCGGCTCTGGCTGAGCATCGCAACAGAAGGCGGCGAAGATCTCGGCGGCCGTTTCCGCTCCTGCTCGGACTCCCGGCAATAGCGGCCATAAAACCCGAATTCTCTCTCCGTGGCGAATCGTAACAAACCATTGATCTCCCAATCCGCGTAACAGAATCGCGCGCTCAGGAATCGCACCCACCCCGTCGCCATCGGGATGCTCTGTTCCCCACCTGGACTATAAACTGTGAGCGCCTGTGACCCTGATCCATATCCGTCGCAAGCCAGACGCCAAGGAGAGAGAAGGGGAGACTCATCGCCGAGGGATAGAAAGGGCAGGAAGGACCCGAGCTCGGCGCCCTAAGCTCAAGCGGAAGAAGACCGCCGCCGCCGCCGTTGAACTACGCAATTCTCATCGTCGAGCCCTCCTGGTTCGGCCGAGGATAATCTCCTGGGTACACCGCGTGCGTACGTGCCTGGATTGGGCGCCGTGGTGCTACCGGGGCACCAGAATTGCTCACCGGAGCACCTGCTCCGCCGCGGGTCTACCTAGTGCCGTGGACCACTCCCTGGTCGCCGTCTCTGACTACGATGAGTACCTAGTCCGTTTCGCCGTTGTTCTAATTGTGCGTGGGGACCTTCGATTGACGTCGGGGGAGCCTTGCTCGGCCGGACCGCGTGGCTCCGGCGGGGTCGCCACCATGGACATCAGGCGGCGCCGCTGTCTAGCTGGGAAGGGGTAGGGGAGAATTGTGTGGGCCGTTGATCGGCTATTGGACGGTCAGATTTGACCCTGAGTGTAGCGCCCTCACGTGTAATATATGCCCTCCGATCGGGATCTGGTGGTTAGGGTTAGGGCGCTCTTCATCAAGATCCGGATCGTTGGATGGGGATCGGGCGCATTCGAAGCCACCTTGGGTATTTTAAATCCGATCCGTAGATCTCGGATCGGGCGACCGCCAACGCTTAACGGTTCGCTTAAAGTTCAGAATCTAATCCGAGCCCTTGATCCTTCATCGGGCGGCCCCAGTTGGCCCGTACCCTTTCGGCCGTGCGATGTTGCAAATAGGCCCCTCGGCTTTTCCTAAACTAACCCGCCGTCCAAGTTAGTGTTAAGACCATTACCGTTTAGTCCTGGGATTTATGTAGAGCCCCCTGGGCTTCTGGAAAATGGTGTCCGCAGTCCATAAGCCTGAGGAAATTCATAATATATTTTAGAAAATGAGTTTTTAAAATAAAAACAATACTTAGAATTTGTATAATTCATAGAAAATGCATATGAACTCCAAATTGATCCATTCCAGTTCCAAAATTTTTATAATATTAATGTTTAGCCATTAGTGTCTCTGTCTTAACATGAAAGATGATTTAAAATTTATCTAGCACTTATTCATGTATTAAGCGCATAAAACATTAGAAAATCCATAACTTAAAATATATAACTCCAAATTTAATGATTCCAGTTCCTGTGATCATATTTTAATGTCTAGTTTATTACTGTATATTCTATTTGCATGTTTGATGTGATGTTAATTTATGCTATACTATGTATGTATTGTGTTGATGCGAGTAGACGAGCAAGCCACTGTGGAATCTAAGGTTCAGTAAGTAGAGACTGCTGAGCAGGAGCTCGTGGAAGGCAAGTTGTGCCCTTGATCACTTCTTTTACCCACTCATGTTCTAATTAATCATAATGATCTGCATAGGTTAATTTTGATGGGACCCAATAGGATACCCTAGTTTGTCTATCTTTATACCTTGTTTACCACTGAACTTTCTAGGTAGTACTTGCTAGTGCTATATGTGGTTTTGGGTATGGAGATACATTTTATTCATGATTATACTTTTATTATCAGTTGTTATTTATTGTTCATGATAAGATCATTATGTTAATTGGAACATGGAGAACCACCCGGGAAAACAGTGCTACCACAAGGGTTTAATGGGACGCCCTTGGCTGATTAACTAGGAAAGCTAGTGGAGGTCTTCCTTACCCGAAAGGGGCAAGGGCAGTAGGGGAGTGGTCAGTGTAGGGAGGTCCTTGGTTGATTTTGCTGCGATGGCGGTCAGGCAAGAACCCTGCATTGGAGCTTCCTATAAACTGTAGCGGGTTTTCTGAAGCTAATGGAACTTTGTAAAGGCCTCGTAGTGTTACCCTGCCTCGCCTCCTCGGTAGAGGTGTATGGGATTGGCCGTCTCTTGGCAGATGGGTAACACGACTTGTGGGTAAATATGCGCAACCTCTGCAGAGTGTAAAACTGGTATACTAGTCGTGCTCACGGTCATGAGCGGCTCGGACACTCACATGATTAAATTATGGAACTAAATTCAATTTGTCATATGCATTGCATCGCAGGTGAGGTTGTTACTTTTGTTCTGCTATTTAATTGGGTTGGTATTTACTTATACTTAGTAACTGCTAATAAAATTTTGACCAACTTTAAAAGCAATGCTCAGCTTCACCCATCCTCTTTGGTAAGCCTTACACTTCACGTGAGCTCCCACCTTTGGCGAGTTCATGCACATTATTCCCCACAACTTGTTGAGCTATGAACGTATGTGAGCTCACTCTTGCTGTCTCACACCCCCCCCACAGGTCAAGAACAGGTACCACAGGATGAGGCGCATGGAGGATGCTGTGAAGAGTTCGTGAGAGGTCTAGGCCGTCGTCTCCCAGTCAACTTTGGGTTGCTGGACCGTTGTCTCCTTATAATGTAATTATTTATTTTATATAGAACTCCTGTTATGTAGTAAAGATGTGACATTCGATCCTGTGCCATGATTCATCATATGTGTGAGACTTGGTCCCAACACACCTGGTGATTATGTTCGCGCCTGGGTCTTGGTGCCCCAAAATCCGGGTGTGACAGAAGTGGTATCAGAGGAATGTTGACTGTAGGACGAAACCTAGATAGAACTGGACAACCAATACTTACTTACCTTTGTTACTCTAATCTTTTCTAAACTCTTCTTGATCTTTTCTTATATATTTCCGCTTACTCTGATTATTCTTATCTTTTCTTTCTAAAAGACAAATGTGGATTTCACACTTTGAAGTCCTGTATCTAAAGTGACTTTTAAGAGTAGGAGACCTATTCTTAGGAACAAAAACAAAACTATTTTTATATAAATATCTAGGAACTTGAATGTTTGTTCTTATGATATTTGTCTGATTTGGATCTTCGATTGAGTGTGATGGGTTGTGGATCAATGTCCACAATTACATCTGCATATACATCTAGGCATAAGGGATGGTATTTGTAAGATAACTAGACAATCTAGATTATCCCCCTTAAAAAAATCTAGTATTCCGTATCTATCTCATCTTGACAGATTCTATCTTACCTTTGGGCATTCACCTCATACAATTAGTTACCCTAGTCTTGACATAAAATATCTAGTCAAGCCCTGCCAAAGAATTTTCAGTACATAACCAACTAATAACTTGTTCATTCTGCCTACAAATGATTCCTTTGACTATCTTACCATATGTATCTAACTCAGATGGTCAATACCAGGCGGGGTGGTGGAATTGATTTACCTCCTAATCGACACACTCGGTGGATATATAGACAACCCCAACCACAGACAGCAGAGATGAATTCTCCTAATCCTCCACCAGGCGGAGTTGACCCACTGATTGCAGCTCAGATGAGGATGATGCAGCAAATGGCGGACACTATGGCAGATATGCGCGCTGAGATGCAGCAAGAACGCCAGGAAATGCGCCAGGAAAGAGAGGATGCACGTCGGGAGATGCGCCAAGAGCGGGAGGAGATACGTCAAGAAAGAAGGGCGCAACAGCAACAGCAACAAGCGCCACTACCTCCACCTCCACCACCAGTTCCACCCCGGGACAAGCACCGGGAATTCATGAGCCACAAACCACCAACCTTCTCCAATTCCGCAGATCCGCTGCAAGCAGATGACTGGTTAAAGTCCATAGAGAAGATGCTCAACATAGCTCAGTGCTCGGATAGAGAGAAAGTACTCTACGCATCGGGTCGTCTTGCTGGTCCCGCTGCGGATTGGTGGGATGCGTACTGCGCTGCTCATGCTGCTGTCGATACAATTACCTGGGCAGAATTCTCCACTCAATTCAGGAATTACCATATTCCTGCTGGGCTCATGAAGATTAAGAGAAAGGAGTTTCTGTCCCTTAAGCAAGGAAGTATGTCCGTGAGTGAATATAGGGATAAATTCATCCAGTTATCTCGATATGCTCCTAGAGATGTTGAGGATGATGAGCAAAAGCAGGAGCTTTTTCTGGACGGTTTGATCGGACCTTTGCAATATCAATTGGTATCGCACACATTCCCATCCTTCCAAAGGCTGCTTGACAAAGCTATTGCTGTAGAAAACAAGAGGAGTATATTTGGAGAGAAAAGAAAGGCTGCTAACCAAGGGCAGGCTAGAAGTAGTTCCCGTCCTCTCTACACTACCACTCCAAGTACACCAGCTAGTGGCAGTTCCGGGTAACAAACTCAACGGGCACCAACTGCTCCTCCGCAAGCATGCACCCCAGCAGGACCCGTTGCTCCTAACACCACCACTAACAGGGCATGCTTCAAGTGTGGACAACTGGGACACTACGCCAACTACTGTCCCAACAGGGCTGCCTACACTACACCAGCTCCAATGAAACAAGGCCAGGCTTCGGCAGGAAAGAGTCAGCCCCTATCTGTCAACCGGGGACAAGCCCATCATGCAGAAGTAGAAGCTGAACCAGGTGAACATGAAATTCAAGAAGAAGAGCTAGTTGAAGATGAAGTAGTCGGTGAAGAAGTCAACGAACAACAAGAATAGAGATAAACATAAACATAGATACCTATATACATGTTTTACTATTTGTAAGACCTAAATATTAGTTTAGCTAGTAGTAGTATTTTACACTTCTAGTAATAATAATAAGGTCTATTGACCCTATGTTTTGTTAAAGAATTATGCTTCATGCCGAGATTTCTTTGTTTGTGCATATGTTCCGAGGACAATATGAGTATACATCCCTTTCTTACAAATCTCGAGGATGAGATTTCTGTTAAGGGGGTAGGATTTGTAAAACCCAAAATTGGTAGAAGAAAAAAAATGATAATAATGAAATAAATAAATATATAAATATGCATATCATGCTGGAGGTCTAGTATTGTTGCAATCATACTCAAATTTTGAAGACAAGTTAGGTTTGAAAAGTATAATTTGAAAATAAAAAGGGAAATAAGAAAAGAGAAGTAAAGGAAAAAGAATATACACTATAAAAGTATATATATTATAAATAAATAAATAATAGGCGTTATCTTCATATTAAGATTTTTTTATTGGATATTTGGAAAACTGAAGCTCAAACAGAATTTGAATTTGAATTGGACTCTTAAATTTGAAAAGGAAATTAAAATCAGAAAAAAAACAAAACGAAATGACCACTTGGGCCGAATTCGGTTCCCCTCGGCCCACCTAAATCCTTTCGCGCGAGCCCACCTCTCGCGTCCGCGCCTGCCACGCGGGCCCACCCGGCCAGCCTCCCACTCCTGCATCCTATGACATGTGGGACCAACTTGTCATCTCCCTCATCCCTGCGCGGAGCGGCTCTGGCTGAGCGTCGCAACAGAAGGCGGCGAAGATCTCGGCGGCCGTTTCCGCTCCTGCTCGGACTCCCGACAATAGCGGCCATAAAACCCGAATTCTCTCTCCGTGGCGAATCGTAACAAACCATTGATCTCCCAATCTGCGTAACAGAATCGCGCGCTCAGGAATCGCACCCACCCCGTCGCCATCGGGATGCTCTGTTCCCCACCTGGACTATAAACTGTGAGCGCCCGTGACCCTGATCCATATCCGTCGCAAGCCAGACGCCAAGGAGAGAGAAGGGGAGACTGATCGCCGAGGGATAGAAAGGGCAGGAAGGACCCGAGCTCGGCGCCCTGAGCTCAAGCGGAAGAAGACCGTCGCCGCCGCCGTTGAACTACGCAATTCTCATCGTCGAGCCCTCCTGGTTCGGCCGAGGATAATCTCCTAGGTACACCGCGTGCGTACGTGCCTGGATTGGGCGCCGTGGTGCTACCGGGGCACCAGAATTGCTCACCGGAGCACCTGCTCCGCCGCGGGTCTACCTAGTGCCGTGGACCACTCCCTGGTCGCCATCTCTGACTACTGTGAGTACCTAGTCCGTTTCGCTGTTGTTCTAATTGTGCGTGGGGACCTTCGATTGACGTCGGGGGAGCCTTGCTCGGCCGGACCGCGTGGCTCCGGCAGGGTCGCCACCATGGACATCAGGCGGCGCCGCTGTCTAGCTGGGAAGGGGTATGGGAGAATTGTGTGGGCCGTTGATCGGCTATTGGACGGTCAGATTTGACCCTGAGTGTAGCGCCCTCACGTGTAATATATGCCCTCCGATCGGGATCTGGTGGTTAGGGTTAGGGCGCTCTTCATCAAGATCCGGATCGTTGGATGGGGATCGGGCGCATTCGAAGCCACCTTGGGTATTTTAAATCCGATCCGTAGATCTCGGATCGGGCGGCCGCCAACGCTTAACGGTTTGCTTAAAGTCCAGAATCTAATCCAGGCCCTTTATCCTTCATCGGGCGGCCCCAGTTGGCTCATACCCTTTCGGCCGTGCGATGTTGCAAATAGGCCCCTCGGCTTTTCCTAAACTAACCTGCCGTCCAAGTTAGTGTTAAGACCATTACCGTTTAGTCCTGGGATTTATGCAGAGCCCCCTGGGCTTCTAGAAAATGGTGTCCGCAGTCCATAAGCCTGAGGAAATTCATAATATATTTTAGAAAATGAGTTTTTAAAATAAAAACAATACCTAGAATTTGTATAATTCATAGAAAATGCATATGAACTCCAAATTGATCCATTCTAGTTCCAAAATTTTTATAATATTAATGATTAGCCATTAGTGTCTCTGTCTTAACATGAAAGATGATTTAAAATTTATCTAGCACTTATTCATGTATTAAGCGCATAAAACATTAGAAAATCCATAACTTAAAATATATAACTCCAAATTTAATGATTCCAGTTCCTGTGATCATATTTTAATGTCTAGTTTATTACTGTATATTCTATTTGCATGTTTGATGTGATGTTAATTTATGCTATACTATGTATGTATTGTGTTGATGCGAGTAGACGAGCAAGCCACTGTGGAATCTAAGGTTCAGCAAGTAGAGACTGCTGAGCAGGAGCTCGTGGAAGGCAAGTTGTGCCCTTGATCACTTCTTTTACCCACTCATGTTCTAATTAATCATAATGATCTGCATAGGTTAATTTTGATGGGACCCAATAGGATACCCTAGTTTGTCTATCTTTATACCTTGTTTACCACTGAACTTTCTGGGTAGTACTTGCTAGTGCCATATGTGGTTTTGGGTATGGAGATACATTTTATTCATGATTATACTTTTATTATCAGTTGTTATTTATTGTTCATGATAAGATCATTATGTTAATTGGAACATGGAGAACCACCCGGGAAAACAGTGCTACCACAAGGGTTTAATGGGACGCCCTTGGCTGATTAACTAGGAAAGCTAGTGGAGGTCTTCCTTACCCGAAAGGGGCAAGGGCAGTAGGGGAGTGGTCAGTGTAGGGAGGTCCTTGGTTGATTTTGCTGCGATGGCGGTTAGGCAAGAACCCTGCATTGGAGCTTCCTATAAACTGTAGCGGGTTTTCTGAAGCTAGTGGAACTTTGTAAAGGCCTCGTAGTGTTACCCTGCCTCGCCTCCTCGGTAGAGGTGTATGGGATTGGCCGTCTCTTGGCAGATGGGTAACACGACTTGTGGGTAAAGATGTGCAACCTCTGCAGAGTGTAAAACTGGTATACTAGCCGTGCTCACGGTCATGAGCGGCTCGGACACTCACATGATTAAATTATGGAACTAAATTCAATTTGTCATATGCATTGCATCGCAGTTGAGGTTGTTACTTTTGTTCTGCTATTTAATTGGGTTGGTATTTACTTATACTTAGTAACTGCTAATAAAATTTTGACCAACTTTAAAAGCAATGCTCAGCTTCACCCATCCTCTTTGGTAAGCCTTACACTTCACGTGAGCTCCCACCTTTGGCGAGTTCATGCACATTATTCCCCACAACTTGTTGAGCTATGAACGTATGTGAGCTCACTCTTGCTGTCTCACACCCCCCACAGGTCAAGAACAGGTACCACAGGATGAGGCGCATGGAGGATGCTGTGAAGAGTTCATGAGAGGTCTAGGCCGTCGTCTCCCAGTCAACTTTGGGTTGCTGGACCGTTGTCTCCTTATAATGTAATTATTTATTTTATATAGAACTCCTGTTATGTAGTAAAGATGCGACATTCGATCCTGTGCCATGATTCATCATATGTGTGAGACTTGGTCCCAGCACACCTGGTGATTATGTTCGCGCCCGGGTCTTGGTGCCCCAAAATCCGGGTGTGACAGAGGGTTGATGTATATCCCTGGAGAAGACGCTCGGGGGAACCAGTGTCCTCCCCAAGGCTATTTTAGCCAGCTCATCCGCAGTCTCATTGAATCGTTGGGCGACATGGTTAAGTTCCAGCCCATAGAACTTGTCTTCCAGGCGTCAAACTTCGTCGCAGTAGGCCTCCGTCTTCTGATCGTAACAGTGGGAGTTCTTCATGACTTGGTCAATGACAAGCTGCGAGTCGCCACGAGCGTCGAGGCGCCGAACCCCTAGCTCGACGGTGATGCGCAGCCCATTAACCAATGCTTCGTACTCGGCCACATTGTTTGACGCCGGAAAATGAAGGCGGATCACGTAGCGAATATGTTTTCCGAGGGGTGAGATGAAGAGCAAGCCCGCGCCTGCTCTAGTTTTCATCAGCGACCCGTCGAAGTACATGGTCCAAAGCTCGGGTTGGATTGGAGTTGTTGGTAACTGGGTGTCAGTCCACTCAGCCAGGAAGTCGGCCAAGACTTGGGATTTTATGGCCTTCCGAGGGGCGAATGAAGGTGTTTCGCCTATGAGTTCCACTGCCCATTTCACTATCCTACCCGAGGCCTCTCGAGACTGGATGATCTCTCCCAGAGGAAAGGATGACACCACAGTCACTGGGTGAGACTCGAAGTAGTGTCGTAGCTTCCGCCGTGTCAGAATCACTGCGTAGAGCAGCTTCTGGATCTGCGGGTAGCGGACTTTGGTCTCGGATAGCACTTCGCTGATGAAGTAGACTGGCCTCTAGACGAGCAGCGTACGCTCTTCTTCTCGTCTCTCGAGTACGACCGCGGCGCTGACCACCTGAGTGGTTGCGGCTACGTAGATCAAGAGGGCTTCTCCTGCAGCGGGGGGCACCAAGATGGGTGCATGTAAGGAGTGCCTTCAAGTTCCCGAGGGCTTCTTCGGCCTCGGGGGTCCAAGTGAAGCGCTCAGTCTTCCTTAAGAGGCGGTACAGGGGCAATCATTTTTCACCATGGCGTGAGATGAAACGGCTCAGAGCCGCAAGGCATCCCATGACCCTCTGTACTCCTTTCAAATCCTTTATCGGCCCCATGTTAGTGATGGCGGCGATTTTCTCCGGGTTGGCCTCTATGCCCCGCTCGGAGACGATGAACCCTAGGAGCATGCCTCGGGGGACTCCGAAGACACACTTCTCGGGGTTGAGTTTCACACCTTTAGCTCTCAGACACTTGAATGTCGTTTCAAGGTCAGAGAGGAGGTCGGAGGCTTTCTTTGTCTTGACAACGATGTCATCGACGTAAGCCTCAACCGTTCTGCCGATGTGTTCTCCGAACACATGGTTCATGCACCTCTGGTAGGTGGCACCTGCATTCCTCAAACCAAATGACATTGTAGTGTAAAAGTACATGCCAAAAGGTGTGATAAAAGAAGTCGCGAGCTGGTCGGACTCTTTCATCTTGATTTGGTGATAGCCTGAGTAGGCGTCGAGGAATGACAGGGTTTCACACCCAGCAGTGGAGTTCACAATTTGATCGATGCAAGGTAGAGGGTAGGGAACCTTCGGACATGCTTTCTTTAGACCAGTGTAGTCTACGCACATCCTCCATTTCCCATCCTTCTTCCTTACAAGAACAGGGTTAGCTAACCATTCGGGATGGAATACCTCTTTGATGAACCCTACCGCGAGTAGCTTGTGGATCTCCTCGCCTATGTCCCTGCGCTTTTCTTCGTCAAAACGGCGCAGGGTTTGCTTCACGAGTCGGGCTCCAGCTCTGATGTCCAGTGAGTGATCGGCGACATCCCTTGGTATGCCTGGCATGTCTGAGGGACTCCACGCAAAAACTTCGGCGTTTGCGTGGAGAAAGTCGACGAGCACTGCTTCCTATTTAGGGTCGAGCTCAGAGTCGATCTGGACTTTCTTGTTGGCGTCGTTGCTGGGGTTGAGAGAGACGGACTTAACCGCCTCGGCTGGTTCGAAGTTGTCGGCGTGCCGCTTCGCGTCGGGCGCCTCCTTGGAGAGGCATTCTAGGTCAGCGATGAGGGCCTCAGACTCGGCGAGGGCCTCAGCGTACTCCACGCATTCCACGTCGCATTCGTACGCGTGGCGGTACGTGGATCCGACGGTGATGATCCCGTTCGGGCCCGGCATCTTGAGCTTGAGGTAGGTGTAGTTGGGGACGACCATGAACTTGGCGTAGCACGACCTTCCCAACACCGCGTGGTAGGTCCCTCGGAACCCGACCACCTCGAAGGTGAGGGTTTCCTTTCGAAAGTTGGAGGGAGTTCCGAAGCAGACGGGCAAGTCAATCTGCCCGAGGGGAAGGATACGCTTTCCAGGTGCGATCCCGTGAAAGGGTGCCGCACCGGCCCGGACCTCGGACCGATCAACCCCCAAGAGTTCCAGGGTCTCTGCATAGATGATGTTGAGGCTGCTGCCTCCGTCCATGAGGACCTTGGAGATCCTAACATTGCTGATGATCGGATCGACGACGAGCGGGTACCTCCCTGGGCTTGGCATGAAGTCAGGGTGGTCGCCTCGGTCGAAGGTGATAGGCTTGTCAGACCAGTCTAGGTAGGCTGGCGCTACCACCTTTTATCGAGCAGACCTCCCGACGCTCCTGCTTATGGTGCCGAGCCGAGGCGTTCGCCACCTGCCCACCGTAAATCATGAAGCAGTTGTAGATCTTGGGGAACTCCTCTTCCTTGCCGCCCTCCTTCTTGTTGTTGCCTTGGCCCTTGCCATCTTCCGCTGGGGGCCCGGCCTTATGGAAGTACCGCCGAAGCATGATACATTCTTCAAGGGTGTGCTTGACGGGACCCTAGTGATAGGGGCACGGCTCCTTGAGCATCTTGTCGAATGCGCCGGCCCCTCTAGGGGGCTTCTGAGGGTTCCTGTGCTTGGAAGCAGCGACAAGATTCGCGTCAGCGGCGTTGCGCTTCGCTTGCGCCTTCTTCTTGGCCTTCTTCTTAGCGCCACGCTGGGTGGATGCCTCGGGGGCGTCTCCCTTCAGCTTCCCCTAAGGCTGCTTGTCTTTCCGGAAGATGGCCTCAACCGCCTCTTGACCCGAGGCGAACTTGGTGGCGATGTCCATCAGTTCGCTCGCCCTGGTGGGAGTCTTGCGCCCCAGTTTGCTCACCAGGTATCGCCAAGTGGTGCCAGCGAGGAAAGCTCCGATGACGTCCAAGTCGGTGATGTTAGGCAGCTCGGTGCGCTGCTTCGAAAACCGTCGGATGTACTCTCGGAGGGATTCCCCAGGCTGCTGGCGGCAGCTTCGGAGATCCCATGAGTTCCCGGGGCGCACGTACGTGCCCTGGAAATTTCCCGCGAAAGCCTTGACCAAGTCGTCCCAGTCGGAGATCTACGCAGGAGGTAGATGCTCTAGCCAGGCCCGGGCGGCGTCGGAGAGGAAAAGGGGTAGATTACGGATGATGAGGTTGTCATCGTCCTCCCCTCGCAACTGGCATGCCAGTCGGTAGTCCGCGAGCCACAGCTCCAGCCTCGTCTCCCCCGAGTACTTGGTGATGGTAGTCGGGGCTCGGAAACAGGCGGGGAACGGCGCTCATCGTATGGCCCGGCTGAAGACTCGTGGACCGGGTGGCTCGGGCGAGGGGCTCCGATCCTCCTCGCTGTCGCAGCGTCCCCCACGCCTGGGATGGTAGCCTCGGTGCACCTTCTCGTCGAGGCAGGCTCGATGGTCACGATGGTGATGCTCGTTGCCGAGGCGATCCCAGGCGGTAGGTGCCTCGTCCCGCGTGCGCTCGGGATGGACCGAGGCCTCCCGCGTGCGTCGGGAGGACGTCGCGTGATGCTCCGAGGGGTCAGCTCGCCTCCGGGAGGCAGAGATCTCGGCTCGTCGAACTGCGGCGCCTTCCAGGAGATCCTTGAGTTCGCCCTGGATACGCCGTCCCTCGGTGGTGGATGGCTCTGGCATGGTTCGAAGTAGCATCGCCGCTGCAGCTAGGTCGTGGCCGGACCCGCTGACGGCCGGAGGCAGCGCTGCCCTGGCATTGTCGACGATGCGACGCTGGATATGACAGGCTCCTCCGGCGAGTGTTCGGCCTACCCACTCCTGTTCGATGTTCTGTCGGAGCTGCACAAGCCGCCCTGCTTCCCCGTCGACCCAGGCCTGCATCTCACGGATTTGTTCGAGCTGTGTGTCCCGACCCCTCGTAGGGACTAGGACCACCGCTAGCTCTCGCGGGATGTCAACACGAGATGCGGGCCTAGGGGGATCGTCAACCTCCGGCATACCGATGTGGTTGCCTTCATTGTGATCTCCCTGATCGACGTGTAAACATTCGCGACTTGGGCTGACCCTCGTTGTCAAGGCCGTGGCCATCGTCAGAACAACCAGAGAGGCAGTGGTCACATGCGGACATGAAGTCCCGCATGGCACCGGGGTCATCGAGGCCAGAGAGTTCCCAACCGAAGTCGGGGTCATCCTTTTCCTTGGAACCCGCTGGTCCGGAGGTTGAGACGGCTGTCAGTCGGTCCCAGGTCAACCACATATAGTACCCCATAAGGTTTGGATACGCCTTTACAAAAGCGCTCACCGTAGCGGGGTCGCTAGGTGGATCGAAGCTGAATCGAAAGGGAACAGGGTGGAATACGGACGATACCTTTTGATCGATGGACGGTGGTGAAGTCGTGTCGGGGACGGAACACACCGTCATCTCAGGTACGAGGGTGACGCCCAGCAGGTCCTTCGCGAGGGTGCTGGCGTCGTCGGTCTGCTTGGGGCTGGCTCGTTGCGGGGAAGCGGCACTCGCCGTTGTCCCGGGCGCGAGGACAACACCCGACATGTCCCCCGGAGGAGTGCTGGCACTGTCGGCTCGCTCTGGTTCGACAGCCGATAAGGTGCCGCCTCCTGCGTGGCCACGATTGCCCCGTCTCCGTCTCCTCCAGCGAGGAGGGTGGCGGGGACGACCGGAGTGTTCCTCTTCCACCGCGGGGAGATGCCGTCGTGGTGGTCGCCTCCACCAGGCGAGCCGTTGACTGTCGTTGTCATCGCGTTGCGGAGGGAGGAGTACCATGTCGTAGCTGCCATCGAGGGACATGAACTCGAGACTCCCGAAGCGGAGCACCGTCCTAGGCTGAAGAGGTTGCTGAAGTCTACCCATCTGGAACTCAACGGGAAAGTGTTCGTTAACACGCAGCAGGCCCCTACCTGGCGCGCCAACTGTCGGCGTTCTGGACCCGAGGGGTCCCTAGACCGACGAGTAAATTTGTCGTTGCATGCCCCTGCCCAGATGGGTTGGTGCGAGATGGAACACAAGTGGGGGAATGAGCCTTGTATTATCCTGCACCAGGGTGCTCGTAGTAGGGGTTACAAGCGTTGCGAGAGAGTGAGATCGAGAGAGGGCGAGTAGCAGAGAGCGAGAGAGAGAGGGTCCGACCCCTGCTCGTCTTCTCCCGCCGTGCGTACGTATGCTTTGTATGTTCGTATGCTCGACCCTTCGTCCTCTCGCCCCCCCCTTTCGTCCCCCTCCTCGTGGGGCCCTGGACACCCCCTTTTATAGACATAAGGAGATGTCCAGCTGTACAATGGGGTGTAGCTGGGAGCTAACGTGGCTGGCAGGTAAGTACCCTGAGCTCTGTACAGATAACAACGTGGCCGTCGGGGGGATGTCTCGAGTCCTGTAGAGGTAGTGTCGTGGCCATCGGAGAAGTGCCTTGGACCCTGTAGTAGTACAGCTGTTGGCGCTGCATGGATCTTGCTGACATCTCCTTGCTTCCGTAGGGGGCTTGAGGACCACCGACGTCATGGTTGCATGCGGGAAACCACCATCGCCTGTTACCGGGGTAAGCTTGATGGGACGCCGGTCTTGTTCCTTCATAGCCTGAGCTAGCTAGGAGTAGGGTAATGATGCATCCCTCGTGGCGTGGTTGATCTGAGCCTGAGGTCGGGCGAGGCGACAACTCCTCTGAGGCCGAGGCTGGGGCCGAGACCTAGGGTCGGGCGAGGACGTGATTCTTCCCGAGGCCGAGGCCGAGGCCAAGCCCTGGGGTCGGGCGAGGCAGAGATTTCCTCCCGAGGCCGAGGTCGAGGCCGAGGCCTGGGGTCGGGCGAGGCGGAGCTCCCTATTGCGCCCGAGGCGGAACTCGACCGTTCGGTTTCGCCCGAGTGGTTGGCATAGCAGCCGGAGCAGGGCGGGCGGCGCTGTTTTTGAAAGGGAATTAGGCTTACACCTAGTCCCTAATTAATTTTGGTGGTTGAATTGCCCAACACAAATATTTGGACTAACTAGTTTGCTCTAGTGTATAAGTTATACAGGTGCCGAAGGTTCACACTTAGCCAATAAAAAGACCAAGTATTGGGTTCAACAAAAGAGCAAAGGGATAACCGAAGGCACCTCTGGTCTGGCGCACCGGACTGTCTAGTGTGCCACCGGACATGTTCGGTGCACCAGAGGACTCCAACTCTAAACTCGTCACCTTCGGGAAATTCGAGAGGCGACTCCGCTATAATTCACCAGACTGTCCGGTGTACACCGGACAGTGTCCGGTGCTCTAGGGAAGAGCGGCCTCAGGAACTCGCTAGCTTCGGGAATGTCCAACGGCTAGTCCGCTATAATTCACCGGACATGTCCGGTGTTCACCGGACTGTCCGCTGTGACATCGGTGCAACGGATATTTCGGCGCCAACGGCTACCTGCAGCGCATTTATTGCGCGCCAGCGCGCGCAGAGGTCAGGCACGCCCATACTGGCGCACCGGACACTCTACAGTACATGTCCGGTGCGCCACCGGACATCCAGGCGGGCCCAGAAGTCAGAACTCCAATGGTCGGAACCCAACGGCTTTGGTGACGTGGCTGTCGCACCGGACATGCCTGGTGTGCACCGGACTGTTCGGTGCGCCATTCGACAAACAGCTTCACCAAATGGCTAGTTTGGTGGTTGGGGCTATAAATACCCCCAACCACCCCACATTCAAGTCATCCAAGTTTTCCACTTCTCAACCGCTTACAAGAGCTAGGCATTCAATTCTAGACACACTCAAAGTGATCAAATCCTCTCCAACTCCACACAAGGCTTTAGTGATTAGCGAGAGAGATTTGTCGTGTTCTTTTGAGCTCTTGCGCTTGGATTGCTTCTTTTTCTTTCTCACTTGTTCTTGTGATCAAAACTCATTTGTAACCGAGGCAAGAGACACCAATTGTGTGGTGGTCCTTGCGGGGAAGTTTTGTTCCCAGTTGTGATTTGAGAAGAAAAGCTCACTCGGTCCGAGGGACCGTTTGAGAGAGGGAAAGGGTTGAAAAAGACCCGGCCTTTGTGGCCTCCTCAACGGGGAGTAGGTTTGCGTGAACCGAACCTCGGTAAAACAAATCATCGTGTCCCACTCCGCATTTGCTCACGATTTGTTTTGCGCCCTCTCTTTCAGACTCGTATTTATTTCTAACGCTAACTCGTCTCGTAGTTGTGCTTATATTTGTAAATTTCAGTTTCGCCCTATTCACCCCCCTCTAGGCGACTTTCAATTGGTATCAGAGTCGGGTGCTTCATTAGAGCCTAACCGCTCGAAGTGATGTCGGGAGATCACACCAAGAGGGAGATGGAGACCGGCGACAAGCCCACTACGAGTCACGGGAGCACTTCATCGGAAGAGTCCCGCACCAAGAGGAAGGAGAAGAAGAAGAGCTCCTCCAACAAAGGGAAGGGGAAGGAAACAAAATCCTCTTCCCACAAGTCGCATCGGAGAGGCGACAAGCACAAGAGGATGAGAAAAGTGGTCTACTACGAGACCGACTCTTCATCACCATCGACCTCCGACTCCGATGCGCCGTCCGTGACTTCTAAGCGCCAAGAGCGCAAGAAGTATAGTAAGATCCCCCTACGCATCCCCCACATTTCAAAGCGTACTCCTTTACTCTCCGTTCCATTAGGCAAACCACCGGTTTTTGACGGTGAAGATTATAATATGTGGAGTGACAAAATGAGGCACCATCTAACCTCACTCCACACAAGCATATGGAATGTTGTTGAGTTTGGTGTACAAGTACCATCCGTAGGAGATGAAGACTACGACTCGGACGAGGTGGCCCAAATCCACCACTTTAACTCCCAAGCAACCACTATACTCCTTGCCTCTCTAAGTCGAGAGGAGTATAACAAGGTGCAAGGGTTAAAAAGTGCGAAGGAAATTTGGGACGTACTCAAGACCACGCACGAAGGAGACGAGGTGACAAAAATCACCAAGCGGGAGACGATTGAGGGGGAGCTCGGTCGTTTCATGCTTCACCAAGGGGAGGATCCACAAGCAATGTACAACCGCTTGAAGACCTTGGTGAACCAAGGGCGCAACCTCGGGAGCGAAAAATGGGATGACCATGAGATGGTCAAGGTTATTCTTAGATCCCTCGTATTTCTTAACCCTACACAAGTTCAATTAATTCGAGGTGATCCTAGATATAAGCTAATGTCTCCCGAGGAAGTCATAGGAAAATTTGTGAGCTTTGAGCTAATGATTAAGGGCTCAAAGAAAATCATCGAGCAAGGCACCTCCTCCACGCCCGAGGCACAACCAGTTGCTTTCAAGGCGACGGAAGAAAAGAAGGAGGATGCTACTCCAAGTCGAACACCCATCGACGCCTCCAAGCTCGACAACGAGGAAATGGCGCTCATCATCAAGAGCTTCCGCCAAATCCTCAAGCAAAGGAGGGGGAAAGACTACAAACCCCGCTCCAAGAAAGTATGCTACAAATGTGGTAAGCCCGGTCATTTTATCGCTAAATGTCCATTATCCAGTGATAGTGACAGGGGCGACGACAAGAAGGGAAGAAGAAAGGAGAAGAAAAGGCACTACAAGAAGAGGGGTGGCGATGCCCATGTTTGCCGGGAGTGGGACTCGGACGAGAGCTCCACCGACTCCTCCTCCAAAGAGGACGCTGCCAACATCGCCGTCACCAAGGGACTTCTCTTCCCCAACGTCGGTCACAAGTGCCTCATGGCAAAGGACAACAAAAGGAAGAAGGTTAAATCCAAATCCTCCACTAAATATGAGTCCTCTAGTGATGATAATGCTAGTGATGAGGAAAATAATTTGCATACTCTTTTTGCCAACCTCAACATGCAACAAAAGGAAAAACTAAATGAGCTAATTAGTGCCATCCATGAGAAGGATGATCTCTTGGACTCACAAGAGGACTTTCTAATCAAGGAGAACAAAAAGCATGTTAAGGTTAAAAATGCTTACGCTCTAGTAGTTCAAAAATGTGAAAAATTGTCTAGTGAGCTAAGCACTTGCCATGAGACCATTGACAACCTTAGAAATGAGAATGCCAAATTATTAGCTAACGTTGATTCACATGTTTGTAATGTTTCAATTCCCAGTCTTAGAAATGATAACGTTGATTTACATGCTAAGATTAAGGAATTGAATGATTCTCTTGCTAGCCTTAGAAATGAGAATGAAAAATTGGTTGCTAAGGCTAAAGATTTTGATGTTTGCAATGTTACAATTTCCAACCTTAGAAGTGAAAATGATATATTACATGCTAAGGTTGTAGAATTAAAATCTTGCAAACCCTCTACATCTACTGTTGAGCATGTTTCTATTTGCACTAGATGTAGAGATGTTGATATTAATGCTATTCATGATCATATGGTCCTAATTAAACAACAAAATGATCATATAGCAAAACTAGATGCTAAAATTGCCGAGCATAACTTAGAAAATGAAAAGTTTAAATTTGCTAGAAGTATGCTCTATAATGGGAGACGCCCTGGCATCAAGGATGGCATTGGCTACCAAAGGGGAGACAATGTCAAACTTAGTGCCCCTCCTAAAAGATTGTCTAATTTTGTTAAGGGCAAGGCTCCCATGCCTCAAGATAACGAGGGTTACATTTTGTACCCTGCCGGTTATCCCGAGAGCAAAATTAAGAAAATTCATTCTAGGAAGTCTCACTCTGGCCCTAACCATGCTTTTATATATAAGGGTGAGACATCTAGCTCTAGGCAACCAACCCGTGCTAAGTTGCCTAGGAAGAGAACTCCGAGTGCATCAAATGATCATAGCATTTCATTTAAAACTTTTGATGCATCTTATGTGCTTACTAACAAATCCGGCAAGGTAGTTGCCAAGTTTGTTGGGGGCAAGCACAAGGGCTCCAAGACTTGTGTTTGGGTACCCAAAGTTCTTGTTTCTAATGCCAAAGGACCCAAAACCGTTTGGGTACCTAAAGTCAAGAACTAAAATTGTTTTGTAGGTTTATGCATCCGGGGGCTCAAGTTGGATACTCGACAGCGGGTGCACAAACCACATGACAGGGGAGAAGAAGATGTTCTCATCATATGAGAAAAACCAAGATCCCCAACGAGCTATCACATTCGGGGATGGAAATCAAGGTTTGGTCAAAGGATTGGGTAAAATTGCTATATCACCTGACCATACTATTTCCAATGTTTTTCTTGTAGATTCTTTAGATTACAATTTGCTTTCAGTTTCGCAATTATGTCAAATGGGCTACAACTGTCTATTCACTGATGTAGGTGTCACTGTCTTTAGAAGAAGTGATGATTCAATAGCATTTAAGGGTGTGTTAGAGGGTCAGCTATACTTAGTAGATTTTGATAGAGCTGAACTCGACACATGCTTAATTGCTAAGACTAACATGGGTTGGCTCTGGCATCGCCGATTAGCCCATGTTGGAATGAAGAATCTTCATAAGCTTCTAAAGGGAGAGCACATTTTAGGACTAACAAATGTTCATTTTGAGAAAGACAGGATTTGTAGCGCATGCCAAGCCGAGAAGCAAGTTGGCACTCATCATCCACACAAGAACATCATGACAAGTGACAGGCCACTGGAGCTCCTACACATGGATTTATTCGGCCCGATCGCTTACATAAGCATCGGCGGGAGTAAGTACTGTCTAGTTATCGTGGATGATTATTCTCGCTTCACTTGGGTGTTCTTTTTGCAGGAAAAATCTCATACCCAAGAGACCTTAAAGGGATTTTTGAGACGAGCTCAAAATGAGTTCGGCTTAAGGATCAAGAAAATTAGAAGCGACAATGGGACGGAGTTCAAGAACTCATAAATAGAAGGCTTACTTGAGGAGGAGGGCATCAAGCATGAGTTCTCTTCTCCCTACACCCCACAACAAAATGGTGTAGTGGAGAGGAAGAATCGAACTCTATTGGACATGGCAAGAACCATGCTTGATGAGTACAAAACACCGGATCGGTTTTGGGCAGAGGCGGTCAACACCGCCTGCTACGGCATCAACCGGTTATATCTACACCGAATCCTCAAGAAGACATCCTATGAACTCCTAACCGGTAAAAAGCCCAATATTTCATATTTTAGAGTTTTTGGTAGCAAATGCTTTATTCTTGTTAAGAGAGGTAGAAAATCTAAATTTGCTCCTAAAACTGTAGAAGGCTTTTTACTAGGATATGACTCAAACACAAGGGCATATAGAGTCTTTATCAAGTCCTCAGGACTTGTTGAAGTTTCTTGTGACGTTGTGTTTGATGAAACTAACGGCTCTCAAGTAGAGCAAGTTGATCTTGATGAGTTAGGTGAAGAACAGGCTCCATGCATCGCACTAAGGAACATGTCCATTGGGGACGTGTGTCCTAAGGAATCCGAAGAGCCTCCACATGCACAAGATCAACCATCCTCCTCCACGCAAGCATCTCCACCAACCCAAAATGAGGACGAGGCTCAAGTTGATGAAGAAGAAGATCAAAGAAATGAGCCACCTCAAGATGACGGCAACGATCAAGGGGGAGATACAAATGATCAAGACAAGGAGGATGAAGAACCAAGGCCGCCACACCCAAGAGTCCACCAAGTAATCCAACGAGATCACCCCATCGACACCATCCTCGGCGACATTCATAAGGGGGTAACTACTCGATCTCGTGTTGCACATTTTTGTGAGCATTACTCTTTTGTTTCCTCTATTGAGCCACACAGGGTAGAGGAAGCACTTCAAGATTCGGATTGGGTGATGGCTATGCAAGAGGAGCTCAACAACTTCACTAGGAATGAGGTATGGCATTTAGTTCCACGTCCTAACCAAAATGTTGTAGGAACCAAGTGGGTCTTCCGCAACAAGCAAGACGAGCATGGTGTGGTGACAAGGAACAAAGCTCGACTTGTGGCCAAGGGATACTCCCAAGTCGAAGGTTTGGTTTTCGGTGAAACCTATGCACCCGTAGCTAGGCTTGAGTCAATTCGCATATTATTAGCCTATGCTACTTACCATGGCTTCAAGCTTTACCAAATGGACGTGAAGAGTGCCTTCCTCAACGGACCAATCAAGGAGGAGGTCTATGTTGAGCAACCTCCCGGCTTTGAAGATAGTGAGTACCCTAACCATGTCTATAGGCTCTCTATGGCGCTTTATGGGCTCAAGCAAGCCCCAAGAGCATGGTATGAATGCCTTAGAGATTTCCTTATTGCTAATGGCTTCAAAGTCAGCAAGGCTGATCCTACTTTATTCACTAAAACTCTTGACAATGATTTGTTTGTATGCCAAATTTATGTTGATGATATTATATTTGGGTCTACTAACGAATCTACATGTGAAGAATTTAGTAGGATCATGACACAGAAATTCGAGATGTCTATGATGGGGGAGTTGAAGTATTTTCTAGGATTTCAAGTCAAGCAACTCCAAGAGGGCACTTTCATTTGCCAAACGAAGTACACTCAAGACATTCTAACCAAGTTTGAAATGAAGGATGCCAAGCCCATCAAGACACCCATGGGAACCAATGGGCATCTCGACCTCGACACGGGAGGTAAATCCGTGGATCAAAAGGTATATTGAAAGGGAATTGGAGTCTTCGGCGAAAACAAAGGCTTCCACTCCACTCTACTCATCTTTCGCCGTCACTCTGCATCACTCTCCATCTTTGGTATAATCTTCACTCATATGTTTTATTTGCCAAAGGGGAGAAAGTAGTTAGAAAAGGGCCTATATTTCACTCAAAATATCCGTTTTGGCGATTCCTGCCAAAGGGGGAGAAAGTATGAGCCCAAAGCAAAAGGACAGCAGCAAAAGGACCGCACCACCACCCTAATTTTAAAAATTAATGATTTTCAATTGGTAAATTTCAAATTAGTATCTCTTTGTGTTCTAAAGGGGGAGAAAGTAGCATTTTCAAAATTGATATCTTAAAACCCTCTTGAACACTAAGAGGAGAATCTATTGAGGGGGAGTTTGTTTTAGTCAAGGAAAAGCATTTTAAGACAAAGGGAGAAAATTTCAAATCTTGAAAATGCTTCTCAAAATCTTATTCATTTACCCTTGACTATCTTGCAAAAGGACTTTGAAAAATAATTTACAAAAGAATTTGCAAAAACAAAACCTGTGGTGCAAGCGTGGTCCAAAATGTTAAAAATAAAGAAACAATCCATGCACAACTAGTAAGTAACATTTATTGGCTCAATTCCAAGCAACCTTTGCACTTACATTATGCAAACTAGTTCATTTATGCACTTTTATATTTGCTTTGGTTTGTGTTGGCATCAATCACCAAAAAGGGGGAGATTGAAAGGGAATTAGGCTTACACCTAGTCCCTAATTAATTTTGGTGGTTGAATTGCCCAACACAAATATTTGGACTAACTAGTTTGCTCTAGTGTATAAGTTATACAGGTGCCAAAGGTTCACACTTAGCCAATAAAAAGACCAAGTATTGGGTTCAACAAAAGAGCAAAGGGACAACCGAAGGCACCTCTGGTCTGGCGCACCGGACTGTCCGGTGTGCCACCGGACATGTCCGGTGCACTAGAGGACTCCAACTCCAAACTCATCACCTTCGGGAAATTCCAGAGGCGACTCCGCTATAATTCACCGGACTGTCCGGTGTACACCGGACAGTGTCCGGTGCTCCAGGGAAGAGCGGCCTCAGGAACTCGCCAGCTTCGGGAATGTCCAACGGCTAGTCCGCTATAATTCACCGGACATGTCCGGTGTTCACCGGAACCGGACTGTCCGGTGTGACATCGGTGCAACGGATATTTCGGCGCCAACGGCTACCTACAGCGCATTTATTGCGCGCCAGCGCGCGCAGAGGTCAGGCACGCCCATGCTGGCGCACCGGACACTCTACAGTACATGTCCGGTGCGCCACCGGACATCCAGGCGAGCCCAGAAGTCAGAACTCCAACGGTCGGAACCCAACGGCTTTGGTGACGTGACTGTCGCACCGGACATGTTCGGTGTGCACCGGACTGTCCGGTGCGCCATTCGACAGACAGCCTCACCAAACGGCTAGTTTGGTGGTTGGGGCTATAAATACCCCCAACCACCCCACATTCAAGTCATCCAAGTTTTCCACTTCTCAACCGCTTACAAGAGTTAGGCATTCAATTCTAGACACACTCAAAGTGATCAAATCCTCTCCAACTCCACACAAGGCTTTAGTGATTAGCGAGAGAGATTTGTCATGTTCTTTTGAGCTCTTGCGCTTGGATTGCTTCTTTTTCTTTCTCACTTGTTCTTGTGATCAAAACTCATTTGTAACCGAGGCAAGAGACACCAATTGTGTGGTGGTCCTTGCGGGGAAGTTTTGTTCCCGGTTGTGATTTGAGAAGAAAAGCTCACTCGGTCCGAGGGACCGTTTGAGAGAGGGAAAGGGTTGAAAAAGACCCGGCCTTTGTGGCCTCCTCAACGGGGAGTAGGTTTGCGAGAACCGAACCTCGGTAAAACAAATCATCGTGTCCCACTCCGCATTTGCTCACGATTTGTTTTGCGCCCTCTCTTTCGGACTCGTATTTATTTCTAACGCTAACCCGTCTCGTAGTTGTGCTTATATTTGTAAATTTCAGTTTCGCCCTATTCACCCCCCCTCTAGGCGACTTTCAGTTTTCCTGTCAGATCGGTCAGTGAAGGAGCGAAGTGACTGCGGTCACTTCGACCTTGTCGTCTGAGGTGCACGTGTCTGGATAAGGTGTCAGGCGACCCCAGCATTAAATGTGCATGCAACACGGTCGGCTGGTAAGGCGATTTGGCCAAAGTCGCTTGCAAGAGAAGGCTTGTCTTTAGCGGAGCCGAGGGTGCACTCACTGTCTGAAGAGACCCTCGGGCGAGGCGTGGACTCGTCCGGGACCACTGTTCCGCTCGAGGCCGGGCTCGGGCGAGGTGAGACCGCGTCCCTTGGTAGACGAACCTTTGACTTTGACCCGAGCCGTAAGCCTTTATGGTTTGCTCTGAAGGTGTTTGCCAGCCATGATTAGGAGTGGTGGGGGTACCCCTACTTTCGGTACCCGACAATTATATAGATTTGATCAAACCTAAGATAGTTTATCTTTCAAGAAAGTTGGAATTAGGATGAAGAGGGTAGATTCTTATCATCAATAAAGATTCAACTTTTAAAAAAAACTCAAATATGACATTATTAAAGTACTCTAAAGTAACTTTTAGATATATCTAAACTACCCACTTCACTTTTTTTTTCTTGGCTGGATTGTGTAATATCATTGTTCAAGGCTTAATAGAATTAATTAGAGATGTCAACGGGTATGTACCCGCTGGGTAGTGCTTACACATACCCATACGCGTGAGGTAAAATTTTACCCGTTAAAAACTTGTACCCGCTTGTGGGTATGAAATTGTACCTGCTTGCGGGTATGAAATTGTACCCTAGGGGTGAAAACGGGTCGGGTATATCCGTCGGGTACCGGATATGGATAGGGCAAATATCCGTTTTTTCGGATACAGATTCGGGTACTTTTATATTCGTGACGGATACCGGTAATACCCGGATACTACAGCTTTGGATTTGGGTCGAATACGGAGCGAGGACTACCCGGTAAATACCCGAATATTCGGGGTCGGATACGAGTACCCGGAATTCGGGTACCGTTTTTCCTTTTTCTACATAATATAGTTATAAAATCATAACTTTTACATATGAAATCGAATGAAGATAAAGTTTATATGAAAATTGTAGAGCTCAAAGAGATCTATAACTTTGTAGTACATCATTCTTTGTTTAAACATATCTTTAAGCCAAAACCATTGAAATAATATCCAAAATTATATCAAATTAATAGACTTTGTCATTTTTATGTGGGGGCTTAAGGTTATCTCCACGTGGAAGCTTAAGGTTATCTTTTTATAAAATACTCATTAGTATTGGTAACTTATTTGTAATTTTCGGTCGACACTACAATATGTTATGGATTTAATTGTATTTTGATAATTTTCTACTATATAAAATTAATAATACATAAATAGCCTTAAAAAATCGTGAAATTTATGGAGGCACAACATATGTCCATATATAACCATAAAAATGTTTGTATCATAAGATCTATAAGATGCCCGTGTTTCTTCCTTTTCACTCTTATTTGTACGAGTTACATGTGAAATCACTGCAAGTATCCAAGTTTTAACATAATCAGTACTTTACTTTACCATTTTCATATGAGGACTTGAGTTATCTTCGTATAAAATGTTTATTATTTTTTTGTAACTTATTTGTAATTTTTGAGTGAAACTAGAATATTTTATGAATTTTTAATATTCTGGTGTTGGTTCTACAATGTCCTTGTGATTAGTAACTTTGAATTACATGATGTTTAAGTTTATCAGTTTCCTTTCCTACATTTGATCTATCATATACATGATTATGTATTGCTTAGTTTATGCGTGAAAGTTGCCTAGAGGGGTGTGAATAGGCAAGTTAAAAAAATTTCAACAAAAACTAGAAGCAAACTGGGTAAAACTGAATTGATCTCGAAATTCACCCAGTTAACTTTGGAAATAAGATGTTCTAAATGATCCACAAGGTTCAAAGTAGTAGATCTGAGAAGGGCACTGTGGGGGACAGATATCCCCCGGGTCCACTGGAAGGGTAAAAGACCTCACGAAAGGCCCAAGGGCCCAATAAATCGTAAGGTCACTCCTTCATGGGCCTGGGGAAGGACAATCAGTAAAGCAGATCGACGTAAGGCCGGATCGGTGCAAGCCCGGATGGCCCCACAGCATTGAACGAGAAACCACAACAGAAGATCCGACTTTCCCGCGATGGAGCCCCATGCAGCGGAACCAGGCGAGGATAGGTCGGCAGAATCATAGGAAGATAGACTCAAACGGTTCACTATCCTTTAGGAGCACGTTGTTATCATATCCACATGTATTGCCCCACAGTCGAATATATAAGGCCCAGGGGGCACCCCTTCAGAACGATCGATCTCACTACTCAACCATCCACCTCAACCCTCTACGTTCTCACTTCAGAGAACTGACTTGTAATCCATTGCACAAAGCATCCTCACCAGGACGTAGGGTATTACGCATCTCTAAGCGGCCCGAACCTGCAAATACCGTCCATTGTCCCTCGTGCATTTGGCACGAACCATTTTGCTACAGTCGGTGACACCGTCCTACTCCTAAAAACACCTCGAGGGGCAACCCCAGGTGTGCGGTCGGACCCAAAACACCGACAGCTGGCGCGCCAGGTAGGGGGTGTGTCGACGATCTAAGCTAGCTCAATGGCCATCACCTTCCACGACAAGATCACCTTCCGTCCCGGATCCATGTTCTGCTTTGGAACGATCTCGATCGTAGCAGACGAAGAGGGAACTCTACACCGCATTGCAGATCCGCCAAGAAAGAAGTCTCCTCCAACAAACTCCAAAGATATCGGAGAAGCGCAACCCCCAGCTCTCCGAAGGAAGATCGCCACGACAGCCACGCCATTCTACCCCGACGTTCTTTTCATCGGGAGAGTGGAGTCGCCTCCTGTCTCCGACGGCGAGCCAACCGCGCCTGGGGAAGAACCACCTCAACGGGAATCCCGTCGATGAAGAAACCGGCGCCGAAACGTTCGGCGACATCACCAAGCCGAAGAACGGGATCCAGAGCAGCCTGTCTCGCGAGACGAGGTCTCAGAGATGGGAGAAACTCCGGAAGAACGCGTCTTCAGAGAACGAAGGAACTCCCGACGACGTGATTGTCGACGAGCTCAGGAACAAGCCGAGCAAGACGCAAGGTAGCACCGGGAAAATCCACTCTTCGGTCGCAACCTGAACCCCGACTTCACCCGAGCCATGAACACGCCGAGTGAAGTCGGAGGAGTACTAGCTCGGATAGCTGACGGACTCCCTCGGACTCCCGATGCCGAGGGCTATCGACGCCTGTTCACCCAAGCAGCCAACCATCTTCTACCTCTCGCTCACCCGCCGAACGACTTGCGACACGCCATCAACAGTCGCCGAGATGCGCGGAGCTCCATCAACGCTTCACGTGAACGACGGCATGAGAACGAGATCCGCCGCCGAGAAGAGTACGATAGGGATCATGGCATCCCAACTCGGAGTCAAGCCACCAGAGCCGAATCAACGACGGCCTCGACTGGCGGAACTACCTGGGGACGGTCGAGGAACCACAACAACTACTCCCCTCCTCGGGACAGGCATCATCCCCGACGACAGGAGGACACATGTGGAGTGTCCGCCCTTACTCCACGCCTTAGGGCCATCCAATGGCCCCCTAACTTCAAGGTATCCAATGTCGATAAGTATGAACCTAAGCAGGACCCAGGAGGCTGGCTGGCTGTCTACACCGCCGCCGCTCGAGCCGCCGGAGCGTCCGAGGACGTAATGACTGCGTACTTACCCATCGTCCTCGGGCAAGACGCACTACAATGGCTACGACATCTACCCCGGCATTGCATTGATGACTGGAGCGATTTCAGCCGACGTTTCACCGCCAACTTTCAGTCCCTCTCCGACAAACCGGCACAACCATGGGACCTCAAATCCATCAAACGCCGGGGGGACGAAACTCTCCGGTCATACCTCAAAAGGTTCCAGACCATGAGAAATCGTATCCCCGAAGTTACGGAGGCGGCCGTGATCGAGGACTTCTACAGAGGATCCAATGACTCGGCCTTCGTCCGAGCCATATTGCAGAAGGTGCCAACTACCTCCGAGGAGCTGTTCTGGGAAGCCGACCTCTACATCACCGCCGACGAGCGAGCCCTGGACCTCATCGGGGGAGCAAAGCCCGCACCGGCAGCACCACGACGCGACACGAACCAGCAACCTGACAAACACTGGGAGAAGAGACCTCGTGAAGAAGTGCACGCCGCCGGACCACCTGCTTCTCGCGCCCGGGGAGGACCTCGCGGAGGTGAGCACACGCTGGACGACATCCTCGACGCCCAGTGCCCGTACCACAAGGACATGCGCCACACTATTCGGAACTGCCGGGACTTCAAGCACTCCGTTGGGCACGGCCGACCCTTCCAACCTCTACCTCCTCCTCCGCCACGGGGAGGACCAGAAGAACCACGACAACCCCAGCAGCAGGAGGAGGGAGGAGGGAGGAGCTTTCCCGCGCGTTGACAGGGAGGTCAACGTCATCTTCGGCGGACACAGGTCGCAGGAGAACAAAAGACAGCAAAAGCTCAACGATCGCCAGATACTGGTGGCAACCACCGGTCCTCCCGCTCTGTACCGATGGTCGGAGCACCCGATCACCTTCACTCGGGCGGATCAATGGCTCAACTTCGACCACCCAGGCAAATACCCGCTCCTCATCGATCCGGTGATCCGGGAGAGCAGGGTGAAGAAGGTGCTAGTGGACGGGGGGAGCAGCATCAACGTCACCTTCCCCCGGACACTCCGAGGCTTAGGAGTTCACCTCAAAGAACTCCACGAGTCAGATACTCCTTTCTTCGGCATCGTGCCAACCGAAGAGGAATACCCGCTAGGCCACATCTACATGCCCATCACCATCGGAACTCCGGAGAACTACAGAACCGAGTTCCTGAGGTTCGAAGTGGTGAATTTCGACTGCGGGTACAACGCCATCATCGGGCGGCCAGGATTGGCAAAATTCATGGCCATTCCGCATTACACGTACATGATATTGAAGATGCCGGGACCACAAGGAATCATAACTGTGCGTGCTGACTTCCAAGGCGCCGCAGAATGTTTCCGAGTGGCCATCCAAGCAGCCCTCGCCACTAAACCGTCGGCGACTTCTTCAATTTAGGCAAACTCTAAGCCTGAGGAAGACCTTACGGCACCGGCGAAAGAAGCTCAAGCCGCGACCTCTATGCGGCCGACTGAAGAAACTAAAAGGATCAATCTGGGGTTCGCTGATGAACGCAAGACTGCCATCATCAGCTCCAGCCTGGATGATAAATAGGAAGGCGCGCTCGTCCGGTTTCTGCAATACAACCGAGACGTATTCGCATGGAAACCTGCGGATATGCCAGGAGTCCCGAGAGAACTGGCCGAGCACAAACTGAAGGTCTACCCCCAGGCAAGGTCGATCCGGCAAAAACTACGTCGTTTCACGCCCGACAAGAGAGAGGCCATTCGTGCTGAGTTGGCCCGCTTGGTCGCGGCTGGGTTTATCAGAGAGGTATTACATCCCGAGTGGTTAGCCAACCCTGTTCTTGTACTCAAAAAGAATAAAGTGGATTGGCGCATGTGCGTCGACTATACTGATCTCAACAAACATTGTCCGAAGGATCCCCTCGGGCTCCCAAGGATAGATCAGGTGGTAGACTCCACCGCTGGATGTTCTGTGCTGTCTTTCCTGGATTGCTATTCCGGATACCATCAGATCAGCTTGGCGAAGGAAGACGAGGAAAAAACGGTGTTCATCACTCCGTTTGGTGCTTTCTGTTATACCTCCATGTCGTTCGGCCTCAAAAACGCTGGAGCGACTTATCAGAGAGCCATTCAAACATGCTTAGCCGATCACTGGGGCAAGCGTGTGGAAGCCTACGTGGATGACGTGGTAATCAAAACAGAGAACTCGGAAAACTTCATCGAAGACTTGCAGTTGGTTTTCAACAGTCTACGGTGGTATCGGTGGAAGCTTAATTCCGAAAAATGTGTTTTTGGGGTACCAGCGGGAAAGTTACTCGAATTTATTGTCAGCCACCGGGGAATTGAAGCTAATCCGGAAAAGATTGAAGCTATCATGAAAATGGAAGCTCCATGATCACAAAAGAAGGTTCAGCGACTCACCGGATGTATGGCAGCCCTGAGTAGGTTTATATCCAGGCTGGGAGAAAAAGGTTTACCATTTTACAAGCTACTCAAGAAGGTGGACAAGTTTTAGTGGACTTCAGAAGCACAGGAAGCCCTAGATGCACTGAAAAGATTCTTGACAACCTCACCAGTGCTGAAACCACCACGACGAGCCACACCGACTCAACCGGCTGAAGATCTGCTGCTGTATATTTCTTGCATGACTCACGTGGTAAGCACCATGTTGGTAGTCGAGCAAGCGGAAGAAGGACATACCTACCTAGTACAACACCCAGTTTATTTCATCAGTGAAGTTCTGGGTCCCTCGAAGAAAAAATATCCTCAAGTTCAGAAGCTATTATACGCAGTACTTCTAACTGCCCGCAAGCTACGTCACTACTTTGATGACCACAAAGTCATAGTAGTCACCGGTTTTCCAATAGGGGATATTCTTCACAACAAGGAAGCCATTGGCCGAATAGCCAAGTGGGCCTGTGAACTAGGATCTCATGACATCGAGTTTCGACCCGCACTACCATCAAAACCCAAGCATTGGTCGACTTCGTATCAGAGTGGACTGAACAACAAGTACCAGAGAACCCGGAAACGACAGAAGTATGGCGGATGTATTTTGATGGCTCGCTGAAGCTGCAGGGAGCAGGCGCGGGAATTCTCTTCATCGCACCTGGAGGCGAACACCTCAAATATGCCCTCCAGTTGTTATTTCCAGCCTCCAACAATGCAGCCGAGTATGAAGCTCTGATCCATGGACTAAACATCGCCATATCATTAGGCATCAAGAGACTAATGGTATACGGAGATTCTCTGGTGGTCATAAGCCAGATAAACAAAGAATGGGACTGTTCGAATGATTCAATGGGAAAATACTGCACTGCCGTCCGGAAACTAGAAGATAAGTTTGAAGGCCTAGAATTTCATCATGTAGAAAGAGATCGAAACACGGCGTCTGATATATTGTCCAAGCTAGGATCCAGTCGAACTCAGGTCCCACCCGGAGTCTTTGTACAAGAAATACCACAACCAAGCATCTCAATGGATCAGGCAGAAGAGTGTAATATCGTAACTCAACCAGAGTCAGACTCTGATGACTGGAGAAGGCCGATTATCAGATATATAAAGAATGAAGAGGAACCAGATGATAAAAATGTAGCCGAGCGCATCGCCAGACAGTCAGCCCACTACACACTCATTGGGGAAACATTATACAGAAGGGGTGCTTTAGGCGTCCTCATGAAGTGCATTCTCTCATCTACTGGGAAGCGACTTCTGGATGAGGTCCATGCTGGGCAATGTGGAATACACACAGCATCCAAGACATTAGACGGGAAGGTCTTCAGGTCAGGATTCTATTGGCCAACAGCGAAAAGCGATGCAACCGAGTTAGTTCAGAGATGCGAAGCTTGCCAGTACTTGTCAAAGCAACAACACCTACCAGCACATCAATTGCAGACCATACCAGTAACTTGGCCCTTCGCATGCTGGGGACTGGATATGATTGGACCTTTCAAGAAAGCTCAAGGAGGATACACTCATGTACTGGTAGCAATTGACAAATTCACTAAATGGATAGAGTTCAAACCCATTGCTTCTTTAACCTCGGCCAAGGCCGTGGAATTCATACAAGACATAATATTCAGATTTGGAATACCAAACAATATCATAACTGACTTAGGATCCAACTTCACAAGTTCAGAATTCTTCGATTTCTGCGAGCAAAAGAGCATTCAGACCAAGTATGCTTCGGTGGCACATCCGAGGGCCAACGGGCAGGTTGAGCGAGCTAACGGGATGATACTGGAGGCACTCAGGAAAAGGGTCTTCGAAAAAAAATGAAAAGTTTGCAGGAAAATGGATAAGGGAATTGCCCTACGTCGTTTGGAGCCTAAGAACCCAACCTAGCCGAGCTCTACATGGAAATACTCCTTTCTTCATGGTCTATGGGTTAGAGGCAGTGTTACCCGCCGATCTCAAATTCGGGGCGCCGAGGTTGGTCTTCGAAAACATAGCAGAAGCCGAAGCTACTAGGCTGGAGGACATTGATGTACTCGAAGAAGAACGGCTGAATGCAGTAATTCAATCAGCACGATACTAGCAGACTCTGAGACGCTATCACGACAAGGCCGTGCGACAACGATCCTTCTCAGTGGGAGATCTCGTCCTCCGCCGAATTCTAACCGGGGAAGGATAGCACAAGTTGTCACCCTTATGGGAGGGACCATTCATAGTAGCAGAAGTCACTCGGCCGGGATCATATCGTCTAACTCAGATGGACGGCACAGAAATTGGGAACTCCTGGAATATAGAACACCTCAGGAAGTTTTACCCCTAGCTGAATTTCAAAAGCTATCGGGACGACAATGTACTCTGTAAAACGGGAGATATGTCATCAATAAAGAAGGCTTCAAAGATACTCAATTTGTTCATGATTGACTAGCACGCTTACTTAACTCAGGGTGACCACTATGCCCTACTAACAGAGCAATTGGCTTAAGTCGGCAAAGACTTAAGACGGTGCAACATGCTCGCGCTTACTTAACTCAGGGTGACCACTATGCCCTGCTAACGGAGCAATCGGCTTAAGTCGGCAAAGACTTAAGACGGTGCAACATGCTCACGCTTACTTAACTCAGGGTGACCACTATGCCCTGCTAACGGAGCAATCGGCTTAAGTCGGCAAAGACTTAAGACGGTGCAACATGCTCGCGCTTACTTAACTCAGGGTGACCACTATGCCCTGCTAACGGAGCAATCGTCTTAAGTCGGCAAAGACTTAAGACGGTGTAACATGCTCGCGCTTACTTAACTCAGGGTGACCACTATGCCCTGCTAACGGAGCAATCGGCTTAAGTCGGCAAAGACTTAAGACGGTGCAACATGCTCATGCTTACTTAACTCAGGGTGACCACTATGCCCTGCTAACGGAGCAATCGGCTTAAGTCGGCAAAGACTTAAGACGGTGCAACATGCTCACACTTACTTAACTCAGGGTGACCACTATGCCCTACTAACAGAGCAATCGGCTTAAGTCGGTAAAGACTTAAGACGGTGCAACATGCTCACGCTTACTTAACTCGGGGTGACCACTATGCCCTATAAACAGAAGCAATCGACTTAAGTCAGCAGCGATTTAAGGCGATCTGACGCGCTTACGACTACTCATATAGGGATGACTTCTATATCCCGTAAACAAGTTTCAAAACCATCACATAGCCTTTTACTACTGCAAATTTATGTACTGTTGAATTCTAAAACAATAGGAGAATAGCAATATCATTCAAATGCTAAACTGGTGTCCTCTAACAAATATATGACCGTGCTAACCGCGCGCTCAAAGCACGCAAAATATTTCTTTATTTCGCGATGTCTTTCTCAGGAGCAACAGACGAGGAAGGGCGACTTGAGGAATCAGGAGCAGCATTCACGTCAGCCCTTATATCTTCAGGAACAACTACGCCGGGTCTCCTCATCAAGATTCGTCCCGTCCGAATGGCCTTGTCCATGGCTCTGTCGCGCCGGGCTCTCAGAGTAAAGGAAGTTTCTTCAGCAACCTTGGCAGCCAATTGAGCAGTTTCTAGCTCCTGGGCGATGGATTTCTTGGAAGCACGGAGTTTTTTGATAGTAGCATCCTTAGCCGATATCAACTGCCTGAGACGGATCACGTCATCCGTGGATTCCTGCAGCCTACAACGAAGATTATCTAACTCCTCCATGGAGAAGCGATGACTCCTCTCCAAGATGGTCAACGAATTGCTAGAGTCGTGATACAGTCTGTCAAGATTGTCGCGAGACGCAGCAAGGACACGTTTTTCTTCCTGCAAACAAGAATCAACTCCTTTCAAACATCAAACAAGCAATAGGAACACAGTAATGCAAAGCACAGTTTCATAGGTCACCTTTTCAGAATCAAGCTGAGTGCAAAGGGAAGAGCTCAGTGCATTGGCATCATCTAAGGCAGCAGAGACCTGGGCTAGTTCAGTCTGGCTTTGAGAATACTTTTCTTCAAAATCAGAGCACCACTGGACCAGCTCAGCCTGATCTCGAGAATGTTTTTCTTCAAAAGTGGAAATTTGTCGAGTCATATCTAGCAGGAGACAATCAAACAGAAAAGGGTCAGAATGTAAGGCAGTTCAATAATGAAGACAAAAAGAAGCAGAAAAGCACTAACCAGCATTGGTCGCCTCCAAGTCAGAGACACGTTGTTGAAGTAACACCGGATTCCAACGTGCAAGAGACAAAGCTCCTTCTGGAACAGAAGCACCCTGCAACCTCAGCTGGCTAGCCATCCCGTCCACCAGAGCCTGATAAGGAGAACAGACGAATGTAATGACAGCAGTTCATACGGTACAAAAGTCAGAACAGAATATATCACAGTACCTGGAGATTGGAGAAGAATGAAGGGACTCCCAAATCATTAGAGATCAATTGACGACCGGGCATAAGGTCGCCACCCGAAGCAGCATGCAACAAACCAGCAGGAACCAACTCAGTGCCATCAACAGAGCTCAAAACTTGGCCAGTGGGGACGCTGCCCTCTAAAGCGACTCCCTGGTCCAAAGCTTGGGCTACCACCATGCAGCCAGAGTGCGGAGGCGATCCCGCATGAACGTCCATGGAAGTACAAGAGGGAGACCCCGCTCGGACACCCTCAGGGGCTTGGTCATAGTTTGCGCTACCCACGTGAGCCGGATCATCTCCGGCAATACCCTCGGGGGCTGGGCAGCGGCTTGCACTTCCCACCCGAGCCGAGTCACCCTCAGCGACACCCTCGGGGGCTGGGTAAGTGTTAACACCATCCTTGAGGGCTAGGTTCTCTGCAGTAGCCGCCTCTAAGGCTGAAAGCCCCTCAGTTACTTCCATGGGACCGAGATGATCCAAGTCAGTCTCCTGACCCTCAAGACCGCGCTCTAAGGTCGATGAGGCGCGGGACGACCTCAACCCAGCATCGAGCACATCAGCACAAACCTCCATCACACCATCATCCGCTGGCTCTGATAAAAGGTCCTCTGGAACCATATCCTCTAGAGTCTGATCAAAGTTTGCCAGAGATAACTCCTGTAGACCAACGAGAGCTAACAGAGCAGGAGAAGGAACTCCACTACTCTCCCCACTAGCAATATATTGTCGACTGTTTTTCCGAGTCAGAGGGACCTCATCTTCTTCCTCCCTGTCGTTTTCATCAACAACATAAGCAACACACCCATTGGGATCAGCATCGGGTGGGGCACACCCATTGGGATCAGCAGCAGATGGAGCACACCCATTGGGGTCGGCGTCAGTAAAATCAGGCACGGGAACCTCCTCAGCAGCAGGAACCGAAGGACTAGCGCCCCGATCCAAACTAGATACTTGCCGAAGACGTCTCTTTTTCTTTTTCTGCTCATCAGCAGAAGGATCAAGTTGATTGGCTCGGTAAGGGCGTCTCGGGCGAGCACTGGCAGGCTTCTGAATATCTAAAATCGTATTAGCTTCTAGGAGAGGCGTCACCACCAATGTCCTGGCAGGAGCAGCATCAGGAGAGTCCTCAGCCAGCAAATCAAGCATAGCACTTATCTCTGCGTCACTAGGATCCAAAGGCACCTCAAAGTGGACTTGCCGTTCGTCATCAGGAATTTCCCCGAGCGAGGCAACCAAAGTGTTAACCTCTTCGGCAGAGGGTCACACTCTAAGACCCAAACCGCTATCAGCGACAAGCGGATTCGACACAAAAAAAGTGAAGGCCTTGGGAGGAGGCAGGTTCCATGCTGAGTATGCCACTAGGGCACCAATATTTGATACCTTGCCTCTAAGAATCATCTCAAGCCAGTTCACCAAGCCTACAGAGGGAATCTTCCTGTTGGTGACCCGAGTTGAGTCAGCTAGACCTCAGTACAGATAAGCCGGGTATGCCCTGTCCTTCAACGGCTGAATATTCTTGAAAACAAAATTAGCAACCACAGCCTCAGCAGTTAGACCCCTTTCTTTCAGCAGTCCAACTTCAGCTAGCAAAGCCCTCGCCTCAGCTACCTCCTGATCCGTGGGAGACTCAGTCCAACTCAGAGTGCGAACATCCGGCTGTCTTTCCGACCGTGGGGGGAGAGAATTTCCATGGTTCTCAACAATAAACCATTCCAAGCGCCATCCCTTGATACTGTCTTTGAGAGGTATTTCAAGATACTCAGTCTTCCTCCCACGGCGCATCTCCAGACTAGCACCCCCAACCAGCTGATGCTGACCCCCGGCCATTCCAGGGCGATAGTGATACAAGTACTTCCACAACCCGAAATGTGGCAGCACACCAAGAAAAGCTTCACACAAATGAACGTAAATAGAAATTTGAAGAATAGAATTGGGATTCAGGTGGGTCAAGTTAAGGCAATAAAAATCAAGGAGGCCGCGGAAAAAGGGAGAAATGGGGAGAGCGAGACCGCGGAGAAGAAAAGGAACATAAACCACGGATTCATGGGTATCCTCTGTCGGGACAGTGACCCCATGACAAATCCGCCAAGAACAAAGCTCCCTCGGGGGAAGAACCCCAATGGACACGAGGTGGAGGAGATCAGGCTCGGAGACAACAGACGTGTGGTTACCTGCGAAAGGCAACTGGCTGTTGGGGTCGATGGGGGGAATTACTGCAGCGGATAAACTCGAGGCCTTTCTCTTGGGCGCCATCTCAATTCTGCTAGCGAACAGAACGAGAGCCGAATTGCAGAAAGGATTTGGAGGCAGGAAGGCAAGAACTAGGGCACGGAAAGCAGAGGCGGCTAAAAGCGCAGTATACGCGGGATATTCCCGAGTCGGATACCGTCTCCAAAAGCACTCAGTCAGCACCCGGCAGTTACTTTTAAAAACACCAGCGTGCCACGTCGTCACCCGGCGGCTACTTCTAAAACCCCGGTGTGCCACATCATCACTCGGCTACTATCCTCAAAGTGGCCGACACGGCCCGTTTTAACTCGGCTGTTATTTCTAAAACGCTGACGTTATCACCAGTTGCTCGGCAGCTATCTCTAAAGCGCCGACGATATCTTCAGTCGCTCGGCAGCTATCTCTAAAGCGCCGACGATATCCTCAGTCGCTCGGCGGTTATCTCTAAAAAACGCTGACGTTGTTACAGGTCACTCGGCTGTCGCATCTAAGAGCGCCGACGTGGTCAACAGTTATTCCGATGCTGGCACAGTTTCATCATCACTCGGACTCTAATTCAAATACGTAAATATCGACAGTAGTAAGCTCGGCCATCACCCCTGAAGCGGTGATACGATGTCCGAGTTATTCAGCTACTATTCCGAATGAATCAACTCCACAAATAAGAGATAGACTTAACTCGAAGCACAGTAATTAGTACCAGAGGAGACAAAGCCATTCTTCATTAAGGGAAGTAACAGTACTTACAAATCAACTCATTAAGAGTTGATAACTTCCCTATTGATACTACTATACTACATTCTACTACTACTGCTACTACTACCACTACTACTACCTACGCTACACTATACTACTTTACATTACTAATACTACTACATTATTTCACTATACTACTTCTAATCTATACTAATATTTAAAAACCAGTGGCATTTAGCCACTGGCCTTGTTGCCGCCCCTGCCGCCCCTGCCGCCACCGCCGCTGCCACCCCTGCTGCCGCCGCTGCCGCCCCTGCTGCCGTCGTCGCCATCATCACCGTCGTCGCCGCCGCCATCGCCTCCGTCATCGTCGTCGTCGTCGTCGTCGTCGCCTTCGCCATCGCCGCCACCGTCCTCCTCGGACGAGTCCTCCTCGTCCGAGGAGTACTCCGACTCATCCGAGCCCGCGAGCCCGGAGCGCTCGACGGCCCGGATGTAAGTCCAGACCTCGGCGGCGAGCCCCTGGGAGTCGTCTGAATCATCAGACGACTCACGTAGAGGGATGGGAGCCAGAGACCCCTCGGACTCAGAGGAGAACTCCTCCTCTGAGTATTCCGAGTCACCAAAGTCCTCGGACGGAGGAGTTGGCTCGCGCTTGCGTTTCTTGCCCATGGCGGAAATGCAAGGAGAGGAGGAAGGCAAGCAGTGGAGAACAGCAAGGGATGTGAAAAAACCAGAGAGGCAAAGGCACTATTTATAGAAGAAGGAGGCAACCGCTCACCTCCAACCGCGGTCACTGAACAGTCGTGAGGCATTCAATACACACTTCAACCAGTCTGAAGACGCGCGGCTGACGCCGTTTCACGCAATGCAACACCCATTGGGACTCCAGTCAACAGCGCGGAGGATATGATTACGCCCGCCGTCACATCACATTACTACTCAGAAGCAGCCGGCTAAAACGCTCAGCGTACCAAGCTGTCCCTTGCCCACACCCATTGGGGGGATGCCCAGGAATTATCAGTATATTTTTCAAAAACTGTCACATCCGTGCAGAGCGTGCAATGAACACCTCAAGACAAAAATGAGATATCAGTAAGTATCAAAGGAAAGCCAAATATAGCCAGTGAAGTACAAAATCTGACCGACGGAAGCGACATGAAGACTAGCCAGGGAACGTCCATCAAATGTCCAATCGGTCGCAGAGCAAATAAATTGCACCACCTAGCAAGATATGGGCGGATCACGAACTCGGCTGCAAAAGACAAAATACGTGCTGACCTCGGATGCATAATACTGATGACATAATGCTGACCTCTAAAGCATAATATGGATGACATAATGTCGACCTCTAAGGCATTCAAAAAAGAGAAAATATGACTCTCGGCAAAAGGACATGAAGTAAAGACCTTTGAGAGGATTGTTTTCAAAAATCCACTCAAAGCTCGGGGGCTACACCCATTGGGTGCACCTTTGGTGCACCCCATGGATCACCATTTCAAGCCAAGATAGTGCCGACTCCTAAGGCATAAGACAAGATTAAAAGACAAGGCTGGCCCTCAACCAAAGTATGAGAAGAGAATAAAAATAATTTCTGATGAAGACCTTCGAGTAGATTATCTTCTAAAATCTACTCGAAGCTCGGGGGCTACACCCATTGGGTGCACCTCTGGTGCACCCAATGAAGTTCAGGGTCCTACAATATGAAATGCCGACTCTTAAGGCACAAGCACGAAACAAAGCTCCAGTGTACGAGTGATCACAGCAGAAGGAGACAGTAAGAAATCGTTTTTCTCCAAATTACCTACAAGCTAGGCCTAGGATCTTTGGGCTGATTACCTCAAAATCAACCCAAAGATCGGGGGCTTGTGGGGGACAGATATCCCCCGGGTCCACTGGAAGGGTAAAAGACCTCACGAAAGGCCCAAGGGCCCAATAAATCGTAAGGTCACTCCTTCATGGGCCTGGGGAAGGACAATCAGTAAAGCAGATCGACGTAAGGCCGGATCGGTGCAAGCCCGGATGGCCCCATAGCATTGAACGAGAAACCACAACAGAAGATCCGACTTTCCCGCGATGGAGCCCCATGCAGCGGAACCAGGCGAGGATAGGTCGGCAGAATCATAGGAAGATAGACTCAAACAGTTCACTATCCTTTAGGAGCACGTTGTTATCATATCCACATGTATTGCCCCACGGTCGAATATATAAGGCCCAGGGGGCACCCCTTCAGAACGATCGATCTCACTACTCAGCCATCCACCTCAACCCTCTACGTTCTCACTTCAGAGAACTGACTTGTAATCCATTGCATAAAGCATCCTCACCAGGACGTAGGGTATTACGCATCTCTAAGCGGCCCGAACCTGCAAATACCGTCCATTGTCCCTCGTGCATTTGGCACGAACCATTTTGCTACAGTCGGCGACACCGTCCTACTCCTAAAAACACCTCGAGGGGCAACCCCGGGTGTGCGGTCGGACCCAAAACACCGACAGGCACTTCTCAAAATCCACACACCAAAAAGATGTGAACAAATCTTCCACGGAATGGTGAGAGAACGAAGAACATAAACAAACACAATGAGCAAGAACACAAGAGACACAAGATTTATCCCGAGGTTCGGCCACACCACCAAGGTACCCTTCTTCCTCGTTGAGGCGCCCACAAAGAGCCGGGTCTCTTTCAACCCTAATCCTCCCTTTGCCGACCACAAAGGTCAAGCCCACACAATAATCTTTGCTCAAGCGAGCGGGTAATACAAACTTTCTTGTGGTCTTCCACAAGATTTGGAGACTCACAAGAGACACCTAGTCGTCTAGGAGCTAGAAGCTCCAAGAGTAATGAATCCACAAAGAACTCGATGTAGTACCAAAGCTCGAATCAAGAAGAGCAAGAGAGATTTGGAGATGAAGCACAAAAACCGCAGCTCTCAAACTCACTCAAAGATTTCTCTCCAAAGATTTGAAATGGGAGAGGCAAGAGGTGTGTGAGAGAGAGTGGGAGGTGTTTCTCAGGTTAGGAATGGAGTCCAAGTCGTGCTCTGCTGTGGGGAGAGAGGTAGGAGTGAGTATATATAGGTGGGGCTCCAAAACTAGCCGTTTTTTACTTTTCTACCCAAAAACCGGTTGAACCGGTTTTCAAAAAGCTGTGCACGGCTTTTTGGCTGACACAGCAGACTGGCAGAAAAAAGTGAACAGTGCAAAAACCGGTTGAACCTGTTTTAAAATCGGTTGAACCTGTTTCCACCAGACAAAATTTGGTTGAGTGTCCGACTGAACCAGTATTTTTCAAAAAAAAGGTGAACAGTGCAAAAACCGGTTGAACCTGTTTTAAAACCGGTTGAACCTGTTTCCACCAGACAAAAACCGGTTGAGTGTCCGGCTGAACCAGTATTTTCTAGAGAGCAATTTTGGCTAAGATAGACTTAAAAAGGTTGTACTACATACTTTCACTAAGGATTAACAAGGGTAAAATGGAAGTTTTAGATCAAGGATTTTGAGCTTTAGTACCAACACCAACTGAAAGTTGCCTAGAGGGGGGGTGAATAGGCAAGTTAAAATTTTTCAACAAAAACTAGAAGCAAACTGGGTAAAACTGAATTGATCTCGAAATTCACCCAGTTAACTTTGGAAATAAGATGTTCTAAATGATCCACAGGGTTCAAAGTAGTAGATCTGAGAAGGGCACTTCTCAAAATCCACACACCAAAAAGATATGAACAAATCTTCCACGGAATGGTGAGAGAACGAAGAACACAAACAAACACAATGAGCAAGAACACAAGAGACACAAGATTTATCCCGAGGTTCGATCACACCACCAAGGTGCCCTACTTCCTCGTTGAGGCGCCCACAAAGAGCCGGGTCTCTTTCAACCCTAATCCTCCCTTTGCCGACCACAAAGGTCAAGCCCACACAATAATCTTTGCTCAAACGAGCGAGTAATACAAACTTTCTTGTGGTCTTCCACAAGATTTGGAGACTCACAAGCGACACCTAGTCGTCTAGGAGCTAGAAGCTCCAAGAGTAATGAATCCACAAAGAACTCAATGTAGTACCAAAGCTCGAATGAAGAAGAGTAAGAGAGATTTGGAGATGAAGCACAAAAACCGCAGCTCTCAAACTCACTCAAAGATTTCTCTCCAAAGATTTGAAATGGGAGAGGCAAGAGGTGTGTGAGAGAGAGTGGGAGGTGTTTCTCAGGTTGGGAATGAAGTTTTGTGCGTGCTCTCCTGTGGGGAAGAGTGTGGGAGGTGTATATAAAGGATCCCCCAAAAGCTGGTGGCCGTTGGGAGAAAAGGGTAAAAACCGGTTGAACCGGTTTTCAAACCGGTTGAACCGGTTTCCACCAGAAAGATCCCGGTTTACAAACCTACTCAGCCGAAGACTCGACCGGATCCAAAACTGGTTGAGCCGGGAAAAATTCCGGTTGAACCGGTTTTCCCAAAAGATCTGCAACGACTTTTTCTGACAGCTCTGACTGTCAGACAGGTCAGAGCAGGGGAGGCAGAGGAGCAGTCCCAAAACCGGTTGAACCGGTTTCAGGACCGGTTGAACCGGTTTTCAGGGCTGAAACCAAATTTTGAGAATTTTGAAGAGAACAAAAGTGGAGTTTTAGTGAGAAGTAAAATTTGTTTTTCTCAAGGGCATTCAAGATCTGGAAAAATGTTCTCGAAGATGTTTTCAAGAGAATTTGAGCTTTAGTACCAACACCAACCTTCATTATGGATCCCCCTTGATAGTACGATAATTCCTATACTCAAGTTAAATAAAATATAGTTAAGTAACCTCCTTGAGAAATTGGTGTCTCATGTGTGATTTCTCCATGGCGTTGCTTCATAAGGATCACAAACATCTTTGTCTCACCTTTTGAAGCAAACACAAATCGAGCATGTGACTTTTGCCATTTCACCATATATGAGTTCAAATCATGGCTTCAAGTCACCTTACTGATGCATCAACATGTTGTAACTCTTCATAGCTGATTAGTTCATCGACTTAGTGCAAGTACTCTCTTCTTCACCTTAGCCATGGTACCTCGGTCTACAAGCCGTCGCTTGGCCTTCACCTTCGCTTAGTTCCTCGAAGCTCTTTCCTTGCTATCTTCACCCTATCAAGCCATTCTTGAGTCACATCCTATTGAGCATCCATTGACAGAATCATTTTTTCAATATTGTGAACCTTGCTTGAATGTCATCTAGATATAACTGCTAAGATCAATCAAGCTCTAGTTTGATTCTCATATATTCATATATGGACTAATAGTAATATGGTCAAGCCAATTCACGATTCCTCATATCTTATTCACTTTGGCTTGACCAATCCTCTTAATCACTTCAACCTCTATTATGATCATATTTATGCAAAGTGATGTCTCAGGTCTTGTCCATATATTCAAACCAATATAGAGACCATATTATATCCATTTGCATTGTCTCACTGGTTATCTGACCTTGTGTTGAACCTTGTTCACTGATCATTATACACTATTCAAGTATGTTCATCATACTGAATTCCCTGTTCAACACTAGGGGTGAAAACGGGCGGATACGGACGGATATTAGCTCATCCCATATCCTACCCTAATGTATTTAAAACGGATTCGGGATCGGATACGGATAGTTAGAAACGGGACGGATACGGATACAGGGACCGGATATTTATCCGGGCGGATAAGTGACGGATACGGATATTATTTGATCGGATATCGGATACTTGTCGGATAATACATTAATTGGTTATCAAAAAATATTCTTGTTCGACCACGAAATTGCAAGTAAATTAATACTAATAAGCATTTAATAGAAGATAATCTCAAGTTCCCACGTAAAAATGGTAAAGTGAAGTATTGATTATGTTGAAACTTGGATACTTAGAGTGATTTCACGTGTAACTCACGCAATAAGTGGAAATAAAATAGAAGAAACGTTGACATCCTGTGAATTTTATGGTCCCATTATTTTTTATGACTATATGTGGCCATATGTTGTACCTTCGTATAATTTCATAGATTTCTGAGGCTATTTATCTATTATTAATTTCTTTCTACATAAAATCATCAAAGTATAATTAAAATTCATAAATACACTAGTTTTGATCCAAAATTGCAAAAAGCTTACCAAAATAAATAAACATTCTATTCAAATAAAACCTCAAGTCGCCACATGAAAATGATAAGTGAAATATTAATTATGTTGAAACTTCGATACATAAAATGATTTCACATGTAACTCACGCAATAAGTGGGAGTAGAATGGAAGAAACACCAACATCTTGTGGATTTTATAGTCCAAATGTTTTTGAGAACTATATGTGGATATATGTTGTGTCCCCGTAAAAATTCATGAATTTTTTAGGCTATTTGGTGTATTATTAATTTCTTGTTGTAGAAAATCATCAAAATACAATTAAATTCATAAAAATATTGTAGCGTCGACCGAAAATTGCAAATAAGTTACCAATATTAATAAATAGTTTATAAAAAGATAATCCTAAGTTCCCACATGGATATAATCTTAAGTCCCCACATGAAAATGATAAAGTCTATTATTTTGATATAAATTTAGACATTATTTTAATGATTTTGACCTAAAGATATGTTTAAACAAAAATGTGATGTACTACAAAGTTATAGATCTCTTCGAGCTCTACAATTTTCATATAAACTTTATCTTCATCCGATTTCATATGTAAAAGTTATGATTTTATAACTATATTATTATGCAGAAAAAGAAAAAACGGGTACCCGAATTCCGGGTACCCGTATCCGACCCGAATATCCGGGTATTTACCGGGTAGTACTCGCTCCGTATCCGACCCGAATCCGAAGCCATACTATCCGGGTATTACCCGTATCCGTCCCGAATCTAAAAAATACCCGTATCCGTATCCGAAAAATGGTCCCGAATCAGTATCCGGTACCCGTTTCGGGTACCCTACCCGTTTTCACCCCTATTCAACACTTAGCAAACTTGTTAGACCTTCAAATGTGTTGTTATCCAAATCACCAAAACTCACAAAAGGGATCAATGCACTTTCAATCTCCCCCTTTTTGGTGATTGATGACAACACATTTAAAGCTTACATAAGATTTGATAAATAAGATTTTGAATCCTATGATATAGTTTCCTCCCCCTAAATATGTGCATTTCAGAAAATACCAATTTTGTACTCAAATGCCAAAAGAACATATTTGGGTCAAAGTATGGAGACAACTTATATCATACTATTCATAGGGTGCAGTGCGTCATAAAATAAACGTGATGCTCATGACATAGTATGCACTCATCAACTTTCTACATCTTATGTTTTTCTTATGATTCCCCCTTTTTGTTAATTATTTCTCCCCTTTTCAAAAGTCTTCTAGCACTTAGTTACATAGGACTAAAGGTAAGCTTTAATGCAAAATTTCTCCCCCTTTGTCATAAATCTCCAAAAAGGATACAAAGAATATAAAGGGTAGAAATTATGAGTAAGCATGATGTGAACACACTATCATGAAGAGGGTCCTTAGATGACACAAAGGTAATGAAGAAGTGTCATAAGTGATGTACCTTTGCGTTTTACCTTTTCAAAGGGGTGTTCCAAACTTGTGTTGGATTTACTATTCATTTGCAAGCTCTTGTTGGTATAGTTGTGACATAGGTCCAAGATATCAAGTGAATATTGTCATACTAATTGAAAGATAAATCTTGATACCTGAAGTCTAGATGTCACCTAGTATTTTCTTATCACAACAAGAGGCAACATGAAAATTGCACAAGTATGGATTATGCAACTAGGGATCATATTAAAAAATATCAATTGAAAAACACCAATTGATACAATTTGATAGATAAGCAGATCACTAATAGCATATTACACTAAGTTCTCCTCAAGTTTTAGTGCACACATATATATGAATTCAATTGATATCTGTTGAGAGTACTTATTTGCAACTTAAAGTACCATTAGCATAAAAGGAGTATCAATTGAACATAATCATGCAACATAAGGAACATGTGCACTATTTAATCAATTAAGCTCTAGACAGGAGAATTTATAAGCTGTGCTACTTCAGACATTTGCAATCCAAAAGAATATGATACATGTTTACCAGTTTTAGATGATGTTGGAGTAGCATATAAAAGAGAAACTCATTCTCTTATGAAATGTATAAAATATACATTTATTGGAGCAAAGAATCTTTGATACCCATCAAAATTTGTAGTGGAAGCGATTGTCTTTGCCCGAAGATTCCTTTCTAATTTGAGACTACACACATAATAGACTTGAAAATGAAGTTAGTCTCAAAGATTCAAATTATAGACCATTCTCCCCCTAAATGTGTGCATACAACTGATGAATACTTGTTTAGCTTATGCACTTGGACTTGTGAGGCCAGGGGATTAAGTTCTACAATTTGAACCTTGGTACAAATAAAGTATGAAAATATGAAATTGCACCAATTTAAGGAATTACTCATAATCAAAAGGTATACTAATAGACATGATATGCAATATTTTAAGTCAAGATTCCTGAGAAGTAAGCATGTTTGACTCATACCTCACTAAGATGACTTAAGACTAACTTATGACATCAGCACAAGAGGTATTAATCAAATATCTAGAGATTCTTTAATCGTCACCACAAGTGCAACCTTAGATATTGCTTATACATTCACACACTAGCATGTAAGAGACTAGATGTACAAAGGTAATACAATAGTTCATGGAGAGACACACCTTTGTTTTATGCCATATGGTCTTCATTATAATCATGAATTTCTATCTTAGCTTTTGATAGGCTTGACATTTCAAAGAGAAACTTATCCTCTTTAAACGATCAAGAGAAACTCATTCTCTTCAAAGAACTACACAAATTCACTAAAAGAAAATGTTAGTCTTTAAGGACATAAGATATAGAATGAGCTCCCCCTAAATGTATGCATCAAGTACTTGAATTACTTGTAACGTGCACTTGATTCAATTAAGATTCTTAGAGGAGTTCATCATATATCTTGGTCAATGCATAATATATTTGAAACAATTGAATTTATGCTAGAGAACACATATCGTTCCCCAATAGAACTAATCCATGGGTGACATGTGGTAAATATTTGATCATTTCCTTGGAACCACTCATCCTCATTTAATGTTATCCAAGGTGTGAGACTACAAAACATGAACTTAAAGAAATCATTAGCCTCACAAGATATAGGCTAAACTCTTCCTCAATTTGTGCATGCAAGAGTACACAAAGTACACTTATGCACATTAACAATACGAGGTTAAAGGAGATGTTTGCACTATATCTTGGTTTAACATAACATGCTTTACATAGATGATGAAAATTAAACCAATTAAAAGTTTAAGAACTAAAAGTATATCAATTGAAATCTTGAAGGGTAAAGCATGCTAATATGAACCTCAACCTCATAATGAAGGATATCATATAAATATGTCACTACATCTTCATTATTTGGTTGACAAAAAAAATATAACTCCCTTCTTGATTCACTATGATCTTTTTTCTCTTTGTGATTTCATCCAACCAAGTGATCTTGAACTTCATTCATTTTTTTGTAGATTTTGAATCCATCTTGAAAGCACTTGGAAGGACCTTATTGAAACACTTAGAAAAGAGAGCATTAGAAACACAAGGGAGGGTTTCACAAATGATGATCCTTATATACGGATGGCAAATGAATCATCATTATTGAAACCCAAAAGGATAGACTAAATTCCTTTAAATAAGTGCACACATATAGTTGATGTCAAAGTTATATGCACTATTGAACATTTTATATTGCGAAGAATTTAACCTATACTATGGTACATCCCACTAAGGATAGAATACTAAAACAACTGAACGATAGGAAGTTTTCATACCTTGGCCTCTTATCAACTTCATCTTACTTTAGTTGAATAGTATCCTTTAAGCTTGTGATTTCTCCAATTTAAAACAAGCACCATCTCTTAACATAGATTTTCTATGGATAAACTCAACACAAGAGATGGCATTAGTAGCACAAGCACTAGTTTCTTATTTTGCAACCATTTATATGTGGAAGGCAAGCGAGTTGCTAAAATAGAGAAACATCATAATATGGACTAAATTTCCTTGAACCCTCATGCACAATATATTTTGAATGACATGGATAATATGCATGGTTATTCAATGAAGTCTAAAGGGATGACTTAATCCATATTATGGTGAGTGTCTAATATAGAAGAATCAAATCCAAATTAACTAGATAGAGAATACGTCACATAATTTTGGATTGTTCACCATATGATAATATTTATTCAACTTCCAATTAGACCTTTGTTTCATAATCAACAACTGATGTATATCCTCAAGTGCTTCTTTTTCCTTAGTGGCTACACAAGTCACAAAAAGATAAGATTTGAAAATAACATGCACTTGAGATTCAGTTGTTACCACCCTAGCTACTATCTCCAAAGATGATTTATACATTCATTATCGAGCACCCAACTTGATCCATTGAAGGAGTGATCCTGCAAAACAAGTTTAAGCTTCATATCGTGGTACCCAATTTGAATTGGGTCCTTTGAGATTAGTAGTAAGAGCCTTGAGTACCCACATAATCCTTATTGTGGCCTTTCTCTTTGTGTAGGCTGCCACATATACATGACAACCATCTTACATGGTTTCAATTAAATATTTAATCACATAGATAAAAACTAGAGTTAAGAATAGGAGCCTTTTCTCCTTTTCTTGATACATCGTTGTGTTGCCTTCTTGATGATGAACCTAGCTTGACCTTGGGTACACCTAGCTTATCAAGGTTAGTCGCACAAGCATTCATATCATGAAGACAAGTTATGCATGGAATTTACAACTTAGTGATCCAATTCAATGTGAAGCATATGGATACTGATTGAAGTAGATTTCTAAGATATCAAAATATGGGTTTCCAAAATTTAGAGAGTATGGATCACTAATTGTACCTTTTACAATTTAAAAATCATATCCATGTTAGTGCATATGTATGTAATGAATATCACCAAAAAGATTCTTATGCACTTTTAGATTTAACGATAAGGAAATTTAAAAAGCATCAAGAGTAGCTATTTTGAAAACAAAGATTACAATCCATAAGAATGAGATACAATTTTTACCATTATGGATTGAGTTAGTATAGCTTACTCAAGAGAAACTTATTCTCTAAGACACAAGATATATAATGTTCTCCCACTAGATATGTGCATCAAGTATTTGAATGACTTGCCACATGCACTTTCAATTCAGTTAAGAGTCTTATGAGGAGTACATTACATATCATGGTCAAGGCATGACAAATTTGCAATGAATTAACTTATCTTTAAGAATACTTACCACCAAGTAGAGCATACCATTTGTTATACCAATTTGAAAGATCTTACTATCTGTGGTGGTGTCATCGTAGTATTCTTCTTTTCATCATTTGTGGAGACTTCCTTCTTTAGATTGTTATCTCTTTTCCTTTTAATACTAATTGAAAAATAACTTTGAAAAGAGATATTAGTAGTACAAGGAAGTATTTAATGAATGATGATATCTATATATGAATGGCAAACAAATCATCATTTATGAGGCATAAAGGCATAAATTAAATTCCTTTTAAATTAATGCACATGGATGAGTGAATTAATAATACGCACCAATTTACAAAATTTAAGCCAAAAAGAATTTAACCTTCATATTGGCATTTCTTTCCATAAAATAGATTATTACCAATTAAAAGAATGCCACTTGAAAGGAACTATTATTGGTCACATACCAAATGAAACAACTAGTTCCATACCTTTGCCTTGAGCATTCCTAATCTTTCTTTTAGGTGAAGATTAACCTTTAATGCTTGTGATTTTACCAAATGAAAGAGCACAATCTCTACTTATGAATTTCCATGAAATGGCTTAAAAGAGATTGCATTAGAAACACAAACAATAGTTTCCTATTTAGAAACCTCTAGTATATGAATGACAAGAAGGTTACTAAAATAAAGAAACCTCATGATATGAACTAAATTGCCCTTACAAGCATCATGCATAACACCAAAATTAAACAAGGTGAAAAAGCATGATTATTTAATTAAGTTTATATGGCAAGTTTAATTCATAGCATGGTGAGTGATTATGTAGAAGACTAAATACATCACATAGTATTGGTTCGATCTTCTTTGAATGTTGAATGTCACACTCCATTTGAGAAACACATTCTCATGTTGTGAAACTACATAAATCACTTAGATAAAAAACATTAGTCTCACAACTCTAGTCATATAGAGAATTTACCTTTTGGTAAGTGCTTTAAGAATTTGAATTTCTTACTTAGCACTCTATTCATTTAAGAACATGGGATAATCCTCTTTATGTCTAGGTCATGGCAATAATACGATAATCAATTTGAAATATGCCACAAGATACATACAACCAATTTAAAGCATGTAGATTGTCATAATATAAAAATATGAACTTGCAATCTACCATATAATTAGATCCTTTCCAAAGCAAGATAAAATCTTTTAAATTTATTCTCAAGTGCTTCATTTTTCCTATGTGGCTACAAAAGACACAAAGGAATACACCAATTAAAAGCAATGTGCACTTAAGAATTAATTGTTACCATCCTTTGGATATCACTTGGTTGTAGGCCTTTTGCTTGATTCCCACAAAGGTTAATCCTTATTCCCTACAACACAAGTTCTTGCTAGAGATGAATATGAAGTTAGTGATATAACAACTCAATTCATCTTTGGGTCAATCTTAAAGGATAGACAATGTAAGATTGATAGCTTGAGATAAGAATTGAGTTAAACCGCTCAAGCACCCCAAAGCTTCATATCATCTGTGGGTACCTGCAAAACTTATCAAGTACATTTTGGTACCCATTTTTGGATGGGTCCACCAAGGTTAGCTAATAAGTACTTAGGCACCCAAATGGCCTTTGTGCTAGTTTTAGGTGAACTAATTACCTTTCTAGCACAAGTGTCATTTTTGGGTCTTCTAAGCGAATATGAATGAATTGACATGGTAGACTTAGGATACTTACTCATGGGACAATCCTTGCATAGGTGTCCCTTTCTTCGGCAAGTGTAGCGAATCTGATTTTTAATTTTGCAAGACTCCTTCTTGCCTTGCTTCTTGTTTGCTACATGGTTAGTGAGCCTCTTTCTTTCCAAATTTAAGCCACTATCATTTGTGTAGGGACATGACTTAATCTCATGTCCCTTCTCATGACATTGATAACACTTTCTAGCGCATCTTCTCTTATTTGGAAGAGTGACTTGTTTGTTACCTTGTGTGGAGCATGTGGAGGCGTGGTTGAGGCACTTGTCATGAGCTTTGACTTTCTTCTCTTGATGTTTGCTCATGCCTTTCTTGGAGAACTTAGCATTCTTTTGAAGGGGGTTTGTGCATGCTACGGTTGTCCCCTTCTCAAGCTTCTTCACCATGTTATCACGGTTATCGTGAGAAAGTTGAGCATGACACTTTCCCTTCAAAGGAGTAAAGCTCCTCCTTAGCCTTGCAACTTCTTCCTTGAGCTCATTTTTTCTTTTGCATAGGAAACATTACTTGTTCCTGAAAATTCTAGCTCAATGGAAGATTGGCTTGCTTGATAACAACAATTGTTAGCACATGGTAATATAGTTTCAATTTCAACACATGTGCACATGTGAGGTTGGTATGATTTCAAATTAGTTAACATAACCTCATGAGCCATTTCTAACATGATATGTGAATCCATACATTCATTATGAGAGCACACAAGCATATCAAGTTTTTCTTGCAAAGCTAGATTTTCAATGTTTAGCTTTTTTATCGTGTTCTTGAGCATAGTATTTTCTTTTTCTAATTGAGCAACACAAGATAAAGCATTTGAAGTACTAGTTTGCTCAATTGAAATCTTTTCATACCTTTGGACCAAATCATCATGAGAGCACTTTAGCTTCTCATGCTCTTTGGTCAACTTCTCCAAGTCTTTGATTTTTTCGATGAGGATATCTTCTTGCTTATGAAGCATTTCCTTTTGTTCTTCCGCTCTTTTCATGAGTTTGAGCAAGCTCATCCGGTTCTTCTTGCTTAGTTGAGCGAAGAATTTTTGAAGATCATCCTCATCTTCACTATCACTTTCATGTTCATCCTCATCCTCACTTTCGCTTTCACTGTCACTTCCATTAGCGACAAAGCACATATGAGAAGTTGATTTGAAAGACGAACCTTGTGAAGAGGTGGATTCATCGTTTGGTCTCCATCGATCATTTTCTTCTTCTTCAATCTTGTTCTTCGCCTCATCTTCCTTCATTTTGAGGAACATCCTTTCGGTGATTCTCATGGCAAGATCTATTGCCCTAGGATCAACATCTGCAACAAAAGATGAAGTCGAGGCAACCTCAACTTTTTCAATCTTAAAAGCACTTTCGTTTCTTAGTCCCCCCGACATGATCTTTTCCTCACGCGGTTAAGCGTTAGAACGAGGATTAGGCTCTGATACCAATTGAAAGTTGCCTAGAGGAGGGGTGAATAGGCAAGTTAAAATTTTTCAACAAAAACTAGAAGCAAACTGGGTAAAACTGAATTGATCTCGAAATTCACCCAGTTAACTTTGGAAATAAGATTTTCTAAATGATCCACAGGGTTCAAAGTAGTAGATCTGAGAAGGGCACTTCTCAAAATCCACACACCAAAAAGATATGAACAAATCTTCCACGGAATGGTGAGAGAATGAAGAACACAAACAAACACAATGAGCAAGAACACAAGAGACACAAGATTTATCCCGAGGTTCGATCACACCACCAAGGTGCCCTACTTCCTCGTTGAGGCGCCCACAAAGAGCCGGGTCTCTTTCAACCCTAATCCTCCCTTTGCCGACCACAAAGGTCAAGCCCACACAATAATCTTTGCTCAAACGAGCGAGTAATACAAACTTTCTTGTGGTCTTCCACAAGATTTGGAGACTCACAAGCGACACCTAGTCGTCTAGGAGCTAGAAGCTCCAAGAGTAATGAATCCACAAAGAACTCAATGTAGTACCAAAGCTCGAATGAAGAAGAGTAAGAGAGATTTGGAGATGAAGCACAAAAACCGCAGCTCTCAAACTCACTCAAAGATTTCTCTCCAAAGATTTGAAATGGGAGAGGCAAGAGGTGTGTGAGAGAGAGTGGGAGGTGTTTCTCAGGTTGGGAATGAAGTTTTGTGCGTGCTCTCCTGTGGGGAAGAGTGTGGGAGGTGTATATAAAGGATCCCCCAAAAGCTGGTGGCCGTTGGGAGAAAAGGGTAAAAACCGGTTGAACCAGTTTTCAAACCGGTTGAACCGGTTTCCACCAGAAAGATCCCGGTTTACAAACCTACTCAGCCGAAGACTCGACCGGATCCAAAATTGGTTGAGCCGGGAAAAATTCCGGTTGAACCGGTTTCCCAAAAGATCTGCAACGACTTTTTCTGACAGCTCTGACTGTCAGACAGGTCAGAGCAGGGGAGGCAGAGGAGCAGTCCCAAAACCGGTTGAACCGGTTTCAGGACCGGTTGAACCGGTTTTCAGGGCTGAAACCAAATTTTGAGAATTTTGAAGAGAACAAAAGTGGAGTTTTAGTGAGAAGTAAAATTTGTTTTTCTCAAGGGCATTCAAGATCTGGAAAAATGTTCTCGAAGATGTTTTCAAGAGAATTTGAGCTTTAGTACCAACACCAACCTTCATTATGGATCCCCCTTGATAGTACGATAATTCCTATACTCAAGTTAAATAAAATATAGTTAAGTAACCTCCTTGAGAAATTGGTGTCTCATGTGTGATTTCTCCATGGCGTTGCTTCATAAGGATCACAAACATCTTTGTCTCACCTTTTGAAGCAAACACAAATCGAGCATGTGACTTTTGCCATTTCACCATATATGAGTTCAAATCATGGCTTCAAGTCACCTTACTGATGCATCAACATGTTGTAACTCTTCATAGCTGATTAGTTCATCGACTTAGTGCAAGTACTCTCTTCTTCACCTTAGCCATGGTACCTCGGTCTACAAGCCGTCGCTTGGCCTTCACCTTCGCTTAGTTCCTCGAAGCTCTTTCCTTGCTATCTTCACCCTATCAAGCCATTCTTGAGTCACATCCTATTGAGCATCCATTGACAGAATCATTTTTTCAATATTGTGAACCTTGCTTGAATGTCATCTAGATATAACTGCTAAGATCAATCAAGCTCTAGTTTGATTCTCATATATTCATATATGGACTAATAGTAATATGGTCAAGCCAATTCACGATTCCTCATATCTTATTCACTTTGGCTTGACCAATCCTCTTAATCACTTCAACCTCTATTATGATCATATTTATGCAAAGTGATGTCTCAGGTCTTGTCCATATATTCAAACCAATATAGAGACCATATTATATCCATTTGCATTGTCTCACTGGTTATCTGACCTTGTGTTGAACCTTGTTCACTGATCATTATACACTATTCAAGTATGTTCATCATACTGAATTCCCTGTTCAGCACTTAGCAAACTTGTTAGACCTTCAAATGTGTTGTTATCCAAATCACCAAAACTCACAAAAGGGATCAATGCACTTTCACCAACCTTCTTTATGAATCTCTCTTGATAGTACGACGATTCCTATACTCAAGTTAAATAAAATATAATTAAGTAAACTCCTTGAGTCATTGGTGTCTCAAGTGTGATTTCTCCATGGTGTTGCTTCATAAGGATCACAAACATCTTTGTCTCACCTTTTGAAGCAAACACAAATTGAGCATGTGACTTTTGCCATTTCACCATATATGAGTTCAAATCATGGCTTCAAGTCACCTTATTGATGCATCAACATGTTGTAACTCTTCATAGCTGATTAGTTCATCGACTTAGTGCAAGTACTCTCTTCTTCACCTTAGCCATGGTACCTCGGTCTACAAGCCGTCGCTTGGCCTTCACCTTCGCTTAGTTCCTCGAAGCTCTTTCCTTGCTATCTTCACCCTATCAAGCCATTCTTGAGTCACATCCTATTGAGCATCCATTGAGAGAATCATTTCTTCAATATTGTGAACCTTGCTTGAATGTCATCTAGATATAACTGCTAAGATCAATCAAGCTCTAGTTTGATTCTCATATATTCATATATGGACTAATAGTAATATGGTCAAGCCAATTCACGATTCCTCATATCTTATTCACTTTGGCTTGACCAATCCTCTTAATCACTTCAACCTCTATTATGATCATATTTATGCAAAGTGATGTCTCAGGTCTTGTCCATATATTCAAACCAATATAGAGACCATATTATATCCATTTGCATTGTCTCACTGGTTATCTGACCTTGTGTTGAACCTTGTTCACTGATCATTATACACTATTCAAGTATGTTCATCATACTGAATTCCCTGTTCAACACTTAGCAAACTTGTTAGACCTTCAAATGTGTTGTTATCCAAATCACCAAAACTCACAAAAGGGATCAATGCACTTTCAATCTCCCCCTTTTTGGTGATTGATGACAACACATTTAAAGCTTACATAAGATTTGATAAATAAGATTTTGAATCCTATGATATAGTTTCCTCCCCCTAAATATGTGCATTTCAGAAAATACCAATTTTGTACTCAAATGCCAAAAGAACATATTTGGGTCAAAGTATGGAGACAACTTATATCATACTATTCATAGGGTGCAGTGCGTCATAAAATAAACGTGATTCTCATGACATAGTATGCACTCATCAACTTTCTACATCTTATGTTTTTCTTATGATTCCCCCTTTTTGTTAATTATTTCTCCCCTTTTCAAAAGTCTTCTAACACTTAGTTACATAGGACTAAAGGCAAGCTTTAATGCAAAATTTCTCCCCCTTTGTCATAAATCTCCAAAAAGGATACAAAGAATATAAAGGGTAGAAATTATGAGTAAGCATGATGTGAACACACTATCATGAAGAGGGTCCTTAGATGACACAAAGGTAATGAAGAAGTGTCATAAGTGATGTACCTTTGTGTTTTACCTTTTCAAAGGGGTGTTCCAAACTTGTGTTGGATTTACTATTCATTTGCAAGCTCTTGTTGGTATAGTTGTGACATAGGTCCAAGATATCAAGTGAATATTGTCATACTAATTGAAAGATAAATCTTGATACCTGAAGTCTAGATGTCACCTAGTATTTTCTTATCACAACAAGAGGCAACATGAAAATTGCACAAGTATGGATTATGCAACTAGGGATCATATATAAAAAATATCAATTGAAAAACACCAATTGATATAATTTGATAGATAAGCAGATCACTAATAGCATATTACACTAAGTTCTCCTCAAGTTTTAGTGCACACATATATATGAATTCAATTGATATCTATTGAGAGTACTTATTTGCAACTTAAAGTACCATTAGCATAAAAGGAGTATCAATTGAACATAATCATGCAACATAAGAAACATGTGCACTATTTAATCAATTAAGCTCTAGACAGGAGAATTTATAAGCTGTGCTACTTCAGACATTTGCAATCCAAAAGAATATGATACATGTTTACCAGTTTTAGATGATGTTGGAGTAGCATATAAAAGAGAAACTCATTCTCTTATGAAATGTATAAAATATACATTTATTGGAGCAAAGAATCTTTGATACCCATCAAAATTTGTAGTGGAAGCGATTGTCTTTGCCCGAAGATTCCTTTCTAATTTGAGACTACACACATAATAGACTTGAAAATGAAGTTAGTCTCAAAGATTCAAATTATAGACCATTCTCCCCCTAAATGTGTGCATACAACTGATGAATACTTGTTTAGCTTATGCACTTGGACTTGTGAGGCCAGGGGATTAAGTTCTACAATTTGAACCTTGGTACAAATAAAGTGATGAATACTCAGTGCAAGTACTCTCTTCTTCACCTTAGCCTTGGTACCTCGGTCTACAAGCCGTCGCTTGGCCTTCACCTTCGCTTAGTTCCTCGAAGCCCTTTCCTTGCTATCTTCACCCTATCAAGCCATTCTTGAGTCACATCCTATTGAGCATCCATTGAGAGAATCATTTCTTCAATATTGTGAACCTTGCTTGAATGTCATCTAGATATAACTGCTAAGATCAATCAAGCTCTAGTTTGATTCTCATATATTCATATATGGACTAATAGTAATATGGTCAAGCCAATTCACGGTTCCTCATATCTTATTTACTTTGGCTTGACCAATCCTCTTAATCACCTCAACCTCTATTATGATCATATTTATGCATAGTGATTTCTCAGGTCTTATCCATATATTCAAACTAATATAGAGACCATATTATATCCATTTGCATTGTCTCACTGGTTATTTGACCTTGTGTTGAACCTTGTTCACTGATCATTATACACTATTCAAGTATGTTCATCATACTGAATTCCCTGTTCAACACTTAGCAAACTTGTTAGACCTTTAAATGTGTTGTTATCCAAATCACCAAAACTCACAAAAGGGATGAATGCACTTTCAATGTGTTTGTTGGATGGTTGGACAATTAATATCATCGGGACGAACTACCCGATAATTATTCGGTACCTACCCGAGTAGTATCCGTTATCTGTTTCTTACCCGCCCAGATTATTACCCGTTCTCGTCCTGCATACGTCCCGAATCTTAACTACCCATATCTGGTCCTGTATCTGAGAGAAATACATTAGGGTAGGATACGGGATGACCCTGTATCCGGCTGTATCCGTCTCGTTTTCATCCCTATTGTACCCATACATATACTTGTATGGGTAAAAAACTCGTCAGTTAACCCACACCTGATTAGATACCTGCTAAACGCATATTAAATAACATAAATCTAATAAATGTATGTCATATTTAAAATCATAAAGCATCAAATGAGTCAATAAAAGAAAAAAATAATGAATAATGTAGAAACATGTAAGTTGATCTTATTTTTAGCTAATATATATTTATATGTGCTTATTTAAGTAGGGTATGTGTATGACTGAGGTAGGTATAAATTACCTATGGGTATGTGGGTATGGGTAGTATATACCTATACTCATACTCATCTACCCGATGGGTACATAATTGTACCTATTAACGTACCCGCGGATAAAAAAGTCATCCCATACCCGCCCTTATATCGGATAAAACCTACCGGCTATACGGGTTTCGGGTACCCATTGCCATCTATAGGAGTAATAGAGTAGTTATACCAATAAGATACATCTTTTTTCGAAAGACTGTCTCGAAAGAAACTCTAGGTTAAGCGTGCTTGGACCAGAACAAGCTTGATATGAGTGTTACGGAAAAATAACTTCATCTTCATCTACACTATAGATCTATATTATTATAAAAAATAATTTATAGCAACCCCTAAAGTTATATAAAAATCAGTCATATCTATCATTGTTGAAAATAGCCTAAAGCAACACCAACCTACGTTATAAAAAGTAATCTAAAATAACCCACGCACCGACTTTATTTTAAAAAATGGCGTCTAAATTATCTATATCTATATACTTTTATTTTTTTTTATCAACCCAGTGTGTGTATATGTATGTATATACACATGACATATGATATATCAACCCAGATTCATGTTTAAAGTTTTCTAGATTATTAATGATTATGCACTGCTTGCATGAAACAAATTTGAATTTGCTTTTCCATTTATATTCAAGCTATGAAATGGATAGACACTGGCAGAAATATAAGATTATGTAGTGTGCTCTCTTCTTAGCATAAGCAACACTAACCATGACCAGAGTGTTGTGGAATATATTAGTACACTCTACAGTGCCATCATGTAGTACAATCCTATAATCGCATAAGTTTGTGGTGATCGCGTGAATATGCAACAAAGCATGTTTCGCTCTAACCAGTTTTGTTCAGCTCGAAATATAGTTGCACCTAACTTGTTGGATATCGAGCCTATTTTTTCTAGCTTTCTTCAAAATTTATAGTCTTGTTCATCATGATTCTAATGAGCCAAGCCTAATATGAAAGCCATTCAAAATCAAACCAGTTTTGTTTTAAAAGGAAAACATGTTTAATCAGAGCAATTCCAAAATGAGCCACCGAGCCGGTTCTAATTTCCTTATGTCCAGCCCTAACAGCTACCTCATTAAGCTACTGCACAAACACATTTTTACTGCCGGTTGTAATATAGTACAGCTACATCTTAACCTGATAAATTAACATGATTGCCATGTGTACTAGCAGAAAAACTCGGTGGCTATAACTGTCATGCGTGATAAATTAGCATGTCAAACAAATATTGTTCAATAGGGAAGGAACATTCCTCTTCTTTATGGAACATATATCTAGAATAACAAAAAGTTCATTTACAGATTACATAAAAAATGCAAGGACTCTTCTCCGCTCGTCGAGACTATTCTCTTGAACAAAATATAAATCTTGGAGGAGACATACCTCACTGCTAGTACTAGAGCGGATCTTGGAGGAGAGCTAACCTACTAGATCGCGCAGATGAAGGAACACTAGATCTGGATGCACGCTTTCTGCAAGTAAAGAAATCGATAGATAGGGTGAGACGATTAGGAACATCAGCCGACATGAAAGAGCAAACAAGCGCATGTGTGTGTAGAGGTAGAATGCAGAGGAGAGGAGACGACATCACAAATGGGGAGTGCTCAAACCCTAACCACCGTCGTCGGTGGAGGACTAGTAGGGCGCGATCGTGACCGCGTCGTGGACCGGGGACGACGATCGAGTGGACGGTGGCGATGGAGGAAGCTGGCTTCCCTCGTGTAACCGCGCTGATGCTGCTCGCGTCGCCTCCCCTTAAGCGTGGGGAAAGTCGCCCGGCCTTGGGTGACCGGAGAGAGATTTCCCGAGTGATTGGCCGGTTCGGGGGAGAGCTGGCCCGGGACAGTGCCTTCCAAATGGATCGAGAAACTTCCCTAGGGCTAATGTCCACGAGAGATTCCTTCACAGGAAAAAAGGGTGGTCCCCCTCGAATTGGGCTTCCCAAACTAGTCCTTAGAGAAGCCTAATTCATCATCTTCTCTTGGGTATCGTGATCTTTTCAATTGGCATGAAAGCTCTTGCTTATTAGTTTAGCTTAACTACTTTGAGTAAAAGTGTCCAGTGAGAATGAAGCTCCTTCTATCTTTGAGGGTGAGGATCTTTATTATTGTAAAATTCGTATGGAAGTTTAGTTGAGGCTAAAGACAAGAGCTTTTAGTGCTGCTACTCAAGGGCTTTCAAAAGATAAGGGCCCACTAATATAATTATTAATGAAACCCATTATGAGAAATTTATTCCTAGTCTAGTGACAAATAGGGAAAAAGTTCGCTAGTGGATCTGAAGAAGAGATTATCATTATTAATAATTATAAGTGTTATAAGGATAAAGTAGTTAGAAGCAAAAGAAAAGGAGAACAATGTAATAGAAAAGGAAAGGAAAAATGAAAAGGAAAGGAAGAAAGAACGAACCAGTTTCATGGGCCGCTCCAGCGTAGTCATTCGCGTGTACGTGCAGAAAAAAAGGAGAGGTCGGCCCATTAGCGCGCGCGAAGACGCTAGCTGTAAACAGGCCCGGAAGAATATTGCGCTCCTGCCTTTACCTCGCGTGCGCGACAACTAGGGCGACCGCCGTCGCTAAACGCCCAGCTGCCCAGGTCTTCGTCGGGCCCCTCGCCGGCGACGAGCACCCAACACACCAGGTATGTCCGCCCCTTCTCCGTAATTCCTGCTTTGCAAAGCTGAGCACCTCAACCCAAATGTAAGTTATCTGGCTATCTGTATTTGAATCTGATATGATCACAAGAGTATATATGAATCAGGTTTACTTCGATTTTTTTATCGGTTGTACTTGTACATGTGTACGCCTATGTGCTTTATTGGGTCTGCCTCTGCGGCAGGATGGCGCTGAGGGGGGTCTGGCAGCTCCAGAAGCTCGTGGTAAACTACTGCGACTGGGGAGGGAGCAGCAGGGGCATCAGGTATAATGATATAATTTGATTCCTCACTTCGGTAGTAGTACTATTAGACCATAGCGTTTTCGTTTGATTTCCTTAGTTCTGTTGCGAGAATAAGTCGAGATCCTGCTGGTAAATGTTCCTCAATGAGGGAATTGGTCAGATGGTTGGTATTCGTCATTGCAGATGAATGTCGTGTGTATGCAGTTACAATTTGGAAGTTGGAACTGAAGACAGATATCATGTTGCCTCTTTAGCTTTTCTAGGGTATTCCTGCGTGGAAATTTCATTTCTAGGCAGAAATATGTTGTGTGGACTAGTGGTACTGATGTCTGGGAATGAGTTAAAAGAGCCACCCATTTAGTCGCGATTTAGATCAATTGCATGCTATTCGTTGCAGCAATAAAGTCAGGCACTCTATGTTTGTGCTTGTGTTTGTTTATCAGATTTTAGCTTGAGTTATAGTGCCTTCCTTGTACCAGTACATTATAGTTTAGTGACATCTGTGTGGGCTTCAGATTAAACATGGTGCTGCTTTGTACTCTTCACTACTGGATATCAATGCATGAATCTGGTCTTTAACAACTAGCACCTTTTCTGAATTCTGATCACAGAGCCTTCATGGAGGCACATCTTCCAGCATTTAAGGAAAATATTCCACACTTAGAAGTGGTGACAGAGCTTGTCCGCGGTCAACATCCTAACTTGAAGGGAATTTACAGTAAGATCTTGGTTACTTTTATTTTCCATTTCATTTTATGAATTCTGTGGAATGGTAGGGATATAACTTATGGTAGTGGCATTACCGCATTAGGTACCTGGATTGGCATTAAGAAAACGCTGCAGGGATACAATGTAGCTTAACCTACCATCTTCAGGTGAAAATTGCACAACATGGCCATTGCTGGGTCTTCCTACTCTCTCTCTCTCTCTCTCTCTCTCTCTCTCTCTCTCTCTCTCTCTCTCTCTCTCTCTGAAGGAGTGGAAGTCGCGAGGGGAGGCCCCTGCCTTAAATTCATTAATGAATGAAGAAAACTGCACATGTATAAACCGAACTGGTAAAATAAGTGCAACAGGCAAGCACAGCACAACGGATGAGTAAGAGAATGTTAAAATAAAGGAAAGACAGAGAGGAGAAAATAAGAAGAAAGGAAAACCTCAAGACAGGGTAACGCCGTAAGGGATGAAGAAATGTGAAAGAAAGAAGAAAAGCGAAATAAAAAAAGAAGTGGAAATATAAATATCAGCATTGAATCTCGCTATATGAATGTGAACTTGAACTTTCATCTTCCTGTTCCCGTCTATCATCTATGTTTTCAGGCTGTGATAGCAACCCTCCTTGAATCTTTTTTTATTTTTGAATGAGCTGTCGTTCTGCTTTTAAGAAAGCATATAAGGTTCACACCCAACCAGAGAACACATATTCAGTTTACTGGGGAAGCTAGTTTGCCAGACGAAGCCCCATACATTGACCCGCACAACAGCTAGGAACATAACTGATCTACCTCAAAAGACCACTGCCTAAGCATCAGAAACCGTCGACTCACAGCTAACTGTATCAAAACTTGCAAGAGGAATCTCGGATTATCAGAGCACAGCAATGTCCGAGTCATCGCCAGCAGCTGGTTGAAAAATATGGATCCAGCACTTCATCAGCTCCAGGATATTCTTCAACCCTTTTGATTCCTCCGTCTTGAGCAGCAAGCCCCAACTCTGCATAAAAGATATCGCATCATACATGATCACAGTTGTACTGCTAGGGAACTTTTTTTCAATCGCCATCTTGTTTCGGTTATGCCATAGAGCCCAAACTAGGACTGCGAGCAGAAAGAGACGAAGAGATTGAGAAATATGTAACTTAATCACATCCTTTCTAGCGAATATACCTTCCACCGAACTGGAAGCCTGTTTCCAGTCGAGAATAATACACATGCAGCTCCACAAATATTTCGACAGGGTCAAAAGAAGAAAAATGTTATCAATGGATTCTGCTCACTACATAGGGAGCATAAAGTACTTCCTTTCCAACCCCTTTTTTAATACCTGTGCCGCCTGAACTTTTCTAATGTATAGAAGCCACAAAAACATCCTGATCTTCATAGGCACCCTATACCGTCAAATGTTTTTATAGATGTTATTCCTGATACCCCCCATCAGTCATAATCCTATAAAGAGATCTAGTAGAGAACACTTTAGATTTCTCTAAATCTAGGACACTAAATCTCTTCCTTGAAAGATCCCATGTTCCTGCATCTCAGTCTGGAGCTCCTCCCACCCATTGAAGTCCTTGTCAGTGAGAGGTCTCTTAAACTCCAGGCACCCACTATCCTCTTCAAAGCACTCAGCCACTATGACCTCCTTGTCCTTGCATATCTTAAATAATCTCAGGTACCTAATATTTAGTGGCACCTCTCCCAACCAAGTATCCTTCCAAAACAGAGTTCCTTGAATCCTTATTTATCCTGTTTTTCTCTGTTCTGTCTGCACAAGTTTGAATACCTGTTCGGAATAACACGCCTGAAGGTGAACATATCTTAGTTTAAATATATCACTGTCAAGATAAAACCTCTGTTGGAATTGCGCCCATCTTGGATGGACGTTTTTCTCTGTTCTCCGTTCATCGACGTTGGGAGGATGGATGGTTTTGCCCATCTTGGATTGGATGGAATAGGGTCAGTTATCAATTTTTGGTGGAATAAGAGGGGCGTCAATCCAACAATTCTGTGGATCGATACAGATTCTTATACTGACAGTTTGATCCTATATATGGGACCATTACAATATTGCATGCATTAGGCAAGCAAGATCCTGTAGGATAGGATTGGCATTTTCCACTAGTGAAAGAAATTATTATGGGATTGGATATTACAATCTTCGAACGAAGCTGTTCTATAGCTGCTGTTTTTTGTTGTTGTTGTCTTATCTTTGTAATTTCCATAGCTACGCTAATTTTGTTTTTCTCACGAAATGATTAAATTTGTTCTGTTCTCGATTTTCTAACCAGCCTTGTTGTGCAGAGAACCATAACGAGCGAGTGGTCTGCGTGAGAAATTTACCGCCAGAAGAAATACTCCTGCAAGCCACCAGGCTAAGGAACTCTCTGGGCAGGAAAGTGGTGAAGCTGCGGACCAGACACGTAACGAAGCGGCCCAGTGTCCAGGGGACGTGGACGACGGAGCTGAAGATGTGAAGCCAAGTTAGCAGCCAAGGTGTTTCGACTAACAATGGTAATGACATACGTACACCTGGAGTTTCTGGTTAGTGCCAGGCCGTCACGTTTGACATTTCAGCCTCCATGTTCCTGATATTTACAGACAGTTATAATGCAAAAAGCAACATTATTTTCATTCAGCTGTTAAGTTGGGAAAAAACAACCTGCTTCGTATATTAGTCCCATGTTTTCATACAATTGTTGTTTCCTGACTGATGCGCTCTGTTCTATCCAGTCTCATCTGAGATATTTCCCCGCCCTTTTTAATTCAGGTCATTTCCTTTCCAGTTGTGGAAATGATGTTGTGATGCGCGTTCAGCGCACATGACACTGATCTGGCACTCTGAACAACAGTTACGCTGTTGGCGATTCGGTTCATTTTATTCATCAGTGTCATACCTTAAATCTAGCATCTTTCTTTGGGTGAGTTTGTTGCGGAACAACTCCCCACTTATCCATACAACTCTGATGGACGGCTAGAGACGCACTAGGATGTTCATGTCTCATTCTCTAACTCTTAATCGAACAACCTTATTTGAGGATAGTCTTAGTCCGTTGTTGCAATTAAATATTCCATATGTTCCAAATTAATTGTTTGATCTTTTATGTGCTAAGTTTGATTGGCTCGTCTTACTCATTTTTTTCACGAAAAAATGAAAAATTCAATCAAATTTAGATTAAAAAAGTCAAACGAATTATAAATTGGAATGATTGGAGTACACCGTAATGGCTAATTTAAAAACTTAAATCCTCTCCGAGACTCCTAAGGATTGAGGGGAAATTAGCTTAATTTTTCCCTCAAAATCTAAGAATCATGAAGGGGATTTAATTTTTTAAATTAGCCCTGAGTGAATGGATTTTCGGTGCATCCTTTGAGTTTAGCTCTAGAGTTGCCCCCAAGTACCGCAGCCTCCACCCGGCCTTGTCCGCCAACAACAGTGTGTGGTGTTAGGTTGCCCTGCCGATAAATGATTAAACATTCCCTATCGAAAGACAGTTTTTTGTTTCGAATAAACAAGCTAGGTAAACATCATTTTCACACATACGCGCATTTTCGATGGCAACAGCTAAGTGCAATCTGACGCTTAATAGCAAGGTCATTGACGCGCATTTTCGATGGCAACGGCTAATTGCAATCTGTTTAATAGCAAAATCACCAATAGAGTCAAGTATTTGGATATAAATTAAATTGTATAATAGTGGTCTCTTATTACTTTATAAAATATTTTCTATTATTGTATAGTTACCTTCTCTTCTATATTCCCTCATCACATGCTTCTATCTAGGCCTTTCATGACCAGCTTATTACTTGCATGAGAGCCAATCATGATCTCATCATTCCTCTGTATCATAAAAATTGCAAATTAGCTTGGCTATGAGAACAGCTCTAAAAATAACTTATGAACTAGCTCTAACTATTTAATTTATATTTTAATAAATGAGAAAGGGAGAATCGAGATGAAATTGACAGCGAGTTCGATCGAGTTCACCTCACACCAAGGGTCCTTCAAATGATTGAAGGAGATGCGATTGTGGGTGTGAAAGGTGAAATGAATGCGCTTGTTTGAAGGTTGGTCAGCCAAGAATTCGTGGGAGAGGCAAGAGTAAATGAGAGAGAGAGTGTGAGGGGGTATATAAAGGATCCCCCAAAAGCTAGCAGCCGTTGGGAGAAAAAAGAGTAAAAACCGGTTGAACCGGTTTCTACCAGGGGTATCCCGGTCCACTGAGCTACTCAGCCGGAGACTCAACCGGTTTCAAAACCGGCTGAGTAAGGAAAAATTTCGGCTCAACCGGTTTTCAAAAAATATCTGTAGCAACTTTTCTGACAGCTCTGACTGTCAGACAAGTCAGAGCAGAGGTGGCAGGTGAACAGTACCAAAACCGGTTTCAGGACCGGTTGAACCGGTTTTGGGGGCTGAAACCAAATTTTGAGTATTTTGAAGAGAACAAAAGTGGAGTCTTTGTGGGAAGTAAAATTTGTTTTTCTCAAGGGCATTCATGATCTGGAAAAATGTTCTCCAAGATATTTTCAAAAGATTTTGAACTTGGCTCGTTGCACAACTTACTTAACCGTCGCAGATCCCTCTTAATTGTACGGCGATTCCTATGACTCAAGAATTATAAATTTAGCACCGCCGTTGTTTCTAAGCACTTGGAGCACGCCATTTGATGTGAAATTTTAAATCCGCTGTGCTTTATACTTTTATGCTCGTAAGATCTGTGCTTCTCCTGTCTGTAGAATTACTATGTACATGCTAGGAGCAAACTTGTTAGAATCTCAGTTTGTTTTGTCATTAATCACCAAAACCCTCAATTAGGGTTGATTGCACTTACACTAAGAGATTTCCTTATTGCTAATGGCTTCAAAGTCGGAAAGGCCGATCATACTTTATTTACTAAAACTCTTGCAAATGATTTGTTTGTATGCCAAATTTATGTTGATGATATTATATTTGGGTCTACTAACGAATCTACATGTGAGGAATTTAGTAGGATCATGACACAAAAATTCAAGATGTCAATGATGGGGGAGTTGAAGTATTTTCTAGGATTCCAAGTCAAGCAACTCTAAGAGGGCACTTTCATTAGCCAAACCAAGTACACTCAAGATGTACTCAACAAGTTTGGGATGAAAGACGCCAAACCCATCAAGACACCCATGGGAACAAATGGGCATCTCGACCTCGACACAGGAGGTAAATCCGTAGATCAAAAGGTATATCGGTCGATGATAGGTTCTTTACTCTATTTATGTGCTTCACGACCGGATATTATGCTTTCCGTATGCATGTGTGCAAGATTCCAAGCCGATCCTAAGGAAGCTCACCTTAGGGCCGTAAAACGAATCTTGAGATATTTAGTTTATACTCCTAAGTTTGGCCTTTGGTACCCCAGGGGATCCACATTTGATTTAATTGGTTATTCCGATGTCGACTGGGCAGGGTGCAAAATTAATAGAAAGAGCACATCAGGGACTTGCCAGTTCTTGGGAAGGTCTCTGGTGTCTTGGGCTTCAAAGAAGCAAAATTTCGTGGCTCTTTCAACCGTCGAAGCTGAATATATTGCCGCAGGCCATTGTTGCACGCAATTGCTTTGGATGAGGCAAACCCTTAGGGACTATGGTTACAAATTAACCAAAGTTCCTCTTCTATGTGATAATGAGAGTGCAATCCGCATGGCGGATAATCCCGTTGAGCATAGCCGCACTAAACACATAGCCATTCGGTATCATTTTCTAAGGGATCACCAACAAAAGGGGGATATCGAGATTGCATATGTTAGCACCAAAGAACAATTAGCCGATATCTTTACCAAGCCATTGGATGAACAAACCTTTACCAAACTTAGGCATGAGCTAAATATTATTGATTCTAGGAATTTTTATTGGTGTCTTGCATACATAGCTCATATATATACCTTTGATCATCTCCTTCATGCGCTATGACTAATGTGTTCTTTCAAGTCCATTTCATGCTAAGTCATAGATTGAAAGGGAAAAAGAGTCTTCGGCGAAGACAAGGCTTCCACTCCGCTCCATCGAATCATTCATCCTTCACCCTCGCTCCACACACTCTCCAACTTTGGTATAATCTTCACTCCTTTACTTTCATCCAAAGGGGGAGATAGTAGTTTTCAAAGGCTTATATTTCACTCAAATATCCGTTTTTGGCGATTCATGCCAAAGGGAGAGAGAGTATTAGCCCAAAGCAAAAGGACTGCACCACCACCAATTTCAAAAAAATGTAGTCTTTTAATTGGTATTAAAATAAGTTTTTCAATTGTCATCTTATTTTGATATAATTTCAAATTGGTATACCCTCTTCAAAATTAATATATAAAACCCTCTTGAACACTAAGAGGAGGATTTCATTAAAGGGGGAATTTTGTTTAGTCAAAGGAAAATCACTTGAACCAGGGGAGAAAATTTCAAAACTTGAAAATGCTTCTCAAAATCTTATTCATTTACCTTTGACTATTTGAAAAAGAACTTTGAAAAGAATTTCCAAAACATTTTGCAAAACAAAACATGTGGTGCAAGCATGGTCCAAAATGTTAATAAGAAGAAAAGGCATCCATGCGCATCTAGTAAGTAATATTTATTAGTTTCATTCCAAGCAACCTTTGCACTTATAATTATGCAAACTAGTTCAATTCTGCACTTCTATACTTGCTTTGGTTTGTGTTGGCATCAATCACCAAAAAGGGGGAGATTGAAAGGGAAATAGGCTTACACCTTTTCCTAATTGATTTTGGTGGTTGAATTGCCCAACACAAATAATTGGACTAACTAGTTTGCTCTAGATTATAAGTTTTACAGGTGCCAAAGGTTCACAATAGACCAATAAAAAGACCAAGAAAGGGTTCAAACAAAGAGAGCCAAAGACAACCCAAAGGCACCCTGGTCTGGCGCACCGGACTGTCCGGTGCACCAGGGAACTCGAAGCTGAACTTGCTACCTTCGGGAAAATGGAGGTCGCTCCGCTATAATTCACCGGACTGTCCGGTGGCACACCGGACTGTCCGGTGTGCCAGCGGAGCAACGGCTACTCCGCGCGCAACGGTCGACTGCAACGCATTAAATGTGCGCCTGCGCGCGCAGAGGTCAGAGCACCCGCAGCAGGCGCACCAGACAGTCTACAGGACTTATCCGGTGCACCACCGGACAGCCCAGAGGCCCCACAAGTCAGAGCTCCAACGGTCGAACCCCAACGGCTGGCTGACGTGGCTGGCGCACCGGACAGTGTCCGGTGGCGCACCGGACTGTCCGGTGCGCCATGCGACAGCAGTCTTCCAACGGCCACATTCAATTGCATCCAAGTTTTCAGACTTCTACACCTTACAAGAGCTATAGCATTCAATTCTAGACACAACCAAAGAGATCAAATCCTCTCCCAAGTCCGGAATCACTCCAAATCAAATAGTGACTAGAGAGAGCGACATTTGTGTTCATTTGAGCTCTTGCGCTTGGATTGCTTCTTTTCTTTCTCATTATTTCTTGTGACAAACTCAATTGTAACCAAGGCAAGAGACACCAATTGTGTGGTGGTCCTTGCGGGGACTTAGTGTCCCGTGTGATTGAGAAGAGAAGCTCACTCGGTCTAAGTGACCGTTTGAGAGAGGGAAAGGGTTGAAAGAGACCCGGTCTTTGTGACCACCTCAACGGGGAGTAGGTTTGCAAGAACCGAACCTCGGTAAAACAAATCCTTGTGTCTCACTCTTTATTTGCTTGCGATTTGTTTTTCACCCTCTCTCTCGGACTCGCTTATATTTCTAACGCTAACCCGACCTGTAGTTGTGATTAACTTTGTAAATTTCAGTTTCGCCCTATTCACCCCCCCTCTAGGCGACTTTCAATACTATTGTTGGCTGCACTTATCCACTGTTGGAGGCGCCTAGGAGTCCCTTTTATAGACCAAAGGGGCCTAGGAGCTATTGGAATTTATTTTGGAAGGCAATATTTGCTTTCTGTCGGATGGCGCACCGGACAGTCCGGTGCACCACCGGACAGGTCCTGTAGCTTGTCCGGTGCGCGATCTCCTTCCAAATCGGGCTCAGCTGACCGTTGGAGCAACAATCGTCTTGGCTCACCGGACACTGTCCGGTGCACACCGGACAGTCCGGTGCGCCAACTATCCGTTGGCCCAAGCCACGTGTCGCCCGCTGATCGCGCTGCCGACCGTTGGCGCAGTCGACCGTTGGCTCACCGGACAGTCCGGTGCTCCACCGGACAGTCCGGTGAATTATAGTCGTACGTCACCAAACTTCTCCCGAGAGCTGCCTGTTCACCGGAGTTCAGTCTGGCGCACCGGACACTGTCCGGTGCTCCACCGGACAGTCCGGTGTGCCAGACTGAGCAGAGTCTTGGCTGTACACAGCCAAGCCTTTTATATCTCTTTTCTTTTCTTCTTTTCTCTGTTTCTAATACTTAGACAAATATATTAGTACACAAAAACCAATGTACTAAGTCTGGAAACATACCTTCTCTTTGATTTTCACTTCTTTAGTATTTGGCATGATTGAGATTGATGTTGGACTCATAAACCATCAAGTCAGCTTGACTTGATCTAGATTGACATTTCTGAGCTCCAACATCCTGCAAAGGTCACATAGAATATCTCCAAACATAGGAACAACCCAAACTAAAGGTCAAGGTGCACTTAGCTCTTTTGGGCTGCTTCCAGTTCTGATTTTGACATTGGTTCTCCTTCCAGTGACCTCGTTCACTTTTTGAGCTTGGTCTTGAGCCTTATGACTTACTCCACATAATTGTAGATGTTACCTCATTGTTTGTAAGTCATGTCCTTATGTAGTGTTCCTTGATGCACCATAACTCTTCTTAACTCGATCAACCTTGATTCCGCAAGTCTTCTTCTTCACCCCTGGCCTTGGGTTCCTGGTCTCCTTGACTTTCTCCCATGCTCTCGGTACCTCGAAGATCTTCTTGCTTCCATCCTTGGCTTGATCAGTTGTCTCTGAGTTATGCACATCGAGTCTCACTTAAGCAATGTCCATCTTTCTTGTGATGTCCATTATCTATAGATAATTCCGTCTTTGGACCATCACACCTGTTTACTTGTGTTGAACCCTGTTAGCTTTGCATTCAGCACCTGTTCAATACTTAACACACTTGTTAGTCCTTTAATTGGGTTGTCATCCAAACACCAAAATCCACAAGAGAACTTTCAATAATCCCGTTGAGCACAGCCGCACTAAACACATAGCCATTCGGTATCACTTTTTAAGGGATCACCAACAAAAGGGGGATATCGAGATTGCATATGTTAGCACTAAAGAACAATTAGCCGATATCTTTATCAAACCATTAGATGAGCAAACTTTTACCAAACTTAGGCATGAGCTAAATATTCTTGATTCTAGGAATTTTGATTGATATTTTGCACACATAGCTCATTTACATACCTTTGATCATATCTCTTTCATGTGCTATGACTAATGTGATTTTCAAGTGCATTTTATGCTAAGTCATAGATTGAAAGGGAAATGGAGTCTCCGGCGAAGAAAAAGGCTTCCACTCCACTCCATCAAATTACTCATCCCTCGCTGTTACTCCGCACCACTCTCCAACCTTGGTATAATCTTCACTCCTATATTATGTACCAAAGGGGGAGAAAGTTTGACAAGGGCTCTAATGACTCCGTTTTTTGCAATTAATGCCAAAGGGGGAGAAAGTATTATCCCAAAGCAAAAGGACCGCACCACCATGCCAATTTCAAAACAAGTTGTTTTTAAATATTTATCAATTGGTATCTTTGAAAATTCTATCTAAATTGATAAAACCCTCTTGAACGCTAAGAGGAGAATTTCATTAAGGGGGAGTTTTGTTTAGTCAAAGGAAAAGCATTTGAAATAGGGGGAGAAAATTTCAAATCTTGAAAATGTTTCTCAAAATCTTATTCATATACCTTTGACTATTTGCAAAAAGACTTTGAAAAGAATTTCTAAAAAGAATTTGCAAAAACAAAACAAGTGGTGCAAGCGTGGTCCAAAATGTTAATTTTGAAGAAAGCATCCATGCATAACTTGTGAAATGAATATTGGTTTAAATCTAAGCAACCTTTGCACTTACCTTATGCAAACTAGTTCAATTCTGCACTTATATATTTGCTTTGGTTTGTGTTGGCATCAATCACCAAAAAGGGGGAGATTGAAAGGGAAATAGGCTTAGACCTTTTCCTAAATGATTTTGGTGGTTGAATTGCCCAACACAAATAATTGGCTAACTAATTTGCTCTAGATTATAAGTTCTATAGGTGCCAAAGGTTCAACACAACCAATAAAAAGTCCAAGAAAGGGTTCAAATAAAAAGAGCAAAAGACAACCGAAGGCTGCCCTGGTCTGGCGCACCGGACTGTCCGGTGTGCCACCGGACAGTGTCCGGTGCACCAGGGAGAGTCAATCTAAACTTGTCACCTTTGGGAATTCTGGGAGCCACTCCGCTATAATTCACCGGACTGTCCGGTGTAGCACCGGACTGTCCGGTGTGCCAAGCGGAGCAATAACTACCCGCGCCAATGGTCGTCTGCAACGGCTACAATGAATAGTGAACAGTGTCGACTGCGCGCGCAGAGTCAGAGCAGGCGTCAGATGGCGCACCAGACAGCGAACAGTGCCTTTCCGGTGCACCACCGGACTGTCCGGTGGCCCACATGTCAGAAACTCCAACGGTCGAACCCTAACGGTTGGGTGACGTGGCTGGCGCACCGGACTGTCCGGTGCGCCATACGACAGCAGCCTCCCCAACGACCACTTTGGTGGTTGGGGCTATAAATACCCCCAACCACCAACACTTCAAGGCGATCCAAGTTTTCAGCCATTGCATTCAATTCAAGAGCTCTAGACTTCACTCCAAGACACAAACAAGAGATCAAATCCTCTCCCAACTCCAAAGATCATTCCAATCAAATAGTGACTAGTGAGAGAGTGATACTTGTTCATTTGAGTTCTTGCGCTTGGATCGCTTTTCTTCTTCCTTCTTTCTTGTTCCCAACTCAATTGTAATCAAGGCAAGAGACACCAATTGTGTGGTGGTCCTTGTGGGGACTTAGTGTCCCGATTGATTGAGAAGAGAAGCTCACTCGGTCTAGGTGACCGTTTGAGAGAGGGAAAGGGTTGAAAGAGACCCGGTCTTTGTGACCACCTCAACGGGGAGTAGGTTTGCAAGAACCGAACCTCGGTAAAACAAATTACCGTGTCATTCGCTCTTATTTGCTTGTGATTTGTTTTTCACCCTCTCTTTCGGACTCGATTATATCTCTAACGCTAACCCCGGCTTATAGATTGTGCTTAAACTTTATAAATTTTAGATTTGCCTATTCACCCCCCTTTAGGCGACTTTCACTCTTCCGAGCTCATTTTGCCTCAAACACTTTTGCTCAATATCACGTTAGTTCAAACATAATGTGTTGTGCATCTAATCATCAAAACAATATAGAAATGGCCCAAGGGCATATTTCCCTTTCAATCTCCCCCTTTTTGGTGATTTATGCCAACACTTCAAAAAGCAAGTCAAAATAAACTAACATACCCAAAAGAGCTAAGAATAACAAATTGATGTCAAATTGAACACAAATAAAAATCATTATAGGATTTGGCATATTTGGATCACTTTTGCCACCACTTGGTTTAATTTCGCAAAACAAATTAATTTCCCTTTCTCTATGTCAAAAACACTTGTTTTGGTAAATCAAAAGATTTTTCAAGAATAGTTTTGATCAACTACCAAAAACTCCCCCTTTTCCCCATAATCGATTTTCTCCCCCCATAAGAGACATGTTTTTGCAATAAGAGGGTTTTGATCAAACACCAAGAATACTGAAAGGGAAATGTGCCCTTGAGCCATTTCTATAATTGTTTTGGTGATTAGATGCCCAACAAAAATGTTTTAAACCCTTATGTGCTAAGTGAACAAGAAGTGCAAATCAAAGACAAGGTACGTTTCTAGACTCAGTAAATTGTTTTTAAATACTAACATGTTTGTCCAAGTGCTAGAAACAGTGCAGAGAAAAGAGAAACGAATTTGGAAAAGGATTGGCTGTGAGCAGCCAACATCAGCTCGGGCCTAGCTCACCGGACAGTGTCCGGTACGCTAGGCTGGCCGACGGTAACCGGCTGCTCTCGGGAAAACGACAGAGGCGTACGGCTAAAATTCACCGGACTGTCCGGTGGTGCACCGGACTATCCGGTGAGCCAACTACGCCAGCACCAACGGTCGTCCACGCGATCAGCGCGCGACATGTGGCTCGCTCCAATGGTCGGTTGGGTGCACCGGACTGTCCGGTGTGCACCGGACAGTGTCCGGTGCGCCAACCAGCCCAGAGGAGCAATGGTCGGATGCGCCTGATTTGGAAGGAGATCGTGCACCAGACTGCTACAGTGACTATCCGGTGGTGCACCGGACTGTCCATCTGTTCCCATCGACGTCTTAGCGGGCTTTGCATCCTTCATCCCAAACATCTTGAGTAAGTCTTGAGTGTAGTTCGTTTGGGATATGAAGGTTCCTTCCTTGATTTGCTTCACTTAAAATCCAAGGAAGTAGTTCAACTCGTCCACCATAGACATCTTGAATTTTTGCATCATCACCCTGCTAAACTCCTCACAAGACTTTTAATTAGTAGAACCAAATATTGTGTCATCGACATAAATTTGACATATAAACAAATCACCATTACAAGTCTTAGTAAAGAGAGTATGATCAGCTTTCCTAACCTTGAAAGCATTAGAAATAAGAAAATCTCTAAGGCATTCATACCATGCTCTTGGAGCTTGTTTAAGTTCGTAGAGCGACTTAGATAGCTTGTAGACATGATCGAGATACTTGTCATCCTCGAAGCCAGGGGTTGTTCCACATATACTTCCTCCTAGATTGGTCCATTTAGGAAGGTGCTCTTTACGTCCATTTGAAACAATCTAAATGAATGGTGAGCAGCATAGGCCAATAATATGCGTATTGACTAGAGCCTATCTACAGGAGCAAAAGTCTCCTCAAAATCCAAACCTTCGACTTGGGCATAACCTTTTGCCACAAGTCGAGCCTTGTTCCTTGTCATCACCCCGTGCCCATCTTGCTTGTTGCGGAACACCCATTTGGTTCCCACAATATTTTGCTTTAGACGTGGCACCAGGCTCCATACTTCATTTCTCTTGAAGTTATTGAGCTCTTCCTGCATGGTCAACACTCAGTCCGGATCCTACAAGACTTGTTCTACCCTGAAAGGCTTAATAGAAGAAATAAAAGAATAATGCTCACAAAAGTTAGCTAAACTTGAGAGAGTAGTTACTCCCTTGCTGATGTCACCCAGAATTTGATCCACCAGATGGTTTCTTTGAATGGTTGCCCGGACTTGAGTTGGAGGTGCTTGTTGTGCTTCTTCCTCCTTATCCTTTTCTTCATGTGCTCCCCCTTGATCCATGCCTTCATATTGAGGTACCTGTTCCTCATCTTGAGTTGGGGGATGCACCAGTGTTGAGGAAGATGGTTGATCTTGATCTTGTTGTTACTACGGTCACACATCACCTATTGCCATAGTTCGCATTGCGGCCGTTGGAACATCTTCATCTACATCATCAAGATCAACTTGCTCTCTTGGAGAGTCATTAGTCTTATCAAATACAACGTCACTAGAGACTTCAACTAAACTCGAGGATTTGTTGAAGACTCTATATTCCTTTGTATTTGAATCATACCCTAGTAAAAACCCTTCTACAGCTTTGGGAGCAAATTTCGAATGTCTACCTTTCTTTACCAAGATGTAGCATTTTCTTCCAAATACACGAAAGTAAGAAACACTAGGTTTGTTACTGGTTAGGAGTTCGTAGGACATCTTCTTAAGGAGGCGATGAAGATATAGTCGATTTATGGCATGACAAGCTGTATTTACAGCTTCCGACCAAAACCGCTCAAGCGTCTTGTATTCCCCAAACATTGTCCTTATCATGTCGATTAGCGTCCTATTTTTCCTCTCTACTACACCATTTTGATGTGGTGTAGGGAGCGGAGAACTCATGCTTGATGCCTTCCTCCTCAATATACTCTTCCACTTGAAGATTCTTGAATTCTGATCCATTGTCGCTCCTTATCTTCTTCACCTTACGCTCAAACTCATTTTGAGCTTTATTTAGAAAGCGTTTTAAAGTACCTTGGGTTTCTAATTTATCCTGTAAAAAGAATACCCAAGTGAAGCGGGAAAAGTCATCAACAATAACAAGACCATACTTACTTCCCCCAGAAAGGGAAATAGTCTCAACATTTCCTATAATCGATTTTGGTGTTTGACGATCATCACAAACCTTGTGGACTAACCAGTTTGCCCAGTTGATCATTTCATAGGTGCATAGGTTTATCTACAACTATTCTAAATCGACTATTCGGAATACCGTAGATTATTCCGGACAGGAGAAGATTTTTTGGAAAAACACCTAAGCACGGACCGTCCGGGCCCTTGCGGCAGACCGTCCGCGACACCGTTTCGACTTCGCCCAGGAACTGAAAATCATGGATAGTCCGACTAAACCGCGGACTGTCCGACTAAACCGCGGACTGTCCGACTATACAGTGTGGACCGTCCGGCTATAATTCACGGACCGTCCGCATGTGAAGACCTAGTTCAGCCCGAAGGTGACAAGTTGAGCAAAAGGAATTATAGAGCTGACGCGGACCGTCTAGGACCAAGGGTGGACCGTCTGCATAGTCTCACTGAGGTAGTTAGCCGTTGATCTGTCAGAAGTATCCGTTGAAGATGCCAGAATCGACCGTTGGAGGGTCGCGGACCGTCCGAGCCCTAGCCACAGACCGTCCGCTAGTACAATTTCTGGCAGATGCGCCCCAACGGCTATATGGGTGGTTGAGGGCTATAAATGACACCCCAACCAGCCCATTCACAAGAATTCATTGATCCATTTCATACACAAGAGTTGGGTATTCACTCCTATCTACTAGAGCAACACTTCTATACACATCAAAGCCTCACAAGTGCCACAAAAGAGAGATCAAGCAAGAAAGAGCTACTCGTGTGTGTTTAGTGATAGTACCTTTTGAGAATTATTGAGAGAAAGTGTGTGCTACCTCTTGTGATCATTTGAGCGTGGAGTTTTGACTCCCATTCATTGTAAAGTTAGCAAGAGCCCCTTATCTTTGTGGTTGGCCTTGCGGAGACTTCGATCTCTTGTTGACAAAGAAGAAGAAGAGCTCACCGGTCTTGGTGATCGGTGGAGAGAGGGAAAGGGTTGAAAAAGACTCGTCCTTGGTGGACTCCTCAACGGGGATTAGGTTCTGGAGAACCGAACCTCGGTAAAACAAATCACCGTGTCTCCTGTGCTTATTACTTTTGATTTGTTTGTTTTCTTCCTCTCTAAGTTCTCTTGCACTATTCCTTGCTAATATTATTTTGTGTTGCTTCAAGTTAAATTCTCATTTAGAGTAGCAACACCTTGCAAGAAAGAACTTGCGTTATTCCTCCTTTTACCTAAGCCCTCTTACTTTATATTCCATAAACTTAATAGTTGTATTGATTTGCTAAATCCGCATTCTTTGAAAGCAACACTCTTTACAAGCAAGGGACTTAGTTTTACACTCCGATAATTGTGCTTCTTATTCCAATCACTAATCAAGGGATCTAGTTTGTATTTAGAGTTATAATTTTTAGGTTTCGCCTATTCACCCCCCTCTAGGCGACTTTCGCCCCTGATGCTAAGATAAGCAACGATCCATATGAGATTCATGTGGAGGAGTTCCAGTGGTCTTGACGTTGTCATCACATTCTTGCTTTGATGAGTAGTTCCCACCTGCTTGCCTGCTTGGCATGCTGCACAAGGTCTGTCTTTCTCAAAATAGATATCGGTTAGTCCTAATACATGTTCTCCCTTTAGAAGCTTATGAAGATTCTTCATTCCAACATGTGCTAGACGACGATACCAGAGTCAGCCCATATTAGTCTTAGCTATTAAACATGCATCTAGGTCGACATTCTCTTTTGAGAAATCAACTAAATAGAGCTTGTCGTCTAATACACCTTTAAAAGCTAATGAACCATCACTTCTTCTAAAGACTGATACATCATTATTTGTAAATAAACAATTACATCCCATATGGCATTATTGACTTACTGAAAGCAAATTGTAATTAAGCGATTCTACTAGGAACACATTAGAAATTGAATGCTCGGTAGTGATGGCTATTTTACCCAAACCTTTAACCTTGCCATGATTCCCATCTCTAAAGATGACCGTGTCTTGGGAATCGTTGTTCTTGACGTAGGAAGTGAGTGTTTTCTTCTCCCCGTCATGTGGTTTGTGCATCCGCTATCAATAATTCAGCTTGTGCCCCTGGATGCATAAACCTGCAAGGTAATTTAAGCTTGGGCTTTAGGTACCCAACTCTTGTAGGGTCCTACAAGGTTAGTCACATAAGACTTTGGAACCCAAATACAAGTTTTGTCTCTCTTGCACTTAGGCCCCTGATAGTCGCCTAGAGGGGGGGTGAATAGGGCGAAACTGAAATTTACAAAAATAATCACAACTACAAGCTGGGTTAGCGTTAGTAGTAAAGAAACGAGTCCGCGAGAGAGGGCGCAAAACAAATCGCAAGCAAATAAGAGTGTGACACGAGGATTTGTTTTACCGAGGTTCGGTTCTCGCAAACCTACTCCCCGTTGAGGAGGCCACAAAGGCCGGGTCTTTTTCAACCCTTCCCTCTCTCAAACGATCCCACGGATCGAGTGAGCTTTCTCTTCTTCTCAATCAACCGGGAACAAAACTTCCCCCGCAAGGGCCACCACACAATTGGTGCCTCTTGCCTTGGTTACAATTGAGTGATGATCTCAAGAACAAGTGAGAAAGAAAAGAATGCGATCCAAGCGCAAGAGCTCGAAAGAACACAAGCAAATCACTCTCTCTAGTCACTATGGAGTTGTGTGGGATTTGGAGAGGACTTGATCTATTTGATGTGTCTAGAATTGAATGCTAGAGCTCTTGTAGAGGTTGAGAAGTGGAAAACTTGGATGGCAATGAATGTGGGGTGGTTGGGGTATTTATAGCCCCAACCACCAAAAGTGACCGTTGGCTGGAGGCCTCTGTTCGATGGCACACCGGACAGTCCGGTGCACACCGGACAGTCCGGTGCCCCTGCCACGTCACCATTGCCGTTGGATTCTGACCGTTGGAGCTCCTGACTTCTGGGCCCTCCTGGGTGTCCGGTGCACACCGGACATGTACTGTTTGATGTCCGGTGCACTGGCATGGGCGTGCCTGACGTCTGCGCGCGCTGCGCGCGCATTAAATGCACCGCAGGGAGCCGTTGGCGCCGCAGGGAGCCGTTGCTCCGCTGGTACACCGGACAGTCCGGTGTACACCGGACAGTCCGGTGAATTTTAGCGGAGTGGCTGCCGAGCGAACCCGAGGCTGACGAGTTCCGGAGGCCGCTTCTCCTTGGAGCACCGGACATGTCCGGTGCACACCGGACAGTCCGGTGCCTCTGGCCAGAGGAGCCCTCGGTTGCCTTGCTGCTCCTTTGTTGAATCCAACACTTGGTCTTTTTATTGGCTGATTGTGAACCTTTTGCACCTGTATAACTTATGCACTAGAGTAAACTAGTTAGTCCAATGTTTGTGTTGGGCAATTCAACCACCAAAATTATTTAGGAACTAGGTCTAAGCCTAATTCCCTTTCAATCTCCCCCTTTTTGGTGATTGATGCCAACACAAACCAAAGCAAATATAGAAGTGCATAATTGAACTAGTTTACATAATGTAAGTGCAAAGGTTGCTTGGAATTGAGCCAATATAAACTTATATGATGCGCATGGATGGTTTCTTTGTTTTTGACATATTGGACCATATTTGCACCACGAGTTTTGTTTTTGCAAATTCTTTTGTAAATTCTTTTCAAAGTACTTTTGCAAGATAGTCAAAGGTAAATGAAAAAGATTTTGCAAAGCATTTTCAAGATATGGAATTTTCTCCCCCTATTTCCAATGCTTTTCCTTTGACTAAGCAAAACTCCCCCTCAAATAAGGTCTCCTCTTAGTGTTCAAGAGGGTTTTAAGACATCAATTTTGAAAATACTCGTTACTCCCCTCTTAGAACACAAAGAGATACCAATTTTGAAATTTACCAATATAAAATTATCAAATTTATGAAATTAGGTGGTGGTGCGGTCCTTTTGCTTTGGGCTCATATTTTCTCCCCCTTTGGCATGAATCGCCAAAAACGGAATCATTAGAGCCCAATGAAGTACATTCTCCCCCTTTGGTCATGAAATAAATGAGTGAAGGTTATACCAACGTTGGAGAGATGATGCGGAGCGACGGCGAAGGATGAGTAGTAGAACGGAGTGGAAGCCTTTGTCTTCGCCGAAGACTCCAATTCCCTTTCAATACACCTATGACTTGGTTGAAATACACTTGAAAACACATTAGTCATAGCATATATAAAAGAGACATGATCAAAGGTATATTCATGTGCTATGCGTGCAAGACTAGCAAAAGAAATTCCTAGAATCAAGAATATTAAGCTCATGCCTAAGTCGGGTAAAAGATTGTTCATCAAGTGGTTTGGTAAAGATATCGGCTAATTGATCTTTAGTATTAATATAAGAAATCTCGATATCCCCCTTTTGTTGGTGATCCCGAAGAAAATGATACCGAATGGCTATGTGCTTAGTGCGGCTGTGCTCGACGGGATTGTCGGCCATTTTGATTGCACTCTCATTGTCACATAGCAAAGGGACTTTGGTTAATTTGTAACCGTAGTCCCGCAGGGTTTGCCTCATCCAAAGCAATTGCGCGCAACAATGACCGGCGGCAATGTACTCGGCTTCGGCGGTAGAAAGAGCGACCGAATTTTGCTTCTTTGAAGCCCATGACACCAAGGATCTTCCCAAGAACTGGCAAGTCCCCGATGTGCTTTTCCTATTAATCCTACACCCCGCCCAATCGGCATCCGAATAACCAATCAAATCAAAAGTGGATCCCCGAGGGTACCAAAGCCCAAACTTAGGAGTAAAAGCCAAATATCTCAAGATTCGTTTTACGGCCGTAAGGTGTGATTCCTTAGGGTCGGCTTGGAATCTTGCACACATGCAAACGGAAAGCATAATGTCCGGTCGAGATGCACATAAATAAAGCAATGATCCAATCATCGACCGGTATACCTTTTGATCCACGGACTTACCTCCCGTGTCGAGGTCGAGATGCCCATTTGTTCCCATGGGTGTCTTGATGGGCTTGGCATCCTTCATTCCAAACTTGCTTAGAATGTCTTGAGTATACTTGGTTTGGCTGATGAAGGTGCCCTCTTGGAGTTGCTTGACTTGGAATCCTAGAAAATACTTCAATTCCCCCATCATTGACATCTCGAATTTTTGTGTCATGATCCTACTAAATTCTTCACATGTAGATTTGTTAGTAGACCCAAAAATGATATCATCAACATAAATTTGGCATACAAACAAATCATTATCAAGAATCTTAGTGAATAAAGTAGGATCGGCTTTGCCGACTTTGAAGCCATTTGCAATAAGGAAATCTCTAAGGCATTCATACCATGCTCTTGGGGCTTGCTTAAGCCCATAAAGCGCCTTAGAGAGCCTATAAACATGGTTAGGGTACTCACTGTCTTCAAAGCCGGGAGGTTGCTCAACATAGACCTCCTCCTTGATTGGTCCATTGAGGAAGGCACTCTTTACGTCCATTTGATAGAGCTTGAAGCCATGGTAAGTAGCATAGGCTAATAATATGCGAATTGACTCAAGCCTAGCTACGGGTGCATAGGTTTCACCAAAATCCAAACCTTCGACTTGTGAATACCCCTTGGCCACGAGTCGAGCTTTGTTCCTAGTCACCACACCATGCTCGTCTTGCTTGTTGCGGAAGACCCACTTGGTTCCTACAACATTTTGATTAGGACGTGGAACTAAGTGCCATACCTCATTCCTTGTGAAATTGTTGAGCTCCTCTTGCATCGCCATCACCCAATCCGAATCTTGAAGAGCTTCCTCTACCCTATGTGGCTCAATAGAGGAAACAAACGAGTAATGCTCAGAAAAATGTGCAACACGAGATCGAGTAGTTACCCCCTTATGAATGTCGCCGAGGATGGTGTCAACGGGGTGATCTCGTTGTATCGCTTGGTGGATTCTTGGGTGTGGCGGCCTTGGTTGTTCATCCTCCTTGTCTTCATCATTTGAATCTCCCCCTTGATCGTTGCCGTCATTTTGAGGTGGCTCATCTTCTTGATTTTCTTGTTCAACATCTTGAGCCTCATCCTCAACTTGAGTTGGTGGAGATGCTTGCATGGAGGAGGATGGTTGATCTTGTGCATTTGGAGGCTCTTTGGATTCCTTAGGACACACATCCCCGATGGACATGTTCCTTAGCGCTATGCATGGAGCCTGTTCTTCACCTACATCATCAAGATCAACTTGCTCTACTTGAGAGCCGTTAGTCTCATCAAACACAACGTCACAAGAAACTTCAACAAGTCCTGAGTACTTGTTAAAGACTCTATATGCCCTTGTGTTTGAGTCATATCCTAGTAAAAAGCCTTCTACAGTTTTAGGAGCAAATTTAGATTTTCTACCTCTTTTAACAAGTATAAAACATTTGCTACCAAAAACTCTAAAATATGAAATATTGGGCTTTTTACCGGTTAGGAGTTCATAGGATGTCTTCTTGAGGATTCGATGAAGATATAATCGGTTGATGGCGTAGCAGGCGGTGTTGACCGCCTCGGCCCAAAACCGATCCGGTGTCTTGTACTCATCAAGCATGGTTCTTGCCATGTCCAATAGAGTTCGATTCTTCCTCTCCACTACACCATTTTGTTGTGGAGTGTAGGGAGAAGAGAACTCATGCTTGATGCCCTCCTCCTCAAGAAAGCCTTCTATTTGAGAGTTCTTGAACTCCGTCCCATTGTCGCTTCTAATTTTCTTGATCCTTAAGCCGAACTCATTTTGAGCCCGTCTCAAGAATCCCTTTAAGGTCTCTTGGGTTTGTGATTTTTCCTGCAAAAAGAATACCCAAGTGAAGCGAGAATAATCATCCACAATTACAAGACAATACTTACTACTGCCGATGCTTATGTAAGCGATCGGGCCGAATAGATCCATATGTAGGAGCTCCAGTGGCCTGTCGGTAGTCATGATATTTTTGTGTGGATGATGTATCCCAACTTGCTTCCCAGCTTGGCATGCGCTACAAATCCTGTCTTTCTCAAAATGAACATCGGTTAGTCCCAAAATGTGTTCTCCCTTTAGAAGCTTGTGAAGATTCTTCATTCCAACATGGGCTAGTCGGCGGTGCCAGAGCCAACCCAAGTTAGTCTTAGCAATCAAGCAAGTGTCGAGTTCAGCTCTATTAAAATCTACTAAGTATAGCTGACCCTCTAACACTCCCTTAAAAGCTATTGAATCATCACTTCTTCTAAAGACAGTAACACCTATATCAGTAAAAAGACAGTTGTAGCCCATTTGACATAATTGGGATACGGAAAGCAAATTGTAATCTAATGAATCTACAAGAAAAACATTGGAAATAGAATGGTCAGGAGATATAGCAATTTTACCCAAACCTTTGACCAAACCTTGATTTCCATCCCCGAATGTGATAGCTCGTTGGGGATCTTGGTTTTTCTCATATGAGGAGAACATCCTTTTCTCCCCGGTCATGTGGTTTGTGCACCCGCTGTCGAGTATCCAACTTGTGCCCCCGGATGCATAAACCTACAAAACAAGTTTAGTTCTTTGTTTTAGGTACCCAAACGGTTTTGGGTCCTTTGGCATTAGATACAAGAACTTTGGGTACCCAAACACAAGTCTTGGAGCCCTTGTGTTTGCCCCCAACAATTTTGGCAACTACCTTGCCGGACTTGCTAGTCAAAACATAAGATGCATCAAAAGTTTTAAATGAAATGGCATGATCATTTGATGCATTAATAGTTTTCTTTCTAGGCAACTTGGCATGGGTTGGTTGCCTAGATCTAGATGTCTCACCCTTATACATAAAAGCATAATTAGGGCCAGAGTGAGACTTCCTAGAATGAATTTTCTTAATTTTACTCTCAGGATACCCGGCAGGGTACAAAATGTAACCCTCGTTATCCTGAGGCATGGGAGCCTTGCCCTTAACAAAGTTAGACAAGTTCTTAGGAGGGGCATTAATTTTGACATTGTCTCCCCTTTGGAAGCCAATGCCGTCCTTAATGCCCGGGCGTCTCCCATTATAGAGCATGCTTCTAGCCAATTTAAATTTTTCATTTTCTAAGTCATGCTCTCTAATTTTAGCATTAAGTTGTGCTATGTGATCATTTTGTTTTTTAATTAAGGCAAGGTGATCATGGATAGCATCAACATTAATATCTCTACATCTAGTGCAAATGGACACATGCTCAATAGTAGATGTAGAGGGTTTGCAAGACTTTAATTCAATAACCTTAGCATGCAACAAATCATTCTTAGTTCTAAGGTCAGAAATAGTAGTATTGCAAACATCAAAATCCTTAGCCTTAGCAATTAATTTCTCATTCTCATTTCTAAGGCTAGCAAGAGAAATGTTCAATTTTTCAATCCTAGCAAGCAAATCATTATTATCATTTCTAGGAATTGAAATATTGCAAATAGGAGAATCAACCTTAGCTAACAAATTGGCATTTTCATTTCTAAGGTTGTCTAAAGTCTCATGGCAAATACTTAGCTCACTAGACAATTTTTCACATTTTTCTCTTTCTAGAGCATAAGCATTTTTAACCTTAACATGCTTTTTATTTTCTTTAATAAGGAAGTCCTCTTGAGAATCCAAGAGATCATCCTTCTCATGTATAGCACTAATCAATTCATTTAATTTTTCTTTTTGTTCCATGTTAAGGTTGGCAAAAAGAATACGCAAATTATCCTCTTCATTTTTATCATCATCCTCATCACTAGATGTTTCATATTTAGTGGAGGACTTTGATTTTACCTTCTTTTTGCCGTCCTTGGCCATGAGGCACTTGTGGCCGACGTTGGGGAAGAGGAGGCCCTTGGTGACGGCGATGTTGGCGGCGTCCTCGTCGTCGGAGGAGTCGCTTGAGCTTTCGTCGGAGTCCCACTCCCGACAAACATGGGCATCGCCGCCCTTCTTCTTGTAGTACTTCTTCTTTTCCTTCCTCTTGCCCTTCTTGTCGTCACCCCTGTCACTATCACTTGATAATGGACATTTAGCAATAAAGTGACCGGGCTTACCACACTTGTAGCAAACCTTCTTGGAACGGGATTTGTAGTCCTTCCCCTTCCGTTGCTTGAGGATTTGCCGGAAGCTTTTGATGATTAGGGCCATCTCCTCGTTGTCGAGCTTGGAGGCGTCAATTGGTTGTCTACTTGGTGTAGACTCCTCCTTCTTCTCCTCCGTTGCCTTGAAGGCCACGGGTTGCGCCTCGGATGTGGAAGGCTCATCAAGCTCGTTGATCTTCTTGGAGCCCTTAATCATGCATTCAAAACTAACAAAATTCCCGATGACTTCCTCGGGGGTCATTTGTGTATATCTAGGATTGCCACGAATTAATTGTACTTGAGTAGGGTTAAGGAAAATAAGGGCTCTTAGAATAACCTTAACCACTTCGTGGTCATCCCATTTTGCGCTCCCGAGGTTGCGCACTTGGTTCACCAAGGTCTTGAGCCGGTTGTACATGTCTTGTGGCTCCTCCCCTTGGCGAAGACGGAAGCGACCGAGCTCCCCCTCGATCGTTTCCCGCTTGGTGATCTTGGTGAGTTCATCACCCTCGTGCGCCGTCTTGAGTAGGTCCCAAATCTCCTTGGCGTTCTTCAACCCTTGTACTTTGTTGTATTCCTCCTTGCTTAGAGAGGCAAGAAGGATGGTTGCGGCTTGGGAGTTGAAGTGCTCGATTTGGGCCACTTCGTCCGTGTCGTAGTCTTCATCCCCTACGGATGGTACTTCTTACGCTCTTGGCGTTTAGAAGTGACGGACGCCGCGTCGGAGCCGGAGGTAGATGTCGATGAAGTGTCGGTCTCGTAGTAGACCACCTTCCTCATCCTTTTGTGCTTGTCCCCACTCCGATGCGGCTTGTGAGAAGAAGATTTTTCCTTCTTCTCTTTGTGGTGAGAAGAGGAAGATCTTTTCTCCTTCCGCTTGGAGGATTTCTTCTTCTTCTCTCTTCTCTTGGTGCGGGACTCTTCCGATGAAGATGAAGTGCTCCCTTGACTTGTAGTGGGCTTGTCATCGCCGGTCTCCATCTCCCTCTTGGTGTGATCTCCCGACATCACTTCGAGCGGTTAGGCTCTAATGAAGTACCGGGCTTTGATACCAATTGATAGTCGCCTAGAGGGGGGGTGAATAGGGCGAAACTGAAATTTACAAAAATAATCACAACTACAAGCTGGGTTAGCGTTAGTAGTAAAGAAACGAGTCCGCGAGAGAGGGCGCAAAACAAATCGCAAGCAAATAAGAGTGTGACACGAGGATTTGTTTTACCGAGGTTCGGTTCTCGCAAACCTACTCCCCGTTGAGGAGGCCACAAAGGCCGGGTCTTTTTCAACCCTTCCCTCTCTCAAACGATCCCACGGATCGAGTGAGCTTTCTCTTCTTCTCAATCAACCGGGAACAAAACTTCCCCCGCAAGGGCCACCACACAATTGGTGCCTCTTGCCTTGGTTACAATTGAGTGATGATCTCAAGAACAAGTGAGAAAGAAAAGAATGCGATCCAAGCGCAAGAGCTCGAAAGAACACAAGCAAATCACTCTCTCTAGTCACTATGGAGTTGTGTGGGATTTGGAGAGGACTTGATCTATTTGATGTGTCTAGAATTGAATGCTAGAGCTCTTGTAGAGGTTGAGAAGTGGAAAACTTGGATGGCAATGAATGTGGGGTGGTTGGGGTATTTATAGCCCCAACCACCAAAAGTGACCGTTGGCTGGAGGCCTCTGTTCGATGGCACACCGGACAGTCCGGTGCACACCGGACAGTCCGGTGCCCCTGCCACGTCACCATTGCCGTTGGATTCTGACCGTTGGAGCTCCTGACTTCTGGGCCCTCCTGGGTGTCCGGTGCACACCGGACATGTACTGTTTGATGTCCGGTGCACTGGCATGGGCGTGCCTGACGTCTGCGCGCGCTGCGCGCGCTTTAAATGCACCGCAGGGAGCCGTTGGCGCCGCAGGGAGCCGTTGCTCCGCTGGTACACCGGACAGTCCGGTGTACACCGGACAGTCCGGTGAATTTTAGCGGAGTGGCTGCCGAGCGAACCCGAGGCTGACGAGTTCCGGAGGCCGCGTCTCCTTGGAGCACCGGACATGTCCGGTGCACACCGGACAGTCCGGTGCCTCTGGCCAGAGGAGCCCTCGGTTGCCTTGCTGCTCCTTTGTTGAATCCAACACTTGGTCTTTTTATTGGCTGATTGTGAACCTTTTGCACCTGTATAACTTATGCACTAGAGTAAACTAGTTAGTCCAATGTTTGTGTTGGGCAATTCAACCACCAAAATTATTTAGGAACTAGGTCTAAGCCTAATTCCCTTTCAGCCCCAAATTTCTAACAACTACTTTATCATTTTTGCACATAAGAACAAATGGAGCATCATAAGTTTGATAAAGCATGGTTGGTCCATTTGATGCATTTCTAGGTGCATGACAAGCAACATGATGAACATGGCGCCTAGGTCTATTCCTACCATGAGCATACAAAGAGATAGATGATGCAAACATGGCATGAGAATAAAAACAACATTATGACGAGTAAGTAAAACAACATGATTATAACACCTATCATGATGAGCAACACTAGAAACATTCTTAACATGAGCATAAAGATAGGTATGTTTTTTTGTCATGTGAAGATTGAGAGCTACTAGCTATATGAGCCTTTCCTTTCTCCTTGATGAGATTGGAGACCCTTTGTCTGGTTACGTTCTTGGTTCCCTTTTGGAAGCCAAGTTCATCCTTAATGGATGTAGCATCCCAAAAATTCAAATCCTGAAATTTTCTCAAACTCCCTCTAAATTCAAAATGAATTTCAAATTTCATTTCAAAATGTTTGTTTGCGAGTTGATATTAGCAAATAAAATATAGTGGTCTATATTCTCTCCAAAATCCTCCTCAAATATCCTACAAATATTTCCTAGTGATCACCCTCAATTTGTTTCCAGAAATACCGCCCAGATATTTCCCGAGTAATCCCCTTCAAGTTCTTTCCAGAAATACTGCCCAAATATTCCACCGATATATCTCCAGGTATTTTCCTCTTGAGAAATACCTTCAGAATCATTTTTCAAGTCCCTACAAATATTTTCTTCATAACTTTCCTCATGCTCATACGTATACGTATGCCTCCAGTGTCATACGGTGAGCTCTACAAGCAAATCTCACTTATACAAGACAAATACATGCTAACCTCCCACTAATCATCTCATCCTCCCACTAATCCTCTCATCCCTCCCACTAATCCTCTCATCCCTCCCCCTAATCCCCCCACCATGGCTATAAATAGAGGGGCAAGGGCCTCCTCCCATCCCACCCCAAGCCATTTCATGGCAACTCTCTCCCCCCCACACACACACCCACTCCATGTTCCACACAAGCACACACTAGCACAAGGATCGTTCGATCGTTCTTCGATCGTTCGTCCCCTGTTCTTAGTTTGTTCGTTCGTTCGTCCGATCGTTCGATCGTTCGTCCGATCGTTCATGGTTCATTCGTCCGTTCGTCCGATCGTTCGATCGTTCGTCCGTTCGTTCGTCCAAATAATCTTTTTCCTACAGTTATGCTGCCGAAATTCCGATCGTTCGTTCGTTCGATCATTCGATCGTTCATCGTTCGTTCATAGTTCCTATTCATCGTTCATCGTTCGTTCATAGTCCCTATTCATCGTTCTTCCAAATAATCTTTTTCCTGCCGTTATGCTGCCGAAATTCCGATCGTTCGTTCGTTCGATCATTCGATCGTTCATCGTTCGTTCATAGTCCCTATTCATCGTTCATCGTTCGTTCATAGCCCCTATTCATCGTTCTTCCAGATAATCTTTGTCCTGCCGTTATGCTGCCGAAATTCCGATCGTTCGTTCGTCCGATCATTCGATCGTTCGTCCGTTCGTTCATCCAAATAATCTTTTTCCTACCGTTATGCTGCTGAAATTCCGATCGTTCGTTCGTCCGAGCATTCGATCGTTCGTCCGTTCGTTCATAGTTCCTATTCATCGTTCATCGTTCGTTCATACGAACTATTCACTTTCACTATTCACCATTACTATTCATCGTTACTATTCGCATACACTATTCATCATCGTTACTATTTATCATTACTATTCATCATCGTTACTATTCATCGATGATATGTATAATTACTTTTCCGTCGCCACTATTCATCGTTACTATTCATCGGTCATCCAGTCATCCCAAATTTCAACTACTCATCAATCATGCTGTCCAGTCCACCTAAGACCAGCCAGACCCATGTTCCAGTCATACGAACTCCGATGACTGTGATTTTCCTTCCAGTGGGAAACTTCCCATCTGGTCACCCATCCTAGGTTTCTCCAAGTTGAGCATGCTTAACTTTGAGATTCCTTCGAACCAGGCTTCCAAACTCCGATTCTAATAATTCTTGTTTCTAAATTCTTATCGAACTATTCCCTATTCAACCATGTCACCCCTTAAGCATGGTTCATGTTCCAGAAAACTCCCAAAATACTCTTGTCCCATATTCTGCCTATAACTCTCATGTTCATACCAAGTCAGACGATTCATTCGTCACTATTCTCACCAACAGTGAACTTCACTGTGCTACACCACCTACACTCAGCTATAAATACACCCAGCTACCCTCTCCCTCTCCACACACACTCAACACCCTCAGCCAAGGCAAACACCCCACCCACTCAGTTACTCCGCTCTGCCGGCTACACGCATAGTGTCGCTTCGCCTCCAGTCCACCCTCCTGGTAAGCACCTCCGCTCCACCACCAGTAATATCACAACACCACATGACACAGATTCTACTCAAGACTCTACCCATCCATATATCGCTATTCTGACCACTATACTAAATATTTGTTGGTATACTTGCTGGTTTGTATGTTTGCTTGTTCATGTTGCATAGTTATCGGAGCGTTCGTGTCATCTCGTGGAGGCCAGATCTGCAAGTCTACGCCAGGCGGTGTAGCCAGAAGCCAGTTCCGCGAGCTCTCCTTCCCCCTTCGCCGAATAAGCACGGCAAGCTCACTGGATCCCTTTGATGCATAAATTACCTATGCTTTTACAACCACAACCCTCAGCCTGTTATTTTATGCATGATATGATTTTGAGACAAGTTATTATGGCCACCCAGCCGCTTGCCGCAATCAATACTTGATATATTTGTTACAAATGATTTGAGAAAAGGTGTGAGTTTTCAAAAGAAAATGCTTTTCAAAATGTGTATGATGAAGGGTTTCCACCCTTATCACCTTTGAGTAGGGATGATCAGGGACTCCCTGGTTTAGGGGAGGGCCTAAGGTGTTGGCTCAGCTGGTTTAGGCGTGAGCAGAAGGATTGTCCCCTCATATAAGGATCGGTTTGTCATCTTCACTACCTGCACTCTTTAATAGTACAACCACTCGAGACTGTGTGAGCAGTCACTCAATCTGAACTCGTACGGTCCAACCCCAGGGTTATGAAGGCTGGGGAGCACCGGGAGGATAAGGAGGGGGAAAGTTTTGTCCGGTTTGGACATGGTGGTGGTCTGACTCCTTCTGGATAACCGTTAAGGTTAGGACGTGCGGGGAAAGAAAGAGATTCGGATTCGGATCTCATTGATCATGAGATCGCAGAGCCGGACTAGTGGGTAAAGTGTACACCTCCGCGCAGAGTTTGAAAACCTATTCGAATAGTCTGTGTCCACAGGAATGGACGAGTCTGGTATGGTATGGCAATTAATGTTTTGTTTTCCAAAAAAAAGAGATGGTTTTGAGAAAAGTGGTTTTTAAAAAGGTTCGGCGGTTGAGCCGTGAGCTATGGTGGACGGGAAGTCCAGTAGCTGTTTTTGAAAATGAAAACCAGTGGGAAACTGCTGAGATGCCTGGATGGTTTAGTCCAGGGGATTTTGTTATAATACTGAAAAACTTCCTGCTCCTTTTGGAGAGGATGCGCTTTGCAAAAATACAAAATGTTTTTTCAAAACAACTCTGCATTAAATATTGCTGTTTCTGCAAAATATCCCGAGCTCCACATATTCCATGCATTATATCTGATTTCCCCATTCCGCGGGTGAAGGTGGGCTGCTGAGTACGTTTGTACTCACCCTTGCTTATTTGTTGTTTTTCAGAAAAAGGAGATCGGGTAAGAGTTACGACTGTTCCCAACCTTGCCTGTGGCTGTTGGACCGCTGAATTGCTTCACTGCATATATCGGGCTGCTTCAGCCCCACTCTGATGATATGTCCCGAGTTGTGGACCAACTCTTAAAGTTGTTCGCCACCTGTATAGGTTTGTCTCGTTTAAGCAGATCTGGAATCATCTGATGTATAAATGTGTTTACTAGCCTCCTGGGACTAGTAATTGTATCACATTTGAGTCCCAGAGGAAAGGGACGCTTCAGGTGGTATCAGAGCTGTTAGGTTGGCCGCAGGACGTAACCCTTAGCCTGATCAAAAGTTTTTGAGTCCAAACTATTTTCTTAAAAAAAATTCTTGCTCTCATCCCTTCATTTCAAAAATGGTTTCCCCCTTTCCTTCTCTCAGAAGTCAGATGGAGGTCTGCTGCCAAACCAGCTTTTGCCAGGATGAAGATGGTTTCCCCAAGTTGCTGAGAGCATGCATAGTTCGCCTCGGAATCAGGAGCCAGCCAGAGTATGATGGTCGTGAATTCGTCGAGCATGGCACAGAGAAGTGTGTCGTGACTATATACATTGGATCCAGTCCGCACCATGTGGAATGGAGTGTCACTGCTGCTGGGCACAGATTCAAAGACACCTGCCAAGTCGTCGCTCGCAAGGCATTGAGGGCTCTGTGTCAGATCTATGAAGAAGAAGTGGCCGACACCCCGCTCAGATTCTTTCCGCCCTTTCAGAGAGACCGTCCAGTTTGGATGGCCAGGATGCGTGCATTGGAAGAGCAGCAGCTGCTTGAGGACGACCCCACAGTCGTGTACCTCACTGCATACCTGCTCACCCTGGATGCCCAGTATGATTTCTTGGCCCGACACCACCGTAAGATGATTGCCCGAGCAGAAGATGCAGAGAAGCTCAACCGTAAGCTCCATGTGGATCTCACCACAGCTCAAGCCCGTGTAGCTGCCTTAGAAAGTCGTGAAGTCATTGCTGTTGAAGCCCTAAAGCAAGCCAAGGATGAGCATGTCCAGAAGCTGATGGAGGCCTACTTGGTAACCCATAACCAACGTAGAGCCCTGCGGATCCAAGAGCCTCCTCCATCCAACCTAGTTCAACCCAGGAGAGCTGAAGATCCCCAGATTCTTCAAGGTCACCCGGTCTCTATCAGAGGAGAGAAGAAGGCTTGGGAACTCCCGGAAGGAACCATAGTCTTGGAAGGAATTCCAGTCTCCCCTAAGGCTATGGATAAACAAGAGCACCCTAAATCCTCCCAAGATCCCCCGCCAGAGTTGTTTGAGCCCCTCACCATGAAGAAGATTCCAGCACTGTCCCTTGAGGTCAAGGAAGAAGCTGCAAGCACCTCGCCAGCACCGCCGCCCTCAGAGGAGCTACAAGAGCCAGTCCAGCTTGAAGAAGAGTTCGACCACGTCTTGCCATCTCAGTCGCTGCCAGAAGAAGTCATCAACATCAGCTCCCTGTTGACCCATCTAGGAGATATCTCAGATTGAAGTTGTGCGCCAGCCTTGCCAGAAGAGAAGCTGCCTGGTCTGAAGTTAGTTATGCCCAGTCCTCTGCATGCATTGGGTAGTGAAGTTTTTTCTACACTTTGGCTAGAGCCCTGCATGTATGAGAGGTAATCGTGTAGACTCGTGTTTTGCAAAACTCTAGTTGTGTGGCCCCTAGGGCATTTCAAAATGAATTTCGCTTGATGTTTTCTCCCCTTTTGAGTGCATATGGGATGCTTTAACGTTAGTGCTCATAAGTTGCATTTAGCATAGTTCTCAATTCAGGAGCCAAGCAATAGTAGTTATGCTTAGCCCCCGAATCTGAGTAGCCCGTGCTTTGGAAAAACTCTATTCTTCCCTTATTCAAAACATTTGATTTGTTTGTGCTTATCATTGCTGAGCTAGTGTGTTTTCTTTTCGTTTTTCTTAAAAAGGTTTTCTCTAAAAACATAGATCACAAATTAGAGCTAATCCTTACCTTATGCTTCCATTCTCATCTTAACCCATCTGAAGAAAAAAGTGCCTTACCCAAGAAGATACCAGGAAGCTTACCCTTGAAGCCTGGAATAAGCTACAGAGGAACCTATCCAGTCGCTCAGTCAAAAGGACCGACCGTGAGAATCAAAGCACTGCCCCTGAGTCAAAGTAAACAGGAAAAGAGGACAGAAGGAGTTATTACCATACAGAGAGGCAAAGATTCTTGGAACCAGAGACCACAAACATCAGGGTCATTGACCCCACCACTCACCCGTGCACCCCTGCATGCGTGCCCGCCTCCATGCGCACTAGCACCGCCGCCCATGCCCCCTTTGCAGCGCACTACCGCCGCCCACCCCCCTTTGCAGCGCACCCACCGACGCCATCGTCGCCGGCAACACCAAGTCCCTCCCCCCCCCCTTGTCGCGTCTACTACCGTGTGGCACCTGCTCCATCACCACCACTCCACCCCCCCCCCCCCCGAGCACCCCCACTCGCCTATAAACCCCCCCCCCACCAGCCCCCTCAACTCCCAACTCGCTCAAAGCACACTCCAGATAAATCCCCTCTGCCAAATCGCAAGCAACTCCATTTTTCCACTCCCTTGCTCCTAAGATCACAATGCTTGGTGATTCTTGGGTTGAAGACTGTTGCACATGGTTCATAGTCTTTGGTTTCCTCCAGTGTATGATAGTAATACTCTTTGATAGAATCCTTGAGTGGGAAGAGCAAAGAGAAAGAAAGAGGTAGTGAAAAGTGAAAAGTGAGAAGAGAAAAGAAGATAGTGAAGAGAAGATGAGAAGAAGGTTCTCCCAAAATCAACCCTGTGTCTGTCATCTCTCCGCAGCCTGCTCAAGCAGCATGTAACACCCGGTTTTAAAGGACAAAGCCGGGTGCATCTCATACATGCGCCAAGAAGACAACATATATAATAACAGAGTGTATAGAGATAAATGTCATAAAACATCAGAGTACTTATTACATAGCGGAAGTCTTATTACAAAATGAAATAATAAAGATAAAACGAACTAAGGATCGTCGGCGCCAATGTCGACTGGGAAACGCCACCTAGATCAGATCGAACTCCTCAGTGTTAGGCGGCTCCTCCTGAACCACCTGATCATCTCCTGTGGGGGGGGTGTGAGACAGCAAGGGTGAGCTCACACATGATCATAGCTCAACAAGTTGTGGGGAAACCAGTGGACATAAACTCACAAAGGTGTGAGTTCATGTGATGTGTAAGGCTTAATCAAAGACAGGGGTTAAAGCTGAGCATTGCTTTTAAGTAGTTGGTCAAAATTTTATTAGCAGTTACTAAGTGTAAGTAAATACCAAACCATAAGTAAAGTAATAGAACAAAATTAATAATAAACCCATGCAATGCAATTGACAAAATTGAATTTAAGTTCCATAATTTAAACATCAGAGAGTCCTGAGCTGCTCATGACCGTGAGCTCGGCTAGTATACCAGTTTTACACTCTGCAGAGGTTGTACCCTTTACCCACAAGTCATGTTACCCATCTGCCAAGGGGTCATGAATCCCATACACCTCTACCTAGGAAGCGCGGCAGGGCAACACTACGAGGCCTTTACAAAGTTCCACTAGCTTCCGAAAACCCGCTACAGTTTATAGGAAGTTCCAATGCAGGGTTCCTGGCTGACTGCCATCCCAGCAAAACCAACCAGGGACCTCCCTACACTGACCACTCCCTTACTGCCCTTGCCCCTTTCGGGTAAGGTAGTCTTCCACTAGCTTTCCTAATTAGCCAGCCAAGGGGTCCCATTCCTCCCTTGTGGTGGCACGTGGTTCTCAAGTTAAGCTCTATGTTCCAATTAACATTAATGATATCAACATGAACATAAACAGAATAACAAGAATAATTGGAACATAGATATAATAAATGATTATCCCAAAACCATGTAAAGCAATAGCAAACTACCCAAGTGATTCAGGGGTAAGCAAGGTAATGAGATAAACAAATCTAGGGTGACCTATTGGGTCCCATCAAAATTAACCTATGCATGGATAAGTGATATTAAAGAACATTATTAGGTAAAAAGTGGTCAAGGGCACAACTTGCCTGCAATGAGCTCCTGCTCAGCTATCTCAACCTGCTGCTCACCAGGATCCTCAGCAACGGGCTCTTCTACTCGCCACAATACAAACAAGCACAGGATATAGGGAAAATTAACATTACACCAAGCATGTAAACAAAATACACAGAGATATTCTACATATTAAAATAAAAACTTAGGAACTGGAATCATAATTTTCTGAGTTATAGATTTTAAGTTATGCATTTTCAAAGGTTTTATGTGCTTTAAATAGGATTAAGTGATAAATAAATTTCTTACTGTTTTCATGATAAAACAGAGACACTAAGTGCTAGAGAATAAAATTACAAAATTTTAGGAACTGGAACGGATTAATTTGGAGTTAGTATGAATTTTCTATGAATTTATAAAGTTCTAGTAATTATTTTCCTATTAAAATCCATTTAATAATCATTTTCTCTGGTTTTATAAGGTCCTGGACTGGGCCTCAATATCTGCAAACAGCAGGGGGCTCGGGGTAAGTATTTCTAGACACAGAGAACAATGACTAAGGGATGGCGGGTTCTAATCCAAGGAAACCTAGGGTTTCATAAGCTAAAATGCCATACCGAAGGGGTACCGTTTGATCCTAGCCGTTCGATTCCCAGCCGAGGGCCCAGATTAGATTTAATATATACCGAACCGGTACGCATCTACAGCCGTTCGATCGGCGATCAACGGCTCGCGCTCAACATAACCGAGATCAACGCGCATCCCTCGGATCTTGAATCTACGGTCGAAGCTCGTTTGAACGAAAGGGTATCTTTGATCTAATCGGGACCGTCTAAAAGCGATCGGACGGCCCGAGGATCGCCCCCAACCTCCCCTATACACCCGAGCAGAACGGCGGCGCTGCCCACCGATCTCGGCGGCGGGTTCACCGGAGCTCGCGAAATCCGGTCAATTCGAGCGCCAAACTCCAATTCGCCCGACCCTCGCGAGATTCGAGACGCCCCGAACCCGATTCTCCCCTCAATTTCGATCGTTACTCAACACAGACCCCAGGTCCACGGTGCTTCGCGACATAGGGCGGCCGACGGTGCTCCGGTGTGAAATTCCGGGGGCACACGCCGAGGTTTCCACGCTACGCTACTCCTACTACCTTCTAACAACTCCAAAGAAGAGGTCGGTGCATACCTTGATGTTCCGGCTGACGCAGAGGCTCGATCCCACGGCGAAGGGCGGATTCACGGCGGCGCAGCGGACACGGTGAGAAATTCGCCGGCTTAGGATGCTCCCAACCCGACGCCGGTGCACGCACACCACACCTAGGTCCCGGCGATGCTACCCGACCGAAATTCCGGGGCGGGGCGCGAGCACGGCAGGGATCACACCGTCGGCGGGCGCGGGGATTAGTCTATCGGAGGCGTGGGACGCAGCTGGCGTCAATGGTGGGGCGAGCGATTAGAGAAAAGGGGCGTCCTGGGTTCGCAGGCGTGTTGTGGTCAAGAAGGAGAGAGGGACTCCCGAGCTTATAGGCTTGCCATGGCGATTCGCTCGCGAACGCAGCGCCGTGGTCTTCGCGGTTCGTTGCGGCGGCAACGATGCGGCTGACCTGTAGGGACCATCGGCCAGAGCGCGCGCGGTAGAAGCGAAGGTGTGGCTGGCACGCGGGTCCCGCGAGGCAGAGGGTGTGGCGCCCGTGAGTGCGGTGTGGAGGCTGACAAGTGGGCCCCGCCCGTCAGCGAGGGGAGGAACGAGCGCGGAAAGGGGCCCTGGGCCGCGCGGGAGGGGACTTCCCAGTGGGCTGAAATGGGTAGCCACGGCCCAGGTAAGGTGTTATTCTTTTCCCTTTTTATTTTCTGTTTTCTTTTCATGTTTTATTTCCTATTTTCAAATTTAAATCCCAATTTGAATTCAAACTTGTTTGTGAGCTTCTTAACTGGGTTAAACACTTAAATTAAAATATTAGTGGGGACAAAATGTATTCTTTCCTACATTTATTTTCCTCTATTTTGTATAACCTCCTCCTTCTCTCTTTTCTTAATTCTAGGATTATTTAGGATTTAATTCCCCATTTGGATATTCACCCATTTCTTTTTACATTATTATAATATTGTCACAGAAATGCACACAAAAATATTCAGCATGATGCATTGATTTAATTGTTCTTGGACATGGTGTTCAAATAGGATGATGCATCAAACTCACATAAAGAGAAAATGTTTCTCTATTGATATTATTCCTAGCAATTTACAAAGTGGGTGTTACAAATCCTACCCCCCTTAAAAATAATCTCGTCCTCGAGATTTAAGAAGATTTAGGGAAAAGGTGGGGAAAATCTATGCGAAGCTCTTCTTCTCTTTCCCAAGTTGCTTCATCTTCACTGTGGTGACTCCATTGAACTTTACACATCTTTATCACCTTATTTCTTGTAACTCGAGTCAATGTATCCAAAATCTTGATCGGGTACTCCGTGTAAGTCAAATCACCTTGAACACTGAGCTCTTCCATTGGTAACTGTTCCTCAGGGACACGGAGACATTTCTTCAGTTGAGATACATGGAACACATTATGCACATCCGATAGAGTAGCAGGTAACTCGAGTTGGTATGCCATCTCCCCAACTCTTCTAAAGATCAAGAATGGTCCAATGTAGCGAGGGGACAATTTTCCCTTGACTTTAAATCTCCTCATTCCACGAAGTGGTGACACCTTGAGATACACATAATCTCCTTCTTCAAATTCCAGTGGTCTTCGTCTATTATCAGCATAACTCTTTTGCCTGGTTTGAGCCACCCTCAAATTCTCTCGAACTATACGAACTTGTTCTTCTGCTTCTTGAATCAGTTCGGGCCCAAAGAACTGTCTCTCTCCAGTCTGATCCCAGTACAAAGGAGTCCTGCACTTCCTCCCATATAAAGCTTCAAAAGGTGACATCTTCAGACTGGCCTGGTAACTATTATTATATGAGAATTCAGCATAAGGCGGACTCTTATCCCAACTTCCTCCATGCTGAAGGGCACATGCTCTCAACATATCTTCCAATACTTGATTAGTCCTTTCGGTCTGTCCATCGGTCTGAGGGTGATAAGCCGTACTAAAATTCAACTTTGTACTCATATTCTCATGAAAGCTTCTCCAAAATCTTGAGGTAAACTGTGAACCTCGATCAGACACGATCTTCTTTGGTACTCCATGTAAACACACAATCCGGGCCATATATAACTCAGCTAACTGAGAACCTTTATAAGTAGTCTTGACAGGAATAAAGTGAGCCACTTTAGTCAATCTATCCACAATCACCCATATAGCATCATATCCTTTCTGGGTGCGAGGCAATCCAGTAATGAAATCCATACCAATCTCTTCCCACTTCCACTCGGGTATCTTCAGTGGGTGCAATAGTCCAGCTGGCCTCTGGTGTTCAGCCTTAACTCTTTGACATACATCGCACATAGCCACATGTGCAGCCACGTCTCTTTTCAATCCATACCACCAATACTTCCGCTTCAAATCCTGATACAACTTGGTACTACCAGGATGAATAGAATAATCCGAGTCGTGGGCCTCCTTTAAAATAGTCTCTCGCAGGCTTTTAACATCAGGAACACACATCCTGTCCTTGAACCATACGGTGCCTTGCTCATCTTCCGTGAATTCCGGAACTCGACCTTCAGTAATTAGATCCTTAATCTCTTTTATTTTAGCATCACCAATTTGTCCTTTGCGGATCTCTTGCTCCAAAGTAGGTTCCACATCAATAGTAACTCCCTCAGTATGAGCAACTATCCCCAGGTTAAGTCTCTTGAAATCCTCAACAATCTCATCGGGTAGCTGAGCAACAATAGCTGAATGAACATGCTCCTTTCGACTCAAGGCATCTGCAACCAAGTTTGCCTTGCCCGGGTGATAGTGAATCTCCAAATCATAATCCTTAATAAGCTCCAATCAACGGCGTTGCCTAAGGTTGAGATCCTTCTGAGTAAATATATACTTCAAACTCTTATGATCCGTATATACTTGGCACTTGGTCCCCATGATATAATGTCTCCAAATCTTAAGCGCATGCACAACGGCTGCCAATTCCAAGTCATGAGTGGGGTAGTTCAATTCATGTTTGCGTAACTGTCGAGAAGCATAAGCAATCACATGTCCTTCTTGCATGAGCACACATCCAAGTCCTTGGCCACATGCATCACAATAAATATCAAATCCCTTCTGTAGGTCTGGCATAATCAATACTGGTGGCGACATCAACCTTTTCTTCAATTGATCAAAACTATCTTGACACTTCTCATCCCACTTAAATTCTCTTCCTTTCTCCAAAAGTGAAGTCATAGGCTTAGCAATCTTAGAAAATCCTTCAATAAATCTTCGATAATATCCTGCTAATCCCAAGAAACTTCGAATCTCAGTAACTGTAGTGGGTACTCTCCACTCCATTATCTCCTTAACTTTAGCAGGATCCACTGATATTCCTCCATTAGAAATAATATGACCAAGAAACGGCACTTCGCCAATCCAAAACTCGCACTTGCTGAACTTGGCATATAGCTGGTTATCTCGTAGCTTCTGTAGCACCATCCTCAGATGCTCCTCGTGATCACTATCACTCTCGGAATAGATAAGAATATCGTCGATGAATACCACGACGAATCTGTCCAAATACTCCATAAACACCTTGTTCATTAAGTTCATAAAATAGGCTGGTGCGTTGGTTAATCCAAACGACATAACAGTAAACTCATATAATCCATATCTAGTTGAGAAAGCCGTCTTGGGAATATCCGATGGTCTAATCCTCATCTGATGGTAACCGGATCGGAGATCAATCTTTGAAAATACTCTAGCACCTCTCATTTGATCAAACAAATCTTCAATACGGGGCAACGGATACTTGTTCTTCACCGTAACATCATTAAGAGATCTATAATCCACACACATCCGTTGCGATCCATCCTTCTTCTGTACAAACAGTACCGGTGCTCCCCAAGGTGAGGAACTCGGACGAATGTACCCAGCCTCTTGTAACTCAGTTAACTGCTTCTTAAGTTCCTTCAACTCCTCTACGGACATCCTATATGGCCGTTTAGAAATAGGGGCGGTTCCAGGTAAGAGGTCAATAACAAACTCAACTTCTCTATCAGGTGGCATGTAACGCCCCGAATTTTGCAGTTGAATTTTTTCTTTTCTTTACTCGCCAAAATTCGGGCGTTACCTTTTCTTTTTCTTTTTCCCCTCGCTAAACCTTGACCTTTTCCAAAGTTTTAGCGGGATTCGGTTTGGATTTCCCGTGTAAGAAAACTCTAAAGATATTTTGTGTTGTTTGATGCACCATGCCGAACCTTGCATTTTTTGATTGTTTGAAAGTGCAAACGCATTCATCTAAAAGATCGGATTTCGAAAACAGGGAAATGGTCTTTTCTTTTTCTTTCTCTCTCTTTCTCTCTCCTCTTTCTCTCTCTCTCCCGCGCCGTGGGCCGACCCCGGCCGGCCCAGCCGCCCCTGGCGCCCCCTCTTGGGCCCAAGAGGCCCAGCCGCCCCCCCCCTCTCTCCCTTTTTCCCCTAGCCCTCTCCCTCTCCCTCTCATTTTCTCTCCCTCCCCACCTAAGCCGCCGCCCTACCCCTACCCGCCCCTGCCCTAGCGCCGGCCGCCGCCCCCTGCCGGATCGGCCACCCCCCCGCCGGTGAGCCCCCTCCCCCTCCTCCCTCTCCTCCCTCCCCTCTCCTCCCCTCTCCCCCTCCCTGCCCGGCCAAGGCCTGGCCGCGCCGGCCACCACCCCCCAGCCCCGCCGTGGCCGCTGGCCGGCCCTCGGCCGCGCCCAGCCGGCCCCAGCCGCCCCTGGCCTGCCCCGGCCGCCCCCTGGCCGGCCACGGCCAGCCCCCGGCCAGCCCCCCCCCCCCCCCCGGCCGCGCCCCCCTCGCCCAGCCGCCCCTGGCCGCCAGCTCGGCCGGCCTCGGCCGCCAGCTCGGCCGGCCCCGGCCCTAGCTCAGCCGCCCGACCGCCCCAGCTCGGCCGCCCCGCCTAGGGCCGGTTCAACCGCCCTAGGGCCGGTTCAACCGCCCCCCCCCTCTGTTTTTTTTTTATTTTTTTTTATTTACTTTCTGTGATCATAATTACTTTATTTTAGGTAGAATGATCATGGTTCATGCTATGGAAAATAGGAGGTTTAATTTAAAATTCCGTTATGCTATTGATTCACGTAGTTAATTGTTTAACCCGTGCAATGTTGATCAACTAAAAATGATTAGGTTCCATTAATATAACAGAATTCTTTTGTTAAGAACCAATTGTAACTGATCATTAGTGCATAAACTTTAACCCCCCCTGCGAGACCCTTACCCGTTTCTTTCTAACCATAACAAATGCGATGTCAAATGTCATACTTGATGCATATTCGTTTTACCTGTTTCCTTGTATGGTGTATTGTTCTTTTGTATTGAAATATGTGGATGTATGTATGTTTGCGCTCGCATAGAGAACGATCCGGTCGAAGAGCCCGAGGAATTCGCAGGAGAAGCCCCTGAGCAGCAGTCGGTTGGTGGAGGCAAGTGTCCTTTGACCTATCTTTGTCCTATTCATTCTTTAATTCACCTCCCGCATTACACATTTATACCTAAGGATTGACTAGCTTTTGTTATCCATGTCCTTGTTTACCTATTTGGGTCGGATTATTACTGCTTAGTCTGATGCTATTGCTCAACTCTAATCAATGAACATGATGTGATTATCTATGATACGCTGTTTTCCCTTCTCGTTTATGATTATATTTGTGACCTTTAAGGGGACTCGAGCGGTTTCTCGAGTGCCTCTCCGTAAGGACCTGTTCAATGGATGACCGCCCGGGAAAACAGTGCAACCATGAGGGTGGAATGGGACGCCCTTAGCTGAATAATTAGAGGAACCGGGGTGTAGTTCGCTTAGCCGTGGTGCCGTCAATGGGGCTCGGTGTATGCGGCTCGCTCTGCCAAGGTTGATTTGTCCCTTGGGGAGGAGTGCGGTACATTTAGGAAACCTAACGGGCGGCTACAGCCTCGGGGAATCTTTGTAAAGGCTTCGTAGTGAATCCCTAGCCATTCACCTTGGGAGTGAATAAGGGTCTTGCAAGCCCGGGCTAGAGAGGGAATCACGGCTTATGGGTAAAGTGCGCAACCTCTGCAGAGTGTTATGAAACTGATATATCAGCCGTGCTCACGGTTATGAGCGGCCAAGGGAGCTCCAGAGATTAGTGATACTTGATCAGAGATATTTTGGTACAGGTGGCAATGAGATTGATGATTCTGGTTATGATTATGGTATTGGTAAGTGGTATTCTTTCCGTTTGGAAAGGATACATTGGGCTAATAACTTGGGTTCATGTTAAAACCTGGCTCTCTACTAGTAAGTAATAACCTGACCAACTAAAAGCAACAGCTTGACTTATCCCCACATAAAGCTAGTCCACTACAGCCAAACGGGATACTTGCTGAGTATGTTGATGTGTACTCACCCTTGCTCTACACACCAATCCCCCCCCAGGTTGTCAGCATTGCAACCACTGCTCAGGAGAAGATGAAGCTGTGGAAGGAGACTTCCAGGAGTTCCAAGACTACGATGAGTTCTAGGCGTGGGTTAGCGGCAACCCCCAGTCGGCTGCCTGTGAAGGCCGCGTTATCTACGTTTCTTTTCCGCACTTTGATTTATTGTAAGAACTATATGGACGTCTCAGACGTATGATGTAATCGACTATTATTTCCCTTTTAATACTATTTGAGCACTGTGTGATGATGTCCATGTTATGTAACTGCTGTGTACGTGAATAACTGATCCTGGCACGTACATGGTTCGCATTCGGTTTGCCTTCTAAAAACCGGGTGTAACATAAGTGGTATCAAAGCCGTGCTGACTGTAGGACCGCTAACCTAGAGTAGAATGGTCGTTCTAAGGATTATAGACCTCTGTCCCTGCCTTGACTTTGGTACCCCTTCAAAAGTTGGTCCTACTGACCAAATCTATGTTCTACTATATATTATACCTTGCTGAAAATTTTGTTTTATTCTAATCCTTCATTTATTTATGATTCATTATTATTCTGATCCTTCATTTATTTGTGATTCATTACTTGCTGGTCATATTAATTCTGTTCTCACCCTTTTGCTTGCGATGTCTTTTGTAGATGGCTCGACTTAGACACACTGCACGAAAGTCCGTCATCCCCTTCTTACCCTCCCGCCTTGCTGAGCGTCCGCTTCGCCGTCCCGTGGCCGGACAGTCCAGCCACTTGGAGAGACTGCACCACCGCCTGCATGAGGAGCAGGAACGTCGACGACAGGAGCAGCAGGGCTCTTCCTTCTCGCTCCAGCAGGAGATAGAGTCTGTGAGGAGCTGCTCCCCTGTGCTTCCCCTGGAGGCGCCCCCTGCACCACCACTGGGCGTCCCAGCTTCTGGAGTAGCTGCTGGAGGAGACCCAGACGACGGAGATGGCGACGACAGCCCGAGCCACGACACCGACCTCGACCTCTCTAGCCATGAGCCGGAAGGATGGGTTGCTCGACCCATCACTCGCGACGCTGCTCGCGGGTGTCACTTCCACGATGCGCTCGACACCCTGCTACGTCGGGCACTTGACCGGCGTACTTGGTCCATCGAGTATCGCTGTGTGGTCTACCAGCATAGTCGCGGGGTCTACCCGGACCGCTGGGAGGTGACCTGTTTGGTGCACCGTCCGGAGAACAGTCTCCAGGGCGCGGAGGCTTGCTCAGAGCACTATTCTATCTCTGAGCGGGACTCAGCTGAGGCAGCCATGCAGGATGCTGCACGGCGTGCGCTTTCGCACTACTGCTCGGTTCTCGGTGGGGTAGCTGACGGCCTCGACCTGAAGTATTACCCTCGCCGTCCATCTGGCAGCACAGGAGGCGTGATTGTTTCACCTGCTGGTGAGGGCAATCCTAGGTTGAGCAGCACAGTCAACCTAGCTGCCGTGCTAAACACGGAGCTGGACCATGCATTAGACGAGCTGAGTAGGGCTCGTGCTGAGATCGCCCTGCTGCGGGCTGAGCGCGCGGAACGTCGTCACTTGGATGATGGTTCCCCCGCTCCCGTTGGGACTCAGCACCCGTACCGCTCACCTCGGCGTGGACTCCAGTCTTATGGCAATCCCGACTGCAAGACCAAGATCAATCTAGAACCATAGATCGTTAGAGTTGGATCTTGTAATTAATACGAAATATATATACATAGAAGCTTCAGTCTTGGCGTTAGTCTCGGTCTTAGTTAGTCTTAGTTAGACAGGGTAGTTTGCTATATCCTGTGCATTTATGTTTGTCATGATGAACTATGTTTGGTTTGGATCTTTGTAATGATTGTCACCAGAGTGTGGGTATCCCCTGCATTTTGGCTTACCTATTATATTAATGGAGTTAGTTATATAGTTGGGAAACCTTTATTCTACTTTCCTCTTTATCTGAGAAGCTGTGTGGTCTGTGTTGGAGATCAGTGAAGATGCTCATCTGTTCAGTGCTGTTGGAGAATTCTATACTCTTTTCTTATGCTGCAAGATTTGCCAGATCAGTTCTGATGTGTGGTTGCGTTCTGCAGATGTCAGAGAACAGGCGCAGAGGAGGAAGGCGTGCTCAGCCGGAGCAAGCCGGTCAGCAAGATGAGGCACCCCAGCAGCAGCAGCTGCCGCCCCCGCCCCCGATGTCGATCGAGCAGATGTTTCTGATGCAGACTCAGGCAGTTCAGGCCATCGGTCAGACTCTGGCCGCCATTCAGCAGCAGCAGCAGCAAGCACCACCCCAGCCTCAGATGCCTCAGATGCCCAGAGACAAGCGTGCTGAATTCATGAGAGGTCATCCCCCAACGTTCGCTCACTCTTCTGACCCCATGGATGCTGAAGATTGGCTGCGCACTGTGGAGCGGGAGTTGCATACCGCTCAGTGTGATGACAGGGAGAAAGTCTTGTATGGTCCCCGTCTGTTGAGAGGAGCAGCCCAATCATGGTGGGAGTCTTACCTCGCCACCCATGCCAACCCCGATGCCATCACCTGGGAAGAATTCAGAGGTACTCAGGGAATAGATGTCATCCTAGGGATGAATTGGCTAGATAAGTATCAGGCAGTTATCAGTTGTGATAAAAGGACAATCGAGTTGGTGTCCCCACTAGGAGAGGAAGTGGTGACCGAGTTAGCCCCGCCTGAGCCAAAGAAAAGAAGTTGTTATCAGATGGCTGTCGATAGCAGTGAAGCAGACCCAATTGAGAGTATCAAGGTTGTGTCTGAATTCCCGGATGTGTTTCCAAAGGACTTACCGGGTATGCCACCAGAGCGGAAAGTTGAGTTTGCCATAGAGCTTCTTCCTGGAACCGCCCCTATCTTTAAAAGAGCTTACAGAATATCCGGACCAGAGTTGGTTGAGCTTAAGAAGCAGATTGATGAGCTGTCAGAGAAAGGTTACATCCGGCCAAGCACCTCGCCTTGGGCCGCCCCTGTCCTGTTTGTGGAGAAGAAAGATGGCACCAAGAGGATGTGTATCGATTACCGAGCTTTGAATGAAATCACGATCAAGAACAAGTATCCCTTGCCCAGAATAGAAGATCTATTTGACCAGTTGAGAGGAGCCAGTGTGTTCTCCAAGATTGATCTGAGGTCAGGTTATCATCAGCTCAGGATCCGACCTTCGGACATTCCGAAGACGGCATTCATTACCAAGTATGGGTTATATGAGTTCACAGTGATGTCTTTTGGTTTGACCAATGCACCAGCGTTCTTTATGAACTTGATGAACAGTGTATTCATGGATTATCTCGATAAGTTCGTGGTGGTATTCATTGATGACATTCTGATTTATTCTCAAAGTGAAGAAGAGCATGCAGATCATTTGAGGATGGTATTGCAGAGATTGCGAGAGCACCAGTTGTATGCAAAGTTGAGCAAGTGTGAGTTCTGGATCAGTGAAGTCCTGTTCTTGGGTCACATAATCAACAAAGAAGGATTGGCTGTGGATCCGAAGAAAGTGGCAGATGCTTTGAGCAGAAAGAGTCAAGTCAATCTGATGGTCGCTCGTCCGATGCCTTATGAGTTGGCCAAGGAGTTCGACAGGTTGAGTCTCGGATTTCTGAACAATTCGCGAGGAGTCACAGTCGAATTGGAACCTACCTTGGAGCGAGAAATCAAAGAAGCGCAGAACAATGATGAAAAGATCAGTGAGGTCCGGCGACTGATTCTAGATGGCAGAGGCAAAGATTTTCGAGAAGATGCAGAAGGCGTGATATGGTTCAAAGACCGCTTGTGTGTTCCCAATGTCCAGTCCATTCGGGAGTTGATTCTCAAGGAAGCTCATGAGACAGCTTATTCGATTCACCCTGGCAGTGAGAAGATGTATCAGGATCTGAAGAAGAAATTCTGGTGGTATGGAATGAAGAGGGAAATCGCAGAGCATGTGGCTATGTGTGATAGTTGTCGGCGAATCAAGGCCGAACATCAGAGACCTGCTGGATTGTTGCAACCGTTGCAGATTCCTCAGTGGAAATGGGATGAAATCGGTATGGATTTCATAGTCGGATTGCCTCGCACTCAAGCCGGCTACGATTCTATTTGGGTAGTAGTGGACCGTTTAACCAAGTCGGCCCACTTCATACCTGTCAAGACCAGCTACAACAGCGCAGTATTGGCAGAGTTGTATATGTCTCGGATCGTTTGCCTTCATGGTGTGCCAAAGAAGATAGTGTCAGACAGAGGAACGCAGTTCACCTCTCATTTCTGGCAGCAGTTGCATGAAGCCTTGGGCACACATCTGAATTTCAGTTCAGCTTATCATCCGCAGACAGATGGCCAGACTGAAAGAACCAATCAAATTCTTGAAGATATGTTGAGAGCCTGTGCGTTGCAAGATCAGTCCGGATGGGACAAGCGATTGCCTTATGCAGAGTTTTCCTATAACAACAGTTACCAGACCAGTTTGAAGATGTCACCATTTCAAGCGCTTTATGGAAGGAGTTGCAGAACTCCGTTGCAATGGGATCAGCCTGGAGAGAAGCAAGTGTTTGGGCCAGGCATTCTGCTTGAAGCTGAAGAGAACATCAAGATGGTCCGAGAGAATCTGAAGATAGCGCAATCAAGGCATCGAAGCTATGCAGACACAAGAAGAAGAGAGCTGAGTTTTGAAGTCGGAGACTTCGTCTATCTGAAAGTGTCACCGATCAGAGGAGTCAGAAGGTTCGGAATCAAAGGCAAGCTAGCACCCCGCTACATTGGTCCGTACCAGATCCTCTCAAAGCGTGGAGAAGTGGCCTATCAGCTCAGTTTGCCAGAGAATTTGTCAGCTGTGCATGATGTCTTTCATGTGTCTCAGTTGAAGAAGTGCTTGCGTGTGCCAGAAGAGCAGTTGCCAGTGGAAGGTCTGGAAGTCCAGGAGGACTTGACCTATGTTGAGAAGCCAGCTCAGATTCTTGAGGTTGCAGACAGAGTCACCCGAAGGAAGACCATCAGAATGTGCAAAGTCAGATGGAGTCACCACTCTGAGGAAGAAGCAACCTGGGAGCGTGAAGATGATCTGATGGCCAAGTACCCAGAGCTCTTTGCTAGCCAGCCCTGAATCTCGAGGGCGAGATTCTTTTAAGGGGGATAGGTTTGTAACGCCCCGAATTTTGCAGTTGAATTTTTTCTTTTCTTTACTCGCCAAAATTCGGGCGTTACCTTTTCTTTTTCTTTTTCCCCTCGCTAAACCTTGACCTTTTCCAAAGTTTTAGCGGGATTCGGTTTGGATTTCCCGTGTAAGAAAACTCTAAAGATATTTTGTGTTGTTTGATGCACCATGCCGAACCTTGCATTTTTTGATTGTTTGAAAGTGCAAACGCATTCATCTAAAAGATCGGATTTCGAAAACAGGGAAATGGTCTTTTCTTTTTCTTTCTCTCTCTTTCTCTCTCCTCTTTCTCTCTCTCTCCCGCGCCCTGGGCCGACCCCGGCCGGCCCAGCCGCCCCTGGCGCCCCCTCTTGGGCCCAAGAGGCCCAGCCGCCCCCCCCCCTCTCTCCCTTTTTCCCCTAGCCCTCTCCCTCTCCCTCTCATTTTCTCTCCCTCCCCACCTAAGCCGCCGCCCTACCCCTACCCGCCCCTGCCCTAGCGCCGGCCGCCGCCCCCTGCCGGATCGGCCACCCCCCCCCGCCGGTGAGCCCCCTCCCCCTCCTCCCTCTCCTCCCTCCCCTCTCCTCCCCTCTCCCCCTCCCTGCCCGGCCAAGGCCTGGCCGCGCCGGCCACCACCCCCCAGCCCCGCCGTGGCCGCTGGCCGGCCCTCGGCCGCGCCCAGCCGGCCCCAGCCGCCCCTGGCCTGCCCCGGCCGCCCCCTGGCCGGCCACGGCCAGCCCCCGGCCAGCCCCCCCCCCCCCCCCCCGGCCGCGCCCCCCTCGCCCAGCCGCCCCTGGCCGCCAGCTCGGCCGGCCCCGGCCCCAGCTCAGCCGCCCGACCGCCCCAGCTCGGCCGCCCGCGCCCGCGCTCGCCCCAGCTCGGCCGCCCCGCCTAGGGCCGGTTCAACCGCCCTAGGGCCGGTTCAACCGCCCCCCCCCCTCTGTTTTTTTTTATTTTTTTTATTTTATTTTATTTACTTTCTGTGATCATAATTACTTTATTTTAGGTAGAATGATCATGGTTCATGCTATGGAAAATAGGAGGTTTAATTTAAAATTCCGTTATGCTATTGATTCACGTAGTTAATTGTTTAACCCGTGCAATGTTGATCAACTAAAAATGATTAGGTTCCATTAATATAACAGAATTCTTTTGTTAAGAACCAATTGTAACTGATCATTAGTGCATAAACTTTAACCCCCCCTGCGAGACCCTTACCCGTTTCTTTCTAACCATAACAAATGCGATGTCAAATGTCATACTTGATGCATATTCGTTTTACCTGTTTCCTTGTATGGTGTATTGTTCTTTTGTATTGAAATATGTGGATGTATGTATGTTTGCGCTCGCATAGAGAACGATCCGGTCGAAGAGCCCGAGGAATTCGCAGGAGAAGCCCCTGAGCAGCAGTCGGTTGGTGGAGGCAAGTGTCCTTTGACCTATCTTTGTCCTATTCATTCTTTAATTCACCTCCCGCATTACACATTTATACCTAAGGATTGACTAGCTTTTGTTATCCATGTCCTTGTTTACCTATTTGGGTCGGATTATTACTGCTTAGTCTGATGCTATTGCTCAACTCTAATCAATGAACATGATGTGATTATCTATGATACGCTGTTTTCCCTTCTCGTTTATGATTATATTTGTGACCTTTAAGGGGACTCGAGCGGTTTCTCGAGTGCCTCTCCGTAAGGACCTGTTCAATGGATGACCGCCCGGGAAAACAGTGCAACCATGAGGGTGGAATGGGACGCCCTTAGCTGAATAATTAGAGGAACCGGGGTGTAGTTCGCTTAGCCGTGGTGCCGTCAATGGGGCTCGGTGTATGCGGCTCGCTCTGCCAAGGTTGATTTGTCCCTTGGGGAGGAGTGCGGTACATTTAGGAAACCTAACGGGCGGCTACAGCCTCGGGGAATCTTTGTAAAGGCTTCGTAGTGAATCCCTAGCCATTCACCTTGGGAGTGAATAAGGGTCTTGCAAGCCCGGGCTAGAGAGGGAATCACGGCTTATGGGTAAAGTGCGCAACCTCTGCAGAGTGTTATGAAACTGATATATCAGCCGTGCTCACGGTTATGAGCGGCCAAGGGAGCTCCAGAGATTAGTGATACTTGATCAGAGATATTTTGGTACAGGTGGCAATGAGATTGATGATTCTGGTTATGATTATGGTATTGGTAAGCGGTATTCTTTCCGTTTGGAAAGGATACATTGGGCTAATAACTTGGGTTCATGTTAAAACCTGGCTCTCTACTAGTAAGTAATAACCTGACCAACTAAAAGCAACAGCTTGACTTATCCCCACATAAAGCTAGTCCACTACAGCCAAACGGGATACTTGCTGAGTATGTTGATGTGTACTCACCCTTGCTCTACACACCAATCCCCCCCAGGTTGTCAGCATTGCAACCACTGCTCAGGAGAAGATGAAGCTGTGGAAGGAGACTTCCAGGAGTTCCAAGACTACGATGAGTTCTAGGCGTGGGTTAGCGGCAACCCCCAGTCGGCTGCCTGTGAAGGCCGCGTTATCTACGTTTCTTTTCCGCACTTTGATTTATTGTAAGAACTATATGGACGTCTCAGACGTATGATGTAATCGACTATTATTTCCCTTTTAATACTATTTGAGCACTGTGTGATGATGTCCATGTTATGTAACTGCTGTGTACGTGAATAACTGATCCTGGCACGTACATGGTTCGCATTCGGTTTGCCTTCTAAAAACCGGGTGTGACATGGCATTCCTGGTAACTCCTCTGGAAAGACATCCGGAAAATCTCTAACCACCCGGATATTGTCACCAACAAACTCCTCAGGCATAAAGAACATTGCACGCATAGATGAGGAGGTTACTGCAATGTTAACTTGAAACCTTTCTCCTTTAGTAGTAGTGAGTTCTACGGTACCTCTACCACATGCTATAACGGCCTTTGCCTTTCTTAGCCATGACATACCAAGGATCAAATCTATGCTGCTTGACTCCAATATTATAGCAGTAGCTCCAAATTCTCTACCCATAATGGTTAATGTCAATCTACGTGTCATTTGGTTCGCCTCAACAGGCCCTTTAGGTGTAATTACTATCAGGGGTTTTCTCATATTTAGCAGTGGTATTTCATTTGTGTTGGCATATCTAGCAGACATGAATGAATGTGTAGCACCAGAATCAAATAATATGGTTGCAGGAATTGCATTAACATAAAACATACCAATTATGAGGTCCCCTCCGTCCGGAGTAGCATCAACGCTGACTTGATTAACCTTGGAAATAGAATATCCCTTGCCAGAGCTTGGTGTTTGCTGCCTGTTCTGAGCTGGAGTAGTAGCAATCCTCTGTGGGCAGACATTTGCATAATGACCAATCTTCCCACACTTGAAACATTGAGTGCCCGGACTCTGTCCTGAAAACTTCGTCGGGGTGCCAGTAGGGGTAGCCTGTCGAGGAGGTGGAGTCCTCAGTGGTGATTGCTGAACTGGGCGTGGTCCTCCTGGTCGAGTCGGTGTACCCTATGGTGAACTGTAGCGAGGACGAACACTGCTGCTTCCTTGTCCTTGAGATATTGCCTTCCTCTTCAAATCTCCCAGCTGAACACGCTTGTGTTCAATAGCAAGAGCCTTATCCAACAGTCTCTGAAATGATGGAAATGTGTGTGCCACTAGAGCATACTGCAGTGGTCCATTAAGTCCTTCAATGAAATGCTCCTGCTTCCTCTCGTCTTCAGCAACTTCTTCAGGGGCATATCTGGATAACTGAATAAACTTGTCGCGGTACTCGCTGACTGACATACTTCCTTGCTTCAGCGACAGAAATTCCTTCTTCTTGATCTTTATCATCCTAGCTGGAATATGGTAGTTCCGGAACTGCGTACTGAACTCTGCCCAGGTAATAGTATCAGCAGCATCGTGGGCAGCAGTATAAGAATCCCACCAGTCAGCAGCAGGACCAATCAGACGTCCAGAAGCATATAAAACCTTCTCCCGGTCAGTGCATTGTGCAATATTCAGCATCTTCTCAATTGCTTTCAGCCAATCATCTGCATCAAGTGGATCTGGCGAACTGGCAAAGGTCGGTGGCTTATGGCTCATAAACTCTCTATGCTTGTCTCGGGGTGGAACTGGTGGTGGTGGTGGAGGCAGTGGCACTTGTTGCTGCTGTTGTTGCTGTTGCATTTGCTGTTGCAGCTGCTGTTGTTGCGCCCTCCTTTCTTGGCGTATCTCATCTCGCTCCTGGCGCAACTCCTGTCGTATATCTTCTCTTTCCTGACGCATCTCCTGGCGTTCTTGTTGCATCTGAGCACGCATATCAGCCATGGTGTCCGCCATTTGCTGCATCACCGCCATCTGAGCAGCAACCAGTGGGTCAACTCCGCCTGGTGGAGGATTGGGAGGATTCATCTCTGCAGGCTGTGGCTGAGGTTGTCTGTATATTCTCCGAGTGTGTTGATTAGGAGGCAAATCAATTCCACCACCCCGCCTGGTATTGACCATCTGAGTTAGATACATATGGTAAGAAAATAGTAGACAAGGCAGGTATTTACAACTCAGGTTACTTTGGGGGATTTATTAGCTAAGCAGATTAATATTTCACCTATCCTAGCTAATTCAATACCTTATGGTGGTACATACTAAGATGTCCATCTATAATTCAATCAATCAAAGAAGCAAATCAGGCATTTAGCATCAGCACAATCAAACAACATTTTTAATAGAGAAAATAGGTTTTAATTTTGTCTTAGGTTCCCTATCTCTTAGAAAGATCATAGTCTTAGGATTCCAAGGTGTGAAATCCATCTTGTCTTAGAGTAGAAAAGGTGAGAATGATCAGAGTAGAACAGCAGAAGGTGAGACAAGATCAAGATAAGATAAGTATAGAATGAGTCAGAGTAAGGTAAGTAGGAGAGGGTTTGTCCATTTCTATCTAGGTCTCGTCCTACAGTCAACATTTCCTCTGATACCACTTCTGTAACACCCGGTTTTAAAGGACAAAGCCGGGTGCATCTCATACATGCGCCAAGAAGACAACATATATAATAACAGAGTGTATAGAGATAAATGTCATAAAACATCAGAGTACTTATTACATAGTGGAAGTCTTATTACAAAATGAAATAATAAAGATAAAACGAACTAAGGATCGTCGGCGCCAATGTCGACTGGGAAACGCCACCTAGATCAGATCGAACTCCTCAGTGTTAGGCGGCTCCTCCTGAACCACCTGATCATCTCCTGTGGGGGGGGTGTGAGACAGCAAGGGTGAGCTCACACATGATCATAGCTCAACAAGTTGTGGGGAAACCAGTGGACATAAACTCACAAAGGTGTGAGTTCATGTGATGTGTAAGGCTTAATCAAAGACAGGGGTTAAAGTTGAGCATTGCTTTTAAGTAGTTGGTCAAAATTTTATTAGCAGTTACTAAGTGTAAGTAAATACCAAACCATAAGTAAAGTAATAGAACAAAATTAATAATAAACCCATGCAATGCAATTGACAAAATTGAATTTAAGTTCCATAATTTAAACATCAGAGAGTCCTGAGCTGCTCATGACCGTGAGCTCGGCTAGTATACCAGTTTTACACTCTGCAGAGGTTGTACCCTTTACCCACAAGTCATGTTACCCATCTGCCAAGGGGTCATGAATCCCATACACCTCTACCTAGGAAGCGCGGCAGGGCAACACTACGAGGCCTTTACAAAGTTCCACTAGCTTCCGAAAACCCGCTACAGTTTATAGGAAGTTCCAATGCAGGGTTCCTGGCTGACTGCCATCCCAGCAAAACCAACCAGGGACCTCCCTACACTGACCACTCCCTTACTGCCCTTGCCCCTTTCGGGTAAGGTAGTCTTCCACTAGCTTTCCTAATTAGTCAGCCAAGGGGTCCCATTCCTCCCTTGTGGTGGCACGTGGTTCTCAAGTTAAGCTCTATGTTCCAATTAACATTAATGATATCAACATGAACATAAACAGAATAACAAGAATAATTGGAACATAGATATAATAAATGATTATCCCAAAACCATGTAAAGCAATAGCAAACTACCCAAGTGATTCAGGGGTAAGCAAGGTAATGAGATAAACAAATCTAGGGTGACCTATTGGGTCCCATCAAAATTAACCTATGCATGGATAAGTGATATTAAAGAACATTATTGGGTAAAAAGTGGTCAAGGGCACAACTTGCCTGCAATGAGCTCCTGCTCAGCTATCTCAACCTGCTGCTCACCAGGATCCTCAGCAACGGGCTCTTCTACTCGCCACAATACAAACAAGCACAGGATATAGGGAAAATTAACATTACACCAAGCATGTAAACAAAATACACAGAGATATTCTACATATTAAAATAAAAACTTAGGAACTGGAATCATAATTTTCTGAGTTATAGATTTTAAGTTATGCATTTTCAAAGGTTTTATGTGCTTTAAATAGGATTAAGTGATAAATAAATTTCTTACTGTTTTCATGATAAAACAGAGACACTAAGTGCTAGAGAATAAAATTACAAAATTTTAGGAACTGGAACGGATTAATTTGGAGTTAGTATGAATTTTCTATGAATTTATAAAGTTCTAGTAATTATTTTCCTATTAAAATCCATTTAATAATCATTTTCTCTGGTTTTATAAGGTCCTGGACTGGGCCTCAATATCTGCAAACAGCAGGGGGCTCGGGGTAAGTATTTCTAGACACAGAGAACAATGACTAAGGGACGGCGGGTTCTAATCCAAGGAAACCTAGGGTTTCATAAGCTAAAATGCCATACCGAAGGGGTACCGTTTGATCCTAGCCGTTCGATTCCCAGCTGAGGGCCCAGATTAGATTTAATATATACCGAACCGGTACGCATCTACAGCCGTTCGATCGGCGATCAACGGCTCGCGCTCAACATAACCGAGATCAACGCGCATCCCTCGGATCTTGAATCTACGGTCGAAGCTCGTTTGAACGAAAGGGTATCTTTGATCTAATCGGGACCGTCTAAAAGCGATCGGACGGCCCGAGGATCGCCCCCAACCTCCCCTATACACCCGAGCAGAACGGCGGCGCTGCCCACCGATCTCGGCGGCGGGTTCACCGGAGCTCGCGAAATCCGGTCAATTCGAGCGCCAAACTCCAATTCGCCCGACCCTCGCGAGATTCGAGACGCCCCGAACCCGATTCTCCCCTCAATTTCGATCGTTACTCAACGCAGACCCCAGGTCCACGGTGCTTCGCGACATAGGGCGGCCGACGGTGCTCCGGTGTGAAATTCCGGGGGCACACGCCGAGGTTTCCACGCTACGCTACTCCTACTACCTTCTAACAACTCCAAAGAAGAGGTCGGTGCATACCTTGATGTTCCGGCTGACGCAGAGGCTCGATCCCACGGCGAAGGGCGGATTCACGGCGGCGCAGCGGACACGGTGAGAAATTCGCCGGCTTAGGATGCTCCCAACCCGACGCCGGTGCACGCACACCACACCTAGGTCCCGGCGATGCTACCCGACCGAAATTCCGGGGCGGGGCGCGAGCACGGCAGGGATCACACCATCGGCGGGCGCGGGGATTAGTCTAGCGGAGGCGTGGGACGCAGCTGGCGTCAATGGTGGGGCGAGCGATTAGAGAAAAGGGGCGTCCTGGGTTCGCAGGCGTGTTGTGGTCAAGAAGGAGAGAGGGACTCCCGAGCTTATAGGCTCGCCATGGCGATTCGCTCGCGAACGCAGCGCCGTGGTCTTCGCGGTTCGTTGCGGCGGCAACGATGCGGCTGACCTGTGGGGACCATCGGCCAGAGCGCGCGCGGTAGAAGCGAAGGTGTGGCTGGCACGCGGGTCCCGCGAGGCAGAGGGTGTGGCGCCCGTGAGTGCGGTGTGGAGGCTGACAAGTGGGCCCCGCCCGTCAGCGAGGGGAGGAACGAGCGCGGAAAGGGGCCCTGGGCCGCGCGGGAGGGGACTTCCCAGTGGGCTGAAATGGGTAGCCACGGCCCAGGTAAGGTGTTATTCTTTCCCCTTTTTATTTTCTGTTTTCTTTTCATGTTTTATTTCCTATTTTCAAATTTAAATCCCAATTTGAATTCAAACTTGTTTGTGAGCTTCTTAACTGGGTTAAACACTTAAATTAAAATATTAGTGGGGACAAAATGTATTCTTTCCTACATTTATTTTCCTCTATTTTGTATAACCTCCTCCTTCTCTCTTTTCTTAATTCTAGGATTATTTAGGATTTAATTCCCCATTTGGATATTCACCCATTTCTTTTTACATTATTATAATATTGTCACAGAAATGCACACAAAAATATTCAGCATGATGCATTGATTTAATTGTTCTTGGACATGGTGTTCAAATAGGATGATGCATCAAACTCACATAAAGAGAAAATGTTTCTCTATTGATATTATTCCTAGCAATTTACAAAGTGGGTGTTACACAGCAACAACAGAAGAAGGCCCCGTAACACCCTTGTTATGAGGTACTTCAAGGAGTTCAAATCCCCAAGATTCAAGAGATCTACCCTCATTCTTTTTAAGTGGGGTAGTATTCCAGTAAGGTTCCTGCTATGGAGAAAAAGAAGAAGGCCTTAGTAAGCTTGTGGAGGACCAGATCATCGAAGCTTATAAGTTTCTGGATGAGAAGTGGTTACCCAAGTTTTGTTGATGAAGCACCAGAAGACCAATCAAGGAAGGAATCCATGTGGGAGTTCGCAAGAGAAAGGTTTGCGTGTTGGCATCGATGCTTCCTCAATAAGCTAGCTGCCAAGCGAAAGCTGAAGCCTGAAGATGATCTTTGAGTAGCCAGAATCAGCATTTGCAATCAGCAACCGGATGCTCCTCAAAGGTCAGATTTTGTTGAAGTTCCATCTCCTCGAAGAGTTGCAAAGTGAAGATATGTAGCTGAAGTAAAGCTATACCCATAACCCTTCTAAGCCAAATCTCGAGGACGAGATTCCTTTTAAGTGGGGTAGATTTGTAGCATCCCAAAAATTCAAATCCTGAAATTTTCTCAAACTCCCTCTAAATTCAAAATGAATTTCAAATTTCATTTCAAAATGTTTGTTTGCGAGTTGATATCAGCAAATAAAATATAGTGGTCTATATTCTCTCCAAAATCCTCCTCAAATATCCTACAAATATTTCCCAGTGATCACCCTCAATTTGTTTCCAGAAATACCGCCCAGATATTTCCCGAGTAATCCCCTTCAAGTTCTTTCCAGAAATACTGCCCAAATATTCCACCGATATATCTCCAGGTATTTTCCTCTTGAGAAATACCTTCAGAATCATTTTTCAAGTCCCTACAAATATTTTCTTCATAACTTTCCTCATGCTCATACGTATACGTATGCCTCCAGTGTCATACGGTGAGCTCTACAAGCAAATCTCACTTATACAAGACAAATACATGCTAACCTCCCACTAATCATCTCATCCTCCCACTAATCCTCTCATCCCTCCCACTAATCCTCTCATCCCTCCCCCTAATCCCCCCACCATGGCTATAAATAGAGGGGCAAGGGCCTCCTCCCATCCCACCCCAAGCCATTTCATGGCAACTCTCTCCCCCCCCCCACACACACCCACTCCATGTTCCACACAAGCACACACTAGCACAAGGATCGTTCGATCGTTCTTCGATCGTTCGTCCCCTGTTCTTAGTTTGTTCGTTCGTTCGTCCGATCGTTCGATCGTTCGTCCGATCGTTCATGGTTCGTTCGTCCGTTCGTTCGTCCAAATAATCTTTTTCCTACCGTTATGCTGCCGAAATTCCGATCGTTCGTTCGTTCGATCATTCGATCGTTCATCGTTCGTTCATAGTTCCTATTCATCGTTCATCGTTCGTTCATAGTCCCTATTCATCGTTCTTCCAAATAATCTTTTTCCTGCCGTTATGCTGCCGAAATTCCGATCGTTCGTTCGTTCGATCATTCGATCGTTCATCGTTCGTTCATAGTCCCTATTCATCGTTCATCGTTCGTTCATAGCCCCTATTCATCGTTCTTCCAGATAATCTTTGTCCTGCCGTCATGCTGCCGAAATTCCGATCGTTCGTTCGTCCGATCATTCGATCGTTCGTCCGTTCGTTCATCCAAATAATCTTTTTCCTGCCGTTATGCTGCTGAAATTCCGATCGTTCGTTCGTCCGAGCATTCGATCGTTCGTCCGTTCGTTCATAGTTCCTATTCATCGTTCATCGTTCGTTCATACGAACTATTCACTATCACTATTCACCATTACTATTCATCATTACTATTCACATACACTATTCATCATCGTTACTATTTATCATTACTATTCATCATCGTTACTGTTCATCGATGATATGTATAATTACTTTTCCGTCGCCACTATTCATCGTTACTATTCGTCGGTCATCCAGTCATCCCAAATTTCAACTACTCATCCATCATGCTGTCCAGTCCACCTAAGACCAGCCAGACCCATGTTCCAGTCATACGAACTCCGATGACTGTGATTTTCCTTCCAGTGGGAAACTTCCCATCTGGTCACCCATCCTAGGTTTCTCCAAGTTGAGCATGCTTAACTTTGAGATTCCTTCGAACCAGGCTTCCAAACTCTGATTCCAATAATTCTTGTTTCTAAATTCTTATCGAACTATTCCCTATTCAACCATGTCACCCCTTAAGCATGGTTCATGTTCCAGAAAACTCCCAAAATACTCTTGTCCCATATTCTGCCTATAACTCTCATGTTCATACCAAGTCAGACGATTCATTCGTCACTATTCTCACCAACAGTGAACTTCACTGTGCTACACCACCTACACTCAGCTATAAATACACCCAGCTACCCTCTCCCTCTCCACACACACTCAACACCCTCAACCAAGGCAAACACCCCACCCACTCAGTTACTCCGCTCTGCCGGCTACACACATAGTGTCGCTTCGCCTCCAGTCCACCCTCCTGGTAAGCACCTCCGCTCCACCACCAGTAATATCACAACACCACATGACACAGATTCTACTCAAGACTCTACCCATCCATATATCGCTATTCTGACCACTATACTAAATATTTGTTGGTATACTTGCTGGTTTGTATGTTTGCTTGTTCATGTTGCATAGTTATCGGAGCGTTCGTGCCATCTCGTGGAGGCCAGATCTGCAAGTCTACGCCAGGCGGTGGAGCCAGAAGCCAGTTCCGCGAGCTCTCCTTCCCCCTTCGCCGAATAAGCACGGCAAGCTCACTGGACCCCTTTGATGCATAAATTACCTATGCTTTTACAACCACAACCCTCAGCCTGTTATTTTATGCATGATATGATTTTGAGACAAGTTATTATGGCCACCTAGCCGCTTGCCGCAATCAATACTTGATATATTTGTTACAAATGATTTGAGAAAAGGTGTGAGTTTTCAAAAGAAAATGCTTTTCAAAATGTGTATGATGAAGGGTTTCCACCCTTATCACCTTTGAGTAGGGATGATCAGGGACTCCCTGGTTTAGGGGAGGGCCTAAGGTGTTGGCTCAGCTGGTTTAGGCGTGAGCAGAAGGATTGTCCCCTCATATAAGGACCGGTTTGTCATCTTTACTACCTGTACTCTTTAATAGTACAACCACTCGAGACTGTGTGGGCAGTCACTCAATCTGAACTCGTACGGTCCAACCCCAGGGTTATGAAGGCTGGGGAGCACCGGGAGGATAAGGAGGGGGAAAGTTTTGTCCGGTTTGGACATGGTGGTGGTCTGACTCCTTCCGGATAACCGTTAAGGTTAGGACGTGCGGGGAAAGAAAGAGATTCGGATTCGGATCTCATTGATCATGAGATCGCAGAGCCGGACTAGTGGGTAAAGTGTACACCTCTGCGTAGAGTTTGAAAACCTATTCGAATAGTCTGTGTCCACAGGAATGGACGAGTCTGGTATGGTATGGCAATTAATGTTTTGTTTTCCAAAAAAAAGAGATGGTTTTGAGAAAAGTGGTTTTTAAAAAGGTTCGGCGGTTGAGCCGTGAGCTATGGTGGACGGGAAGTCCAGTAGCTGTTTTTGAAAATGAAAACCAGTGGGAAACTGCTGAGATGCCTGGATGATTTAGTCCAGGGGATTTTGTTATAATACTGAAAAACTTCCTGCTCCTTTTGGAGAGGATGCGCTTTGCAAAAATACAAAATGTTTTTCAAAACAACTCTGCATTAAATATTGCTGTTTCTGCAAAATATCCCGAGCTCCACATATTCCATGCATTATATCTGATTTCCCCATTCCGCGGGTGAAGGTGGGCTGCTGAGTACGTTTGTACTCACCCTTGCTTATTTGTTGTTTTTCAGAAAAAGGAGATCGAGTAAGAGTTACGACTGTTCCCAACCTTGCCTGTGGCTGTTGGACCGCTGAATTGCTTCACTGCGTATATCGGGCTGCTTCAGCCCCACTCTGATGATATGTCCCGAGTTGTGGACCAACTCTTAAAGTTGTTCGCCACCTGTATAGGTTTGTCTCGTTTAAGCAGATCTGGAATCATCTGATGTATAAATGTGTTTACTAGCGTCCTGGGACTAGTAATTGTATCACATTTGAGTCCCAGAGGATCGAGACGGTTCAATGGAGGATGTCTACCAATGGTGTAGGCATCCCTGTCAATTTTAAGTTTTCATAATCATTCTTACAAGTTTTAAATTGAGCATTAAGGTTTGCAACATCATTATTCAACTTAATAATAGTGGAAGCATGAACATTGCAAGAATCAATATCAATTTTTTTTTACATTTATTACAAATAGACACATGATCCACAGATGAACTAGTGATATTCACTTTTTCTAGCTTAGTATTTAAAATCAGCATTTAAAGTCTTAAATCTAGAAATAAGATTATTACATGGAAATACTTCAGAAGAAAAAAGCTTATTTCTCTTAATTTCTAAATAAAAGATTTTTCAGCATTAACAAGTTTATCATGTTATTGGTAAAGACTGTTAAGAGCAGGCTGCCGACTGCTCTTCTAAGGGCTTGTTCATTTGTGTGGGATTGCACCCGAAATTGTTACAGCTAATCAAAGTTTATATAAATTAGAGAAGCAATCCGGTTAGAAATCATTTCGACCCACCATTCCGACACAAACGAACAAGTCCTAAGACCTCGTTTGTTTTCAGCGGATCAGCCCATTCTAGACCTTATTCCAGGTGGAACGAATGAGCCTGGTTTGGAATTTGATACAATCCATTAAAATTATTCGTTTCCGCCCGAACTGGAATTGAAACCGACCCGGATTAAAATTTCCCTTCACGCCCACAGCCCGGAACCAACCCTTGTGTCGTACCTCCGGATTGAAGCCTGGAGGACGCGACCGCGCGGCGGCGGCTCGACGCGACCGGTGGCTTTGACGCGACCGGCACGGCGGCGGCGCACAGCCCCGAAGACGACCCTTCCCGCTGCCTTCTCCCCGGTGAGGATCTGCTGTCTTCCTTCCCTCTCCTATCCTCTGCTCTCGCGGCGGCGAGCCCCAGCAGGGCAGGCGTGGGCCGGCCGACGTCGAGGGTGTTCGGCGTCGGCAGCCGCCACTCCGAGGAGGACCTGCGGGACCTCGTGCGGTTCCACGCAGGCGCGGCGCCGTCCGCGTCGGCCTCTGTTGGAAGTGTTGGAAGGGTGACGTCGCCTGCTGCCAAGAGGAGGCGTGGGACCACGTCGCTGCAGAGGATCGACGAGGATGCGGCCGTCGTGCTGCACCCGACCAGCTAACAAGCTAACCTCTATCTTGGCAGCAACTTGGTTCAAAAGATTCCTAGGTTTGCTCGTGTGTATACTTTGATTTGGTCCTCTCTCTTTTTCCCCTGCGGAACGAGAGAGTAGCAAGCCGTTCCTAGAGTCATCGAGCGCTCTGGCATATTACATTATTTGCTGCAATTTGACATGCTGTTGAATTAGGCGACCAGACGAACAATTTTCGCTCTGTGTAAATTTGCTGTTTTCTAGCTCGTCCGCTTCAAAAATGCAGGTAGATTTATTTCTGTTCTATGGACTACGGGTCAAGTAAGATTTTCCTTTGGCTCGTTTTTCACCGACGGCATTGGACCGTGGAGTGCGGACTGACGGCGAGATCATTGTTTATTCCAAAAATGCATGTCACCTTGAGTTCCACGCTATTGCTTACTGCTAGCTAGTATCATTGCTCGGCCTCTCAAGTTCTTGTTCAGAAACCTGCACTTCTCTGCTTGTATATATCAAGTCGCGGCGAATGTTTTTGAACTGGTTGTTAGCTAGTATCATAAGCTAATATAATCCTATGTTTGTTTCTGCCGAACAGGGCATTTGCTGGAGCTGGAAGCGTTCCCGTTGGATTACTTCTTAGGCTGGAAAGAGTGAAAGATTCTTAGGCTGGAAAGAGTGAAAGACCTGGATGCACTAAATCCTGTTCTGGAACAGTTACGGCCCTGGAATTGATCCCATGCTGCCGAACGGGCCCTAAGTTGGAACCTGTTCAGGCGGGGGGTCAGCTCGCAGCTGACTGGGGATCCGGCACCGCATCGGCAGACGCCAGGAGGGGACTATCAGCCATGGCAGCGAGGCAGCCGCCGACTTCGTCCGCGCCCGCGCCCGCGGCGGGTCTCTCCATGAAGGACTACCTCAAGAGGTACGTGTCGGGCCCAGGGACCGACGGCGACCAGAAGAGGGCGAAGAAGAAGACGAAGAAGAAGCCCAAGCCCGCCGGCGGGGTGCTCATCGTCGACGAGGACCCAGTGTGGCAGAAGCCCGTGCAGGTGGACGAGGAGCCCGCGTCGTCAGGTGCGTTCCCCTCTTGTCTTGAGCCCCGAAACCCTAAATCGTAGCGCGACCTCTGGACGGATTGGTGGCCATATTCTGAACTGGGGTCGCGCTCTCGTGGTTTCAGGTGACGACAAGCCTCTGGTCGACGAGGACATCGAGGTCAAGCGGATGCGTCGCCTGGAGGCAATACGCGCCGCAAGGCCGTACAATGCTATCGCCGAGGATGGCAGCGGGTGGGTTACCGTGGCCGCCCCGGAGGAGCAGGGCGGTGGGTCCACCCACCAGCCCAGGAACGACACGCCGTCGCCAGAGCGGGGACGTGCTCCTACGAGGGAGGACCTTTCTCCTGTGCGGCGGAGGCAGCGGCGCGACACGCCCTCACCTGTGCATGGCGATGCTGCTGCAAAGGATTTTTCACCACCTAGGCGGAGGCAGCGGCGCGACATGCCCTCACCTGTGCATGGTGATGCTGCTGCAAAGGATTTTTCACCACCTAGGCGGAGGCAGCGGCGCAACACGCCCTCACCTGTGCATGGCGATGCTGCTGCAAAGGATTTTTCACCACCTAGGCGGAGGCAGCGGCGCGACACGCCCTCACCTGTGCCGGACGGTGCTGCTGCAAAGGATTTTTCACCACCTAGGCGGAGGCAGAGGCGTCAGGACACGCCATCACCAAAGGACAGTGGTGCAGCGGACCAGGACGATATGTCACCACCGCGGAAGTCTAGGCAGAGAGAGGACCTTTCGCCGCCAAGGAAGGGTGCTCGTCATATCACTGAGGAGCCCCAGGATATCTCGCCACGTAAGAAGAGAGACATTTCTCCCTCAAGGAAGAGTACAAAGGAAGGAGCCTCAAAACAGGTGAGGAAATCTGGACTGATGACAGCAGAAGAAGTTAAAGAGGACATAAGAAAGATTAAGGAGGCTGAGATGATTAAGTGAGTGACAAGTTCACATCTTGGAGAGATGCTTGCCCATTGATTTGGATTTGTAATATATCTATTTGTCATTTTGTTGTTAGGTTTGCATCACAGGATCCTTCGCTGGTTGGGAAAGGGGCAAAGGCAGTATTCAGAGATAAGGAAGGTAGGATGAATGCAGTATGCACATTGTACAGCTTGTATTGGCTGTTGACCCATATAGTCATTCTACTTTCTTATGCTAACATTGGTTTGTGATGTTTTCCAGGAAGACGAATAAGTGAAGAAGAAATGCGCAAGGCAAAGGAACCTGAGAAGCCAAAGGTAGATATATGTCCTTGAATTTCTTCTTTCTAGTATTATATGTTTCTTGTCCTCCTCTGAAATATTCTGTAGTTAGTTGAATTGCAATTTGCAAATATGACTCTACCTGTACAGTTTATAGATTGGAAAAACTTCTGCAACTAATTTATCTTGAACCCTGACATTGTGTAAATTAGGTCATATTTCTTGTTTTTTCTTTATGAAAATGAATTAATAAGTATGTTATGAAACTTCTTTTATTTCTACCTGTGTCATGAAGTGCAATTTTCTTAACCACCAAATGATTAACTGTTCATATGAGTAGGATGTACAACAGGACACCAGATCACTGACCATTTAGCTTATTGTCAACAGCTACCAACACTTATACCTATTATTGTTAAAAGTCAAAACAAACTGAAGGCTTACGACTGCAAAATTACCATCTCCGGTACTTGTGTTGTAAGTGGGATGACAATGACCCTGGGCTGGTTTGAACATGTTCGACGGAGATCTCCAGAGGCACCAATGTGTAGTAGGGTACTAAGGTGCAATAACAATAGAAAGAGAGGTAGGGGAAGACCAGATTCGATATGCAAAGTGGTAGTAAAAGGAGACTTGAAATGATGAAATATATCCAAAGATTTAGCATTGAATAGGAGTGCATGTGAACAGCTATCCATGTGCGTGAACTAACCTATGGTTTTTGTTGGATTTCAATTCTAGCCTACCCCAACTTGATTGAGACAAAGACTTTGTTGTTGTTGGTACTTGTACTGTACCTATTTATCCAAAAGCTACTGTTATCTAATGGCCCATGTTGTACTTATTGGCAGGAAATACATATAGAATGGGGTAAAGGGTTGGTTCAGAAACGAGAAGCTGAGTCTAGGTTGAAAGAGATTGAAGCTGAGAAGAGTAAACCTTTTGCTCGAACAAGGTACTTGGGATATGGTGCCTGTTTTTCTTTCATCTACTCTTTGTCCAGTTGAATGTGAGTCTGTCTAACCTTCTCTTGTGTGTATTTGATGTTGTGCTTTTTCTGCTTGCAGGGATGATCCTGAGCTTGATAATATGCTAAAAGAAAGAATCCGATGGGGTGATCCTATGGCTCATCTGGTCAAGGTAACTGCACTGCTGCAGCATTTGATTTGGAGTGTCTTGGTCCAGTCTGTCAACACTTCATCTATTTGTTTATGGAGAATGGCTGATATGTGTGTTAATGCATTGCAGCGGAAAGATCCAGAATTTATTTTGGAAGACTTGGGAGATGATGAAAAGATGAAAGAATCTGGCTTCATAGTACCCCAAAGTATACCTACTCACAGCTGGCTGAAACGTGGAGTTGATGCTCCTCCAAACCGCTATGGCATAAAACCCGGTCGTCATTGGGATGGCGTGGATCGCAGTAATGGTACGTTCCTTGCAATGTCACTATTAACTTTATCCTATAGCCTCACACAGCATGTGAGTGGTAAAAGAAGATTACTGGGGTTTGAATATCACTATCATGTCTTTATGCAGGCATAGATTGCAGTAGTCTAGGGTTCACGTTGTGTTTCTGTGGAGATTTTGCATGATGTTTCTGTTAAGAGATTGTTGTGTAGTGGATGCATATATGTAGATTAAGCCTGTTCAACCACAGTTTAAGCCAGTTTTTGGGACAAGCGCCGATCAAACAGTTTGTTGCGGGGTTAGGTCGTTTGGTTTTGCGGGTTGAGCAGTTTAAGCCCAGTCTTATTCTTCATGCACATGCACAGGTCGTCGCACAATGCTGATCGTACCAGGGGTCACTGATGGCTTCTCTGTGTGTGCGGTGGCTTCATGCTCTGGCCAGGCTTGACCACTGGTCATCATCAATTTCTTGTCGACACCACAGAAAAACAGTCGCGATTAAGTTTAAAAGGCTTCGCTTCTCGTCCCTTGCACTTAGCTGCGAGGCATGATGCCCCTTTCCTTGCTACAGCATCACAAGTAGTTAACATATTTCTTCCCAGGTTCTTGTCATCCTCTATAGGCCTTCATTAATTCCTGTCAGGGTGTTTCGGCGATCATGTTGTGTTGAGAGATGGAGGACATGGTTTCGTTGGTTCACTTGCAAACCAGGCCACCCATTTGAAACCATATGGGTTTGGTCTGGACTGGTTGTGTGTTGAGCGGTTTCACACCAAACTGCAAACATGGCTAATGTAGACTAGTCATTTGTATGTGACAATAGGAGAAAGCTCATCTCTTTAAGCTGCCCAACAACTAATAGTCATGTGCCTGGTTTCTGTTTCCTCACGCAATTAATGGGTCTGTTCATTTTCATATCTTGTGTCGTACCAACTAGCTTATATAATTGTATCTACTGGGTTTTTCTGAGCTTGGCAGATTATGCCATCTAGGTATGTGTCTATATAATATTATAATGTGGTTTTAACCTTAAGACAGAAGTGCATTCTCATTAGTGCGAATTTCGTTGGGTAGACTGTAGAGTAACTTGAGAGCCCGTTTACAATTGTCGGTAGAAAATTAAATTTCAAGCAATAAATGTCTGTCTGCCTGAGTTACAACTAAGGTTTTGGTTGCAATGGAATGGATGGACATGGTTGGGAAGCCTAAGAGAAACTCCAAAAATATTTGCTATCAGGTTTAAAACCTGAGATCTGGTGTTATCTATGCATCTGCAGGGCATACCTTGCGGCCTTCAACTTCAAAATTGTTATCCTTCTGGCCAGTTTGTAAATCTGGTGGCTGGTTCTAATTTCACTCCCATGTTTTGTTTCCAGGATTTGAGAAGGACATGTTCAAGCTGAAGAACGAGAAGCAAGCAATGGAGCAAGAAGCCTATCTTTGGTCTGTCTCTGATATGTGATCCCAACTGCTGCTCCTTACGAGAGGAATACAGTTGTGTAAAGGAAGAACCAATGGAAGACCTTTCAAACGATTTTTTTTTCACTCTTCTTATTACACAAAGTGACAGCATTGGTGATGCTGCGCCGGAGTAGCCTGAATATTTTCCAGGAAAGCATTTTCAGGAATGCAGTTCAATGAAGCTGCATTACGTATTTGTTGGAAATCTGTTACTGCTGTACCATTTGTCATCCTTCACGTTTTGTAATATAGATGAACGCACTGCAAGGTTTTGGAACAGTTCAAAAGATGAGATTTTATATTGACTTTCTGGTTTCCATGTGTATAACTTGTCTTAGCAGCTGTCGCGGTTTAATTTAAATTAAATGATGGTGGATTTGAGAGCCGGCAGTTGTCGTTCCGAAAGCAGGAAACAACAGGGTTATTACTCCTTATTAGTAGTAACTGACACTGTGTGTGTACGAGCTGATCCGTCCAATTGGTTGTGGTGAGGTGATCAACTGTCTTGTTCGTTGAGGTGGAGTACTTTTATGCTAATGATGACGACTACCTGGATGCGTGCCTCGTTGCTTGTGAATTTTTTTTTATCTCAATTATTGGTTTTACCATGCGTATGGAAAGGAGGACAGTTTTGTAATACTATTCGATGAACTTGTTCATGTGACAAGTGCTGTAATGGCTTATAGAAAAACAACATGCTTATCTGTTCTTACTACATATCTGTTTCCGATGAGATCATAATCTTGTTTGTCCTCAGCATATTGTTTCCTCTGTAGTATTTAGTGGACTGAGGTTATGTGGGCTGGTTTGGCAGGCTAATTCCTCGCGGGGAATTCGTTGTTTTCTCTGTGTCGGCGGCCCGCGCGAGAATCTTCCCTGGATATGGCTCAAACCTGTTTGGAAGGGATATTGGCAGCCCATTTTCTACGTGGAAACATGCCCGGTGCGTGGACGTCGGGCAACTTTGTCGGCTCGTTCCTCCTCTCGTCTCGCGCAATTGGTGGCGTTACGTGCGATCTCCATCGCCGCGACCCCTCCGTCGGTCGCCTTCCGCGGGACATCATCACCACCAGCCTCGTGCTGCTGCTGGTGACATCCATCCTTCGCTCGACCGCTCCCTTTTAAGACAAACTTGGTTTATGATGAATGTTAGTGAAAACTTAAACCAAATTGTTATGAGTAGAGGTGGAGAGGAGAAGAGAACTCTTCACTTGATTCTTCCTTAGATACGTGTATTAAACCTAAGAACAACAATACAAGTGAAATATGAGAACTCTTGGTATACAACAATCGCAATAAAGAAAATGTACAGGAGACACAACGATTTAATCCCGTGATTTGGCCAATGCTTACTCCACGTTGTGGTGACCTCCTTCGGTTAAGGGTTATACTCAACCCCTCTCAAATGATCCAAAAATCAAACTTGAGTACCACATTGTTCTTCCTTATATCAAATCCCTTTTGTAAGGAATCTCCATAAGTTGTAGTCTCTCACGCCTTACACAAATGATCTCAATCAAAGCGCAATAGTAAGGAGGAAGTAGAAACACACACAAGACCTTAAGTCGCAACAACAACACGCACACGAGTTAAGAAAAGAGTGCACGAAACAACACAACAGAGTCACAGCTCAAAGACATGCTCAAATCTCTATCTAATGAAACAGGAGCGTGGTCACAGAGTCTTTAGTTGTACTATGTTCAAAGAATGCTTGTATATTGTTCCATGGTGCCTAGGGGGTTCTTTTATAGTCCCAATGGACCTAGGAGCCATTGGAGCTCCATTTGGAAGGCCCTGATTGCCTTCTGTCCGCGGGTGCACCAGACTGTCCGGTGCACACTGGACACTGCACAGTGCAATGATTACATATCTCCTGATTGGTTGCTTTTCGCTTCTAGGGGGCACCGGACCGTTGGCTTCGGCCGACGTGTCAAACTGTCAACTATCCGTTGGTCGACTGGCACACCGGACTGTCCGGCACTCCGCGCGGACTCACACCGGACTGTCCGGCACTCCGCGCGAACTGTCCGGTGATTTATAGTCGACAAAGTCTTGGTTTTCCCGAGAGTGTCCTACTCGGCCGGACCGTCCGGTGCTCTGCAGAACAGCCCAATTGCTCCTTTCTTATTTCAATTCTCTTTTGCTCCTTTTGACTTGACTTTTCATAGTCCCTAATACTTAGGAAAATATGGTAAGTACCCAAAACAATTGACTAAGTGTTTGGAGCATACCTTTTTCACTTGGAACCATGTGGATTTGAGTTATGCCCACTTTCAAGCCTTAAAGTGCCCTTTTCTCAATTTGCTTTAACTACATGTACTTATTACTCATACAAGATGATATTAGTCCAAACATAAAATGTTGAGTATTTAATCACTAAAACTAAATAGAAATGGTTCAAGAACATATGCTATCACCACATTGCGACTACATGGACAGATCCAACAACACAATATTGTGGTGCTCATTGACTCCGGATCTTCACATACTTTTTCCAATGATAAAATGAGATCAGTTTTGGAGGACGAACAACCTTTGGTGACACTGGTCACATTACAAGTGGCTAGTGGTCAAGTTATTACTTGCAGTTATCAGGTGCCTTCAGCCATGTCCGGTTGCAGTTTTTTAGTGGATCTCACATTTTTACTCTTACATTTGTTTGATCTGCTCGTGGGCATGGACGGGCTGCAGCGATATAGTCCTCTGCGAGTGGACTGTTCTAACAAATGGAAGATCATCCCCTATCAAGGAGCAACTAGGTGTTTACAAGGTGTTCACCCTTTTGTTCCCACAGGAGCAATGGTGGAGCTGTGGTTACTTACTCTCGGCTACTCCTAGCATAACTGTTTCCCTGACATCAAGGTGCCAGGAATCAACACTCAGACACTTTGACGTTGATTCGGTAGCAGCAGTGGCAGTGACGTATCTTACACAATGGTTTCAGGACAGGGAACTCATCACCAAGCTTATTCAACAGCAATTATCCCGTGCACAGTTCCAGATGACAAAACTCATCACTAAGCTTAACTGCCTGCTTTGGGACAAGCTGACCGACCGACCCGGTGAGGCGTGACCTGGTGAGGCGTGGCTGTCGACCAACCTACCTGTCGAGCAACCTAGCGAGGCGAGACTATCGATCAACCTGCCTGCCGAGCAATCCAGTGAGACAGGGCTATCGACCAACCTGTCCACCGAGCAACCAACAAGACGAAAGCCAGCTCTCAGGCCAACACCTCTACCGACGGGACAGACGGTCACCGAGCCATGCCCAGACCGTAAAAACAGTACCGAAAGGTCTCTATCAAGCACGACGCTAAATACGTATCCCCGCTGACCAGTGGGATCGGACAACCCCAGCTGCAGAGACCTCATCATTGAGATATCTACATTGACCCATACGCCGGAAGGGACAGGGCAATACGCTGTAACAGGCATACGTCTACACATGATGAAAGGTGACACTAAGGGAATGACGGAAGATGAAGTTGCATTGAAGACATCCCTAAACCCCACCTCGAGCTGACTCGGCCGGACCCACCAAGCACCGCTACGTCTATATCGAAATAGCTATAGGAACCCATTGACGAACGGACGAGACGGGACGTCATACCAGAGATACAACGACGCACGACCCAGCAGACAACGCCATAGGGGCTACGAGGCCTAGAAGCAGGAGGCCAAACTCCACTCCAATAGAATACAAGTTCTCATTGTAATGTCTATCCTTGAGCTATAAAAGCGCAAGATAACCCCCATCATCCAAGATATCCCACAGTTTCACATAAGTACCCAACTGTAACACGCTCCAAGCAATACTACTATTAGCACTACACTGGACTAGGGTTTCAACCTAAACCAGTATAACCCACTCGTCTCGGATCCACCTTCGAGCTCCACGTAGCATCATTCGGAGTGAGTCCACGCTAGCACCCCTGTCGAACAGAAATCTTATTGTCCCCCGATTTTAGAAACCATGACATAAACTTTTATACAATAGGTGGGATCAAATCTAATAAAAACTAGATTTTCATCTACCTTTTTTTTGGCGCTCTGCTACTCAACTCACTTCTCACCTAAGTCGTTCGATTCCCTCCCTAGCGTTGGCCTGTTAGTGGCTTGCTCGCTCCTTCTGTCATCGACTGATCGGTTAGTGGGCCTAACCCGTCCACTACCAACGTCACCTTACCTCATCGTCACTCGTTAGCTCATTGTCTCGTCGGAATCCAGTATGCAACGTTGCTACTTTACCTTCTAGTCTTCACCTACGAATGGTCAAGGTATCGATGGGATCCTGCCTTGGCACCACGGTATCACATGCCCTCTCTTTCTCACTAGGTCACTTCGCTCCGTCACACTACTTTTATCTAGTGGTTTAATCTAGTAATTTGTATTTTATGGTGTCGCCTCACCTTTAACTTTGTCCTTTTATCTAGTGGTATAATCTAGTAATTTGTACTTTATGGTGTCGCCTCACCTTTAACTTTGTCCTGCGTCCTCCAGACATTAGAACATCATCATCAGTAGAACATGATTACTTTGTTTGTCCGTAGCTGCATACACACAAAAAGGGTGCTTTGTAAGCTATACTGCTATCAGCCTCCACTCGTACACAACACCATATGCCTCTTTGAGCCACATAACAACACAAAACATTCAGTATATTAGAAATGACACGCAACCATTGGAGCACCAGACTAACTGGAATGCGGTGCCCGCAACAGCGAATTTACAGCAGTTGAACTTCGCGGTGGTTACAATCTTGTTCAGAACTAAGGGTTTGCCATCAGGATCGTGACCGTATATTTGTCCGACAGTATGGGCAGTCTGAACATTTCCTCACCCATGGCTCCAAGCATGTTGAGTGGAACCTGTGGCCACAGTGCAACCTTATCAGCTCATCTCCGTCGTAAAATCCATCAAGGCAAATAGAGCATTCTGGTGAAGCCTCTCTGTTATCATCTTTGCTAGCCTCAAAAATCTCAATCTGCAGGCGCAGGAAAGCCGCCTTGCTAAGTCCAGTTGACCGGTTGGAGTTAACGGAGCTGACGTTTGGTCTTTCTTCATCTGATTCACTGCCTAGGTGGAACGACGATGAGTGGGGCCGGTTTGCCTCATGCCACGTTTCCCTGTTTCTGAAGTCGATGATTCTAAATACATCGTTAGCGGAAAATTCATCTAATGAGATGGATGGCCTGGAGGCAGATGAACCAAGAGAAATGCCTCTGAGTCTCTCCAGGACACGTGCTTGTGCTTGCAGTACAGCACCAGGAAGCCGCTCATTTGTCCTGAACATCAGCCTATCGAGTCTGTTCCTCCGAGATGCAGAATCCCCAATGTTGTTATTGTCTATGTAGGATAAGATCTGATCCTGCAGACAGCAAAACAGAGAAATAAATTCATTTGATGACCCATCACAAACAATGAGGATGAAAATGGTAGCCAATGACAGGATTCCTGAAATGAAGTTGGGTTGGTGTAGAGTTGTACATAACAAAAGGGCAAACATGTCCATCAGTTCGGCCATGATTTTAAGTTACAGCTACACATAGCCAACACCCCAAATACCAAATTACATGGATGATGAATCGAATATTTCAAGTGGAGTTCAAAGGATAAACAGTAAAACTACATGATGATATGCATATGATGACGCAGCATAGCAAAAAAAAAAAAAGTTTCAAGGTGTATAATCCAGCTAGTCCATGACTAGGCGAGGCAATTGCTACATTTCACATTTATGAAAGAAAAGGTTGTAACCAAAGATGCCTATTTCATAGATCAAGCCTTGCATTTTTTTTTCTGAGGTATGTTGATTAAGAGTGTGTTTAAATGCAATAGAGCTAATAGTTAGTTGGCTAAAAATTGCTAGTATAATTAGCTAGTTAACAAATAGTAGCTAACTATTAGCTAGATTATTTGGATGTCTTTAGCTAATTTTAATAGTTAACTATTAACTCTAGTGCATTAAAACATGACATAAGAAAACTGTGAACAACTGTTTCCCACAAAAATATATCCACAAGACCAGAACTAGCAACGAACCTGCGTCATCTACGAAACCTTTCACTGGCGGAAGAGCTACAATCGCACAAAGCCGTCAGGACTACATGATGCCAAGCTCGATCACTGCTACTATAACGAACAAGGCTCATTTCAACTATTTGTGCAACATGGTAGTCCAGTGCCTGTGGCCTGTGGGATTGTGAAGCTTGGTTCAGAATCTCAGATAGGATTACAAATCCGATACATTTCAGTATTTCACCAATTAGAACGTTGAAAGTTTAACCCCAGTATGTTGGCAAAAAAAGGTTCAACCCCGGTAACAAATGCAAGTGCGTAATCCCTATCGGTACCCATTTCACGAGCTATGTAACCATGATCATAAAATCGGCATTTCCATTCATCATTGAATTCCGCGCGAGCCTAATCCTAAAAGTGTCCACGAATTGTATAAGCCAGCGCCGGTGATTCTCCGATCCAGCCACAACACAACTGATACGACAATAATCAAGCGGGAGGGAGACTGGGGCGACGGATCCTCACGGTGTACGATCCGCGGCGACGCGGTGGCGGGGCCCCGGTGTGCAGGTGCTGGCGCACGTCCCCGGCGGCGTCGAGCTGGCGTCGCGGACGGCACCCGCGGCGCTGGCGCCGGCCGCCGAGTTCGTGCTGGTCCCGGAGCGCGACGGGGTGTGGGTCCGGGTCGGGGTCGGAGAGGCGGGCCCCACGGGCGGCGCGGCGCGCGATGAAGAGCTCGGAGGCGCTCGTCATGGCGGTACCGGATGAGGCGCGCGTGGCGGTGCCCTGCGCGAGAGACAGGGATTTTGGTTTGGTGGATCGGATTAAGTTTCCGTGTCCTTTTTTTAATGATGCGGCTCCATCTGCTCCCTTCCTTGTTTTGAGGCGAGAGAGGGGAGGAGGAGACGAGTGGAGGAAGCTGCGAGGAGAGCCACCGTGATCTGGCGTGGCGTGGGACGAACGACGGAAGCCAGGAGCCCAGGACCGGTGGAATAGAATGTGACGGTGACCGTGACGGTGACGGGTGCCCGCGCTGGATTAGAAATTTCAGTGGTCGCCACCGCACGCGTATTTGATTGTGAGTTTCGGCGTCGTCGTGCAGTCATAACTAATAGATGACAATGGATATCTGAAATTGACTATCCAACCAGATTTACTGATACGAAGACGGATACGGAACCATTTTTCTATCCGTGGTTATATTAATGGACAAGAACTAGAACTCTAGGGGTCGACGCTCGGGTTACCCGAAAATTTTGGGTCGGGTAATTCGGGTATTTAAAATTTTAGTTTTTGAGAATTGATACCCGAAATTACAATGGGTTTTACAATACCCGAAAATTTGGGTACCCGAAATTTCGGGTTCAGGTATTCCCGAACTACCCGAACTATTATGTTGGCTTCATAAAAACACATATACCATATTAAATTAGTATAAAAATATAGTTTGAATAATGATATACATGGACATATAAAACACAAGCAATCTACAATCACAAGTTATGCACACTTACACATAATTATAGATGTAGAAATTAATAATTAAGCATGACATGAGTACATGGCACATGAAAGTTCGGGTAATTCGGGTGGTATTTCGGGTACCCGATTGTGATACCCGAGTTACCCGAAATAAATTCGGGTTTTACAAGTTGCTACCCGAAATTCCTGAACAAAATTCGGGTTTTGGGTATTTCGGGTTCGGGTATTCCGGGTTCGGGTTTCGGGTTACGGGTTTTTTTGCCCAACCCTAAGAACCTCTACTCGTTGGGTAGACAGATATGAGTACGGGTCGATACTACTCATATCCGTCTACCCATGGGTAAAATATACCTGCATCAATACCACTATAACCATCTAATACAACTCATCTTATCTGAAATAAAACCCTTCTTTAGCTATTATTTGTCTAGCTACCAAGTTATATGATCATATGATTTGTTATATGTGAAGTTGAACTTATTTTTGTATGTTTATTTAATATTTTGAGTGATTGATGCATTAGAATTTAAGACTTTTCTAGCAGGTACGGGTTACCTGACAGGTAAAATTACCCACGTGGTTACAGATAAGAGTAAAATTTTATACCCACAAGCATATATATATATATATACTACTTATTAAGAGTGTAATAGTAGTCTGCCTCGTGCCATTCTGCCATCCGGCAACCTCAACCGTCCATTCTATTGTTCTGCAATTTCAACCGTTCGATCTCACCCACCAGCCGCTCGATCCCCCCCCCACTGCCGCCAGTCGTTCGATCCCACCGCCCGATCCCCGCCCCGGAGGTTGGAGGTGCGAGGGATGGCCCTACCCCGGTGCCCCCCACCCCCGTTACCCCCGCCGCGATGCTCGCATTCGGTCTGCTAGGTCGGAGGTGCGAGGGATGGCCTGGGCAAGCGCCGCCGCGGCGAGTGGCGCATGCGTCGCGGCTAGCTGGAGATCTCGCCAGCAACTCTCGGGCTTCCTCTCCTCCATCCCCGAGATCATCACTCGTGGAGATCTTGCCAGCCAATGCCCGGTCTCCCTCTCCTCCATCCCTGAGACCGACGCTCGATCTGCAGCCCGGGGGGAAGGGAAGAGAGGCAGATACACAAACGTGAAACCCTACCAAGGAAGCCCTCCACGCATAGGCAAGAAGGGAAGGGGAGGCGATGGAGTACCCGACGGCGGCCACTGGATCGGGGGGCCACAAGTACTACTACCTGCAACAGCACTCGCACTCACAGTCGTCGCCCGCCGCGCCCCGCCGCTCGGTTGGTCAAGCGATGGTGCGTTCTTGGCTTCCCTCCCTCTTCCTGAAAGAAGAGAATTTTGCTTCTTCTGACTGGAATTAACCTGGGCTAATCCGTTAATCCATTGCTTGCACTGCATTGATTTTGGTTATGCTTGTTCCCTAGGATCCCGCAGGATCTCGTGTCATTCGGCAGCAAATGCTCGCTCTTAAAGTGGGTCATAGGTACTAGCTGCCTGATTCCTACTAAATCTCCCTCCCCCTTTTTTCTCCCTTCCCTTAGTTGAATCCCAACTCTCGTTGTATGATATATTAAGTTCTTGCATCTGTGACAAGAGGCTAGGATTCTCTTCCTCTGCAGCTACGAGAACTGCGGCAAAACCTTTGCTGATGTCAACGCGCTCCGCAAGCATGCTCACGTGCATAATAAGAAGCAGTATATCTAGCATCAGTACCACATACTTTTTGTTTGTTGTTGCAATAAAAATGCACTTGGGCCTTACTGTACTTGTCTGTTCTAAAACACAAAACATCTTGAGATGTTCTTGTTTAACTGAGTATGTTTACAACTCCCTGACCACTCAGGATGTATCCGTCCAGACTTTATATTTAGTTCCTGAGCAGTCCTGTTATTTATAATTGTATTGTTTTTCCAAGATTTACTTCTTAATTACACTAAAACCTATGGCAAAGTAAATCATAACTGAATTTGATGGTACATATCATACTACGAAGCCATAAATAGAACTATGCATTAAATTTTCAGCCCTTGGGCCCTTTTTCGTTTTCCACTGACATGGTACTCAAGTTCATCTTTATACCTTTGAGTAGTCTAAATTCAAGTATTAATTTACTGTCTATCACTTGGAGTATAAACTTTCTATGGAATACTTATATGATTATATTTATTATTCATTAGGTTACAGTTTTTTCAGATTCTCCTGCAGCACGGGATGGTGGCGGCCTTCGCGCGGGCAACGTGGCTCAAGGAGTACCACGAGAAGGTGCTGGTGGAGATCTACAGGTCACCTCTCCTTCTCTCTGCCTAGATCCAGATCCATCCTATACCTCTGCAGCGTCACCCCTCTCTTTGCCTCGACGCAGATCTATCCCATACCTCCGCGACGCCACCCCTCTCCCTCCTCTCCGCTCCTTTCGAGCGGCGTCGACATGGGTCGTAGATCCTTTTCTCTCCCTTCTCTGTTTTCTCCAGTAAAAAATCTTTGCTTGCCTGACTTACTCTGCTATTGCGATCTCTTTAAGATCAAATATTTTTTGAGTGCATACACTTTATTTCATCTTGGTTTCATGGTTGGGTACCTTTCTATTCAATGGGTAAATAATTACAGAAGGGTATTATCAGATGTATTCATGAACAAACATATATACTCATGTTAAGTATTAGGCAAATGAGGATGTATATATAAGATGATGACAATTAGAATCTTCATAACTGAACAAGGCAAAGATAGTGAATAAACTAAACCACGGAACCCCTTAACCAAAAACAACTCTCTCCATCTCAAAAAACAAGGCTCATAAAGTTTTAGTTTTTGTCCCAAAAAACAAGGCATACTACTACTTTTATCCTACTGTGGACGCATGTGCCCTTCTCCATTTTCCTACCAGTGCATACACGTTTCTTTATATGGATGGAGAAGGCGACACATGATTATTTGTCCCGGCCGAGTAGATGAGGAAACTAGATTTTTCTCCTTGCATGCATCCAATGCCGCAATGCGTAATGTCTGAAACACAATTAAATCCGAAAATAATTACCTTACATTCCATGCAGCATGTGCAGTACCACCTGCTGATCCGTTAAGCCAAAACATAGGGCACCAAAGAAAAGATAAGTACTATAAACAGCTGCACTAATATTCGTGAAAAAATATACACCTTATTTTTTGGGATAAAGGGAGTTTGCAATAATAGTCTACTCCACCTAAAAGTAGCTTTAGTTGCCTAGATAATTGGGTTTCAACGCCTGACTGTTCCTCAAGCTGAAGTGTCTTAGCCAAACCATCTAATGAGTGTGTTAGATTGACTGAGAAATAGCTCGAATTGAATATGCCTTAGATATATAGTTGTTTGAGCAGTAGGATGACTTGGACTGCTCAGTTAAAATTATGGATATTATGTGGATGGTATTGCCATAGAGGTAACTGTTGTTTTGCTGTGATTGAATCTTGATGTTGGGAGTGAATTATGTGTAAGTTGTACTTTGTGAAATTTGAACACTTTTGAGCTCTTAGATATAGCAAGTTATTAGGATGAGTGCAACACTTTTGGGCGTGGCGAGGAGGCCGACACTGGTGGCCTAGCAATGGGGGAGGTGGCCGCGCTGCGCCAGCTCGACATGCAGCAGATGTCGTCGTCGTCCGACCTCGAGCAGCAGCTGTGACCCCCATCGTTGCCGCGCTTGCTGTAGACAGGGGAGGCGCACGGATCCGGTAGCGGCGATTCAGCGCCTAATGGCTGCACAATGCGCCAGGGACGCGGACGCGATCTACGCGATGCTCGCGTCGTCCCGATCGCGATCTGCGCGATGCTCGCGTCGACCCGGTCGCTCGTCAACCAAACCTTCTCGCGGCGAAGAAGTACTATCGTCGTCTCGTCGATGCCCGTCCTCCCTAGCCCCTATGAACCCTGCTAGCTATAGCCTTGCAGTTTTTGCAGCGTTAATTCGTTTATGCTCTTATACGTATTGGTTTAATTACTGGTGAATAGTTGTTTGGGGGAAATTTCATTTTGCACTTGTATTAGTTAGTCTTTCTACTTTGTTGGACTTCTCATTAGTTAGTCTTACATTTACTATGCCTTATACCATTGATCCAGTGACAGAAGTTTTCAAACGCAGGTCAGTGTGCATGATATTGAAGATGCATTAGCATGGAAAAAGAAAATAGAGCTCCTCATTGATCAGGTGCACAAGTCTCTATTTCAGCCTCTTTTTTTAAAGCTATGGCACAATCGCTACAAGCATGTCTTGGAAAAGCTTGGATTTCATATACCCTTTTCCATATATTATTTAGGTTGGTTAACAAGTTGACAACAACATATTACTTTGGTAATTAAATACACCCTCCGTCCCAAAATAGTAGTCGTTTTAGGGAATTAGTAGGTTCATACAATTCTTGATGCATGTGTTTTGTATATGTGTCTAGATTCATCTCCATCCGTTTGAACATTGACATAAAAATCAAGAGCTAAAACTACTACTATTTTGGAACGGAGGGAATAGTAGGTAGTAATGTTTCACAATAAATCACAGTGCTACAATGAGATATGACCTTAGCTCCCATAGCTCATTGCATAAAAGTACTTGATCAGTTGGTCACTGTCTTTCAGAAAAACCGCAGTTTAATTAAACTTAATGGCCGCTGGATCAGATGCTAGATAACACTATATCTTAATTCGTTTTGCATGAACACCTTATAATACATAACCTTTTCTTTTCTTCCAGCTACCATACTCTGCATCCCTTGTGGAAATGTGAACCTTGGTTCGTACATGACAAATAATACAACATATCATGCTACTTATGCAACACTGAGCTGATTTCAATCCTTGGTTTACTTGCCAGTTGCCACATCATACTTATGGTATATTTGGGTGAAAAGTAGATGTTTCAAGCAGTTTGTAAATCTTAAATACATCATGGTTTACTCTGGTGCTACAACTACTGTTTTAAAGGAGAAACTATTAGCTTTGGGATCATCCAGAATATTACCATAGCATCAACTTCAGGCACAACTACAAGAGCAGCACTTGAAGGGGTAAAATTCAGTGCTACCTATGTAAATCATAAAAAAAATTTATTTGTTTGAATTCAAGTGTTTTGGGGGTTCAATAATGATTCTATGTAGCTATAATTTTTTTGTTGATTTCATGTCATATTGATTATTGGATTGATTTCACCTGTTTTCTTATTGTCAGCCAGAACCAGCTTACTATTTTGGATGTTGCAAGGAAGGCATTCCTTCAGTGTATGTGATAGTTCTCTTTATACATGTAAGACAGTGTACAAGGGCAAAACTTTGTATGAAATTACTCTGTACTGGTTTACAATGATTACAGGGCATACTTGTAGTGTTTGAGGAGCAAGAGACAAAACTCTACATTTTAGATATATAAAGCAATAGTTCTTTAACTCAAACCAAAATCTGGATTAGTCTTGAGCACTTTCTAATAATCATATAATGCTCATGTACCTCAATAACTGCTTCAGTTAATCACATCTTTTAGTTTAGCACTATGCTATGATAGTTTACAAAGTACATTGTCAGCTTATTTCCCCATAAGTTCTTTAATCATATCTATTGTGCTAGATTTTACTCTGTCCCATTAGAAGACAAACAAGTTCGTTCAATAGCATATGACACTTGTATGCTGGTAAAATGATTGAATATTTTGTTTGACACCTATTTTTTGAAGGATGTAAGCAATCTCATGCACTTGTTGTTGCTCGCAAGGTTCATCCCTCACAAGTACAAGATCAAAGAATCAAAAGCTTATGTATGAACCCATAAAACTGAATACTTAATATGGGCACATAGTGATGTTTTTACTGGATTGCATTACCCACACCCTGAGAGTACTATTGAAGAAAAGTAAACCAAGGATTTTTTAAAGACATATGCTGTTGGCAAAGAAAATGCTCCTAGAATTATGGTTTTGCAGGAGTGGTGGGGAGTTGACTATGAGATAAAGAATCATGCGATCCACATTTCCCTACATGGTGGAGGATATAGAGCACTCATTCCGGAGTATAATCTTGTCTTGTGTTGCCACCTATTTATCACTTGAGCATATACAATGAATGTTTCTTAAGATGTCAATATTTGCTTATAATATAGTGACTTCCCAGTATATGTTTCAGTTTTGTTTCTTGCTTAGTGACCAGAACAAAAAAAGCAAGTGTTCTATTGTTATGCCCTGTGGCTGTGCGTGGCCATCTGACCTCCACGTCTCTGTTTCCTGCTGCTAGGTTGCTTTGAGCCATGGTGGATCTCCCGGTGTGACGACATGGGGCTGGGTCTGGGAGCTCTTCTCAAATCCGGGGCTCTCGGTCTGCTCTTCTCAATTTAGTGTTATCTTTTTCTTTTAGAACAATGACAAAGAAACATGACAGACTGCTTTGCTTGTTTTTGACATGATGCAAAAGCAATGGAGTCTTTACTTTTAAACCTTTGTTATTTTTGTTTTGATTCAATTCTGATACTGCTAAAATGTACGAATATCTATTATTTTGATGCAATAGTGGTGTTTTGCGATGTTTAACAGCTTGTGTGATCCAATTATTAACCCTGCTTTGTATAGAAGAGTTTCTTCAGAATATATCAATTCATGTATCCTCATTATGGATATTATGTGGATATTTTCTATCTATGAATGGCCCCTGCACTTTGAATCGCTTATGTCATTGTTAGCAATCACATAATATTTTTCTTTTCTCTTAGATTTAATTTGTATAATCATATAATCATTCATATATTGTTACAACAGGATTTGGTTCAGCTTCTCACTTTGTTTTTAATGAGAAGAAGCAGACAACAAATTATAGTGAAGGCTCCTCTCGTCCCCCGTCGCTTGGTGGATCACCCCCACAGAACCAGCCTAGCCAAAGACAGGTATGTGCATGATGTCATTCATCTTTAGCTCAGAGTGCTTCTATAGTTAAATGGATGTAGTGCAAGTTTTATTTTTATTTTCTGCTCCAGTTGTTTTCTATGCTACTTCCTTGGTATTAGTTCACCGTGCATAAGTGATCTGCAGCAAATGTTCTTCTTCCTAACCAACTGTATATGCTCTTAATTGTCCTCTAATCTCTACTACTCTATAAGAGTTTAGTGTGGGCGTCCACACTGGTGCGCCATGCCCCCGCCTCCGTGATTCGTGTCCCCGTGCCCGCTAATCGTTCCCCTGCCCCCGCCATTCTTGCCCCCACGCCCGCTCTCCGTCACGCCATTCTAGGGATCCTCGGCGACTGCCCCTGCCACCATTCTAGGGAATCTATGTGGACACCCTCACCATTCTCGCCCCTGTGCCCGCTCTCTATCGCGCCATTGCAGAAAATCTTTGAGGTCACCGCCACCTTCCTTGCCCATATGCCCGCTCTCCGTCGGTGACTATACACACCCGTCGCGCCCCATCCGCCCCTTCCATCGATGGATGGTGCCATTCCTGCGAACCTCCGCATCCGTCCTCGCCATCCTCGCCCCTTCCATCGGCGACTATATCCACGTGTCGTGCCCCTTCTGCCCCTTCCATCGATGGAAGGTGCCATTCCAGGGAACCTCCGCGTCCGCCCCCGCCATCGTCGCCCCGCTCCCTACAGTCATCGGCACCCCCTCCATCAACACACCACATCGTGTGATTTTCTTGATTTCTATTGTTCTCCTATTCATGTTTGATGTCACTGATTTTATTTGTTGCTATTGTGCAGATTTGGGATCGAGCGAAGCTAAGCTTTTCATCGAGATGGCGCTTGTAAGTTATTTCTTCCGTGTATGGATATTGTTGATAGCGGGTTGTTGCCTAGCGGCTAGGATTTGAGGACATCCACGAGCTGATCCGCGGGGGATGAGTAGGCGATGAAGCCGACGATGACATGGGTGCTGAGGGATGGAGCCTCCCATCACGATCATCCTTAGGCGGTTCACAAGATTTGCCCATGAAGCCAAGAAGGTTGCCAACCTATTCTGATTTATTACAACATTTTTTCTCTTCTTTCGACGTGATTGGTGTCTTATGTATTTTCTTTGCATTTTAATGGAATTCGTGGGAAGCTACCTTGCTAAGCTGAATCTATTAGATTATGGCTGTCTTCGGTTCTTGCCATCAGTAGTTGCTGCTTTAGTGATGTTTGTTGCTAGGCTGACCATTGATCCGCATATCAATCCTTGGGTAAGGAACTGGAGGATCTTCCTGATGCATGCAAAAGATCTCTCTGTTTCTCAAGGTTCTATTATATAGTTTCTCTATATAATTATCTCTTCTGCAGGGAAGATGCCTGTCTCTGTTGTCTCCAAGTGCAGATACACCATCTCCATGCTCTTCGATCCCAGCGCCGCCCTATCAGTTAATACATAGTTCATAGCATGTTCAAGTTATATTATTCTAACCGATTCCCCTTAATATACAATGTATATGAAAGATTCCATTTTATCTAATCAGTTTTTGGTCTGGTGATCCCTGTTTTTGCCCCTAGGTTGTCTTCGGCAAGAATGGCGGGCTCGAGCAGATCGGTAGCAGGAAGGGCTATGTGGATGCCACAACTTTGACCAAGATTAGTGAGGTATCTCTCTCTTCTATTCTATCAGATTATTCACTTACTCCCCTTGATCTTGAAGAACTTCCTGCATCAGAATTTCTCTTCTTTGTAGCTTCGATCCTCCTATTATGAGCAGAATCAGATGACAAAGATTATGAAGGCAGAACATCAGATATTGAAGTGCAACCAAGATTTTTAGTGCTAGGGACAGTTGATGAATCGACACTTGTGGAAAAACTTTGAGGTAAAGTATGTCGGTGAACAAAAGTGGAAGCACCTTGAGGTCTACCTAAATTTATTTCTTCTTTATCCTTTTGCATATGTGCTAAAGCATTCAATGCAGTATTCCTGAAATTAACTGCATGTGCATAACTACCCGAAGAATCATAAACATATAAAACTCCAAGATCATGCTCTTCTGGCATGCCTCCAGTAGTTGTTGAGGATGATGAAGCTTATGAGATACTCTTCTGATGTATGGATGCCCATCACCAAATACAGAAGCTTTCTTGCCACTTTGTAGGCGTCTAACCTCAGTTCTTCTGTTACTTTTTTCAGCAATGTCCGTCTCTGCCAAAAAGGGTTGTTTATGTCTCTCATCGCAATATTTACTAGCAGGAGCTTTTGAAGAGCTTACAGATGAGTCCCTAGAGCCTGATGAATGAACTGGCCCTTGAAAATACCTTGATTTCTTTTTATTTTCAGTGAACCATGATTTTACAGGATTGGAATTTGAACTCTTCCCTGGCTACTTGTTGTACTGACTTGGCCTATCGTAACTGCTTTGATTTCTCACAGGAATGCCTAAACCTCTTCTAAGAAACCCAACTAGGGTAGTAGTGGGGCAGATTCGTCCATACTAAATTGCAGCAAACTAAACTTGCATTGGGACACGATAATAGGAAAGATTTGGGAGATCTTCTTCAGGAGATACCTTGTTTTTTTAATGCAATTACTTTTTGCTCTCTCACAAGTATAAACAAATGCAGTATTGAATCCCATCCTAAACTACTTTCAATTCCTTGGAAATTATGCTCCATATGTTATAGCATAGGTCTCTGCCAACCTTGTAATTACTCTACCTATTTCATTACATTCGTATATGCTTATTTTGAGTGGTGATAACCACATCGTTTTGCTCCTGTTTTTTTTGGAAAATTTAGGATAGAGATGACGCCATCGATCTGGACGAATGGCGAGCTCGACGATCTAGAGTCAGATCTGGTGGGGAAGAAGACTGGTCGGTCGTTACCGACGGCAACGCTGACTGCAGAGCTGATCGTGCCACCAGCACAAGAGATCAAGGAGTTCTTTGCCATCGTCGAGGCGGCCAGTACAAGCGCTTCGCGTCCAAGTAAGACTCCACGCCAAGCTACCAGCGTGACTAAAAAATTTTAGATTTACGCGTGCTATCGCGTAGCATGCATAAATTACTGTCTTAATTACCCGATATCTCACTGCACACAAATTTCTTTTCCCCGTGTTAATTTTATATGTGGACACTGTAATCCTTTCCTCAATTTTCCAGTGTCTTACTCTTTCAGCACTTGGATAGTACAAGCGTGCTGAAGATGAGCATCTCATTGGTTTAAGGTGTGAAGAGAGTTTCCTTGACTGTTGGGCTCACCTTGCCCAGATACATTCTACTATTTCCAACACTATGCATGTACATGTTTTTTCTTCTTGTCATATATGCCTCTTGACTTATATGCCTGTACTTTGTACACATATTTTCTTTCACCATAAAGCACATGAAAGCCACAAAAGAACCCCACAAATATGCATAAATTATTGTCTTAATGACTCTCTACAAGCAATCTTAGTTGTGTGAGAAGCTACCAACCTATAAGGGTAGGAAGAACTTGTACACAACTGGCTCATTGTCGTTTACTTCACATGAATTTCATATCAGTTTTCTTGATGATGGTGGTTGTGATTTCTAGAGGTCTGGTTGTTGATACATATGGTTTTGGTAGAATCATCCAAAATGAGCTGGTCTTCAGGTAAAACCTTTTGATTCGGTCCTATAAGATTGGTGTTGATCGTACGACTTCTATAGAGACATTAATGAATCATTTCCAGGTGGCACAATGATACCATGAAACTTAATTTATTTACCCTTTTTTGCTCTATTTACTTTTGGTCCATTTTATTTTGTTGTACCTCACTTTATTTTAAATTTTCAGGAAATAACTCTTGACCATGTGAAGGCAGTTGGCTTTCTTGGAGATGGTTTTGGCACCACACCAGAGATGAGCAAATGAAACTTGATATAGGTTGTCAGCAAAATTCAGTTTTTTTCAGCAATACCGCTCAAAATTTAGTGAGGCTAACAAAAATATAGAATAACAGTTAGTGTTTTTGTATATCAATGTATTTAATCATATTGGTTTCGTAGCAACGCACGGGCATATACCTAGTATATATATATATGTGTGTAATTCGATGGCAACCGGCAAGACAGGCAATCCGCACGATCTGGGCCGATCTGCTTCGCTGTGTTTTTGGCCTGGAACGAATGGGCCGTTACCCGACATCATCCTTGAAAGAAAAGCTGTTCAAATCTGTGATTGCCTTGTCAGTTATATGTTATACACAGTCCCCCACACCAGACAAGTCGACAAAAAAGGACGGTACAAAAGGCGCAGGCTTTTTCAGCTACGCCTACGCACCAGGGATGGCAGTGCCGCAGTGGTTAGACTGCCCGCAGCGGCTGCCGCGGGCCTGCCCCCTCCCCTTGCATGGCGGCTACAGGCGCACGCGGCAGCCCGCAGCACGGCTCCCTATAGCCTTCCCCATGCCGCGGCACTCTTCTCTCTCCCCTCAGCTGCAGCGCGCGTCCGAGTCCCCCCTTTTACTGTACCTGTGGGCCCGTCTTCAATTAATAGTAGAAGAAAAATTGATAGTAGATCAAAAGTAGGTATAGAAAATGATATTTTATAGTTGTAGTGGAGTATAGGGGAAGTATTTAGGGAGAACCGCTGCGGGAGATAAAAAAATAGAGGGTGAAATGTTGATGATGTGACGCAAAAAAGTGATATAGGGGGAAAAATTTAGAGGGAACCACTGCGGATAGCCTTAAGATACCCGATAGACACACCAATCTATATCCATATTCATTAGAGAAAAAAAACTTATACACATACCTACTATCTATTATAGGTATAAAATTACCTCATACTCATACCCACCACTAGCAGTAGGTACCCATACCCACTAATATTACAATTGTCGGCGTTTCGACCCCGGGGGGTCCCTAGACCGACGAGTAAATTGTCGCTGCGTGTCCTAGCCCAGATGGGTCGGCGCGAGACGGAGACACAAGGGGGAAAACAGTGGGGGAAACCCGCGGCCTTGTGTTGTCCAGCGCCCAGGGCGGATGCGCTTGCAGTAGGGGGTTACAAGCGTTCGCGAGGGAGAGAGAGAGACAGGGGGCGTGAGGCTGCCCGTTCTCCCGCGCGACCACCTTTTTCGTATGAGAGCCCTGGACCTTCCTTTTATAGACGTAAGGAGATGGTCCAGGTGTACAACGGGGGGGGGGGAGGTGTAGCAGTGTGCTAACGTGTCTAGCAGAGAGGAGCTAGAGCCCTATGTACGTGCCGACGTGGCTGTCGGAGAGGTGTTGGAGCCCTGTTCATGTGGCGTCGTGGCCGTCGGAGGAGCGCTTGAGCCCTGTAGAAGCACAACTGTCGGGGCTGTTGGATCCTTGCTGACGTATCCTTGCTTCCGTAAGGGGCTGAGAACCACCGTCGTCATGGAGCACGCGGGGTGCCATCATTACTTGTTTTACCGGGGCGAGCCAGATGGGACGCCGGTCTTGTTCCCCGTAGCCTGGGCTAGCTAGGGGTAGGGTAATGATGGCCTCCCCTTGTGGCGTGGTCGGCCAGAGCGAGGTGGTGACTCCTCCGAGGTCGAGGCTGAGTCCGAGCCCCGGGGGTCGGGCGAGGCGGAGACCTTCTTCCGGAGTCGAGGTCGAGTCCGAGCCCTGGGGTCGGGCGAGGCGGAGACCGTCTTCCGGAGTCAAGGCTGAGTCCGAGCCCGGGGGTCGGGCGAGGCAGAGATCGTCGTCCGAGGCGAGGTTGAGTCCGAGCCCGAGGGTCGGGCGAGGCGAAGATCGTCGTCCGAGGCGAGGTCGAGTCCGAGCCCTGGGGTCGGGCGAGGCGGAGATTCCTATGGCGCCCGAGGCTAGACTTGGTTGCTGTCAGCCTCACCCTGGCGGGTGGCATAGCAGTCGGAGCAGCGCAGGCGGCGCTGTTTTCCTGTCAGGTCAGTTAGTGGAGGGGCAAAGTGACGGCGGTCACTTTGGCCTTGTCGACTGGAATGCGCGCGTCAGGATAAGGTGTCAGGCGATCCTTGCATTGAATGCTCCTACGATCCGGTCGGCTGGCAAGGCGATCTGGACAAGGTTGCTTCTCCGTGAAGCCTGCCCGAGCTGGGCCTTGGGCGAGTCGAAGGTGTGCCCGTTGCTTGAGGAGACCCTCGGGCGAGGCGTGAATCTGCCTTGGTCTTCCGTTCCTGCCCGAGGCTGGGCTCGGGCGAGGCGAGATCGTGTCCCTTGAGTGGACGGAGCCTTAACCGGAATTGCGCCCATCAGGCCTTTGCAGCTTTGTGCTGATGGGGGTTACCAGCTGAGATTAGGAGCCTTGGGGGTACCCCTAATTACAGTCCCCGACAGTAGCCCCCGAGCCTCAAAGGGAGTGTGGGTACTCGCTTGGAGGCTTTGTCGCACTTTTTTGCAAGGGGACCGGCCTTTCTCGGTTGCATTTTGTTCCGGTGGGTGCGCGCGAGCGCACCCGCCGGGTGTAGCCCCCGAGGCCTCGGAGGATGGGTTTGACTCCTTCGAGGTCTTAATGCCTTTCGTGATGGCTCGGCCGGTCTGGTTGTTCCCTCATGTGGACTGGTCGTTGCCCGGGCGCATAGTCAGGTTCCGGGTTCTCGGGCTGGTATGTTGACGCTGTCAACGGTTTGGCCGGAGCCGGGTTTGCGAGAGCAGCCCCCGAGCCTCTGCACAGGGCGAGAGGACGGTCAAGGGCAGACTCGGCTTTTTTCATATGCCCCTGCGTCGCCTTTCCGCAAGGAGGAGGGGGGAGAGCGCCATGTTGCCCTCGGAGGGCGCCGAACATGGTGTCTCCAGTGAGTTGCTAACGGGTGATCCGAGTGGACGCCCGTGCCCCGTTCGATAAGGGTCGGCTAGTGGCCCAGAGGCGCGCTCCAAAAGTACCTGCAGGTGATTTGCCGGACCCGGTCCCGTTCGATAGGGTCCGAGGGCTCGATGCCTCCCTCTGATGGGATTCCGTTAAAGAATCGTTCCTGCTGGTCTCGGAAATGTCCTAGGGTACCTCGGGAGCGTAGCCCGAGCCTTGGTTATGTATCGATCGTACCCAGAGTCATCCCTCACTCTGCGTGCTCTGGAGCGACTATCGAACCCGTCGGGGGGCCAGCCTACGAACCCCTGATCAGTAGTGGGCGCGGAGCCCGAGCGGCCTGAGGCGGCTATCGAACCCTTCCGGGGGGCCAGCCTTCGAACCTCTGACCAGTAGTGGGCGCGGAGCCCGAGTGCTCTGAGGTGGCTATTGAACCCTTCCGAGGGGCCAGCCTTTGAACCTCTGATAGTAGGGGGGCTCGGGGCCCGCTTCCTTCACGGAGAAGGATCCCTTTCAGAGTATCCCTTTTTCCAGTCCCTGTAGCAAGAGAGAGAAAGGGGAAGAGGAAAAGGATACGAAATTGAACGACGTGGCACACCTTTTTTGACGCGGTCATTATGGCGGAGGTGAAGCGTCGCCCGCTTCGCCTGCCAAAGGTGTCGCCTGTCCTGCTGCAGAGTTAATGCGACGAGACGAGTGATTCGTGGGGCAGCCGTTGCGTATGCGCGAGCCGTTCGAGGAACGGGCGTTTCGCCTTCGAATTTTGGATTTCGCGGCGGGTTCGGGCGGAGCGTTGAACGGGTCTTGCCCGGGTCTTTATATATTCGGAGGAGGGTCTGGTGGTGGTTCTTTACTCTGCTGCTCGCCTCTGCTTAGGTTTCCGCAACCTGAGGGAATAGCCAGAGAAAGAAAACCTCGCACCTTGTCCGCCCCGCTGCCACCTCCTTCGCTTGGCGACGGCCGACCGGGTAACCATCGTTCCGCCGCGCGACCCATGGCCTTCTTCCACCGTCACGGTGGACGACCTGGAGGCCCTTGTTGCCGATGGCTTGCTCCGCCCCCTCTCTGATGTCCTGTGGCCGGAGTGGATGGTCCCTCCGAGTGGGGCCGACCCGAACCCACCGCCGGGGTATGTGCTGAGTTTTGTCTCCTTCCATGAGCGGGGGTTTGGTGTGCCAGCAAGCCGTTTTATGCGGGCGCTCCTGCATCACTATGGGATGGAGCTGCACAACCTTAGCCCCAACTCCATCGCGCAAGCGGCCATCTTCGCGGCGGTTTGCGAAGGATATTTGGGGATTGCCCCCCACTAGGATCTGTGGACTCATCTCTTCTCCGTGGAGCCCTTTGCCTCGGCGACGGGGGAGAAGAGGGTCCGCATGGCGGTGCGGGCTGGTGGCTGCATCCTCCAGTTGAGGCAAGCGCGTGCACAACAGTACATCCCCGCCATCCTTGTGTCTTCGAACAAGGGGTGGCAGCGCAGGTGGTTTTACCTCCGGAATGACGACGGGAGGCTCCCGTTGTTTTCTCAACGAGTGGTGACTGCCGCCGGCAGCCATTGGCGCTATGGGGCCCCGCGCGAGAGGCAGAAGAATCTCCAGCCCCTTCTGGAGGCCTTGGAGAAGCTGCGAGAGGGAGGGCTCACCGCCGCGGGGGTGGTTGCCACCATCCATCGCCGGAGGGTGCTCCCCTTAACGGAGCGACGGCTGCTACTTTCGGAGATGACGCCCGGGGTCGGCTTGGAGGGTTCACAGATGTCCTCGGTCCCCCTCCTCGCCGATGACCTCCACAGGCGGGTGGCCGGTACGGTAGGGAAGCTAGACGCCGGCGCCCTAACCTAGCTCCCGATGCGTCCCGAGTGCAGGTGCATGCTCCTGGTGAGTGTCCGCTCCTCCTTCTTTCTTGTGTCGGATTGTCCCTGGCTCTCACAGTCGAGACCTTTCGTTCGTCTCCAGGAGCTGGGGTCTCACAAGCCTTCCCTGCCACTGGCCCCGGAGGACGCGGTGGACCGAGCCGCGCGAAGGGTTGCTATGGAGAGGAAGAAGGAGAAGAAAGACGCGAAGAAGGCTCAGGCCCGCGAGCGGATGCGGGCTCGGGACGCCTTGGAGAAGCGTCGTCGGCGGCAGGAGAGGGACGGGCTCCCGAGGGAGCCGTCGCCGGAGACGCCTGATGATGATGACGGCGACGATGATGATGAAGACGACGACATGGCCACCCGCCTTGGCCTCAGCCCGGATCTGAGGCTGGGCCAGGGGTCGTCGAGCCAGCCCCCGAGTGGGCCGGCGCTGTCGGTATCCGGGGCGGGGGCGTCAGGGTCCCGACATGAAGAACAGGGGCAGGCCGAGGGGGTACTTGACCCCTTGGCCCAGGTAGCTAAGGTGACCCCGGGGAGTCAGGCCGTCCCGCCTGCGCCCCTAGAGCCGTTGTCCGTGCCGGCAGCAGAGGAGGCCAATCCTCAGGTCGCCGTGTACGCGCCTAGGTGGACCGTCCCTTCGGCACCCCAGGCGCCCGAGGCAGGGATGGTGCCGAAGCCGGCAGCGGGCCAAACCTTGGTGGCGCCCGCGGAGGCCGAGGCTCGAGGGGCCTCCCCGCAGGCACGATTGGTTGTGGCCCGGAGTGGGTAAGTATCTGAGGGTACTTCTGTCCCGGCGCCTTCTTCGTGTGTCCTGATCTTGCTTTTCCCTTTCTTCCCAGCAAACGGAGGCACGGTTCGACCAGTCTGGCTCCCCAAAAAGCCCTCAAGACGGCGCCAGCTTCTGCAGCTGGTGCCGCACCGGGCCTCGGCGGCCGGCTGGCCTCTGCACAAGGTGCCCCCGAGCAGGGGGTTCAGGCGGCGCAAGTTGTCGTGGGGCGAGCTCCCGAGGCTGACCCCTCTGTCGAGGCAGCCGTCGAGTCGAGGGAGACTGCTGGCGCGGCCGTGGCCTTGAGCCCACCAGTCGTGTTGCCGGTGCTGGCACCGGCTTCTGCCGAGGCTGTAGCGGCTCCGGCTGTGGGGCCACCCGCCGCCGTCGATGCTGAGATGGCCGAGGCACCGCTACTCGAGGCCGGCGATCGGAAACCTGTCCCCTTAGCCGAGGAGGTTCCCTACGTGCCGATCGTAGGGGGTGCCAATGCCTTGGAGAAGGGGGGCGCAGAACCGCGGCCCGTCCTGGGGAGCGGCGACCTCGTCCTTGCGCGGCGAGGTCCCAGCGAGCGGCGTTGGCCGCTCCGGTTCTGGGCCCGTGGTGCTTTGAAACCCCTCTTCATTCTTGATGATAAGAGAGAGGAGCAGTCTTGGGCGAGCTTCGCGAGCGTGCCGAGGCAACGGTGGGGTCGCTTTGGTCGACCCTGGAGGTCCTTTCTAGGGACGTTCCCAGGATCCTCCAGGTAAGGATTTCAGGCATACCTTTCACGTGACCAAGGCATTCTTCGTGACGCCCCGCTTCCCTTCCTAAGGATCTGATGGATCTGAGCGCCGCCAATTCATCGTTCATTCACCGCGAGGCCGACGTCTGGGGTTTGCTGCGGTTTCTGAGGACCATGCTTGCCGAGGCTACCTAGCGCCTCTCCCAACGAAGCGCCAAGGCGCCGGACCTTCGTTTGCTCCGTGACGAGCTGGGGGCAGAGGCGCGGTGGTGGCAGTCGGAGCTTGGCCAGGCCATCGGTGAGCGGGATCAGTCTCGGGGCCGGGCCGCCGAGGCTAAAAGCCGGGCTGAGGCCCTTGAGGGCCAGCTAGTCGAGGCGTTTGCTCGGGCTGGAGCCCTTGCGGCGGACCTGGCCGTGGCCATCGGGTCTGCTCAGTCTGCCCAAGCCGCAGCCTCGGAGCAGCGTATTCGGGCGGAAGGTATGTCTTGGCTGTTTTGAGGTTTTGATTCAGCTTCACTCTTCAGCTTGCGTTTGAAGACTTCTGCTTTGGCTGTTTGCAGAGCTTGAGTTTGCCCTCAGCGTGTCCGCCAAGGCACTTGCCCAGGCGATTGAGCAGAAGGAGGCCGACCGCGCGGCCATGTCCAAGGCTATCTCGGCCTTTTGCCAGATCTTTGGCCTTGACGACGTCCCCTCGGGAAGCTCCCCTCAGAGTCGCCTGCAGGCCTTGGGCGACCACGCGCGCGGCCGACTCCGCGAGGCGCTGCATCACGGTGTTAGGCGGGCCTTCGCCGTTCTCGCTTCCCACTATGATGTGGATCTAGAGCGGGTCAGCGAGGGGTATTGCCTTCCCGATGAAGACGAAGCTGCCCTGGCCGAAGTTCAGAGGCTTGATGCGGCCACCGCGGGCCTGAGCGCGGTGCTGGCGTCCACTTTTGAGGTGGAGATCCTTCCGCCTGCGCCGCCGTCCGAGGCCGGGGCGGGTCTTGCCGAGGGTGGAGACAGCGCGGAGGTCGGAGATGAAGCCGAGGGTGCCGCTCCTCCCCCAGGCGATGCTTGATTCTGCCAGAGCAGTTTGTTTTGAACATGTGTGTGTCTTTTGCGACCGTCGAGGCCTGAACACTTTGTCTTCGTGATATAAAGCTGTGTCTTTTTCCTCCTGTTTCGCGTACCCGGACTTGTTCGTCAGTAGCAGGATCGTTTACCCAAGTAAGAGTTATTTTTCGTGGTAGGTGACGAGTGAGGTATCCGTATCCCGGAGGCGTAGGAGTCCCTCGGCTCGGTCGGCCTTGCCGCTTACATGCACTCTTATTCGTTTCTCGGGGTTCTGTTACTGACATGGCCGGGAGACACGAAAGTCGTTTTGGCGGAAGACTTTTTTCCGAGGAAAATTTTGACGCAGAGGGGGTTCCCCCCTTCTAGCCCCCGAGGAAGGGTCGGGCTTTGCCGAGGCAAGGCTGACCCTTCCTTGAAGGTTAGACTTTGCTTGTGTATGTAAACAAGGTACATGAACGACTTGAAAACATCTTAAGGGTAGAAGTGACGTAGCTGTCGGATGTTCCTAGCGTTGCTGTAGACCTCGCCTTGATTGTTGGCCAGCTTGTATGTTCCGGGCTTCAGAATCTTGGCGATGATGAACGACCCTTCCTAGGGAGGCGTGAGCTTGTGGCGCCCTCGGGCGTCTTGTCGTAGCCGAAGCACCAAGTCGCCCACCTGGAGGTCTCGGGAACGAACCCCTCGGGCGTGGTAGCGTCGCAGGGACTGCTGATACTGCGCCGAGTGTAGTAAGGCCATGTCCCGAGCCTCTTCCAGCTGGTCTAGTGAGTCTTCTCGGTTTGTCCGGTTGCTTCGGGCGTCATATGCCCTCGTCCTCGGGGAACCGTATTCTAAGTCTGTGGGCAGGATAGCCTCGGCCCCATAGACTAGAAAGAACGGCGTGAAGCCCGTGGCTCGGCTCGGCGTTGTCCTCAGACTCCAGACCACCGAGGGGAGTTCCTTCATCCATCGCCTACCGAACTTGTTGAGGTCGTTGTAGATCCTTGGCTTGAGCCCCTGTAGAATCATGCCGTTGGCACGCTCTACCTGCCCATTCGTCAAGGGGTGAGCTACGGCAGCCCAGTCCACCCGGATGTGGTGGTCCTCACAGAAGTCCAGGAACTTTCTGCCAGTGAACTGGGTGCCGTTGTCGGTGATGATGGAGTTTGGGACCCCGAAGCGATGGATGATGTTGGTGAAGAACGCCACCGCCTGTTCGGACCTGATGCTGTTTAGGGGTCGGACCTCAATCCACTTGGAGAATTTGTCGATGGCGACCAGCAGGTGCGTGAAGCCCCCGGGTGCCTTCTGCAAGGGACCGACGAGGTCCAGACCCCACACAGCAAACGACCAGGTGATGGGTATTGTTTGCAGAGCCTGAGCAGGCAGGTGGGTCTGCTTTGCGTAGAATTGACACCCTTGGCAGGTGCGTACAATCCTAGTGGCGTCGGCCACCGCGGTCTGCCAGTAGAAACCCTGTCGGAAGGCGTTTCCCACGAGGGCCTGAGGTGCTGCGTGGTGACCGCAAGCCCCCGAGTGTATTTCTTGCAATAACTCCTGACCTTCGGCGATGGATATGCATCGTTGGAGGATGCCTGAGGGGCTGCGGTGGTAGAGCTCCTTTTCGTCACCCAGCAAGACGAACGACTTGGCGTGCCGCGCCAGTCGCCGAGCTTCGGCTCTGTCGAGGGGTAGCTCTCCTCAGTGGAGATATTGCAGGTATGGGGTCTGCCAGTCTCGATTAGGCGTGACCCCATTCCGCTCTTCCTCGACGCGCAGTGCCTCACCTTCGGGGGCCGAGGGTGCCTCGGGCGGGGCCGAGGCTGCCTCGGGCTGGGCCGAGGGCGCCTCGGGCAGAGCTGAGTGAGAGCATCTAGAGGGGGGGGTGAATAGGTGATCCTATAAAACTTGAAAACTTAAGCCACAAAAACTTGGTTAAGCGTTAGCACAGTATATGCCAAGTGGCTAGAGAGGAATCTCAACAAAACACAATAACCACAAGAAATCAATCACAGAGATGACACGGTGGTTATCCCGTGGTTCGGCCAAGACCAACGCTTGCCTACTCCACGTTGTGGCGTCCCAACGGACGAGGGTTGCAATCAACCCCTCTCAAGCGGTCCAAAGACCCACTTGAATACCACGGTGTTTTGCTTACTTTTTCTCAATCCCGTTTGCAAGGAATCTCCACAACTTGGAGCCTCTCGCCCTTACACTTGAATTTCACAAAGAAGCACAGAGCAAGGGAGGGATTAGCAACACACTCAAGACAAGATATCACAGCAACACCACGCACACAAATCGCAACGAGAGCTCACAACACAACTCAATGAGTTCACCACTCAACAAGAGCTCTAATTGCTATCGCAAAGAATCAAAGGCGCGGAATTGATGTCTTGGTGCTTAGGAATGTTGTAGGAATGCTTGGTGTACTCCTCCATGCGCCTAGGGGTCCCTTTTATAGCCCCAAGGCAGCTAGGAGCCGTTGAGAGCAATCTAGGAAGGCTGATCTTGCCTTCTGTCGACTGGCGCACCGGACAGTCCGGTGCACACCGAACAGTCCGGTGCACACCGGACACTGTCCGGTGCCCGATTTCCTTCCATAAATGGCACAGTTGACCGTTGGCAGCCTGAGAGCCGTTGGCGCACCGGACATGTCCGGTGTACACCGGACAGACCGGTGCCCCCTTCTAGCCGTTGGCTCGGCCACATGTCCCGCGCAGATCGCGCGGCCGACCGTTGGCCCTGCCGACCGTTGGCTCACCGGACAGTCCGGTGCACACCGGACAGTCCGGTGAATTATAGCCGTACGTCGACGATGAATTCCCGAGAGCGACGAGTTCGCCTGTGAACGGCCCACTGGACAGTCCGGTGCACACCGGACAGTCCGGTGAATTATAGCCGTACACCGCCGTCGAAGTCCCGAGAGCAGCCACTTTGCAGAGCCAGCCGGGCGCACCGGACACAGTCCGGTGCACCACCGGACAGTCCGGTGCTCCAGACCGAGCAAAGACTTGGCTGCTCGAGCCAAGGCATTTTCAATTAGATTTTTCCTGTTTCCAGCACTTAGACACAATACATTAGTCTCTAAAACAATATACTAAGTCCGAGAAACATACCTTTATCCTTGATTTGTACTTTGTCCACCTTTTTACACTTAGGCACTTGTGTTGGACACTAAACCACCAAAATACTTAGAAATGGCCCAAGGGCACATTTCCCTTTCAATCTCCCCTTTTTTGGTGATTTATGCCAACACAACATAAAGCAAGTAGAACAAGTACAAAATCACTTCAAATAAGAACTCAAATTATTTTGATTCAAATTTGACATATATGGATCACTCTTTGCCACCACTTGGTTTGTTTTTGCTAATCAAATTCAAATTTCTATCTCTCAGTCAAACACACATGTTAAGACATAAAGAGAGTCATTCCAAAAGAAATTGATTCAAGATTTCAAAAACTCCCCCTTTTCCCATAATCAATACTTCTCCCCACAAGAAGCCAACTTTTGACAAGAGAGACAATAAAAGAGTTTTGACAAACCAAAAGCTCTATTCTACTTGTCGGCGTTTCGAGACCGGGGGGTCCCTAAGCCGACGAGTGAATGTCGCCGCGTGCCCCAGCCCAGATGGGTCGACGCGAGGCCGAGCGCGAAGGGGGGAAGTGAGGTGGCCGGAGATGGGCGTGAGAGAGGTGGAAATCCCGCGGCCTTCGTGTTCGTCCCGCGCCCAGGTCGGGTGCGCTTGCAGTAGGGGGTTACAAGCGTCCACGCAGGAGAGGGAAGCGAGCGGCCCCAAGAGAGCGCCTGTCCCGTCCTCGTCCCCGCGTGGCCAACCCTCTCTTAGAGGGCCCTGGTCCTTCCTTTTATAGGCGTAAGGAGAGGATCCAGGTGTACAATGGCGGTGTAGCAGAGTGCTACGTGTCTAGCGGGGGAGAGCTAGCGCCCTAAGTACATGCCGATGTGGCAGCCGGAGAGATTTTGGCACCCAGCTGGTGTGATGTCGTGGCCGTCGGAGGAGCGACGGAGCCTGGCGGAGGGACAGCTGTCGGGGCGGTTGAGTCCTTGCTGACGTCCTCCTGCTTCCGTAAGAGAGCTGAGAGCCGTCGTCATCACAGAGCATGCGGGGCGCCATCATTGCTTATCCGGCGGAGCTAGCCGGATGGGACACCGGTCTTGTTCTCTGCGGCCCGAGTCAGCTCGGGGTAGGGTGATGATGGCGCTTCCTGTTGACGTGGCTGGCCTGTGCCCTAGGTTGGGCTACGTGGAGGCTCCTCCGAAGCCGAGGTCGACTCTGTCTTCCATGGCCGAGGCCGAGTCCGAGCCCCTGGGTCGGGCGAGGCAGAGGTCGTTCGGCAGAGGCCAGGGCGGAGTCCGAGCCCTAGGGTCGGGCGGAGCGGAGTTTGTCGTCTTCTGGGGCTGAGCCCGAGTCCGAGCCCTGAGGTCGGGCGAAGCGGAGTTCGTCGTCTTCCGGGACTTAGCCCGAGTCCGAGCCCTGGGTCGGGCGGAGCGGAGTTCGCCGTCTTCCGGGACTTAGCCCGAGTCCGAGCCCTGGGTCGGGCAGAGCGGAGTTCGCCGTCTTCCGGGACTTAGCCCGAGTCCGAGCCCGTGGTCGGGCGGAGCGGAGTTCGTCGTCTTCTGGGGCTTAGCCCGAGTCCGAGCCCTGGGTCGGGCGGAGCGGAGTTCGCCGTCTTCTGGGGCTTAGCCCGAGTCCGAGCCCTGGGTTGGGCGGAGCTTCCTATGGTGCCTTTGGCAGGGCCTGACTGCCTGTCAGTCTCACTCTGCCAAGCGGCACTGCGGTCGGAGTGGCACAGGCGGCGCTGTCCTTCTGTCAGGCCGGTCAGTGGAGCGGTGAAGTGACGGCGGTCACTTCGGCTCTGCCGGGGGGCGCGCGTCAGGACAAAGGTGTCAGGTCACCTTTGCATAAAATGCTCCTGTGACTTGGTCGGTCGGTGCGGCGATTTAGTCAGGGTTGCTTCTTAGCGAAGGCAGGGCCTCGGGCGAGCCGGAAATATGTCCGCCGTTGGAGGGGGGCCTCGGGCGAGACGGAAATCCTCCGTGGTCGGCTGCCCTTGTCCGAGGCTAGGCTCGGGCGAGGCGTGATCGAGTCGCTCGAATGGACTGATCCCTGACTTAATCGCACCCATCAGGCCTTAGCAGCTTTATGCTGATGGGGGTTACCAGCTGAGAATTAGGAGTCTTGAGGGTACCCCTAATTATGGTCCCTGACAGTAGCCCCCGAGCCTCGAAGGGAGTGTTAGCACACGCTTGGAGGCTTTCGTCACACTTTTTTGCAAGGGGACCAGCCTTTCTCGGTTGCATTTTGTTCCGGTGGGTGCGCGCGAGCGCACCCGCCGGGTGTAGCCCCCGAGGCCTCGGAGGAGTGGTTTCACTCCTTCGAGGTCTTAATGCCTCGCGTAATGCTTCGGCTGGTCTGGTTGTTCCCTCATGCGAACTGGCCGTAGCCCAGGTGTACGGTCGGGGCCCAAGCTCTCGGGCTGGTATGTTGACGCTGTCAACGGTTCGGCCGGAGCCGGGTTTGCGAGAGCAGCCCTCGAGCCTCCGCACAGGGCGAGAGGGCGATCAGGGACAGACTCAACTTTTTTACATACGCCCCTGCGTCGCCTTTCCGCAAGGAGGAGGGGGGGGGGAAAGCGCCATGTTACCCTCGATGGGCGCCGAACATGGTGTCTCCGGTGAGCTGCAAGCGGGTAATCCGAGTGGACGTCCGTGCCCCGTTCGTTAGGGGTCAGCTAGGGGCCCAGAGGCACGCCCAAAAGTACCTGCGGGTGTTCTGCCGGACCCAGTCCCCTGGCGACGGGGTCTGAGGGCTCGATGCCTCCCTCTGGTGGGATTCCGTTACAAGATCGCTCCCGCTGGTCTCGGAAATGTCCTAGGGTACCTCGGGAGCGCAGCCCGAGCCTTGGTTATGTATCGAACGTACCCCTGGTCATCCCTCGCTCGGCGTCTGAGGCGACTGTGAACCCTTCGGGGGCCAGCCTTCGAACCCCTGATCAGTAATGGGCGCGGAGCCCGAGTAACCTGAGGCGGCCGTGGAACCCTTCGGGGGGCCGGCCTTCGAACCTCTGACCAGTAGTGGGTGTAGGGCCCACGCGATCTGAGGCGGCTGTTGAACCCCTCGAGGGGCCAGCCTTCGAACCTCTGATCAGTAGGGAGGCTCGGAGCCTGGTTCCTTCACGGGGAAGGATCCTTTTCGGGGTATCCCCCTTTCCCGGTCCCTGTTGCAAGAGATAGAGAAAGAGGAAAAAAGGAAAAGGATACGAAATCGAACGACGTGGCGTACCTTTTTTGGCGCGGTTTTTACGGCGAAGGCGAAGCGTCGCCCACTGCTCCCGCTGGAAGCGCCGCCTGTCCTGCCGCGGAGTTAATGCGACGGGGCGAGCGGTTGGCGGGGCGGCCGTTGTGCGTGCGCGAGCCGTTCGAGGAACGGATCACGGGCGCGTTGTCTTCACGCCGTGAGAGGGGGTTCTCTTGCTGCCCCCGGATGGGACGTGAGCTTGGCTGACGACGTGACCGCTGCTCCCTCCCGCCTGCCACCGTCATTACTGCCGGCCCACCTTTGGCCGCATTGACCGCCGCGTCAGGCTGGCGCTGCTGGGTCGTGCGCCTGGTCGCCTCGAGTCGCGGTATTGGTTCCGCAATTGAGGAGGCGCGGTGGTGGCGCAAGTGGCGGTGCAGTTGCTTGCATGCAGCATCCGGCACGCCGGTTGCGTGATGCGTAGGCCTGGGTCTCCATGCCGGCGTGTCGGGAGTCGGAGAAGCGCGTCCACTTGGCGCGGTTGCATGCCGCCTGCATGGCTGCCCGCCTCTTTCGCCCGTTGGTCTGGGCAAAAGCGGAGGGTCACTTGCAACCGCTGGGCGGTTGTGCGCACCACGCGCGGCGGTTTGGCTTCTTCTGCTCTGAGCCGGTTTGCATGACATGAGGGACCCAGCCCCCGCGCCGCAGGGGAGGGCCTTGGAGCATGTTGGAGAAGACTCAGCCCGTGACGGTTGGGGGCGCAAGTAGGGAGAGTTGCCTTTAAAAGGAGGGTGGCCCCCTTCGGAAGGCGACCATGTCTTCTCGCTCCCTTATGCATTGCGTCTTTCCACCTTCCAAGCCCCCGGATGGGGGATACCCGCCGTCTTTTCGCCTCATCGTTGGAGGAACGCAACTCCGTAGGAGTTGGTACCTTTCAGCCGTCGTTCGGCTTCAAGGATTTTCATCAGCCAGCCCGGGTGTACCCCCTCGCCGGCGGTCACCCGAGACGGTGACCACCAGCTCCTGGGTGGGGAGGAGCAAGCCGGGCTGCGATCTTGGTCCCACCCTCAGCTTCAAGGATGTTCATCATCCTCGCTGGGGTGGGTGCCGGGCTGAGCCGGCGCTCTACCTCTCGCGCGGGTTCGTGGGTCATCCTCTCCCGCGGCATTCGAGGGAGAGGGCGCTCACTAGCCCTGCGGGCGGCCCGGACTTCGACAACGCGGGGCTGGTCGACGGCAGGCGTCGTCACCTCCAGCGTGTCGGGTTCGTCGGCTTGGCTCCCGGCGGCCCCTTCTGCCGGAGGGCGGCTGCTGCGCCGTGTACACGGGAGGACCACCCTAGATGCCGCGCGCTGCTAGGGCGGCGTTCGTGTTCTGGGGTGGTCCTGCCTTTGCACCGGGACGGCGCCTTCACGCGGAGGCCGGTGCCCCACTCGTCCGGGAGGATTTGAGTGGGGATCTGCCGGAGGGCTGATGGCCCCTGCCGTCGGTGCCGAGGCGGAGGCGGCTCGAGAAGTCCCCGTCGCCGACGGGATCACTGCCACCATCCGCGCTTCGGGCCTCCGGCTCTTTGTACTTGTCCTCGCCCCTCGAGCGTCGGCGTGGGCGAGGGCAAGATTGCAGCAGTGCCTACCCTGAGGCCTGCGCTGCTGCAGTTCGGCCATCCAGAGCGGGGGCCATTGTCGTCGTAGTCAGAGCGGACAGCGGCGAGCCGCTCGTCAGTCTTCTGTAGCCCCACAGGCCCACCCCTATCGAGTGGGGTTGTTCGTACCTGCGGAGGGGGAACTGGAGTTCCGTTTGTAATGGCACTTCGAATGCCAGGGTTTTTCCTGTTCATTGTGGCTGTCGAGGCCTGAACATGTATGTAATTTCGGCACGGAGCCGTGTTTTTTCCCCTCATTTTCGAGCACTAAGACTCGCCTGTTGGTTGTCTGAACCGCTTCACCAAGCATGAGTCGCCCCGTGTCAAGGTGACGAGTGAGGTATCCGTATCCCGGAGGCGTAGGAGTCCCTCGGCTCGGTCGGCCTTGTTGTCTGAGGCTCCTCTAGCTCAGTTAAAGGGACCCCTTGGCCGCTCTTCGACGAGCCGAGGCTAGGGGTAGCGATATCAGCATGAACAGAGGTGGAGTTGGCTCGAAAATGAAACCTGTTTGGCCGGAGCCTAGTCGGGTTGTCCGTTAGCGGGACCGACGTCGGAGTCGATCAACCGAGGCCTCGGGTCGGGCTGGTGCCCTTGGAAGATGGTTGGCCGAGGCCCCAGGGGTAACCGGCCGAGCCGCCTGCTCGGGCTGGATTCCCGGAGAAGTCCCTGGCAGCGACTGTCCGGGCGTGACGATGACGTCGTCCTCCAGAGTGGGGATCCTTGGACCGCGTCGCCGTCCGAGGCTAGGTCGGACCTCGCTGATGGTGTCGTCGATGCCGAGGGTGTGACTGCCCCCTTTCAGCGTCAAGACCCGAGCCTGCAGGATCAGAGTGTCTTGTAGCGTGTGCCTTCAGCGGCCGCAGAGGCCAGAATATACACACCCTCGCTGTGTTGTAAAGCTGCGTCTCCTTTCCTCTTGTTTCGAGTATCTAGACTTTTTTGTCGGTAACAGGGATGTTTGTGCGAGCGAAAGTTGCTTCTCGCGGAAGGTGATGAGTGAGGTATCCGTATCCCGGAGGCGTGGGAGTCCCTCGGCTCGGTCGGCCTTGCCGCTTACGCGCACTTCCACCCGTCCATGAGGCCCTGTCACCGACTCAGTCGAGAAGGCTCGAAGGATCGCTTCGGCAGAAGAGCTTCCGAACGTGAAGACTTGTTCGGTCCGCGGAATCACTTTATCCGAACGCGAGTTACTTATCACAGAAGGTGATGAGTGAGGTATCCGTATCCCGGAGGCGTAGGAGTCCCTCGGCTCGGTCAGCCTTGGCTGCTTACGTGTACTCCGTCGTTTTCAGGATCCACTTTTCGAAGTAGTCAAAAAGCACGAAAGATATTCTGGCAGAAGGGATCTCTCTTTTTTCTTTTTTTTTGAGGAAAATTTCAACGCAGAGGGGGTTCCCCCCCCTTTTAGCCCCCGAGGGAGGGTCGGGCTTTGCCGAGGCAAGGCCGACCCTTCCTTGATGACTAAACTTCGCGCGGGTGCGAGGTATATGAACAACTTGAAAACATCTTAAGGGTAGAAGCGACGTAGCTGTTGGATGTTCCAGGCGTTGCCGTAGACCTCGCCTTGACTGTTGGCCAGCTTGTACGTTCCGGGCTTTAGAACCTTGGAGATGACGAATGGCCCCTCCCAGGGGGGCATGAGCTTGTGCCTCCCTCGGGCGTCTTGCCGCAGCCGAAGCACCAGGTCGCCCACCTGGAGGTCTCGGGGCCGGACCCCTCGGGCGTGGTAGCGTCGCAGGGACTGCTGGTACCGCGCCGAGTGTAGCAAGGCCTTGTCCCGAGCCTCTTCCAGCTGGTCCAGCGAGTCTTCTCGGCTAGCTTGGTTGCTTTGATCGCTGTAGGCCCTCGTCCTCGGGGAGCCGTACTCTAGGTCAGTGGGCAAGACGGCCTCGGCCCCATAGACCAGAAAGAACAGCGTGAAACCCGTGGCCCGGCTTGGCGTTGTCCTCAGGCTCCAGACCACCGAGGGGAGTTCCTTCATCCATCGCTTGCCGAACTTGTTGAGGTCGTTGTAGATCCGAGGCTTGAGCCCTTGTAGAATCATGCCGTTGGCACGCTCTACTTGCCCATTCGACATGGGATGAGCCACGGCGGCCCAGTCCACCCGAATGTGGTGATCCTCGCAGAAGTCCAAGAATTTTCTGCCGGTGAACTGGGTACCGTTGTCGGTGATGATGGAGTTCGGGACACCGAAGCGATGGATGATGTTGGTGAAGAACGTCACCGCCTGCTCGGACCTGATGCAGTTCAGAGGTCGGACCTCGACCCACTTGGAGAATTTGTCGATGGCGACCAGCAGGTGCGTGTAGCCCCCGGGTGCCTCCTGCAAGGGGCCGACGAGGTCCAGCCCCCACACAGCAAAGGGCCAGATGATGGGTATCGTCTGCAGAGCCTGAGCGGGCAGGTGGGTTTGCTTCGCATAGAATTAACACCCTTCGCAGGTGCGGACAATTCTAGTGGCGTCAGCCACCGCCGTTGGCCAGTAGAAGCCTTGCCGGAAAGCATTCCCGACGAGGGCTCGAGGCGCTGCGTGATGGCCGCAAGCCCCCGAGTGTATCTCTTGAAGGAGTTCCTGACCTTCGGCGACGGAGATGCATCGCTGGAGGATGCCCGAGGGGCTGCGGTGGTAGAGCTCCTTCTCATCGCCCAGCAAGACGAACGACTTGGCGCGTCGCGCTACCCGCTGAGCCTTGGCTCGGTCGAGGGGTAACTCTCCTTGGCGGAGATATTGCAGGTACGGGGTCTGCCAATTTCGATCAGGTGTGGCCCCGCTCCGCTCCTCCTCGATGCGCAGTGCCTCACCCTCGGAGGCCGAGGGTACCTCGGGCCGAACCGAGGCCGCCTCGGGCTGAGCTGAGGGTGCTTCCGGCTGTGCCGAGGGCACCTCGGGCTGGACCGAGGGCGCCTCAGGCTCGGGCGCGTCATCGATCTTGACGGAGGGTTGATGCAGATCCCGGGAGAAGACGTCCGGGGGAACCGTTGCTCGCCCCGAGGCTATTTTTGCTAGCTCGTCCGCAGTCTCATTGTAGCGCCGAGCGATGTGGTTAAGCTCGAGCCCGTAGAACTTGTCTTCCAGGCGCCGAACCTCATCGCAGTAGGCCTCCATCTTCGGGTCGCGGCAGTGGGAGTTCTTCATGACTTGGTCGATGATGAGCTGCGAGTCACCGCGAGCGTCGAGGCGCCTGACCCCTAGCTCGATGGTGATCCGCAACCCGTTGACCAGAGCCTCGTACTCAGCCACATTGTTGGACGCCGGGAAGTGGAGGCGTAGCACATAGCGTAGGTGTTTCCCAAGGGGCGAGATGAAGAGTAGGCCCACGCCGGCTCCCGTCTTCATCAGCGACCCGTCGAAAAACATGGTCCAGAGCTCTGGTTGGATCGGAGCCGTCGGTAGCTGGGTGTCGACCCATTCGGCTACGAAGTCCACCAAGACCTAGGACTTGATGGCCTTCCGAGGGGCGAACGAGATTGTCTCGCCCATGATTTCCACTGCCCACTTTGCAATCCTGCCCGAGGCCTCTCGGCACTGGATGATCTCCCCCAGGGGGAAGGATGACACCACAGTTACCGGATGAGACTCGAAGTAGTGTCGCAACTTCCGCCGCGTCAGGACCACTGCATACAGCAGCTTCTGAACTTGTGGGTAGCGGATCTTGGTTTCGGACAGTACCTCGCTGACGAAGTAAACTGGCCTCTGAACGGGCAATGCATGCCCCTCTTCTTGCCTCTCGACCACAATCGCGGCGCTAACCACCTGGGTGGTCGCGGCGACGTAGACCAAGAGGGCTTCTCCGTCAGCTGGGAGCACCAAGATAGGCGCCTTTGTGAGGAGCGCCTTCAGGTTCCCGAGAGCTTCCTCGGCCTCAGGGGTCCAAGTGAAGCGCTCGGCCTTCCTTAAGAGGAGGTACAGAGGTAGGCCTCTTTCGCCGAGGCGTGAGATGAAGCGGCTCAGAGCCGCGAGACATCCCATGACCCTCTGTACGCCCTTTAAGTCCTTGATGGGACCCATGCTGGTGATGGCTGTGATCTTCTCGGGGTTGGCTTCGATGCCCCGCTCGGAGACGATGAACCCCAAGAGCATGCCCCGGGGCACCCCGAAGACACACTTCTCGGGATTGAGCTTGACGCCTTTCGCCTTGAGACATTGGAATGTCACTTCAAGGTCGGAGATGAGGTCGGAAGCTTTCCTCGTCTTGACTACGATGTCATCGACGTAGGCTTCGACCGTGCGACCGATGTGTTCGCCGAACACATGGTTCATGCACCGCTGGTACGTCGCGCCTGCATTCCTCAAACCGAACGGCATGGTGACATAGCAGTACATGCCGAAGGGCGTGATGAAAGAAGTCGCGAGCTGGTCGGACTCTTTCATCCTGATTTGGTGATACCCTGAGTAGGCGTCGAGGAAAGACAGGGCTTCGAACCCAGCAGTGGAATCCACGATTTGATCGATGCGAGGCAGAGGGTAGGGAACCTTCGGACATGCTTTGTTGAGACCAGTGTAGTCTACACACATCCGCCATTTCCCCCCTTTCTTTCTCACAAGCACAGGGTTGGCAAGCCATTCGGGATGGAATACCTCTTTGATGAACCCGGCTGCCATTAGCTTGTGAATCTCCTCGCCTATTGCTCTGCGCTTCTCCTCGTCGAATCGGCGCAGAGGCTGCTTGACGGGTCGGGCTCCGGCCCGAATATCCAGTGAGTGCTCGGCGACATCCCTCGGTATGCCGGGCATGTCCGAGGGACTCCACGCGAAGACGTCGGCGTTCGCGCGGAGAAAGTCGACGAGCACTGTTTCATATTTGGGGTCGAGCCCGGAACCGATCCGGATCTGCTTGGAGGCGTCGCCACTGGGGTCGAGGGGGACGGCCTTAACCGTCTCCACTGGCTCGAAGTTGCCGGCATGACGCTTCACGTCTGGCACCTCTTTGGAGAGGCTTTCCAGGTCGGCGATGAGGGCCTCGGATTCGGCGAGGGCCTCGACGTACTCCACGCACTCCACGTCGCATTCGAACGCGTGTCTGTACGTGGGGCCGACGGTGATGACCCCGTTGGGGCCCGGCATCTTGAGCTTCAGGTAGGTGTAGTTGGGGACGGCCATGAACTTCACGTAGCATGGCCTCCCCAGTACCGCGTGGTAGGTTCCTCGGAACCCGACCACCTCGTCAGAGTCTCCCTTCGGAAGTTGGAGGGCGTTCCGAAGCAGACGGGAAGGTCGATTCGCCCGAGGGGCTGGACGCGCTTCCCGGGAATGATCCCGTGGAAGGGCGCAGCGCCTGCTCGGACGGAGGACAGATCGACACGTAGGAGCCTGAGGGTCTCGGCGTAGATGATGTTGAGGCTGCTGCCCCCGACCATAAGGACCTTGGTGAGCCTGACGTCACCGATGACGGGGTCGACGACGAGCGGGTATTTCCCCGGGCTCGGCACGTGGTCGGGGTGATTGCCTTGGTCGAAGGTGATGGGCTTGTCGGACCAGTCTAGATAGACCGGCGCCGCCACCTTGACCGAGCAGACCACCCGGCGCTCTTGCTTGCGATGCCAAGCCGAGGCATTCGCCGCTTGCCCTCCGTAGATCATGAAGCAGTCGCGGACCTCGGGGAACTCTCCTGCTTGGTGATCTTCCTTCTTGTCGTCGTCGCGGGCCCTGCCACCCTCCGCGGGTGGCCCGGCCCTGTGGAAGTGGCGCCGAAGCATGACGCACTCCTCAAGGGTGTGCTTGACGGGCCCCTGATGATAGGGGCACGGCTCCTTGAGCATCTTGTCGAAGAGGTTGGCACCTTCGAGGGGCTTCCGAGGGTTCTTGTGCTCGGCGGCGGCGACAAGGTCCGCGTCGGCGGCGTCGCGTTTCGCTTGCGACTTCTTCTTGCCTTTCTTCTTGGCGCCGCGCTGAGTAGACGCCTCGGGAGCATCTTCTGGTGGGCGGCCCTGGGGCTGCTTGTCCTTTCGGAAGATAGCCTCGACCGCCTCCTGGCCAGAGGCGAACTTGGTGGCGATGTCCATCAGCTCGCTCGCCCTGGTGGGGGTCTTGCGACCCAACTTGCTCACCAGGTCGCGGCAGGTGGTGCCGGCAAGGAACGCGCCGATGACATCCGAGTCGGTGATGTTGGGCAGCTCGGTGCGCTGCTTCGAGAATCGCCGGATGTAGTCCCGGAGAGACTCTCCCGGCTGCTGTCGGCAGCTTCGGAGGTCCCAGGAATTCTCGGGGCGCACATATGTGCCCTGGAAATTGCCGACGAAGGCTTGGACCAAGTCATCCCAGTTGGAGATCTGCCCAGGAGGCAGGTGCTCCAACCAGGCGCGAGCGGTGTCGGAGAGGAACAGGGGGAGGTTGCGGATGATGAGGTTGTCGTCGTCCGTTCCACCCAGCTGGCAGGCCAGGTGGTAGTCCGCGAGCCACAATTCCGGTCTCGTTTCCCCCGAGTACTTTGTGATAGTAGTCGGGGGTCGGAACCGGGTCGGGAACGGTGCCCGCCGGATGGCCCGGCTGAAGGCCTGCGGACCGGGTGGTTCGGGCGAGGGACTCCGATCCTCCCCGCTGTCGTAGCGTCCCCCACGCCTGGGGTGATAGCCTCGGCACACCCTCTCGTCGAGGTGGGCCCGACGGTCGCGATGATGGTGCTCGTTGCCGAGGTGGCCCGGGGCCGCAGGCGCGGTGTTGCGCGTGCGCCCGGTGTAGACCGAGGCTTCCCGCATGAATCGGGAAGTCGCGGCATGAGGTTCCGAGGGGTATCCTTGCCTTCGGGAGGCAGAGCTCTCGGCCCGTCGGACCGCAGCGCCTTCCAGGAGATTCTTGAGCTCTCCTTGGATTCGCCGACCCTCGGTGGTTGATGGCTCCGGCATTGCGCAGAGAAGCATCGCTGCTGCAGCCAGGTTCTGACCGACCCCACTGGATGCGGGTGGCGGCCTGACCCTGACATCGTTGGCGACACGGAGCTAGAGATCCTGGGGCAGGTGACGTGTTTCTCCGGCCGGGGGTTGGCCCGCCCATGCCTGCCCGACGTCCCGGCGGATCGGCTCAAGCGCTCCTGCTCCCTCGTCGAGCCTGGCCTGCGCCCCGCGGACTTGCTCGAGCTGTGGGTCGTGACCCCCCGCCGGAACGGGGACCACAGCTAGCTCCCGCCGGATGTCAGCGCGGGGCACCGGCCTAGGGAGATCACCGTCCTCCGGCATGCCGAGATGATTGCCTTCGGAGGGACCCCCTAGATCGACGTGGAAGCATTCGCGGCTTGGGCCGCAGTCCTCGTCGTCGAGGCTGCGGCTACCGTCGGAACAGTCGGAGAGGCAGTAGTCACATGCGGTCATGAAGCCCCGCATGGCACTAGGGTTGCCAAGTCCAGAGAAATCCCAATAGATGCTGGGGTCGTCGTCTTCCTCGGACCCGGAGGGCCCATAGGTCGAGACGTCCGTCAACCGGTCCCAAGGCGACCGCGTGCGAAACCCTAGAGGGTTTGAATTCGCCTCTACGAGAGTGCCCGCCAAAGCAAGGTCGCTAGGCGGGTTGAGGCTGAATCTAAATGACGTAGGATGGGAATCGGTCGGTACCTTTTGGTCGACGAACGGTGATGAAGTCGCGTCGGGGACTGACTGCACCGTCATCTCAGGTACGAGGGTGACGCCCAGCAAGCCTTCCGCGAGCGTGCTGGTGTCGTCCGCTTGCTCGGGATTGGCGTGTTGCGGGGAGACGACGCTCGCCTTCGTCTCAAACGCGAGGTCGACGCCCGACGCGCCCCCCGTTGGAGCGCTGGGGACGTCGATTCGCTCGACAGCCGACGAGGCGCGGCCTCCCGCTTGGCCTTGGTTGCCCCGCCTCCTCCTCCGTTGTTGGGGGAGAGGACGGGGCGAGCTCGAACGTTGTTCTTCAACGACGCGGGGAAGACGTCGTCGATTCCGCCGCCGGCGGGCGGGCTGTCGGCCGCCATTGTCGTCGTCGCGCGACGGTGGAAGGAGTATCATGTCGTAGCTACCGTCGAAGGACATGAACTCAAGACTCCCGAAACGGAGCACCGTCCCGGGTTGGAGAGGTTGCTGGAGACTGCCCATCTGGAGCTTGACGGGAAGCTGTTCGTCAACACGCAGCAGGCCCCTACCTGGCGCGCCAACTGTCGGCGTTTCGAGACCAGGGGGTCCCTAAGCCGACAAGTGAATGTCGTCGCGTGCCCCAGCCCAGATGGGTCGACGCGAGGCCGAGCGCGAAGGGGGGAAGTGAGGTGGCCGGAGATGGGCGTGAGAGAGGTGGAAATCCCGCGGCCTTCGTGTTCGTCCCGCGCCCAGGTCGGGTGCGCTTGCAGTAGGGGTTTACAAGCGTCCACGCGAGAGAGGGAAGCGAGCGGCCCCAAGAGAGCGCCTGTCCCGTCCTCGTCCCCGCGCGGCCAACCCTCTCTAAGAGGGCCCAGGTCCTTCCTTTTATAGGCATAAGGAGAGGATCCAGGTGTACAATGGGGGTGTAGCAGAGTGCTACGTGTCTAGCGGGGGAGAGCTAGCGCCCTAAGTACATGCCGATGTGGCAGCCGGAGAGATTTTGGCACCCAGCTGGTGTGATGTCGTGGCCGTCGGAGGAGCGACGGAGCCTGGCGGAGGGACAGCTGTCGGGGCGGTTGAGTCCTTGCTGACGTTCTCCTGCTTCCGTAAGAGAGCTGAGAGCCGTCGTCGTCACAGAGCATGCGGGGCGCCATCATTGCCTATCCGGCGGAGCTAGCCGAATGGGACACCGGTCTTGTTCTCTGCCCGAGTCAGCTCGGGGTAGGGTGATGATGGCGCTTCCTGTTGACGTGGCTAGCCTGCGCCCTAGGTTGGGCGACGTGGAGGCTCCTCCGAAGCCGAGGTCGAGTCTGTCTTCCATGGCCGAGGCCGAGTCCGAGCCCCTGGGTCGGGCGAGGCGGAGGTCGTTCGGCAGAGGCCAGGGCGGAGTCCGAGCCCTGGGGTCGGGCGGAGCGGAGTTCGTCGTCTTCTAGGGCTGAGCCCGAGTCCGAGCCCTAGGGTCGGGCGAAGCGGAGTTCGTCGTCTTCCGGGACTTAGCCCGAGTCCGAGCCCTAGGTCGGGCGGAGCGGAGTTCGCCGTCTTCCGGGACTTAGCCCGAGTCCGAGCCCTGGGTCGGGCAGAGCGGAGTTCACCGTCTTCCGGGACTTAGCCCGAGTCCGAGCCCTAGGTCGGGCGGAGCGGAGTTCGCCGTCTTCCGGGGCTTAGCCCGAGTCCGAGCCCTGGGTCGGGCGGAGCGGAGTTCGCCGTCTTCCGGGGCTTAGCCCGAGTCCGAGCCCTGGGTCGGGCGGAGCTTCCTATGGTGCCTTTGGCAGGGCCTGACTGCCTGTCAGTCTCACTCTGCCAAGCGGCACTGCGGTCGGAGTGGCGCAGGCGGCGCTGTCCTTCTGTCAGGCCGGTCAGTGGAGCGGTGAAGTGACGACGGTCACTTCGGCTCTGCCGGGGGGCGCGCGTCAGGACAAAGGTGTCAGGTCACCTTTGCATTAAATGCTCCTGCGACTTGGTCGGTCGGTGCGGCGATTTAGTCAGGGTTGCTTCTTAGCGAAGGCAGGGCCTCGGGCGAGCCGGAAATATGTCCGCCGTTGGAGGGGGGCCTCGGGCGAGACGGAAATCCTCCGTGGTCGACTGCCCTTGTCCGAGGCTAGGCTCGGGCGAGGCGTGATCGAGTCGCTCGAATGGACTGATCCCTGACTTAATCGCACCCATCAGGCCTTAGCAGCTTTATGCTGATGGGGGTTACCAGCTGAGAATTAGGAGTCTTGAGGGTACCCCTAATTATGGTCCCCGACACTACTATTTTCAAAATCTCTCAAGTGGTAGCTGATCCATTTATCGCTTTGGCCTTTATTTTCTCCCCCTTTGGCATCAAGCACCAAAACGGGATCAATCTTGGCCCTATAACCCCATTGCCTCACCAAAATCTTCAAAATAAGAACACATAGGCAATAAGAGTGTAAAGATGAACTTGGAAAAGTTACTCTTTTCATCGGAGTGCAGTGGAAGTCTTGCATGGTCCAAGTCCACCTTTTCCCTTTCAATCCTCCTTTGAGACTAAAACAACCAAACTCAAGTACATGGTTAGTCTCAAAGGGTCAAGTTGTAGCACAGCTCCCCCTAAATATGTGCATCACTTGCAAAAAGGACTTGTGAGGTCCAGGGAGTGTTTGTACAACTTGAGCACCACAATAAGCAACAAAATGCAGAATGAACATGATCAAAGGCATAAACACATGTATGCTATAATTCAATCCAAGTTCCGCGAATCTAAGATATTGAGCTCACTACGTAGCCTGCAAAAGGTCTTCTCATCTAGAGGCTTGGTAAAGATATCGGCTAGCTGGTTCTTGGTGCTAACATGAAACACTTCGATATCCCCCTTTTGTTGGTGGTCTCTCAAAAAGTGATGCCGGATGTCAATGTGCTTTGTGCGGCTGTGCTCAACAGGATTTTCCGCTATTCAGATAGCACTCTCATTATCACATAGGAGTGGGACTTTGCTCAGATTGTAGCCAAAGTCCCTGAGGGTTTGCCTCATCCAAAGTAGTTGCGCGCAACACTGTCCTACGACAACGTACTCGGCCTCAGCGGTGGATAGGGCAACGGATGTTTGTTTCTTAGAGTTCCACGATACCAGGGACCTTCCTAAGAATTGGCACGTCCCCGATGTACTCTTCCTATCGACCTTACATCCAGCGTAGTCGGAATCTGAGTACCCAATTAAGTCAAAGTTAGACCCCTTTGGATACCAGATCCCGAAGCAAGGCATAGCGACTAAATATCTAAGAATTCGCTTCACAGCCACTAAGTGACACTCCTTTGGATCGGATTGAAATCTAGCACACATGCATACGCTAAGCATAATATCCGGTCTACTAGCACATAAATAAAGCAAAGAACCTATCATGGACCGGTATGCTTTTTGATCAACGGACTTACCACCTTTGTTGAGGTCGGTGTGTCCGTCGGTTCCCATCGACGTCTTTGCGGGCTTGGCGTCCTTCATCCCAAACCTCTTTAGCAAATCTTGCGTGTACTTCGTTTGGGAAATAAAGGTGCCGTCCTTGAGTTGCTTCACTTGGAACCCAAGGAAGTAGTTCAACTCGCCCATCATCGACATCTCGAATTTCTGCGTCATCACCCTGCTAAACTCTTCACAAGACTTTTGGTTAGTAGAACCAAATATTATGTCATCGACATAAATTTGGCACACAAAAAGATCACCATCGCAAGTCTTAGTAAAAAGAGTTGGATCGGCTTTCCCAACCTTGAAAGCATTAGCAATTAAAAAGTCTCTAAGGCATTCATACCATGCTCTTGGGGCTTGCTTAAGTCCATAGAGCGCCTTAGAGAGCTTACACACGTGGTCGGGGTACCGTTCATCCTCGAAGCCAGGGGGTTGCTCCACGTACACCTCCTCTTTGATCGGCCCGTTGAGGAAAGCGCTCTTCACATCCATTTGGTACAACCTGAAAGAATGGTGAGCGGCATATGCTAGCAAGATACGAATTGATTCTAGCCTAGCCACAGGAGTAAAAGTCTCCTCAAAGTCCAAACCTGCGACTTGGGCATAACCTTTTGCCACAAGTCGAGCCTTGTTCCTCGTCACCACCCCGTGCTCGTCCGGTTTGTTGCGGAACACCCACTTGGTTCCCACAACATTTTGCTTTGGACGAGGCACCAGTGTCCAAACTTCATTGCGCTTGAAATTGTTGAGTTCCTCCTGCATGGCCAACACCCAGTCCGGATCTAGCAAGGCCTCTTCTACCCTGAAAGGCTCAATAGAAGAGACAAACGAGTAATGCTCACAGAAATTAACTAATCTTGAACGAGTAGTTACTCCCTTGCTAATATCACCCAATATTTCGTCGACGGGATGATCCCTTTGGATCGTCGCTCGAACTTGGGTTGGAGGTGCCTGAGATGCTTCTTCCTCTTCAACTTGAACATCCTGTGCTCCCCCTTGATCATGCGCCTCCACTTGAGGTACCTGTTCGTCATCCTGGGTTGGGGGATGCACCATAGTTGAGGAAGATGGTTGATCTTGCTCCAATTGTTCCTGAGGCCGTACATCTCCAATCGCCATGGTGCGTATCGCGACCGTTGGAACGTCTTCTTCATCTACATCATCAAGATCAACAACTTGCTCTCTTGGAGAGCCATTGGTCTCATCAAATACAACGTCGCTAGAGACTTCAACCAAACCCGATGATTTGTTGAAGACCCTATACGCCTTTGTATTTGAATCATAACCTAATAAAACCCTTCTACAGCTTTGGGAGCAAATTTAGAGGTTCTACCTTTCTTCACTAGAATGTAGCATTTACTCCCAAATACACGAAAGTACGATACATTGGGTTTGTTACCAGTCAGCAGCTCATATGAAGTCTTCTTGAGGAGGCGGTGAAGGTAGACCCGGTTGATGGCGTGGCAAGCCGTGTTCACGGCTTCCGACCAAAAACGCTCGGGGGTCTTGAACTCTCCAAGCATAGTCCTCGCCATATCGATGAGCGTCCTGTTCTTCCTCTCTACCACACCATTTTGTTGAGGTGTGTAGGGAGCGGAGAACTCGTGCTTGATCCCCTCCTCCTCAAGGAACTCCTCCACTTGAAGATTCTTGAATTCGGACCCGTTGTCGCTCCTTATCTTCTTCACCTTGAGCTCAAACTCATTTTGAGCTCTCCTTAGGAAGCGCTTGAGGGTCCCTTGGGTTTCAGACTTATCCTGCAAAAAGAACACCCAAGTGAAGCGGGAAAAGTCATCAACAATAACTAGACCATACTTACTTCCTCCTATGCTCAGATAGGCGACGGGTCCGAAGAGGTCCATATGCAGCAGCTCTAGAGGTCTTGAAGTGGTCATCACATTCTTGCTGTGATGTGCTCCTCCCACTTGTTTACCTGCTTGACAAGCTGCACAAGGTCTATCTTTTTCGAATTGCACGTTAGTCAAACCTATCACATGTTCTCCCTTTAGAAGCTTGTGAAGGTTCTTCATCCCCACATGTGCTAAGCGGCGATGCCACAGCCAGCCCATGCTAGTCTTAGCAATTAAGCATGCATCTAGACCGGCCTCCTCTTTTGCAAAATCAACTAAATAGAGTTTGCCGTCTAATACACCCTTAAAAGCTAGTGAACCATCACATCTTCTAAAGACAGACACATCTACATTTGTAAATAGACAATTATATCCCATATTACATAATTGACTAACATATAGTAAATTATATCCAAGACTCTCAACTAAAAACACATTAGAGATAGTATGCTCATTTGATATTGCAATCTTGCCTAAACCTTTCACCTTGCCTTGGTTCCCATCACCGAATATGATTGAATCTTGGGAATCCTTATTCTTGACGTAGGAGGTGAACATCTTCTTCTCCCCCGTCATATGGTTTGTGCATCCGCTGTCGATAATCCAGCTTGAACCCCCGGATGCATAAACCTGCAAGGCAAATTTAGGCTTGGGTCTTAGGTACCCAACTCTTGTTGGGTCCTACAAGGTTAGTCACAATTTCCTTAGGGACCCAAATGCAAGTTTTATCACCCTTGCATTTTGCCCCTAATTTCCTAGCAACTATCTTCCTATCCTTTCTACAAATAGCAAAGGAAGCATTCAAAGCATGATAAATTGTAGAGGGACCATTCATAACTTTCCTAGGAGCATGAACAAAATTCTTTCTAGGCACATGATGAATATTTTTCCTAGGCATATCTCTACAATGCATATAGGAAGAACTGGAAGCATACATAGCATAAGAATCATAGGCATGTGAATCAAAAGCATTACAACTCCTATGAGACTGTCTTCTATCATTGTACATAAAAGCATGGTTCTTTTTAGTACTACTTGCCATAGGGGCCTTCCCTTTCTCCTTGGCGGAGATGGGAGCCTTATGGCTTGTTAAGTTCTTGGCTTCTCTCTTGAATCCAAGCCCATCCTTAATGGAGGGGTGTCTACCAATCGTGTAGGCATCCCTAGCAAATTTTAGTTTATCAAAATCACTTTTGCTAGCCTTAAGTTGGGCATTAAGACTAGCCATTTCATCATTTAATTTTGCAATAGAAGCTATGTGTTCACTACAAGCATCAATATCAAAATCTTTACATCTATTGCAAATAACAACATTTTCTACACAAGTTGTTGATTTACCAGCTATTTCTAACTTAGCATTCAAATCATCATTAATGCTCCTTAAGCTAGAAATCGTCTCATAGCAAGAAGATAATTCACAAGAAAGCATTTCATTTCTTTTAACTTCTAAGACATGAGATTTTTGTGCTTCTACAAATTTGTCATGTTCTTCATACAACAAATCCTCTTGTTTTTCTAAAAGCCTATTCTTATCATTCAAGGCATCAATCAATTCATTAATTTTATCTACCTTGGTTCTGTCTAGACCCTTCATCCTCATCACTAGATTCGTCCTCACTTGAAGAAGCATAAGTAGAGTCTCAAGTACATACCTTCTTCTCCCTTGCCATAAGGCATGTGTGACGCTCGTTGGGGAAGAGGGATGACTTGTTGAAGGCGGTGGCGGCGAGTCCTTCATTGTCGGAGTCGGAGGAGGAGCAATCCGAATCCCACTCCTTTCCTAGATGTGCCTCGCCCTTTGCCTTCTTATAGTTCTTCTTCTTCTCCCTCTTGTTCCCTTGGTCCTGATCACTATCATTGTCGGGACAGTTAGCAATAAAATGACCAAGCTTACCACATTTGAAGCATGAGCGCTTCCCCTTTGTCTTGGTCTTGCTTGGTTGCCCCTTGCGACCCTTTAGCGCCGTCTTGAATCTCTTGATGATGAGGGCCATCTCTTCATCATTAAGTCCGGCCGCCTCAATTTGTGCCACCTTGCTAGGTAGCGCCTCCTTGCTTCTTGATGCCTTGAGAGCAAGGGGTTGCGGCTCGTTGATCGGACCATTCAAAGCGTCGTCCACGTACCTCGCTTCCTTGATCATCATTCGCCCGCTCACGAATTTTCCAAGGACTTCTTCGGGCGACATTTTGGTGTACCTGGGATTCTCACGAATATTATTCACCAAATGAGGATCAAGAACAGTAAAGGACCTTAGCATCAGTCGGACGACATCGTGGTCCGTCCATCGCGTGCTTCCGTAGCTCCTTATTTTGTTGATAAGGGTCTTGAGCCGGTTGTATGTTTGAGTTGGTGTAATACTCAAAATCGTATACAAGGAATATATAGTGATTTCTTTATTTGATGTGCCTCATTTGCATCATAAGAAGAGCATACACAAAATTTAGAGATTAATTCAAACAAATGATAAAAAAATGCATCATGTTGGAGTTCTATATGTTTGTGCATTAAATAAAATAGTAAGGATAAAAATGATAGAATAATAATTACTAGAAGTTGAATGAAACCCTAGATTGAAAATTTGGGTTTTGAAAAAAAAGAGGAGAAGAGAAATGATATAAAAGTATAGATAATAAATTAAATTCTCAAAGATTGGTATATTTAATCTCATAAATATAATTTGGGGTGATGAGCCATAGAAGCTGGAATTTAAATTTGAGTTCAAATTCAAATTTGGAGATAATGCAGAAAATAAAATAAAAAAAAGAAAGGGGGGAAGGCTTACCTGGGCCACTCCGGGCAGTTTTAGCCCATCTTCACTCTTTCCACTCCCCGGCGGCCCACTCACGTATTCTCTCCTGTCCCATTACAGCGCCGCTGCTGGCCCTCCTCATACGCACACTGAGTTGTGGACCCCGGCTGGCGGTCGCACGCCGTCTCGTTGCTAGGTGGGGCTTGACCGTAAACTCATCGTCCTCAACAGAATTCGCTGAGCGGTGGCGAGAAACCAGGGCGAGATCCGATCCCGCCACCCACGACCACTCACGCACGTGCTTGGACCCGCTGACCAGTCACACTAGCCGCGTACTCGGCCCTTCACCCTCGCCAGGAGTTCAGCTCAACAGAATGCGATGATAGCGCTCGCGTGGGCTGCTGGCGCATGTGGCCGCGCGGACTCCATAGGTGATGCTGCCGTGATTCTCGGTCAGATCCGCAGCACCCGGAGAAGATTAAGATCTGGTCACAGGGTATAAGACCCTCCCCATCCTCATCTGCTCCTAGTCTCTGGGGATCGTCGCCTGGTTGCGGCTGTGAGAATCACCGAGATCCGCCCGTGGCATGCGCGTGGGTCGCGGACCCAACCCCTCCGCGTCGTCCTGCTATTAAGGGGACCTAGCGCAGCTCCCTGATTCTTAGACCCCCCTAATCCCGGGGACTTCTTGGCCATTGCCACCGGCATCAAGGGAGAGAACCGAGAGGAGAAAGAGTGTGTTGCGCCGTCGCTATGGAGAGCGCGCTGGGTGGCACCTCAGCATCCGCTGCGAGTCCCCGGAGTATTGCTGGTATGCGTCGAAGTCTTGGGCGTGGCTAATTGCGCGAAGGGCGGCTGTAGTTCTGGAGATTTCTCGCCGGAGGTAGAGCTCCACCGTGGACCTGTATATCACCGTGGTTGGGGTTCAGCACTACGTAACCATCGGTGAGTCTTCCCTTATTTGGTTTGCTTCGATCCCGGCATTGCGTGGGATCACTGGATAGACGCGTGGGGTATAGGAACATCAGTCGGGTGTCTCCGAGGAACTCACCGCCATGTGACCGCGCCACCGTCCCTGGGGATTGCGCCGCCGCGGTTTGGGTCTGCTGGGCAGCTGGGGTGAAGAATGCGTTGTAGCCGTTAGATCTCGGAGCGATGGCTCAGATTAGATTTAGTGGGTACCGGTTCAGTGGGTGGATCTGTGCCGTTGATCTGACCGGTGATGGATGAGATTATAAGTTCGGATCGTTTTGGGCGAGTAAGTTAGAACCGTTGATATCTGATCGGACGATGTGGATTGGAGCGAGGGAAAACGATTCGTTATGTCGATCTGGGCGCAGGATTTCGATCCTACGGCTCAGAATAGACGATACCCCTTCGGCCAGCACATTTGCGTAAGAGTCCCCGGGTTTAATGAGAATCAACCTGCAGTCCGAGCTGTAGTGCTTTGTGTCTTAGATTTGTTCGCGCAGAGGCCCCTACACTTTCCAGAATTCATGCGCGCAGTCCAGGGATCAGAAGAATTTGATAATTAATAACAGAAATTGATTTATAGTGGAAAAATAAATGTTAGAACTTGTATAATTCATAGAAAATTCATACTAACTCATTTTTGACCCATTCCAGTTCCTATGATTTTGTAACATTATTGTTTATCACCTAGAGTCCCTATTTTAACATGAAAGCCCATTAAAATTAATCTCTTAATTAATCATGTATCAAGTACATAAAACCTTCGAAAATTCATAATTCCTCCGTTGTAATTCCGATTTGACTCGTTCTAGTTGCGTTAGTTTCGTATAAGTATTTAATACGCAGCAACAACATTGATTATACCATGTATCATTATTTTATGATTAGAGCTTTATTTAACTTATGTGGGTTAGTCTTGTTAATGTGCTCATCATTATCTACTAAAATATGATCTATAGTCAATTTATAATTTGGATTAAAGTTGAAGTAATTGCTAATTTAGGTTATCATTTCTCTGGAATTATAAAATGAAACCTAGTATTAATCATTTAATCACATCATAACTTGATGACCACGACCCCGATTTTAGTGGTTCTCGTTCCCACGACCTCGTAGCAACGCGTAGATTATTATTCAGTTTGTACTTATGTTTGTTGTGATGTTAATTTTGTTTATACCATGTTTGTTTGTATTGCTACGACTAGCGCGTGGTTTCGAGGATCTGAAGAATTACCCTGGTAACTGGAATCTCAAGAGCCAGGCAAGTTGTGCCCTTGATCCACTTTTGTTACCCAATAATATTCTTTATTATTATTTATCAATGCATAGGTTTAATTTTGATGGGACCCAATAGGTCATCCTAGACTGTTTATCCTTTTACCTTGTTTATCCCTGAATCACTTGGGTAGTTATGCTATTGCTCTATATGGTTTTGGGATTAATATTTCATTACATCCATGTTCCAATTATTCTGTTATGTTATTTATGTTCATGATAAGATCATTATATTAATTGGAACATGGAGCGACCACCCGGGAAAACAGTGCTACCACAAGGGTTTAATGGGACGCCCTTGGCTGATTAACTAGGAAAGCTAGTGGAGGTCTTCCTTACCCGAAAGGGGCAAGGGCAGTAAGGGAGTGGTCAGTGTAGGGAGGTCCTTGGGTTGACTTTGCTGCGATGGCGGTCAGGCAAGAACCCTGCATTGGAGCTTCCTATAAACTGTAGCGGGATTTCTGAAGCTAGTGGAAATTTGTAAAGGCCTCGTAGTGTTACCCTGCCTCGCTTCCTTGGTAGAGGTGTATGGGATTCATGACCCCTTGGCAGATGGGTAACACGGCTTGTGGGTAAAGATGCGCAACCTCTGCAGAGTGTAAAACTAGTATACTAGCCGTGCTCACGGTCATGAGCGGCTCGGACCCTCACATGATTAAATTATGGAACCTAAATTCAATTTGTCATTTGCATTTGCATGGGATTATTTATTAATTTTGTTCTATTATTTATTATGGTTTGGTATTTACTTACATCTAGTAATTGCTAATAAAAGTTTGACCAACATTAAAAGCAATGCTCAGCTTTAACCATTTTCTTTGATAAGCCTTACACTTCATGAGCTCCCACCTTTGGTGAGTTCATGTCACATTATTCCCCACAACTTGTTGAGCGATGAACATGTGTGAGCTCACCCTTGCTGTCTCACACCCCCCCACAGGAGAAGAACAGGTGGTTCAAGAGGAGCCATAACGAGGAGTTCGATACGATCTAGGTGGCGTCTCCCAGTTGACTTTCTGGCACCAAGGATGGATTTTAGATCCTGCTATATTTATCTTTTATTTTGTAAGACTTCCGCTATGTAATAAGTACTCTGATTATTGTGACATTTATCTCTATACACTCTGTGATTATATATGTTGTCTTCTTTGGCGCATGTATGAGATGCACCCGGCCTTGTCCTTTAAAACCGGGTGTTACAGAAGTGGTATCAGAGGAAATGTTGACTATAGGACGAAACCTAGATAGAAATGGACAAAACCCTTACCTGCTTATCTTATTCTGATTCATTCTATACTTACCTCACTCTGATTCTTTCTACACTTATCTTGATCATGTCTCACCTTCTACTGTTCCACTCTGATCATTCTTACCTTTTCTACTCTTAGTCGAGATGGATTTCACACCTTGGAATCCCTACCCCTATGACATTTTTAAGAGTTAGGAAGCCTAAGACAAAATTAAAATTATTTTCTCTATTAAAAATGTTGGTTGATTGTTCTGATGATCAATGCCTGATTTGCTTCTTTGATTGATTGAAACATTATAGTTGGGCATCTTAGCATGTACCACTGTAAGGTAATGTATTAGTTTTAGTGGATAATACACTAATCTACTTAGCTAATAAATCCCCCGCAGTAACATTTCTCGTAATTACTCGCCTTATCTACAATCCTTCCTTTCTTACCCTGTGTTTCTAACCCGATGGGCTACCCCTATAGTGTTAGAAGAGAGCACTATAGACGTGATCCTTGGTATGTCATGGCTAAGAAAGGCAAAGGTCGTTATAGCATGTGGTAGAGGTACCGTAGAGCTCTCTACCACTAAAGGAGAAAGATTTAAAGTTAATATTGCAGTAACCTCCTCATCCATGCGTGCAATGTTCTTTATGCCTGAGGAGTTTGTTGGTGACAACCTCCAGGTGGTTAGAGATTTTCCAGATGTCTTTCTAGAGGAGTTATCAGGGATGCCACCTGATAGAGAAGTTGAGTTTGTTATTGATCTCTTACCTGGAACCGCTCCTATTTCTAAACGGCCATATAGGATGTCCGTAGAGGAGTTGAAGGAACTTAAGAAGCAGTTAACTGAGTTACAAGAGGCTGGGTACATTCGTCCGAGTTCCTCACCTTGGGGAGCACCGGTCTTGTTTGTACAGAAGAACGATGGATCACAGCGGATGTGTGTGGATTATAGATCTCTTAATGATGTTACGGTGAAGAACAAGTATCCGTTGCCCCGTATTGAGGATTTGTTTGACCAGATGAGAGGAGCCAGGGTATTCTCGAAGATTGATCTACAATCGGGATACCATCAGATGAAGATTAGACCATCGGATATTCCTAAGACGGCTTTCTCAACCCGATATGGATTATATGAGTTTACTGTTATGTCATTTGGATTAACCAATGCACCGGCTTATTTCATGAATTTGATGAACAAAGTGTTTATGGAGTATTTGGACAGATTCGTCGTGGTGTTTATCGACGATATTCTTATCTATTCTGAGAGTGAAAGTGATCATGAAGAACATCTAAGATTGGTGCTACAGAAGTTACGAGATAATCGACTCTACACCAAGAACAGTAAATGCGAGTTTTGGATTTCTTGGACATATCCTTTCTAATGAAGGGATATCAGTGGATCATGCTAAAGTCAAGGAGATAGTGGTGTGAAGCATACCCACTACAGTTACTGAAGTCCAAAGATTCTTGGGGCTTGCAAGATATTATCGGAGATTTATTGAAGGGTTCTCTAAAATTGCTAAGCCTATGACATCGCTTTTGGAGAAAGGAAGAGAATTTAAGTGGGATGAGAAGTGCCAAGATAGCTTTGATCAATTAAAGAAGAGGTTGATATCGCCACCAGTATTGATTATGCCAGATCTACAGAAGGGATTTGACATTTATTGTGATGCATGTGGCCAAGGACTTGGATGTGTGCTTATGCAAGAAGGTCATGTGATCGCCTATGCATCTCATCAGTTGCGGAAACATGAATTGAACTACCCCACTCATGACTTAGAGCTGGCTGCCGTTGTGCATGCACTTAAGATTTGGAGACACTACATTATGGGAACTAAGTGCCAAGTATACACGGATCATAAGAGTTTGAAGTACATATTCACTCAGAAGGATCTCAACCTTAGGCAACACCGTTGGTTGGAGCTCATTAAGGATTATGATTTGGAGATTCACTATCACCCAGGCAAGACAAATTTGGTTGCAGATGCCTTGAGTCGGAAGGAGCACGTTCACTCCGCTTTTGTTGTCCAGCTACCTGATGAATTAGCAAAAGATTTTGAGAGGCTCAACCTGGGAATTGTTACACATACGGAAGGAGTCACCATTGAATTGGAACCTACCTTGGAACAAGAAATTCGTAAAGGTCAGGTTGGTGATGCTAAAATCTAGGAGATCAAGGATCTGATAACAGAAGGTAGAGGCCCAGAGTTCACGGAGGATGAGCAAGGCACTATATGGTTCAAGAATCGGATCTGTGTTCCCGATATCGATAGTCTCCGGGAAACCATATTGAAGGAGGCACATGATTCAGTTTATTCTATCCACCCTGGAAGCACCAAGATGTATCAAGATTTGAAGCAAAAGTATTGGTGGTATGGACTAAAGAGAGATGTGGCTGCACATGTGGCTATGTGCGATGTGTGCCAAAGAGTTAAAGCTGAACACCAGAGGCCAGCCGGACTACTGCATCCACTGAAGATACCTGAGTGGAAATGGGAAGAGATTGGCATGGACTTCATTGTTGGATTACCCCGCACGTCTGCTGGATATGATTCTATATGGGTGATTGTGGACAGGCTAACTAAAGTAGCCCACTTTATTCCAGTGAAGACCACATATTCAGGAGCCAAGCTGGCAGAGTTGTACATGGCACGGATTGTATGCCTACATGGTGTGCCAAAGAAGATTGTGTCAGACCAGGGATCACAGTTTACCTCTCGATATTGGAAGAAATTGCACGAGTCATTGGATACAAGATTGAATTTTAGTTCGGCTTACCATCCCCAGACTGATGGGCAGACTGAGAGGACTAACCAGGTGCTAGAAGATATGTTAAGAGCTTGTGCTCTTAAACATGGTGGAAGTTGGGATAAGAGTTTGCCTTATGCGGAGTTCTCTTATAATAATAGCTATCAGGCCAGTTTGAAGATGTCACCGTTTGAGGCTTTGTATGGCAGAAAGTGCAGGACTCCATTGTATTGGGATCAAGCTGGTGAAAGGCAGTTGTTTGGGCCTGAGATTATACAAGAAGCAGAGGAACAAGTCCAGTAAATAAGGTAGAATTTGAGAACTGCACAGTCCAGGCAGAAGAGCTATGCTGATACTCGGAGAAGACTGCTTGAATTTAAGGAGGGAGATTATGTCTATTTGAAGGTGTCACCACTCAGGGGTATGAGAAGATTTAAAGTCAAAGAAAAGTTGTCCCCTCGCTTTATTGGACCCTTCTTAATTTTAAAGCGAGTGGGAGAGGTTGCATATCAATTGGAGTTACCGGATCATCTCGCGGATGTTCACGATGTATTTCATGTATCTCAGCTGAAGAAATGTCTCAGGGTACCTGAAGAACAATTACCAATGGAAGACCTTAATGTTCAAGATGACCTGACTTATGCGGAGTACCCCATCAGGATTCTGGATACATTGACTCGAGTTACAAGAAATAAGGTTATAAAGATGTGCAAAGTGCAATGGAGTCACCACAGTGAAGACGAAGCAACTTGGGAAAGAGAAGAAGAACTTCGTATAGATTTTCCCCACCTTTTCCCTAGATCTTCCTAAATCTCGAGGACGAGATTATTTTTAAGGGGGGTAGGATTTGTAATACTCAAAATCGTATACAAGGAATATATAGTGATTTCTTTATTTGATGTGCCTCATTTGCATCATAAGAAGAGCATACACAAAATTTAGAGATTAATTCAAACAAATGATAAAAAAATGCATCATGTTGGAGTTCTATATGTTTGTGCATTAAATAAAATAGTAAGGATAAAAATGATAGAATAATAATTACTAGAAGTTGAATGAAACCCTAGATTGAAAATTTGGGTTTTGAAAAAAAAAGAGAAGAGAAATGATATAAAAGTATAGATAATAAATTAAATTCTCAAAGATTGGTATATTTAATCTCATAAATATAATTTGGGTGATGAGCCATAGAAGCTGGAATTTAAATTTGAGTTCAAATTCAAATTTGGAGATAATGCAGAAAATAAAGTAAAAAAAGAAAGGGGGAAGGCTTACCTGGGCCACTCCGGGCAGTTTCAGCCCATCTTCACTCTTTCCACTCCCAGGCGGCCCACTCACGTATTCTCTCCTGTCCCATTACAGCGCCGCTGCTGGCCCTCCTCATACGCACACTGAGTTGTGGACCCCGGCTGGCGGTCGCACGCCGTCTCGTTGCTAGGTGGGGCTTGACCGTAAACTCATCGTCCTCAACAGAATTCGCTGAGCGGTGGCGAGAAACCAGGGCGAGATCCGATCCCGCCACCCACGACCACTCGCACACGTGCTTGGACCCGCTGACTAGTCACACTAGCCGCGTACTCGGCCCTTCACCCTCGCCAGGAGTTCAGCTCAACAGAATGCGATGATAGCGCTCGCGTGGGCTGCTGGCGCATGTGGCCACGCGGACTCCGTAGGTGATGCTGCCGTGATTCTCGGTCAGATCCGCAGCACCCGGAGAAGATTAAGATCTGGTCACAGGGTATAAGACCCTCCCCATCCTCGTCTGCTCCTAGTCTCTGGGGATCGTCGCCTGGTTGCGGCTGTGAGAATCACCGAGATCCGCCCGTGGCATGCGCGTGGGTCGCGGACCCAACCCCTCCGCGTCGTCCTGCTATTAAGGGGACCTGGCGCAGCTCCCTGATTCTTAGACCCCCCTAATCCCGGGGACTTCTTGGCCATTGCCACCGGCATCAAGGGAGAGAACCGAGAGGAGAAAGAGTGTGTTGCGTCGTCGCTATGGAGAGCGCGCTGGGTGGCACCTCAGCATCCGCTGCGAGTCCCCGGAGTATTGCTGGTATGCGTCGAAGTCTTGGGCGTGGCTAATTGCGCGAAGGGCGGCTGTAGTTCTAGAGATTCCTCGCCGAAGGTAGAGCTCCACCGCGGACCCGTATATCACCGTGGTTGGGGTTCAGCACTACGTAACCATCGGTGAGTCTTCCCTTATTTGGTTTGCTTCGATCCCAGCATTGCGTGGGATCACTGGGTAGACGCGCGGGGTATAGGAACATCATTCGGGTGTCTCCGAGGAACTCACCGCCATGTGACCGCGCCACTGTCCCTAGGGATTGCGCCGCCGCGGTTTGGGTCTGCTGGGCAGCTGGGGTGAAGAATGCGTTGTAGCCGTTAGATCTCGGAGCGATGGCTCAGATTAGATTTAGTGGGTACCGGTTCAGTGGGTGGATCTGTGCCGTTGATCTGACCGGTGATGGATGAGATTATAAGTTCGGATCGTTTTGGGCGAGTAAGTTAGAACCGTTGATATCTGATCGGACGATGTGGATTGGAGCGAGGGAAAACGATTCGTTATGTCGATCTGGGCGCAGGATTTCGATCCTACGGCTCAGAATAGACGATACCCCTTCGGTCAGCACATTTGCCTAAGAGTCCCCGGGTTTAATTAGAATCAACCCGCAATCCGAGTTGTAGTGCTTTGTGTCTTAGATTTGTTCGCGCAGAGGCCCCTACACTTTCCAGAATTCATGCGCGCAGTCCAGGGATCAGAAGAATTTGATAATTAATAACAGAAATTGATTTATAGTGGAAAAATAAATATTAGAACTTGTATAATTCATAGAAAATTCATACTAACTCATTTTTGACCCATTCCAGTTCCTATGATTTTGTAACATTATTGTTTATCACCTAGAGTCCCTATTTTAACATGAAAGCCCATTAAAATTAATCTCTTAATTAATCATGTATCAAGTACATAAAACCTTCGAAAATTCATAATTCCTCCGTTGTAATTCCGATTTGACTCGTTCTAGTTGCGTTAGTTTCGTATAAGTATTTAATACGCAGCAAAAACATTGATTATACCATGTATCATTATTTTATGATTAGAGCTTTATTCAACTTATGTGGGTTAGTCTTGTTAATGTGCTCATCATTATCTACTAAAATATGATCTATAGTCAATTTATAATTTGGATTAAAGTTGAAGTAATTGCTAATTTAGGTTATCATTTCTCTGGAATTATAAAATGAAACCTAGTATTAATCATTTAATCACATCATAACTTGATGACCACGACCCCGATTTTAGTGGTTCTCGTTCCCACGACCTCGTAGCAACGCGTAGATTATTATTCAGTTTGTACTTATGTTTGTTGTGATGTTAATTTTGTTTATACCATGTTTGTTTGTATTGCTACGACTAGCGCGTGGTTTCGAGGATCTGAAGAATTACCCTGGTAACTGGAATCTCAAGAGCCAGGCAAGTTGTGCCCTTGATCCACTTTTGTTACCCAATAATATTCTTTATTATCATTTATCAATGCATAGGTTTAATTTTGATGGGACCCAATAGGTCATCCTAGACTGTTTATCCTTTTACCTTGTTTATCCCTGAATCACTTGGGTAGTTATGCTATTGCTCTATATGGTTTTGGGATTAATATTTCATTACATCCATGTTCCAATTATTCTGTTATGTTATTTATGTTCATGATAAGATCATTATATTAATTGGAACATGGAGCGACCACCTGGGAAAACAGTGCTACCACAAGGGTTTAATGGGACGCCCTTGGCTGATTAACTAGGAAAGCTAGTGGAGGTCTTCCTTACCCGAAAGGGGCAAGGGCAGTAAGGGAGTGGTCAGTGTAGGGAGGTCCTTGGGTTGACTTTGCTGCGATGGCGGTCAGGCAAGAACCCTGCATTGGAGCTTCCTATAAACTGTAGCGGGATTTCTGAAGCTAGTGGAACTTTGTAAAGGCCTCGTAGTGTTACCCTGCCTCGCTTCCTTGGTAGAGGTGTATGGGATTCATGACCCCTTGGCAGATGGGTAACACGGCTTGTGGGTAAAGATGCGCAACCTCTGCAGAGTGTAAAACTAGTATACTAGCCGTGCTCACGGTCATGAGCGGCTCGAACCCTCACATGATTAAATTATGGAACCTAAATTCAATTTGTCATTTGCATTTGCATGGGATTATTTATTAATTTTGTTCTATTATTTATTATGGTTTGGTATTTACTTACATCTAGTAATTGCTAATAAAAGTTTGACCAACATTAAAAGCAATGCTCAGCTTTAACCATTTTCTTTGATAAGCCTTACACTTCATGAGCTCCCACCTTTGGTGAGTTCATGTCACATTATTCCCCACAACTTGTTGAGCGATGAACATGTGTGAGCTCACCCTTGCTGTCTCACCCCCCCCCCCCACAGGAGAAGAACAGGTGGTTCAAGAGGAGCCATAACGAGGAGTTCGATACGATCTAGGTGGCGTCTCCCAGTTGACTTTCTGGCGCCAAGGATGGATTTTAGATCCTGCTATATTTATCTTTTATTTTGTAAGACTTCCGCTATGTAATAAGTACTCTGATTATTGTGACATTTATCTCTATACACTCTGTGATTATATATGTTGTCTTCTTTGGCGCATGTATGAGATGCATCCGGCCTTGTCCTTTAAAACCGGGTGTTACAGTTGGCTCCTCGCCCCTTATCATCGCGAACCGTCCAAGTTTGCCCTCCACCAACTCCATTTTGGTGAGCAAGGTGACGTCGTTCCCCTCATGAGAAATCTTGAGGGTGTCCCAGATCTGCTTGGCGTTGTCCAAGCCGCTCACTTTGTGATATTCATCCCTGCACAATGAAGCTAGAAGAACAGTAGTAGCTTGTGCATTCTTATGAATTTGCTCATTAATGAACATGGGACTATCCGAACTATCAAAGTGCATTCCACTCTCTACAATCTCCCATATACTAGGATGGAGAGAGAATAGGTGACTACGCATTTTGTACCTCCAAAATCCGTAGTCCTCCCCATCAAAGTGTGGAGGCTTGCCGAGTGGAATGGAGAGCAAATGTGAATTTGAACTTTGCGGAATACGAGAGTAGTCAAAAGAAAAGTTCGAATTAACTGGTTTCCTTCTCTCGTAGTCGTTGTCCTTTTGGGAAGAAGTAGACTCATCGCTGTCGTCGTAGTAGACGATCTCCTTGATGTGCCTCGTCTTCTTCTTCTTCCCATCTTTCCGTCTATGGCCCGAGCCCGAGTCGGTAGGCTTGTCATCCTTCGGCTCATTGACGAAGGATTCCTTCTCTTTATCGTCAATCACAATACCCTTCCCCTTAGGATCCATCTCTTCGGGCGGTTAGTCCCTTTGTGAAGAGAACGGCTCTGATACCAATTGAGAGCACCTAGAGGGGGGGGGGTGAATAGGTGATCCTGTAAAACTTGAAAACTTAAGCCACAAAAACTTGGTTAAGCGTTAGCACAGTATATGCCAAGTGGCTAGAGAGGAATCTCAACAAAACACAATAACCACAAGAAATCAATCACAGAGATGGCACGGTGGTTATCCCGTGGTTCGGCCAAGACCAACGCTTGCCTACTCCACGTTGTGGCGTCCCAACGGACAAGGGTTGCAATCAACCCCTCTCAAGCGGTCCAAAGACCCACTTGAATACCACGGTGTTTTGCTTACTTTTTCTCAATCCCGTTTGCGAGGAATCTCCACAACTTGGAGCCTCTCGCCCTTACACTTGAATTTCACAAAGAAGCACAGAGCAAGGGAGGGATTAGCAACACACTCAAGACAAGAAATCACAGCAACACCACGCACACAAATCGCAACGAGAGCTCACAACACAACTCAATGAGTTCACCACTCAACAAGAGCTCTAATTGCTATCGCAAAGAATCAAAGGCGCGGAATCGATGTCTTGGTGCTTAGGAATGTTGTAGGAATGCTTGGTGTACTCCTCCATGCGCCTAGGGGTCCCTTTTATAGCCCCAAGGCAGCTAGGAGCCGTTGAGAGCAATCTAGGAAGGCTAATCTTGCCTTCTGTCGACTGGCGCACCGGACAGTCCGGTGCACACCGGACACTGTCCGGTGCCCGATTTCCTTCCATAAATGGCACAGTCGACCGTTGGCAGCCTGAGAGCCGTTGGCGCACCAGACATGTCCGGTGTACACCGGACAAACCGGTGCCCCCTTCTAGCCGTTGGCTCGGCCACGTGTCCCGCGCAGATCGCGCGGCCGACCGTTGGCTCACCGGACAGTCCGGTGCACACCGGACAGTCCGGTGAATTATAGCCGTACGTCGACGATGAATTCCCGAGAACGACGAGTTCGCCTGTGAACGGCCCACCGGATAGTCCGGTGCACACCGGACAGTCCGGTGAATTATAGCCGTACACTGCCATCGAAGTCCCGAGAGCAGCCACTTTGCGAAGCCAGCCGGGCGCACCGGACATTGTCCGGTGCACCACCGGACAGTCCGGTGCTCCAGACTGAGCAAAGACTTGGCTGCTCGAGCCAAGGCATTTTCAATTGGACTTTTCCTGTTTCCAGCACTTAGACACAATACATTAGTCTCTAAAACAATGTACTAAGTCCGAGAAACATACCTTTATCCTTGATTTGTACTTTGTCCACCTTTTTACACTTAGGCACTTGTGTTGGACACTAAACCACCAAAATACTTAGAAATGGCCCAAGGGCACATTTCCCTTTCACTGAGGCCTTCTCGGGCTCGGGCGTGTCGTCGGTCTTGACGAAGGGTTGATGTAGGTCTCGGGAGAAGACGTCGGGAGGAACCGTTGTCTGCCCCGAGGCCATCTTAGCCAGCTCGTCCGCAGTCTCGTTGTATCGTCGAGCGATGTGGTTGAGCTCGAGCCCGTAGAACTTGTCCTCCAGGCGCCAAACCTCGTCGCAGTAGGCTTCAATCTTCGGGGCGCGGCAGTGGGAGTTCTTCATGACTTGGTCGATGACAAGCTGCGAGTCGCCGCGAGCGTCGAGGCGTCGGACCCCTAGCTCGATGGCGATGCGCAACCCGTTAACCAGAGCCTCATACTCGGCCACGTTGTTGGACGCCGGGAAATGGAGGCGCAGCACGTAGCGGAGGTGCTTCCCGAGGGGTGAGATGAAGAGCAGGCCTGCGCTCGCTCCTGTTTTCATCAGCGACCCATCGAAAAACATAGTCCAGAGTTCCGGTTGGATCAGAGCTATTGGAAGATGGGTGTCGACCCATTTAGCCACAAAGTCCGCCAAGACTTGGGACTTGATGGCCTTCCGAGGGGCGAACGAGATTGTCTCGCCCATGATCTCCACCGCCCACTTTGCAACCCTACCCGAGGCCTCTCGGCACTGGATGATCTCCCCCAGGGGGAAGGATGACACCACAGTCACCGGATGAGACTCGAAGTAGTGCCACAACTTTCGCCGTGTCAGAATCACCGTGTACAGCAGCTTCTGAATTTGCGGGTAGCGGATCTTGGTCTCGGACAGTACCTCACTGATGAAGTAAACCGGCCTCTCTCGACCACGATCGCGGCGCTGACCACCTAAGTGGTAGCGGTGACGTAGATCAAGATGGCTTCTCCGGTAGCGGGGGCACCAGGATGGGCGCGCTTGTAAGGAGCGCCTTCAAGCTTCCGAGGGCTTCCTCGGCCTCGGGGGCCCAAATAAAGCGCTCGGTCTTCCTTAAGAGGCGATACAGGGGCAGGCCTCTTTCGCCGAGGCGTGAGATGAAGCGGCTCAGAGCCGTAAGGCATCCCATGACCCTCTGTACTCCTTTCAAGTCCTTGATAGGCCCCATGTTGGTGATGGCCGCGATTTTCTCCGGGTTGGCCTCGATGCCCCGCTCGGAGACGATGAAACCCAGGAGCATGCCTCGGGGGATTCCAAAGACACACTTCTCGGGATTGAGTTTTACACCTTTTGCTTTGAGACACTTGAATGTCGTTTCAAGGTCAGAGAGGAGGTCGGAGGCTTTCCTCGTCTTGACTACGATGTCATCGACGTAGGCCTCGACCGTTCGACCAATGTGCTGTCCGAACACGTGGTTCATGCACCTTTGGTATGTCGCACTCGCATTCCTCAAACCGAATGGCATAGTAATGTAGCAGTACATGCCAAAAGGTGTGATGAAAGAAGTCGCGAGCTGGTCGGACTCTTTCATCCTGATTTGGTGATACCCTGAGTAGGCATCGAGGAATGACAGGGTTTCGCACCCAGCAGTGGAATCCACGATTTGATCGATACGAGGCAGAGGGTAGGGAACCTTCGAACATGCTTTGTTGAGACCAGTGTAGTCTACACACATCCGCCATTTCCCACCTTTCTTTTTCACAAGCACAAGGTTGGCTAGCCATTCGGGATGGAATATCTCTTTGATGAACCCTGCAGCCATTAGCTTGTGGATCTCCTCGCCTATGGCTCTGCTCTTTTCTTCGTCGAATCGGCGTAGAGGCTGCTTCACGGGTCGGGCTCCAGCTCGGATATCTAGTGAGTGCTCGGCGACTTTCCTCAGTATGCCAGGCATGTCCGAGGGACTCCACGCAAAAACCTCGGCGTTCGCGCGGAGAAAGTCGACGAGCACTGCTTCCTATTTGGGGTCGAGCTTGGAGCCGATCCGGATCTGCTTGGAGGCGTCGTTGCTGGGGTCGAGAGGGATGGACTTAACCGCCTCTGCTGGTTCGAAGTTGCCGGCGTGGCGCTTCGCATCTGGCACCTCCTTGGAGAGGTTTTCCATGTCGGCGATGAGGGCCTCGGATTCGGCGAGGGCCTCGGCGTACTCCACGCACTCCATGTCGCATTCGTACGCGTGTCGGTACGTGGGGCCGACGGTGATGACCCCGTTGGGGCCCGGCATCTTGAGCTTGAGGTAGGTGTAGTTGGGGACGGCCATGAACTTGGCGTAACATGGTCTCCCCAGCACTGCGTGGTAGGTTCCTCGGAACCCGACCACCTCGAACATGAGGGTTTCCTTTCGGAAGTTGGAGGGAGTCCCGAAGCAGACGGGCAGATCGAGTTGTCCAAGGGGCTGGACGCGCTTCCCGGGAATGATCCCATGAAAGGGCGCTGTGCCGGCCCGGATCGAGGACAGATCGATCTGCAAGAGCCCGAGGGTGTCGGCGTAGATGATGTTGAGGCTGCTGCCTCCGTCCATGAGGACCTTGGTAAGCCTGACGTTGCCGATGACGGGATCCACAACGAGCGGGTACTTCCCCGGGCTCGGCACGCGGTCGGGGTGGTCGTCTTGGTCGAAGGTGATGGGCTTGTCGGACCAGTCTAAATAGACTGGCGCCGCCACCTTTACCGAGCAGACCTCCCGGCGCTCTTGCTTGCGGTGCCGAGCCGAGGCATTCGCTACCCACCTACCGTAGATCATGAAGCAGTCATGGACCTCGGGGAACTCCTCTGCCTTGTGAGCTTCCCCCTTGTTGTTGTCGGGGGCCCTGCCACCTTCCGCCGATGGCCCGGCCTTGTGGAAGTAGCGCCGAAGCATGACGCAATCCTCAAGGGTGTGCTTTACGGGACCCTGATGATAGGGGCACGACTCCTTGAGCATCTTGTCGAATAAGTTAGCGCCTCCGGGAGGTTTCCGAGGGTTCTTATGCTCAGCGGCGGCGATAAGGTCTGCGTCGGCGGCGTCGCGTTTCGCTTGCGACTTCTTCTTGCCCTTCTTCCTCGTGCCGCGCTGAGCGGACGCTTCGGGGGCATCATCCGGCTGGCGCCCCTAAGGCTGCTTGTCCTTCCGGAAGATGGCCTCGACCGCCTCCTGGCCAGAGGCAAACTTGGTGGCGATGTCCATCAGCTCGCTTGCCCTGGTGGGAGTCTTGCGACCCAGCTTGCTCACCAGGTCGCGGCAAGTGGTGCCGGCGAGGAACGCGCCGATGACATCGGAGTCGGTGATGTTGGGCAGCTCGGTGCGCTGCTTCTAGAATCGCCGGATGTAATCCCGCAGGGATTCTCCTGGCTGCTGGCGGCAGCTTCGGAGATCCCAGGAGTTCCCAGGGCGCACGTATGTGCCCTGGAAGTTGCTGGCGAAGGCTTTGACCAGGTCGTCCCAGTTGGAGATCTGCGCAGGAGGCAGATGCTCCAGCCAGGCTCGGGCGACGTCGGAGAGGAACAAGGGGAGGTTGCGGATGATGAGGTTGTCATCGTCCGTTCCACCCAGCTGGCAGGCCAGCCGGTAGTCCGAGCCACAGTTCAGGCCTCGTTTCCCCCGAGTACTTGGTGATGGTAGTCGGGGCCCAGAACCAGGTCGGGAACGACGCCCGTCGTATGGCCCGGCTGAAAGCTCACGGACTGGGTGGTTCGGGCGAAGGGCTCCGATCCTCCCCGCTGTCGTAGCGTCCCCCACGCCTGGGGTGGTAGCCTCGGTGCACTCTCTCGTCGAGGTGGGCTCGACGGTCGCGGCGATGGTGTTCGTTGCCGAGGCGGCCCGGGGCCGTAGGCGCTGTGTCCCGCGTGTGCCCGGTGTGGACCAAGGCTTCCCGCAAGAATCGGGAAGTCGCGGCGCGATGCTCCGGGGGGTATCCTTACCTTCGGGAGGCAGAGCTTTCGACCAGTCGGACCGCGGTATCCTCTAGGAGATTCTTGAGTTCTTCCTGGATACGCCGCCCCTCGGTGGTGGATGGTTCCGGCATCGCTCGAAGCAGTATGGCTGCTGCAGCCAGGTTCTGGCCGACCCCACTGGAAGCCGGGGGCAGCCTTGCCCTGGCATCATCGGTGATGCGGCGCTGGACGTCCTGGGCCAGATGGCACACTTCTCTGGCCGGTGCTCGGCCTGCCCGCTCCTGCCCGATGTTCTGCCGGAGCTGCACAAGTTGTCCTGCTTCCTCGTCGAGCCTGGCCTACATCTCGTGGATTTGCTCGAGCTTTGTGTCCTGACCCCACAGGGACTAGGACCACAGCTAGCTCCCGAAGGATGTCAATGCGAGGCGCAGGCCTAGAGGGATCGCCGTCCTCCGGCATACCAAGGTGGTTGCCTTCGTCTAGACCCTCTAGATCGACGTGGAAACATTCGTGACTTGGGCCACAGTCCTCGTCGCCGAGGCTGTGGCTATCATCAGAGCAATCGGAGAGGCAGTAGTCACATGCGGTCATGAAGTCCCGCATGGCACTAGAGTTACCGAGCCCGGAGAAATCCCATCCAGAGTCGGGCTCGTCGTCTTCCTCGGAGCCCGGGGGCCCGTAGGTTGAGACGGCCATCAATCTGTCCCAGGTTGATCACATATGGTACCCCGGGAGGTTTGGATATGCCTTTATGAAAGCGTCCACCGAAGCGGGGTCGCTTGGTGGGTCGAAGTTGAATCTAAAAGGCACTGGATGGGAAACGGACGGTACCTCTTCATCGACGGACGGTGACGGAGTCGCGTCGGGGACGGACTGCACTGTTATCTCAGGTACAAGGCTAACGCCCAGCAAGTCCTTCGCGAGCGTGCTGGCGTCGCCCGTCGTATGCTTGGGGTTGGCGTGTTGCAGGGAAGCGACGCTCGTCTTCATCTCAAACGCGGGGTCAACGCCCAACGTGTCCCCCGCTGGGGCGCCGGCGTCGTCGACTCGCTCGACAGCTGACGAGGCGCCGCCTCCTGCTTGGCCATGATTGCCCCGCCTCCTTCCCCGTCGACGGGGAAGGTGACGCGACAGACTCGGATGTTGTTCTTCCGCCACGCGGGGAAGACGTCGTCGATTCCGCCGACGGCGGGCGCGCTGACGGCCGCCATTGTCGTTGTCGTGCGGCGAAGGAAGGAGTATCATGTCATAGCTGCCGTCGAGGACATGAACTCCAGACTCCCGAAACAGAGCTTCGTCCTGGGTTGGAGAGGTTGCTGGAGACTCCCCATCTGGAGCTTGACGGGAAGCTGTTCGTCAACACGCAGCAGGCCCCTACCTGGCGCGCCAACTGTCGGCGTTTCGACCCTGGGGGGTCCCTGGACCGACGAGTAAATTGTCGCTGCGTGTCCCAGCCCAGATGGGTCGGCGCGAGACGGAGACACAAGGGAGGAAAAACAGTGAGGGGAAACCCGCGGCCTCGTGTTGTCCAGCGCCCAGGGCGGATGCGCTTGCAGTAGGGGGTTACAAGCGTTCGCGAGGGAGAGAGAGAGAGACAGGGGGCGTGAGGCTGCCCGTTCTCCCGCGCGGCCACCTTTTTCGTATGAGAGCCCTGGACCTTCCTTTTATAGACGTAAGGAGAGGGTCCAGGTGTACAACGGGGGGGTGTAGCAGTGTGCTAACGTGTCTAGCAGAGAGGAGCTAGAGCCCTATGTACGTGCCGACGTGGCTGTCGGAGAGGTGTTGGAGCCCTATTCATGTGGCATCGTGGTCGTCGGAGGAGCGCTTGAGCCCTGTAAAAGCACAGCTGTCGGGGCTGTCGGATCCTTGCTGACGTATCCTTGCTTCTGTAAGGGGCTGAGAACCACCGTCGTCATGGAGCACGCGGGATGCCATCATTACTTGTTTTACCGGGGTGAGCCAGATGGGACACCGGTCTTGTTCCCCGTAGCCTGGGCTAGCTAAGGGTAAGGTAATGATGGCCTCCCCTTGTGGCGTGGTCGGCCCGAGCGAGGTGGTGACTCCTCCGATGTCGAGGCTGAGTCCGAGCCCCGGGGGTCGGACGAGGCGGAGACCTTCTTCCAGAGTCGAGGTCGAGTCCGAGCCCTGGGGTCGGGCGAGGCGGAGACCGTCTTCCGGAGTCGAGGCTGAGTCCGAGCCCGGGGGTCGGGCGAGGCGGAGATCGTCGTCCGAGGCGAGGTCGAGTCCGAGCCCGGGGGTCGGGCGAGACGGAGATCATCGTCCGAGGCGAGGTCGAGTCCGAGCCCTGGGGTCGGGCGAGGCGGAGATTCCTATGGCGCCCGAGGCTGGACTTGGTTGCTGTCAGCCTCACCCTGGCGGGTGGCATCGCAGTCGGAGCAGCGCAGGCGGCGCTGTTTTCCTGTCAGGTCAGTCAGTGGAGGGCCGAAGTGACGGCGGTCACTTCGGCCTTGTCAACTGGAAAGCGCGCGTCAGGATAAGGTGTCAGGCGATCCTTGCATTGAATGCTCCTGCGATCCGGTCGGCTGGCGAGGCGATCTGGCTAAGGTTGCTTCTCCGTGAAGCCTGCCCGAGCTGGGCCTTGGGCGAGTCGAAGGTGCGCCCGTTGCTTGAGGAGACCCTCGGGCGAGGCGTGAATCTGCCTTGGTCTTCCGTTCCTACCCGAGGCTGGGCACGGGCGAGATCGTGTCCCTAGTGGACGGAGCCTTAACCGGAATTGCGCCCATCAGGCCTTTGCAGCTTTGTGCTGATGGGGTTACCTGAGATTAGGAGCCTTGAGGGTACCCCTAATTACGGTCCCCGACAACAATAGACATGATCATTTTGAATCACAAAAATACCGAATATAAAATATCAAACGTCATACCTCATCGATATTGAAAAATGCTAAAATAATATATCATCTTTGTGCTAGCATGACAAATTCATTGAACCCAACATAGTTTTATCACAAGGTCAACAACATTTAGCATTAAATGACAACACCATACAAGCCCATACATGAGATAGAATAAGTCCCTTAATTTGAACCCACATGTCATACGTTGGTAGGTTACCTATCAGATAGCGGGTATGAGGCAAGAGAGAACATAATCACGCTCACCATACTCGATGGGTATAACAAATGACCCAATAAAATATCCATGTGTATAAAAAATCTTTATACCCATGCTCTAATAGGGTTCTTACCCATCAGGTATCGGGGACTCATTGCCATTCCTACTATGCCCCAAAGGAACAACTGGTTGAATTGATCGAGCTTCTCTGTTTCGCCTCGTTTTATCCATCCACCGATCCACAAAAATCGTGGTGCGACGGCGCTCAGTTTTTCAGCCAGCTTCTATAAAATTCGTTGAGGCAAAAACCATCCAAAATCAACATAAACACATAATCGGTTGAGTCATTGTAATAGTAGGAATCTGTCACTTTCTAGATCCTGAGCCCTATAAACAACTTTATCTTACTCCACACGTAATCGTAATAATACTTAGATTCTCCTCACAGCCAGATTCTCTCCACAGCCAGATTTTCAGAAAAGCTGGTCAGAAAAAAGCTGAACCAAACAGACCCATAGGCTAGCGCACTGCGCACCTACAATGAAGGAAAACAGGGACGGGCAAGCAGGCTGATAGGGGCCTTGACCCTCTCGTACACGTAATATGAAACATAGAATTTTCTTTCTTCAGAATAAATTTCGCTATCCAAGTAAAAGTTTGTCGCATTTCTGAGGCATCAAATTCATTGCTAATAATAAAATCGATAAATTTCAGTCCAAAGTTGTGTTGGATAAATATGGACTTAGCTTAATTCAATATTTATTTAATGACAAATTAAATCCAAAGGCACGCGCTAATGTTACGATGCGCTAGCTATTTAGTACCATATTGAATGTTCAAGAAAATCGTCAATTAACTTAAATAGGTGGACTATGGATGTATCTATTGAGAAATTGATACAGGGCTTTCCACACGTACGCGCGTCGCCACTATCGGGCCGGGGCGAGGCGCGGCGTGACCGCTGGGTCGTGGCTGTAGATCGGACCTTGGTCCGAATACCTGTAAACGACCAGGCGTTTTTGCCTGGATTAACATTTGTTTGTTTATGTTCATTACATCACTTGAATGGAATAATGACTATCAGTTATCAGTCAGTATAGCGTCTGTTTCTTCCCCCTCATCTAATCGTCCACCTTCCAGACTGCTATGAGAAACAGAGCATCATTCTCTCATTTCACGCGAATTGCAAATAACACATCTCTATCCCATCTTCTATGAGCACAGTAAGATTGGGAGAGCAGGCCTCCGAGATCATCATCCACAGAGATAGATCTACCGGGTGTGCGGCGATCAGATTTTTAGGGAGCTTCATCGCGACTGCTCGTTATTGATCTGTTCGACTACTTCCTTGTGGACTTCTTCCTCGTCCTGCTATTCGTCTTTCAAGATTGCTACTACTGCTGTTGTACGACTACCTCCTGGCGACCGTTCGAGAGACTACACTACGTGCATCTTCCTGCATCGACATCGTACGGTTACATCAAACAACACACAAGGTGTCTCTTGTGAATGGAGTCACTAGTGCCTTGAGCATGAGTCTCTTTGCAGGGTATATTATGTTCTTCATATTTGTGCATGATTCATTGTTGTGTTACTGCTTATACAAGTAGTTATACACACATGCACATACATGTCATCACATATATCACACTATTTTCTGGATTAAATTAAAACCGAGAATGCCTAAATTTCTAACAAGTTGTCATCGATAGTATTGTGTGTGCGATGCTTCAACTTGATTATGCAACTATTTTAGAGCCAAATACATTACGATCACTTGTTGTTTTGATAAATAAACCTTTTCAAATTATGTAAAAGTTCCATGTATTAAATGGTTTACAAATTATTAGGGCTACTTTGGGAACCTCAAATCCCCTTCGAGATTGGAGGGGGTTGAGGTGGAAATGAACTAATTTCCTCTCCAATCCCCTTCAATCCCGAAGGGGATTTGAGTTTCCAAACTAGCCCTAAATGGTCACCCTTCCAGTCTCAGCCACAACCATTAAGAGAGCCTTTTAGCTACAAAACTTATCAAAACACATCTACAAAATAAAATGAGAGATGATTTTATGTGAAGTTACCTGATCAGCTATTGTCGGGTACCTAAACCAAGGCTCATAAAACCTCTCACTAGCCCATTTACCAACCAAGTCCCTGCCGAGCAAGTCTGCAAGGCAGGACGACCGACCAAGCCCCCACCAAGCAAGTCTGGGAGGCGGGGCGATCGACCAAGCCCCACCCGAGCGAGTCTACGAGGCAGGACGAACGACCAAGCCCCAGCCGAGCAAGTCCACGAAGCAAGGGGGGCCACCAAGTCCCCGCCGAGCAAGTCTGCGAGGCGGGGCAAACAACGACCAAGTTTCCGCAGAGAGGATCCACAAGGAAGGAATCCAAACCAACGTTGTTGGCCCACAACGGACACGACAAGACACAACGTCACCAAACAACGACCATGCGGTACCTACAATACCAAAAGGCATCAAACAGAAACGATGGAACACCCCCATGTGCGCCCACGGATATACCCTCACTAACTGATGGGGCCGATCAATTCCAGTCGTCGAGGCCTCAGCACCGGAGTCTCTATAGTGACCCATACACTGAAAAGGACGAGGCATTACCCCATATCAGCGCGTATACCTACACGTGCTTGGTAGTGACACAAGATGAAGCTATTGAAAGTCGCCTAGAGGGGGGTGAATAGGCGAAACATGAAAATTTTAAACTTTGAACACGAACTTCACCAAGGGTTAGGATTAGAAATGAATAATAACGAAATCAGAGTGCGGAAGAGAGTTCTTCTTGCTATGAGCTGCTCAATCAATACGAATAACTTTGGGAGCTAAGTCAAAAGGATTGTAAGCAAGAGAACTTAGAGAGAGGGGAGAGGAAGATTCAAATCGCAAGGTAATGATCAACACAGATGAACACAACGATTTGTTTCCTGATGTTCGGTTCCAAAGAACCTACTCTCCATTGAGGAGGCCACGTAGACTGGTGTTGGGGGCCTTCGTCCTCCGAAGGTCCTCAAAAACATGATTTGACAATGTTTTCCAAGTGGATTATGTGAACAGGTATCTTCGGACTCAGAATTATGAACATGAAGCACGGTCAGGACGAAGCCTGAACCAGACGAAGGACGAGCTGATTACCAAGCTCTACGAAGGATGGTGCACAGCCGAAGCTGTGCGCAGGGAAGCTTCGTCGCGGTAGCAGAAAGGAGAACCGACTTAAAGATGAAAAGACTACGTGGGCCTTGACAGATTTTCATAAGTCATTAACAAATGTAATGGGCATGGATGTAATTTTACGTGGGCTGCGTTCCGCGTCTATAAATAGATGAACAGTACTCCCGTACTGTTCACGCTGACTTGGCATTTGCTTTTGCGTCACGCTTGTACTTTTTACCTTCTCTCAAGACCGAAGGTACATTTGTAATTTGAAATCATTTCTATTTTTCCATGTTAATAAAATAGAAATGACTTTATGTTGTCTATATTATATTTCGTGCTTTATATGAATCCTTCGTCATTACTTGTTATATTTACGAAGGTATGTCCCTTATGACCTTCGTCCGAAACTCATTATTTCCCAAAGGGGCATAATGTTTCGAAGGACGAAGAGCTTTAACATTTAACACTATGTTGCCTTGTTCTTAACTCTTAGCATTTGAGAACAAGTCCCCAACATTGGCGCCCACCTCCGGTGAACTCACTTCCACTTCGAGTTTTTTGAACACCTTCGGAAGCTGTAGACCTTCGCTATGGCACCGAAGAAAGCTTCAGCGGCTGGGGCTGCAGCACTGCAACCGCTGGACCACAACCAGGAGACCGTCTCTCTTCGGGAGGCCCGAAGCCAGAAGAGAAAGGCCGTCAGCCCGACGCTTCAGGAGGAAGAGCTAGACCAAGAAATCAGGGATATGGAGATGCTACATCAACAGGTGCAGAGGAAGAAGGAGAAGATGGCCCGGCTAGCTGAGTTGCAAAGGCAGATAGACGAAGCCTCTGAGGAAGTTCGCCATCTTACTCACGATGAGCAAAACAGAAGGCCTCAGCAGAAAGACCTTCATCAGGAGGGCTTCGTCAATGAAGATGACTGGTATGACAATTTCCATCAGGGAAATTTTGTTTTCGATGATGCTTCTCCTTTGTCCGCTGAGCTGCAGGCTACACCTTGGCCTCCGTCCTATAAGCCACCCCAGCTTCCCATGTTCGACGGCCACTCAGACCCGAAGCAGTTCTTGATGAGCTACGAAGCAACAGTGTCTTCGTATGGGGGCAATGCTGCAGTCATGGCGAAGTCTTTCGTTATGGCCGTCAGGAGTGTTGCTCAGACCTGGTATTCCTCCCTTCGACCAGGAACTATCACCTCATGGCAGAAGCTGAAGGATATGTTGTTAACCAGCTTTCAAGGATTTCAGACGAAGCCGGTCACTGCCCAAGCCTTGTTCCAGTGCACTCAGGAACATGAAGAATACCTTCAGGCGTATGTCAGAAGGTTCTTGCGTTTGAGGGCGCAGGCACCAACGGTGCCCAATGAAATTGTCATCGAAGCCATGATCAAGGGGCTTCGTCCTGGACCTGCAGCCCAATACTTTGCTAGGAAGCCTCCTCAGACTCTGGAGAAGCTGCTCCAAAAGATGGACGAGTACATTCGTGCTGATAATGACTTTCGCCAAAGAAGGGAGGAGGCCTTCAGATTTTCTGAGATGACCAGGGGCTTCGGGGGAAGATTCTATCCGAGGCATGTCAGGTCCATCCACAACTCCACTCAAAATGATGACAAGAGGAGTCAGCAGAACAGGCCGCAGTGCTCCTCACAGGCTTCGGGGCAACAGCAAACTTTCTTTCGGCCACCAGCTCCAAGAGGCAGAGGCGCCAGGGGCTTCGGCGGGAGATTTGGAGATCAACCAAGGAGGACATTTTGCTTATTCTGCGGTGAGAACAAGGGCCATACCACCAGGATGTGCCATGTCACCATCCAGAAACAAAAGGAGCTAGCAGAAGCTGCAGCGCAACAGGGACAGCCGAAGCAGGTCATGCATACTGCTTCGTACCATCAGCCTTACATCCCGGAATATGTGGGCAACCACCCTGCAGTTTCCGTAGCTTCGGCGAGTCAACCTCAAGCTTCATGGCAACAGCCCCCGCCCCCACCTCCGCTGCAACAAGGCCAACAGCCAGAAGGGAGCCAATATGTTCCGCACCAAAGGGATCTCAGAGAGCAATCTGAAGCTCGCACAGTCAATAGTACTGTGCCAGAGTCGAAGCACATTTATTGACATATATCCTACTTTGATAGCAGTCTTTTCCGTTTAAGTTCTATTTTCTGTGTAATAAAGAACATTTCAGTTTTCATATAGTAATTTCGTGGTTGGTCATGAGGAAAACCTATCTTCTCCACAGGCTTAAGTTGCTGAAGCTTAAAAATTTGCGGTAATAAGGAGGGCCTTCGAATTATTAAAAATCCTTCGAAGCAACAAAAAGTCGTTCTAAGGAACGCAGAGTAAGTTGCTGAAGTTACAAAAAAGCCGTTCCAAAGGGAGCGCAGTGTAAGTTTTTTGCTCCAAAGACGTTCCTAAGGGAATGCAGAGCATACAGCGAAAAGTCAACGCTGATTCCGCCTAAGTAAAAGGCGAAGAAGCTCCAAAGACGTTCCTAAGGGAATGCAGAGCTTATACCGTCTAAGTAAAAGGCGAAGAAGCTCCAAAGACGTTCCTAAGGGAATGCAGAGCTTATAAAGATATTTTGTGTGTATCTTCGGAACAAACGTCATTTGCATAACATAACATCATCACATCATTTTGCATAGCATAAGCATCATACATCATGTTGCATATGGCAAAAGAAGGGGACACAGTATCAACCTTCGAAAGGATGCTTTGAGAAAGAGCAAATTGAGTAAAGTCACGAGGGAATACAATGATAATCTTCGGATAATAGCTTCGGAAAATGTTTTTACGAAGCATGGATGAGCTTCATCAGAGTAATATCAAAATTGTATAGCTTCGGAGAATGTTTACACGAAGCATGGATGTGATTTATCAGGACAGTTTTTACGGAGAATGTTTTCTTCACGAAGCATGAAAAGAAGGGAAGGTGTTTTTTTCGCCGAAGGCTCAAAAATGGTATGTATGTAGAATTTCATGCATCGTAAAGAATTGAATAATGAAAAGAGACTTGTATATTATATTCAAATGTACAAAATATTACAGAGATCACACTTCCAATGTTTTTTCTAATAACATTTAGTCTTCTCTTAGTACTGCTTCGGCGGCCTCATTTAGAAGTTGATCAACAACTTTGTCCATGATAGCTTCGGCCATTCGTTTAATCTCGTCATCTCCTTTTGTGTGAGGGTCGGCAGTCGATCCAGCAGCTTCTGAGGAAAGAGAACATTTCTTCATTACTATTACAAATCGCGAGCAAAGTTTGAAATAAAAATTACAACACAATAAGAACGACTAATTAATACCTAATTGCCTTTCGGGCTCTGTACTTCTTTCGGCAGCTTCTGCCACTTTCCTAGCATCATGGATGCCTTTTTCACTTCTTTGAATTATTTCTTGCGCCATTTCTCGGCCGCCATTGTCCCAGATATCAGTGAAGAATTTACCGCCAACCATGCTTGCTTCGGTCGAGGGATCTTTAATGTCTTCAGAGGACAGGGCAGCTTCGGACTGAGCTAGGGATTTTATATGTTCACAACCTTTTTTCTCCAAAACAGCAGCAATTCCTCTGGCGCCTGAAAAAGCGCAGATGTCACCGCGGCTACTCAGGATTTCCTCGAAGGCTTCTGCTTCGTGACTGATCCAGTCCAGTGGACCTTCGGGATTGCCTCTTGGAAAATTCTCTTCACTAGAAAAGGCGCCAACGCTGGCGAAACTGGATTTTATCTTTTTAACGCATTCTACAGATTTAACATAGCATTTCCTCTGAGATGCACGAAGCTCTTTAACACTTAACTCTAAATTATTGACCAAATGATCACTAAGTTCTCGTTTTGTTTCCTCAAGCACACGTTCTTCTTTCGCCCGGGCCAGTTGTTTCTGAAGATCTTTAATTTCGCGTTTCTGATCTTCGGCCTGAATCTTTGCAGCAGCTTCGTCCTTTTTTATCTTGTCTACTAGTGTAACCAGAATTTTATCTTTTTCTAGAGCTTCGTTTCTCAGTTTTATAACTTCTGATCGTAGATTGTTGAATGCAATTTCATAACTCTCATCTTCGGCACTTTTTTGTGCTCTCAATGCGTTGCTCAGGATTAAACCCTATAAAAAAAAGAATCCATGTAAGAATAAAGGAATGAATTACGTATTGAAAATTTTTTCAAAAGTCTAATTCCCAAACCTTCAGGCTATTATATGCAAGACTATCCGCGAGATCTTCCTTCGTCATAGCGCATAACCCAGCTTCGAGCTTCGGGAATCCCATACTTCTAGCCATCTCTCGGCAGACAGATAGTTCTTTATTATCAGGAAGGCAGTACAGGAAGTCATCTTCATTTGTCCCATTAAACACTACTGCCCCCTTCGGATATTTTAGTTCTCTGGCATAGTAGTTGGCTTCGTAAGTCTCTTCTTCAGACAGTTTCTTCCCCGAAGCATGTCGCACGATGTAATCGCATATGCTGGAGGGAGCTTCGGGGGCGGCAGTGTCAATTTCTTCAACCAAAGCTGGTTCTGATATTTTCTCGGATTGTTCCTTGGTGGGCTCTGAAGGCCCAGCTTCAGCTTCAGCTTGTTGTTTCGAAGCTTCAGTAGATGCTTCAGCGAGTTCAACAGACTCCTTTGCGGTTGTGCTTGAAGACTTAATTGTCTCCAAGACATCTAGTACGTTCACCATTCTTTTTCTTCTTGGGGTCACCAGTGGGCCCTTTTGATTTTTTGTTGTTTCGACATTTGTTGAAGGACTTAAAATTTCTGATGTTTTTGGCCCTTCACTCTTCGGTTTTTCTACTGCTGAAGGCGCTTCAGTTTTCTCTTCTATCTTCGGCACTGGAGCCGGTTCTGTAGCTTCAGAGGCCAAAGAAACTTCACCAATAAATTCTGGCACTGTGGCCGGCTCAATAAAACGCGTTCGATGGGTGAGCACCTTCATCTTTTTCCTTTGAGGCGCTGGCTCACTAGTGGCACTCGTGGTAGCTTCTGTCGCAGGAGAAGTATTTTTCCTTTTGCGACCCAATACCGGATAGTGATAGTCAGGGTAGACAAACCCGACTGCGTCAAATACCCGGTTGAGCCTTTTCTTTTTTCGGCCTCCGAAGGCTGCTGATAACGCAGTGTTCTCGGCCTTCGAATATGCCCCAAGCAGTTCGTCACTTAATGTTTCAATGCTTTTCAACCAGTCATCATCAGGTTCAACAAATTTATCTGCATATTTGAATGTGTATTTCAGTCTGACCAGTCCGCCTTCGTCGGACTCTTTGATGGTCTCCTTCGGCATCTCGCACTTTCCCGCAAGTGGCCACACCCTGAAGGCAATATGCTCTTGGACCAAGTCCCTTGTCCCAATGAAAGAGCAGACTACGCCGAAGGCTCTTTGGCATTCCTCGGCTGCTTCGTCCATTTCAACCTTCGGTCTTCGGAGTCCGAAGCGTTGCCAGATGGGGCGCATAATGATACTCTTAACATTTTCTTGCGCTGATAAGTCATTCTTTACATAGAACCACTCTGTCATCCAGGCTCCGGGCCACCTCTTCCGAAAGGTTGGCACAGGGCGGCTTGACCCGGAGCGGGCACCGAAGCTGTAACACCCAAAGTTGTTGTGATATTGTTCTTTTCCCCAGGGCTTCGTCTCATATAACAACTCATGAATGTTGCAGAAGCTTTTAGCGTTTGGTTCCAAACCTTGGCTTCTCGCAGCCCAGACAAACACCCCCATTCTTATGATGGCTTCGGGAGTAATTTGATGAAGGTAGACTTGAAATGTTTTCAGGACTTCAACAACAAAGTTGCTCAGGGGGAATCGAAGCCCAGCCTTGAGAAAGCTTCGGAAGATTACAACTTCATCTTCTTCGGGGGTGGGAGAAGTCTTTTCTCCAGCGTCAGCTCTCACAATAGATATATCTCGAAAATACCGCCCCCTCATATTATCAATATGGCTCTGCTTAACAGTAGTTTTCCCGAAAACCGTGTGACTTGGTCGCCATGGTCGATCTTCGGCCTCTTCCCCACCACTTTCTACATCAAAACTGTCGCTGTCATCAGTATCTTCGGACAAACCTTCAAGAATTTCCTTGGTGATTTTTTCTGTATTGGTCTCCGCCATCGCTATAAGGAACCCCAAGTTCTTCTCTTCGTCGAGACTCAACTTCGTCTCAGCAGGGATCTTCTTACCTTCAGACATCTTCGGAAGCGCTAAAAAACTGTTTCCAAGGCCGAAGCTTCAAAATCAAAAAGACCAGCAAATCTTAGTGCACAAGAGCTAAAAATTTAGTGGGCCGAAGCAGATGGCAAGTGTGCGTACCAAATAAGTTTGCGGTATGATCTTATTTATACCCTCAGGGTGTTGAAAATTGAAAGACCCCACTTGTCAGTGAATGTTGCTATTCTAGCAAAGGGAAGGTGTTTTTTCGGACCTTCGGCTCAAGGCCTTCGTCCATATCGCAATCTGAATTTATTATTAACAAATTAATATTGCGAGGGGCTACTGTTGGGGGCCTTCGTCCTCCGAAGGTCCTCAAAAACATGATTTGACAATGTTTTCCAAGTGGATTATGTGAACAGGTATCTTCGGACTCAGAATTATGAACATGAAGCACGGTCAGGACGAAGCCTGAACCAGACGAAGGACGAGCTGATTACCAAGCTCTACGAAGGATGGTGCACAGCCGAAGCTGTGCGCAGGGAAGCTTCGTCGCGGTAGCAGAAAGGAGAACCGACTTAAAGATGAAAAGACTACGTGGGCCTTGACAGATTTTCATAAGTCATTAACAAATGTAATGGGCATGGATGTAATTTTACGTGGGCTGCGTTCCACGTCTATAAATAGATGAACAGTACTCCCGTACTGTTCACGCTGACTTGGCATTTGCTTTTGCGTCACGCTTGTACTTTTTACCTTCTCTCAAGACCGAAGGTACATTTGTAATTTGAAATCATTTCTATTTTTCCATGTTAATAAAATAGAAATGACTTTATGTTGTCTATATTATATTTCGTGCTTTATATGAATCCTTCGTCATTACTTGTTATATTTACGAAGGTATGTCCCTTATGACCTTCGTCCGAAACTCATTATTTCCCAAAGGGGCATAATGTTTCGAAGGACGAAGAGCTTTAACATTTAACACTATGTTGCCTTGTTCTTAACTCTTAGCATTTGAGAACAAGTCCCCAACAACTGGGTATTTTCAACCCTTTCCCTCTCTCAAACGGCCACTTAGACCTGTTGAGTGTTTCTTCTTAATCTCGAGGATCACTTAGACCCCACAAGGATCACCACACAATTAGGTGTCTCTTGCTAGCTTTACAAGTCACTTGAGAGTTTAGAAGGAGATGAAGAAAACATGATTAAGAAAGCCAAGCAACAAGAGCAACAAGAAAATCAAAAGATAACACTCTCTTTAGACTTTCCAAGGCACTAAACATTAATGATCACTAGTCACAATTATGGCACTTGAAGAAGCTTAGAAGCTTTGAATGTATCTTGGGATGAAGTGCTTGCTCTTGTATTGAATGTGAATGAATGGGATGCATGGATGATGTGAATGGAGGTGGTTGGGGTTGTATTTATAGCCACCAACCACATCCTAGCCGTTGGCCACTTTCAGCCAACCGTGGACGGTCTGCGCTCCTTGTCCGGACAGTCTGACCCTACACATCAACGGCTGAAATGGCAGCGGTAAGCAGTAACGGCTATATCGACGGCTATAAGCGCATTAAATGTGTTGTTAGATTTTAGATACAAAAGTCGCGGACGGTCTAGCCGTGCACACTGAACGGTCCGCAAGGACGCTAAAAATGAATTTTACCGAACCCGTCACCTTCAGGTTTCTCTGGTTTTCAATGGGCAGACGGTCCACGCCCGAGGGCGGACGGTCTGAGCTTGGTCTCAAACGGTGCTTTCTTCTCCTTCGGACAGTCCGTACTATAAATGCGAGTTTTGCATAATTCCTGTTCGACGAACACCTTGGTGTCACGGACGGTCTATCACACCCGGATTTCGGGGCACCAAGACCCGGGCGCGAACATAATCACCAGGTGTGCTGGGACCAAGTCTCACACATATGATGAATCATGGCACAGGATCAAATGTCACATCTTTACTACATAACAGGAATTCTATACAAAATAAATAATTACATTATAAGGAGACAACGGTCCAGCAACCCAAAGTTGACTAGGAGACGACGGCCTAGATCTCTCACGAACACATCACAGCATCCTCCAAGCGCCTCATCCTGCGGTACCTGATCTTGACCTGTGGGGGGGTGTGAGACAGCAAGAGTGAGCTCACATACGTTCATAGCTCAACAAGTTGTGGGGAATAATGTGCATGAACTCGCCAAAGGTGGGAGCTCACGTGAAGTGTAAGGCTTACCAAAGGAGATGGTTGAAGCTGAGCATTGCTTTTAAAGTTGGTCAAAATTTTATTAGCAATTACTAAGTATAAGTAAATACCAACCCAATTAAGTAGTAGAACAAAAGTAACAACATCACCTGCGATGCAATGCATATGACAAATTGAATTTAGTTCCATAATTTAATCATATGAGGGTCCGAGCTGCTCATGACCGTGAGCACGGCTGATATACCAGTTTTACACTCTGCAGAGGTTGTGCATCTTTACCCACAAGTCATGTTACCCATCTGCCAAGGGATCGCGACTTCCCATACACCTCTACCGAGGAGGCGAGGCAGGGTAACACTACGAGACCTTTACAAAGTTCCACTAGCTTCAGAAAACCCGCTACAGTTTATAGGAAGCTCCAATGCAGGGTTCTTGCCTGACCGCCATCGCAGCAAAATCAACCAAGGACCTCCCTACACTGACCACTCCCCTACTGCCCTTGCCCCTTTCGGGTAAGGTAGTCTTCCACTAGCTTTCCTAATTAATCAGCCAAGGGCGTCCCATTAAACCCTTGTGGTAGCACTGTTTTCCCGGGTGGTCGCTCCATGTTCCAATTAACATAATGATCTTATCATGAACAGTAATAATAAATAGATAATAAAAGTGTGATCATGAATAATGTATCTTCATACCCAAAACCACATAAAGCACTAGCAAGTACTACCCAAAAAGTTCAGTGGTAAACAAGGTATAAAGATAGACAAACTAGGGTAACCTATTGGGTCCCATCAAAATTAACCTATGCAGATCATTATGATTAATCAGAACATGAGTGGGTAAAAAGAAGTGATCAAGGGCACAACTTGCCTGGGACTTGAGATTCCAGGTACCAGGATGATCTTCAAGTGACATGTGTCCTCACTGCTAAACGTAGCAATACAGACAAACATGGTATATGCAAAATTAACATCACACCAAACATAAGAATACACTGCATAATAATAATCTACGCGTTACTACGAGATCGTGGGCTCGAGAATCACTACAATCGGAGTTACGGTTGTTGAGTTATGTATTTATGAAGTTATTGAGTACATGGTATAGATTAATTTAGATGAGTAATTTTAATTCATGTTTCATTGTTAAACAGAGGTTCTAAGTGGTAGACAATATTAAAACAAAATTATTGCAACTGGAACGGATCAATTTGAAGTTAAAATGAAAAAGTTATGAATTTCTAATGATTTTATGTGTTTTGAACAAGATTAAATAGAATATAAATTTTAATGTGACTTTCATGTCAAAACAGATGTACTATGTGATAAACAATAATATTATAGAATTATAGAAATTAGAATGAACTAATTTGGACTTAATATGAATTTCTTATGGATTAAACAAGATTCTGGAATTGTTTTTGTATAAGAAATTCGTTTCATAATTCACTTTCCCTGATTTCCCATTTCCCTGGACTGCGCGCATAATTCCCGAGAAAGCAGGGGCAAACCTATAAAATTTCAACAGACTCAGACCGCGCAAGCCTAGGACCACGGGTTGATTACCCAGAAAGGCAGGGGCTCTTTAGAAAGAAACCAGGGCGAAGGGGTATCGTTGATTCAGAGCCGTCCGATCCGATTCGGATGCCCCGGATTAAATCGTGGTTTTAACCGAACGTGATGTGGTTCGTCAGATCTCCATCCAACGACCCACATCATAATCTAAACTGGTGTATGCGATTGACCACCCGATCCAATACCAAGGGTCTAGATTTAAAGTAACGGAGGGGATCTCTGTCGTCCGTTCCAAATCAACGACCCATATCCAGTTCGATCCAATCTTATCACGACCCTCAATCCTCGATCCAAAGGCCAGGGCAGCCCCACACGTCCCCCTTTGATCACACCCGTTCAAACCTAATCAAATGGCCAAAAGTTTGTCTCCTACCCGACGGTGAGCTACGGCGAGCAGAGCTCTCCGCGCGGCGGCGGTGCTGCCGGAGTACGCCCCAACGCCCCTATTCTCTAATTGTACTTGTGCTACATCTCGATTGGGCACTGGCGAGACTGGGGAAGGCACTCTTACCGGCAATGGTCGAGGCAGAGGGTCTGCCCGCGATGCCCGATGATTCCGCGATGACGGCGCACGTGGATGGGGGAATTCCCCGGTCTTCCGCACCTCAGTGAGGCACGAATGGCTTTCTCGCGCTCCAGTAAACCTGGTTGACGGCGAGGCGGCACGAGCTAGTGGCGCGGTGGGGGGTTTGCCGAGGCGAGTCGCCGCGGCAATGGCGTACGGCGGCGGCGCACGCTTCTCTGTCACCCTGCTCACGGCGCGCTCGATGATTCACACAAGGATGGGCAGGAGAAGCGTGAGCCCCAGGTCTCTTATAGTCCGCACAAGGGGATCATGCCCCGGAAGGAGCTGCGGATAGTAGGGAGTTCGTTGCGGCGATCTGTTGCGCACGGACGCAGCGGAAGGGATGAGCCCGACAGCTTGGGCCCACGAGGCAGTCGCCCGCGGCAAAGGGAGTGGCTGACGGCGCGGGCCCGCCAGTCAGCGCGTGGTGCCCTTTCCCCAGGCTGGGCCGCGCGGGGGAAGCTGGGCCGAGGGCGCCAGAATCGGCCCAGGTGCATTTTTCCCATTTTGTTTTTTTTTCTTTTACTATTTTCTATTTCAATTCATGGATTTTAAACTAGATTCAAAACCAGTTCAAACTTTGACTCAGTTTTAAATGTGCACTTTAAAACCACAGTATGAAATGTAAGTTTAGTTTATTTTATTTATTATACTATTTAAACAAGTGATTTTAAATATGAAATTCATACACACTAAAATAGAAAATAGGTATTTTAAGAATTAAAATCTCTAGTTTATAAAATCCTTTTGAGAATAATTATAAATATTCATTTCAACCAAGGGTAATAAATTCATATAGAGATTATTTTATTTAAATCTTTATTAGGAACATGTTTATTTTAGGTGATGTTGCTTCCAATGTAACAAGATTCTTATTGGAAGGCATTCTAATATCAAAATTATTGGAGAACTTTTACTAAACTTTCACATTAAGATTTTTGGGTGTTACACGGTCCGAGCTTGGTCCTGAACGATGTTGTCTTCTCTTTCGGACAGTCTGTACTGTAAATGCGAGTTTTGCATATTTCCTATTTGAGGCACACCTTGGTGTCACGGGCGGTCCATCGTAAGGGCCTGGACGGTCCGAGCTTGGTCCCGGACGGTGCTCTCTTCTACTTCAGACAGTTCGTAATGTAAATGCAAGTTTTGCATAGTTCCTGTTTGAGGCACACCTTGGTGTCGTGGATGGTCCACCATAAGGGCCCAGATAGTCCGCTCACTAGTGAATTCTCCTAAAAGCTTCTCCTATTCGAAATAATCTACGATATTCCGTACAATCGACTTAGAATTGAGATAGATGGACTTATGCACCTGAGAAGTAATCAACTAGGCAAGCTAGTTAGTCCAAAAGATTTGTGATGGTTGTCAAGCACCAAAATCAATTATAGAAAATGGTTAAGGTAATTTTCCTTTTACCTATACCAGACACAACCTGAACCTTACTGTAAGCCCACCTTGTGGGACCCGCCAGGGTACCAAGCAAGCAACAGGGACTCGTATACCAAACATACAAGATGGAACGACATACTAGGGATACGACAGCGCCCGACCCTATAGACGACGTCAGGAGGACCATGTCATCCAGAGGCAACAAGTCGTGCTCCCTCGACAGAATACAATTTCCCACTCTAAAGTCCACCCTTGAGCTATAAAAAGGACAGGACGACTTTCTTTCCACACACAAGCACACCATTCAGTACTACACTGGACTAGGGCGAAAGCCTGAACTAGTATAAACCCTGTGCCTCAGTTCCTTGCTCGGATCTCCATGACCCACCATTCGGAGTGAGTCCGTGCTTGCATCCCTACCGAACATAAATCTATTGTCTCCCGATTTCTAAAACCACGACATCTATATTGATATAGAATTAATAGGTATGATCAACTCTCATGATAATAATCAAAGCTTTTAATTTGATCGATCATCATAGAGGCAAATTATTTTGATATCTGTTGGAGTTAATTAATATACAATTATATGGTGCAAGTATTTTTATTAATTTATTATCTATGCTACCCAAATTAGTATACACATGTGTATATTTCCTACAACATTTTTTCACCTTATAATATTTGATGAATTGTTTGGTCCCTCCTATACCGTAATCCTGACTCTGCCCATCCTTCTTCCTCTAATTTTCTATTGGCATGTTGCTGTTGTTAGGCTATCTCAAGCAGCCTACTTATTCACCTACCTATATTCAAACTTCACTCTATAAATGGTGCAGTGTACCATGTAGAACAGTGCAAAATAGTGTTTTAAGTAAACTTTGATTAGACTGCTGCAGACGATCTCACACATTTGATTGATTGGATGAGTCCGTGTCCGTAACCGGCGCAGCTTGTTCGGATCGATTTTAAACTGAAAACAAATAGCAGCGCTGTTGTTAAGCTAGCAACACGCGACCTGTGCTTTCAGGTAGGGCTAGGCATTCGGTTTTTTAAAAAATTTTGGTTCGGTTTTTCGGTTTTAAAAAACTTCGGTTTTATATACATTAGAAACCAATCGTTTTCTAGAAAATGAAAACCGAGAACTTCAGTTTTGGTTTTTTACTTTGATTTTTCTGTAAAAACCGAATACCAAACTTATACTCAAGACAACACATACAACAAGTTTATATGATAGATTACACATAATTTTAAAAAGTAAAAATTATATAGGTACAAATATTTAGAGATGTATCATACATCACATATAAATAAGTGAATAACAATTTAAATGGTTCACACATTTAGTTCACATAATTGAAAAGTCAAATTTTAGAATTGATAAAGTTTGGTATTCAGTTTTTTTGGTATTTCAGTTCGGTATACCATGAAAACCGATTACGATACCGAAAACCGAACTTCTGAGATACAAAAACCGAAACCGAACCGAACTATCGAAAAGACCGAAATTTCGGTTCGGTACGGTATGGTTCGGTTCGGTTTTCGGTTTATGGTAAAAAAGTGCCCACCCCTACTTTCAGGTGTTCACATCTTTTTTTACTCACTGAATCGCTTCGCTTAACAAACAACATCTGTCGTTAGTATAGCAACACGTGGCCTGGAGATGGCCGACGACGACATCAGGGCCGGCGGGAACCTGGCGGGCAGGACGGAGGCCTACATGGAGGCAGGGCCGTAACTGACGGGTGCGGAAGATGCGGCCACATCGGTCCCCAAAAACAGAGGGTCCTTAGCTACTAGACGCTAGCACCTTTTCCCGTTAATTCTATCTACCCTAGACATAAATATACAAAGAGCCACACGCTATCGATCAGTTTCGTTTAGATTGTTAAACTAATATCTCGATTACCTATCGAATATTCCTTTCGTTCCAAAATAGTATTTGTTTTAGCTCTTGATTTTTATGTCTATATGCAACTAGATGATGATGAATCTACTAGAGAAGCAAAATAAATTCTATTTTGATATAGAGAGAGTATTATTTACAATACACATGATGATTGCGTCGATGGAGAGAATCTTTTTAAAATTGAAATATTTTTGTAAATTATTTAAGGTCAACAATGACTCAAGAGAGGTTAATGGTTTAGCGATTCTATGTATCAAAACGAAGTTGTTGGATGAGATTGATCTTAATGGTATAAGCAATTACTTTGTATCACAAAATGTAACAAGATTTTTTAATGATATCAGGTAACAAGTGTTTTTAGCTATATTTATATTTGTCATCTTATAAACTTTAAAACAGAGCATGATAATTTTTATACGTTGAATATTCAATAATATATGTATAGTTATATATATTCGTGTGTGGACTGGGCCTCCCTATCGGATTTTGTCAGGTACCGTAATTAGGGGTACCCCTAATACTCCTAAGCATAGCTGGAAAACATCTTCAAGATAGACCGTAAAGGCTGGTAAGCATGGCGCAAAGTTAAAGCCTCACCTGCCTAGGGACGCGATCTCGTCTCGCCCGAGCCCAGCCTCGGGCAAGAACAGTAGTCCCAGACGGATTCACGCCTCGCCCGAGGGCCCCCCTCAGGCAGCGGGCTCACCCCCGGCTCGTCCAAGGCTGAGCTCGGGCAAACTTTGTCGTATAGCAACCTCGGCCAAATCGCCTTACCGCCGACAGTATCGCATGAGCATTCAATGCAGGGATCACCTGACACCTTATCCTGACACGCGTGCCTCAGTTGGCAAGGTCAAAGTGACCGCAGTCACTTCGCCCCTTTACTGATCGTTCTGATAGGAAAACAACACTATTCACCCCGTTCTGACTACTATGCCAACCACCAGGGTAAGACTAACAACAGTAAGTCAAGACCACTCCTGAATTCAGCCTCGGGCGCAACAGGGAGCTCCGCCTCGCCCGACCCCAGGCCTCGGCCTCTGCCTCGGCCTCGGGAGAAGGTCTCCGCCTCGCCCGACCCCAGGTCTCGACCTCAGCCTCGGCCTCGGGAGGAAGTCTCCGCCTCGCCCGACCTCAGCCTTAGCCTCGGGAGGAGTCGCAACCTCACCCGACCTCGACCTCGGCCTCGAGAGGAGTCACCGCCTCACCCGACCTCGGCCTCGGACCGACTACGCTACAGGGGATACATCATTACTCTACCTCTAGCTAGCCGCCTCAGGCTACGAAGGAACAAGACCGGAGTCACATCTAGATTACTCCGGCCACAGGTAATGGTGGTTCCCCGCATGCGCCCATTACATCAATAGTCCACAAGCTCTCTACGAAGGCAAAGAAACATCAGCAGGACCCAGGGCCGCACCGCCAGCTACGCTTCATACAGGGCTCGAGCACTTCTTCGTCGGACACGTTAGCACATAGCTACACCCCCATATGTATAGCTGGACCATCCCCTTGTGTCTATAAAAGGGGATTCCCAGGGCCTTCAGAAGGGGGAGGAGAGGACGGGCAGCAAGGACAACGGAGACAGACTCACTCAAACATCGAGCTCCACTCCGCAACACTAGACTCCTCAGGAGGCCTAGGGCCCGTTCCCTCTTTCGCGAAGCTTGTAACCCCTACTGCAAGCACCCCCGGTGCAAGATAATATAAGCCTCATCCCTCCTCTTGTGTTCCATCTTGCATCAATCCATCTGGACAGGGGAACGCGGCACAAAATTCACTAGTCAGTCCAGTTGAGGGTCCCTCGGGTCCGAAACACCGACAGTTGGCGCGCCAGGTAGGGGCCGCTGTGTGTTGACAATACTTTCCTGTTGAGTTCCAGATGGACAACCTTCAGCAGCCTCTTCAGCCTGGGACAGTGCTCCGCTTTGGGAGTCTCGAGTTCATGTCCCTCGACGGCAGCTACGACATGGTACTGCTCACCCCGCAGCACGACAACAACGACGGTCGTCGGCTCGCCCGACGGAGGCGAACTCGATGACGACGACATCTTCCCGTGGCGGAAGAGGAACACCCGAGTCAACCCCGCCACCCTCCTCGCCGGAGGAGACGGAGACGGGGCAACCATGGCCAGGCAGGAGGCAGCACCTCGATGGCTGTCGGACCAGAGCGAGTCGATGACGCCGACACCCCTGCGGGGGACATGTCGGGTGTTATCCTCGCACCTGAGACAACGACGGGTGTCGCTTCCCAGCAAAACGCTAGCCCCAGGCGGACTGATGACGCCGGCACCCTTGCGAGGGACTTGTCGGGCATTAGTCTCGCGCCTGAGATAACGACACATTCCACCTCCGATGCAACTTCGCCGCCGTCCACCATCCAAGAGGTACCTTCAGTTTTCCATCCTGTTCCCTTTAGGTTCAGCTTCGACCCACCAAGCGACCCCGCTTCGGTAAGCGCTTTTGTAAGGGCATATCCTGACCTTCCGGGGTATCATATGTGGTCATCTTAGGACCGACTGACGGCCGTCTCAACCCCCGGACCTACGAGTTCCGAGGAAGAGGACGACCCCGACATCAGTTGGGATTTCTCCGGACTCCGTGATCCCGGTGCCATGCGAGACTTCATGTCCGCATGTGACCACTGCCTCTCCGGCTGCTCTGACGATGGCCACAGCCTTGGCGACGAGGGTTATGACCCAACTTGCGAGTGCTTCCGCATCGATCAGGAAGATCACGACGGAGACAACCACCCCGGCATGCCAGGAGGCGACGGCGTCGGCAACTTCGAGCCAGCCGAGGCAGTCAAGTCTGTCTCTCTCGATCCCAGCAACGACGCCAACAAGAAAGTCAGGATCGGCTCTGAGCTCGACCCCAAATAGGAAGCAGTGCTCATCGACTTTCTCCGTGCGAACATTGATGTTTTTGTGTGGAGTCCCTCGGACATGCCAGGCATACTAAGGGATGTCGCCGAGCACTCACTGGACATCCAAGCTGGAGCCCGACCCGTGAAACAGCACCTGCGCCATTTTGATGAAGAAAAGCGCAGAGCCATAGGCGAGGAGGTCCACAAGCTAATGGGTGCAGGGTTCATCAAAGAGGTATTCTATCCAGAATGGTTAGCTAACCCTGTACTTGTAAAGAAAAAAGATGGGAGGTGGAGGATGTGTGTAGACTACACTGGGCTAAATAAAGCATGTCCCAAGATTCCCTACCCTCTGCCTCGCATCGATCAAATTGTGGACTCCACCGCTGGGTGCGAAACCCTGTCTTTCCTCGATGCCTATTCAGGCTATCACCAAATCAAGATGAAAGAATCCGACCAGCTCGCGACTTCTTTTATCACACCTTTTGGTATGTATTGTTATACTACTATGCCATTCGGTTTGAGGAATGCAGGTGCAACATACCAAAGGTGCATGAACCATGTGTTCGGAGAGCACATCGGCAGAACGGTCGAGGCTTACGTCGATGACATCGTTGTCAAAACAAGGAAAGCCTCCGACCTCCTCTCTGACCTAGAGGTGACATTCAGGTGCCTCAAAGCGAAGAGCGTAAAACTCAATCCCGAGAAGTGTGCCTTCGGAGTCCCCCGAGGCATGCTCCTAGGGTTCATTGTCTCCGAACGAGGCATCCAGGCCAACCCGGAGAAAATCGCGGCCATCACCAACATGGGACCCATCAAAGATTTAAAACGAGTACAAAGGGCCATGGGATGCCTCGCGGCTCTGAGCCGCTTCATCTCGCGCCTTGGTGAGAAAGGATTGCCCTTGTACCGCCTCTTAAGGAAGGCCTAGCGCTTCACTTGGACTCCTGAAGCCGAAGAAGCCCTCGGAAACTTAAAGGCACTCCTTACTAATGCTCCCATCTTGGTGCCCCTGCTGTGGGAGAAGCCCTCTTGATTTACGTCACCGCTACCACTCAGGTGGTCAGCGCCGCGGTCGTAGTTGAGAGACGAGAAGAAGGGCATGCACTGGTCATCTAGAGGCCAGTCTACTTCATCAGCGAGGTGCTATCCGAGACCAAAATCCGCTACCCGCAAATCCAGAAGCTACTGTACGCAGTGATTCTGACACGGCGGAAGCTACGACACTACTTCGAGTCTCATCCGGTTACTGTGGTGTCATCTTTCCCCCTGGGAGAGATCATCCAGTGCCGAGAGGCCTCGGGTAGGATAACAAAATGGGCAGTGGAACTCATGGGGGAAACACTTCCATTCGCCCCTCGAAAGGCCATAAAATCCCAAGTCTTGGCTGACTTACTGGCTGGATGGACTGACATCCAGTTGCCAACGGCCCCAATCCAGGCCGAACTTTGGACCATGTACTTCGACGGGTCGTTGATGAAAACCAGAGCAGGCACGGGCTTGCTCTTCATCTCACACCTCGGAGAACATGTGCGTTATGTAATACGCCTCCATTTTCCAGCGTCAAACAACGTGGCCGAATACGAGGCCTTGGTTAATGGGTTGCGCATCACTGTCGAGCTAGGGGTTCGGCGCCTCGACGCCCGTGGCGACTCGCAGGTCATTATTGACCAAGTCATGAAGAACTCTTATTGCCGTGATCAGAAAATGGAGGCCTACTGCGACGAAGTTCGGCGCTTGGAAGATAAGTTCTATGGGATAGAACTCAACCATGTTGCTCGACGGTACAACGAGACTGCAGATGAGCTGGCTAAGATAGCCTTGGGACGAACAACGGTTCCCCCGAATGTCTTCTCCAGAGACATATATCAACCATCCATCAAACTCAACAATGCACCCGAGCTCGAGGAGACCTCGGCCCAGCCCGAGGTACCCTCGGCTGCTGAGGGTGAGGCCCTGCGCGTCGGACAGTCCGGTGCCCCCATTCGACCGTTGGCTCAGCCATGCGTCACGCGCGGATTGCGCGGCCGACCGTTGGCGCAGTCGACCGTTGGCTCACCGGACAGTCCGGTGCACCACCGGACAGTCCGGTGATTTTTAGCCGTACGCTGTTGACTGTTTCCCGAGAGCGGCGACTTCGCCGCAGACGACTCACCGGACAGTCCGGTGCACCACCGGACAGTCCGGTGATTTATAGCCGTACGCCACCGTCGAGACCCGAGAGTAGGCTATTCACCGGGACTGGTCCTGGCACACCGGACACTGTCCGGTGCACCACCGGACAGTCCGGTGCACCACCGGACAGTCCGGTGCACCCAGATCGAGCAGCCTTTCTGCTCCCCATTCTGCTCCATCTCGACGCGCAGGGCCTCACCCTCGGCAGCCGAGGGTACCTCGGGCTGGGCCGAGGTCTCCTCGAGCTCGGGTGCATCGTTGAGTTTGACGGATGGTTGATATATGTCTCTAGAGAAGACATTCGGGGGAACCGTTGTTCGTCTCGAGGCTATCTTAGCCAGCTCATCTGCAGTCTCGTTGTACCATTAAGCAACATGGTTGAGTTCTAGCCCATAGAACTTATCTTCCAAGCGCCGAACTTTGTCGCAGTAGGCCTCCATTTTCTGATCGCGGCAATGAGAGTTCTTCATGACTTGGTCAATAACGAGCTGCGAGTCACCACGGGCGTCGAGGCGCCGAACCCCTAGCTCGACAGCGATGCGCAACCCATTAACCAAGGCCTCGTATTCGGCCACGTTGTTTGATGCTGGAAAATGGAGGCGTATTACATAACGCACATGTTCTCCGAGGGGTGAGATGAAGAGCAAGCCCACGCCTGCTCTGGTTTTCATCAACGACCCATCGAAGTACATGGTCCAAAGTTCGGCCTGGATTGGGGCCGTTGGCAACTGGATGTCGGTCCATTCAGCCAGGAAGTTGGCCAAGACTTGGGATTTTATGGCCTTCCGAGGGGCGAATGAAAGTGTTTCCCCCATGAGTTCCACTGCCCATTTTGCTATCCTACCCGAGGCCTCTCGGCACTGGATGATCTCTCCTAGGGGGAAAGATGACACCACAGTAACCGGATGAGACTCGAAGTAGTGTCGCAGCTTCCGCCGTGTCAGAATCACTGCGTACAGTAGCTTCTAGATTTGCGGGTAGCGGATTTTGATCTCGGATAGCACCTCGCTGATCAAGTAGACTGGCCTCTGGATGAGTAGTGCATGCCCTTCTTCTCGTGTCTCAACTACGACCGCGGCGCTGACCACCTGAGTGGTAGCGGCGACGTAAATCAAGAGGGCTTCTCCCGCAGCGAGGGGCACCAAGATGGGAGCATTAGTAAGGAGTGCCTCTAAGTTTCCGAGGGCTTCTTCGGCTTCAGGAGTCCAAGTGAAGCGCTCGGCCTTCCTTAAGAGGCTGTACAAGGGCAATCCTTTCTCGCCAAGGCGCAAGATGAAGTGGCTCAGAGCCGCGAGGCATCCCATGACCCTTTGTACTCCTTTTAAATCTTTGATGAGTCCCATGTTGGTGATGGCCGCAATTTTCTCCGGGTTGGCCTCGATGCCTCGTTCGGAGACGATGAACCCTAGGAGCATGCCTCGGGGGACTCCGAAGACACACTTCTCGGGATTGAGTTTTACGCTCTTCGCTTTGAGGCACCTGAATGTCACCTCCAGGTTAGATAGGAGGTCGGAGGCTGTTGGGGACACAAAGATGTTAAATATTAAATACCCTTCGTCCGCTGAAGCATTATCTCCTCAAGGGTTTAATGAACTTCGGACGAAGGATACAAACATAATATTACAAAGGTGACAAAAATAATATAAAACGATGTAAAATGTAAAACATTAAAGATATGTTAGAGATAAATGGCGTCATTCATATATTTATTTTGAATACAATGTTTAAGGTATGATGATACCTTCGCCTTGACAAGCAATAATTACCGAGTGATACTTTTGCAATTACAGGAATGCGTGAACAGTAAAGGAATATTGTTCACTATTTATAGGCACAGGACACAGCCTGTGAACAATTACAATCATACCCCTCATAAAAGTTTACAACCTCGACTCAAACTCTTATGGACTAAAAGGTCATTCTATCTTTAAGTCGGTTTGTACTTCCGAAGCTTCATGGACAACACCCTTCGGCATTACGTACAGACAACTTCAACCGAAATTGTTTCCTCCTGCAGGACCTTCGGCGACGAAGCATGGTCCCAACAGTAGCCCCTTCGCGGTGCTAGATCGTTTTTCGTAACGAGCTTGATCCGTGAAAAAAGTCTCTCAGGCTTCAGGAAGCCGAAGGTCCAAAAAACACCTTCCCTGAGCTCGTTGTCGAGAAACGATACAGCTTTCGAGCGCGTAGCGGTTCCACCATGCGAGTTCACTATTCTGGTTTTTGCGGTCCACCGTTCAGCGGGTGCGAGCAACCGTTTGCCTGGTGTAAAAATTCCCGACGATTCACCTTCCTTCCTGCAACACTATATAAACAGACTGGTAGGTGTAAAGTTACCACAGCATTCATTGCTATTACACTGTTTTGCTGCCAAAATTTTTAACCATAGCTGAAGCAAGACTCTCGGATTCAGACGAAGCTCCAATTTGGTGCCTGCTTCGTCAGAAGAAAAGCTTCGTCAGAAGAAGAGGTTATTTAGTTCCCGAGAAATCTTTTAAGAAATTTAAAATTAAATGGCCAGATTGCGCTCTACTGCTAGAGTTGAGCGTGAGGGAGGCGAAGTCGAAGGTGCAGAGACTGTTCCTATCTCCGAAGCAATGCAAGTGACTTCGGAAAGAATCCCTACTGCCGAAACTGCTGCCGAAACAGAACAAGCTGCCGTCGAAGTAGAACGAGGAGATATTGAGGAAGCTGGTTCTGACGATGATTACCATATCGCAGTACCGAGCAAGCCTAGCCATTTGGACTTCGGGAAGTCGACTATCTCCAAGACGGATTTCTCGAAAATGGTAAAGGCGGGCTATTTCAGAGAAGATGAGAAGAAGCTACTTCGCTTCGGGGGACATGAGACTACCCCGAAACCAGAAAAGGATGAAATAGTTATTTTCAAGAGTTTTTTAAAGGCTGGGTTGAGATTTCCTTTGAATAGAATGATTTCTGATGTGCTGCAAAGGTTTGGGATCTATTTTCACCAACTGACTCCTAACGCCATTGTCAGGCTTAGCGTTTATATCTGGGCTCTCCGAAGCCAGGCGGTAGAGCCGTTTGCCGACAGCTTCTGTCGAGTGCATGAGCTGCATTACCAGACGAAGACCAGAAAGGATGGGTTGCACGAAAATTTTGGTTGTTACAATTTTGCTTATCGGAAGACCACAAAATTTCCTGTGATTAGCTACCGAAGCAAATGGCCGGCAGGCTAGAAGTCAGAATGGTTTTATGTTAAAGTTGACGAAGATAGAGAGAAGCTAGTACAGAGCCCTCTTGAACTGATCTTCGGAGAAACAAGACCTCGTTGTAGAATGACAACCGAAGGTCCAACTTGGGCCGCGCTGGCTGAATTCAAAATTATTGCAGAACACATTGGCACTAGAGATTTAGTGCAGGAATTTCTGGCCTTCAGAGTATTTCCGACTATGAAGGAGTGGACTATGCCGAAGCTTAAAGGAGAAAAGAAAGAAGGGGAGCTTGTCCGACTACCCTATTATTATAAGTTTAAGAAATATTTTAAAACGCCCTGTCAAGAATGGCTTGATACAATTGAAGTAATGAGTAATGAAATCCTTGGAAATTACTCCAAAAAAGAGGACTAGCTAATGACAGCAGCCTTCGGCACTCGGCCGAAGCAAAGGCTGAACAGGGTGCTTGATGCCATAGGTTTTGAATATGCTGATTATGATCGCCTGGGCGGAGATGCCGGAGGCCCAAAGCGAAAAAGAATTTCCAGCGCTGCTGACGAGGAGGTCGTCAAGGTAACCAAAAAGAAAAGGGGAGATTCTGAAAAACTTAGCTCTGAAGAGTTGAATCCTGAGCCGAAGGTGGCCACTGCAGGAAAGAGGAAAACTGCATCTCCAGAACCAAAAACGTTGGTTCAAGAAGAAGATACTCCTGCAACGCCTTCTGCTGTTGAAGTAGAAGAGATTATGAAGGTAATGACTGAACCCTTAAAGTCAAGCTAAGTCCGCTGGCGTTGAAACTGACGAAGTTTTTTCAGAAGGACAAGGCAGCTTCGGCAGAAGAAGGCCCTGCACAGCCGAAAAAACGAAGGATTATTCAAATAACAGATGTAATTCATGGGACACCGCTACCGACACCGGCATCAAGAATTGTTATTGACCAGACTGCCGAAACTGCTGAAGCTAAAGGCGCCACAGCCGAAACCACCAGAGCGAAAACCTTCGAAGCTGAAACTGGCGCAGCCGAAGCTGCCGGAGTTGAAACTGGGGCCACAGAAGATCTGAACCTGGACGAGACACTTGAAGTTATTGATAATATACTCTTAAAAATGACTGAGGAAGAATCTTCTGTGGCCGTGGCGAGCACAGGCACTGAAAAGGGGGAAAAACAAGCCGAAGACATTTTGGAGGGTGAAGATTTTGAATTTCAAGATTTACTTGGGCAAGAGCTGACAGACGCTGGAAAAGCAGAGCTTAAAAGATGTGCCATAGCCTGCGGGTATAAGCCAGGGGCTACACTATTTGGTGGGGTTAACGAAGGAAAACTGAGGTGCCTTCGAAACCGTAGCGAAGCTAAAATTGTTAGAACTCTCTGCAAAAACATTGGCTTGCCGAAGCTGGAAGTGGACCTCTGCCGTTACCAACGGCACCATATCGCCGGAAGTTTGCTTTATGCTAACTTCAAGGTAACAAATGTTTTTGTTATTTTATTATTATTATTATCTTTTTAGGTCGTTTTCTAACGAAGATCGTTTCGACAGAGCATACTGTTAAGTAAAGTTCTAAAGATGCAACAAGATCTCGAAGAAGAAAAGAACAAAGCCGTCATCCAAACTTTGGCTGAAAAAGTTGAAAATTACGAAGCTGATTTGAAAAAGAGGGATTTCACCATCCAAGATCTTGAAATGATGGTCAAAGAGCACGAAGGTGCATTAGAAAAGAAAGATTTTGTTATTCAGACTATGGAGGGTTCTTTGGCTGAAGTCCAAACTGAGAATAACAGCTTAAAGAATGAACTGCTCCAACAGTCGGAAAAATTTGAGCAAGAAAAGAAATATCTCGAAGCAAGGCTGAAAACTGAGGTGGATAAAAATTCAATTTTGCACAAATCCTTTAAAGAACTTCAAGAGAAATGCCTTAGCTTCGGCAGCCGATGCGTGCAACGGCTGAAGGATGTGTTTCATTCTGTCGGAGCCAGCTCTGCAAAATTTACACCTTCGGCTGATAATCTGCCCAGCACGTTAGAATATATTGAAGGCGAGGTTGATGCCCTTGACGAAGTTATTGGTGGGCATGCCGACTTCTGTGCCCTGGTAGCTTCTCGGGGCACAGCCACCGCTTTTCTGAAGGCTGGCTGCACGCATGGAAATATTGTGAACAGACCAAACTTCAGCTTGTCAGCATCAGATCTGATAGATATCCCAAGCCTAGCCCGAAGCATTGGGAATAGATTCATGACCCAGATCTGGGTAAATGGCGGGCGAAAAATGGCGAGTGACGAAGCTCGAAGTCATCTTAAACCAGTAAGAAACCTACTTTTGTTACTTTTACCTTCTCCTTGAAATTTGCACCTTTCTTATTTTGCTGTTTGATATACGCAGGATGACGAAGCTGAAGAATGATGAAGTTGAAGTTTTACGAAGCCTAGCTTGAAGCTTGATAGTTGTTTACAATCTATTTTCCTGCAAAAATTCTGGAGAAACTTTTGTAATATAGTTATGGAACAACTTATGTAAATTTGTACATACCTTGTAATATATTTTGTTTCTGCTATCTGCGTACAAGCTGCTTTGCTGTGGACGAAACTTCTCTTTTGAGCCGAAGGCGAAAAACACCTTCCCTTCTTTTCGTACACAACGAAGCATAAAAAATTTTCCTTCGAGTTTTTCCTCATCACCGAAGCATCTGTGTTTTTGTGCGGTATAATGATGATTCTATATATGTCTAAATGCATGTTTATGAATGCAAATGACATGATGAGATGTATTGTGCAAATGAATATCAGAATACATAATCATAGTCCTTCAGTGTTGACTTTTCGCTGTAAGCCTCCCTTAGGAGCTTCTTCGCCTTTTACTTTCAGCGGAATCAGCGCTTATTTTTCGCTGTAAGCCTCCCTTAGGAGCTTCTTCGCCTTTTACTTTCAGCGGAATCAGCGCTTATTTTTCGCTGTAAGCCCTGCATTCCCTTAGGAACGACTTTTGAGCTTCTCCCTGTTTCCTTTTCTTTTTGCTTTTGCATTTACATTTACATTTTTTGGGGGATATCACTCTCATAAAATTTAAATAAAGAAAATTACATGTTGTGGCCCCATTAAAAACCTTTCTCCCCCTTTGGAAAGGAAAAGGGTACCACGAAAAAGAATATAAAAAATTACATCAAGCTAAACATAATATCGTCGAAGCTCATCCGCATTCCATGATCTAGGAATGTCGTTGTCGTCCATATCCTTCAATCTGTAGGAACCGGGTCTTGACGAAGATACTACCAAAAATGGGCCTTCCCACTTCAGCTGTAATTTGCCTGCTGTCTCAGGGTTGGCTACTCTTCGAAGTACGAAGTGTCCTGGTTCAATGTTCTTCAGCTTGACTTTTCTGTCACGCCATTTTATTGTTTCAGCTTGATATTTATTGATGTTTTCCACAGCTTGAAGTCTGATCCCTTCAATAGCATCTTTTTCTACAGAGCAATCAGCTTCGTCTTTGCCCTCTGCCGAAGCTACTATCCTTATTGATCCTGCTTTGGCCTCTTCTGGGGTTATTGCTTCGTCACCGAACAATAGTTTAAAGGGGGTAAAAACTGTTGACCTTGACATGGTTGTATTATGGCTCCATACCACTTTGATTAACTCGTCAGGCCATTTTCCCCTGGGCTGATTGAAGATTGACTTCATTATTCCTGTCATTATGATCCCATTAGCTCTTTCGACAAGTCCATTTGACTCTGGGTGTCGAACTGATGCAAAATGGATCTTCGTGCCAATCCGATCACAAAATTCTCTGAAGGCTTCAGAGTCAAACTGTGTCCCATTGTCCATAGTAATGGCCTTCGGCACTCCGAAGCGACAAACAATGTTCTGCCAGAAAAACTTTTGAATAGTAAATGAAGTTATTGTGGCTAAGGGCTTTGCCTCGATCCATTTGGAAAAATACTCCACTGCCACTACCACATATCTTAAATTCCCCTGTGCTGGTGGTAATGGGCCTAGCAAATCAAGGCCCCACCTTTGCAACGGCCAAGTGGGTTGTATTAATTGAGTTAAAGACGAAGGTTGTTTTTTATCTCTTGCACATTTCTGACAACCTTCGCACTTTTGGACTATATCCGCTGCATCCGAAGCTGCCTTTGGCCAATAAAATCCTTGGCGAAAAACTTTCCCAAGCAAGGGCCTAGATCCAATGTGAGATCCACACAGGCATGCATGTATTTCCTTCATAAATTTTATGCCTTCGGTTCTGGATAAACACTTGAGCAATGGGGAACAGACCCCACGCTTGTATAGTTCCCCTTCTATTATGACGTATGGTCGAGCTCTTGCTTCTATCCTCCTGTTATAAGCTTCGTCATCTGAAAGAAAATTACCCTGAAGGAAAGAGATGATTTCTGTTCTCCAATCTTCACTATAGACAGGGGATATGTTGAGGACCGCTCTTTCAAGAAGCTCGACCGAAGGTGCTTTTATTGTTTCGAAAAATACTTCCGAAGGTAAAGGCAGCCCCTGTGCTACTGACTTGGCTAATAAATCAGCATATTCATTTTCTCCACGAGGAATGTTTTTAACAGAGAATCCTTCAAAGGAAGCCTCAATCCTTTGGACTGTATCTAAATATTTTTCAAGCTTCGGATCTCTTGCCTTATAGCTCTTGTCAATATGACCAGAAATAACTTGGGAATCAGTTTTAAGGATGGCCCTTCTGATTCCCATTGCATTTAACTTCCGAAGACCCAAGAGCAAAGCTTCATATTCAGCGATATTATTTATGCAACTAAAATCAAGTCTTGCCGCATAACAGGTTTTAACTTTGGAAGGTGAAACCAACACAGCAGCCGCTCCTGCTCCGAAGGTTCCCCAAGACCCATCGCAAAATACTGTTGTCACACCCGGGTTTCAGGGCACCAAGACCCGGGCGCGAACATAAACACCAGGTATGCTGGGACTAAGTCTCACACATATGATGTATAGTGGCACAGGATCGAATGTCACATCTTTATATATAACAGGAGTTCTGTACAAAATAAATAATTACATTATAAGGAGACAACGGTCCAGCAACCCAAAGTTGACTGGGAGACGACGACCTAGACCTCTCACGAACTCATCGCAGCATCCTCCAAGCGCCTCATCCTGTGGTACCTGTTCTTGACCTGTGGGGTGTGTGAGACAGCAAGAGTGAGCTCACATACGTTCATCGCTCAACAAGTTGTGGGGAATAATGTGCATGAACTCGCCAAAGGTGGGAGCTCACGTGGAGTGTAAGGCTTTCCAAAGAAGATGGTTAGAGCTGAGCATTGCTTTTAAAGTTGGTCAAAATTTTATTAGCAGTTACTAAGTATAAGTAAATACCAACCCAGTTAAATAGTAGAACAAAAGTAACAACTTCACCTGCGATGCAATGCATATGACAAATTGAGTTTAAGTTCCATAATTTAATCATGTGAGGGTCCGAGCTGCTCTTGACCGTGAGCACGGCTAGTATACCAGTTTTACACTCTGCAGAGGTTGCGCATCTTTACCCACAAGTCGTGTATCCCATGTCGCCAGGGTTTGCAAGGCCCTTAGACACTACCGAGGTGAATGGCTAGGGATCCACTACGAGGCCTTTACAAAGTTCCACTAGCTTCCGAAAACCCGCTACAGTTTATAGGAAGTTCCAATGCAGGAATCCCTTGCAGGACCGCCATCGCAGCAAAATCCTCCCGAGGGCCTCCCTACACTGACCACTCCCCTACTGCCCTTGCCCCTTTCGGGTAAGGTAGTCTTCCACTAGCTTTCCTAATTAATCAGCCAAGGGGTCCCATTCCTCCCTTGTGGTAGCACTGTTTTCCCGGGTGGTCGCTCCATGTTCCAATTAACATAATGATCTTATCATGAACAATAAATAACAACTGATAACAAAAGTGTAATCATGAATAGTGTATCTCCATACCCAAAACCACATATAGCACTAGCAAGTACTACCCAGAAAGTTCAGTGGTAAACAAGGTATAAAGATAGACAAACTAGGGTAACCTATTGGGTCCCATCAAAATTAACCTATGCAGATCATTATGATTAATTAGAACATGAGTGGGTAAAAAGAAGTGATCAAGGGCACAACTTGCCTGGCACTTGAGAATCCAGGTACCAACTTGCTCTTCAGATGACACGTGACCTCGCTCTAGTCGTAGCAATACAAACAAACATTGTATAGGCAAAATTAACATTACACCAAACATAAGTACAAATATATATATTAATAATCTACATATTAAAATAAGATCATAGGAACAAGAATTATTAATTTCGGAGTTATAGATTTTAAGTTATGGATTTCCAAAGATTCTATGTGCTTAGTACAAGATTAATTAAGATAACAATTTTAATGTGACTTTTAGGTAAAAACAGTGGCACTAAATAATAAACAATAATATTACAAAATTATAGGAATTGGAATGGATTAATTTGGACTAAATATGCATTTTCTATGAATTAAACAAATTCTAGCATTTATTTTTGTATTAAAATTGCATTTACTAATTCATTTACTTATTTTAAATACGCTCTGGACCGGGCCTCAATTACCAAAATCCGCAGGGGCTAACTCATAAGAAATCCTAAGACACATAGCGCTGCTGTGTGGACTGCGGGTTAATTTCTGGATTCTACAGGGGCTCTTTTACAATTGCGCTATCCGAAGGGGTATGGACGTTTTCTGGCCGTCAGATCTAAATCCAGAGGCCAGGATTAGATTTTCCCCCATCCCGAACCGGTACACGCTGTGGTACGCTAGATCTCTATCTAACGGTTCTGGACCACCCACACTAAGATGCCACCGGATCCGTCCACTGACAGATCGACGACCAGGATTTTATCTACGCCCATCGCGATCATATCCATCCAGAAACGATCCAGCGGCCACGATCTATTGAAGCGAAGGGGTACCAGGCGATTTAATCCAAGCCATCCGCTGGCCGATCAATGGCCACCGTGAACTCACCCACCTTGCTCCCGTTAGCCGGCTTCACCAGGGGTGGCAGCGCCGCCGCGCGGCAAAGTACGCCGGCGAACAATCAAGCCAAGGCTTTGGTGCACTAAATTAGTCACGGATAGATGCTACACGCAGAGGAGGGTAAACCGAATTTGTTAAATAACTCCTTACCGGCGATGGAGGCAGCAGCAGGGCCACCCACGGTAGCACGGGATCTTGCGATAATGCTTCTGCTCCGGCGAGCGATTCCTCGAGCACAGGTGGACAATCCCGCGTGACAAGGGCACAGACACCTTTCTTCGAACTTGTAGAAGACTTTGGGCGCTATATCGAAAGCCTGGGCGTCGGCGACTCCAATGTTCTCTTGCGGCGGTGGAATTCTTCCGCCAAGGCGGCTCCCGCTGAAGGATTTGGGGACGGCGCGGGCGAGTATAGGTGCGAGGGGGTCACGGAACTCGGATGAAGACGAGGGAGAGACAAACCCGGGGATCGGGGCTCCTTATATGGGCACGATGTGGCCGGCGCCCCAACGGACTCGCGTGAGGTTTGAGCATGCCGCCATGCCCGGAAATTCTGTTGGGGCGAAGCTGACATGTGGGGTCCCGCTGTAATCGAGACAGGGGCATGTGGCGGAAGGATGGGCACGCGGAGGAAGCGGCTAGATGGGGAGTCCGCGCGGGGTCACGCCGTAGTTCACGGAGCACGGACATCCCAGGCGCCGAGCAGGTTGTTGAGGAAAGGGGATGAGCCTGATGAGTGGGTCCCACCAGTCGGTGGCCGAACGAACGCGCGTGGAGTGAGCCAAGGCGAGGCTGACCGCCAGGGTCCACACGCCAGCGAGCGAAAAAGGAACGAGCGCGGGGGAAAACCGACTGGCCACTGGGGCCCACATGTAGGCGCCCGGAATTAAGAAAAGGGAAAGGGATGGAGATGGGCTGCGCGGGGGAAGAAAAGCCGAGTTGGGCCAGAATGAAGAAGCCGGCCCAGGTAAGGTTTTTAATCTTTTTCTTTTTATTTTCTTTCCTATTTTCCATTCCAATTATCCAACTCAATTCAAATTTAAATTCCAATTTAAATCCAAAGTTTGTGGCGAATTTGTCTTCATTTAAATGTTCAATGTGAACATAGCATGGATAAATTTTATTTATTTATAGATTTATTTTGCTTTGCATAGTATTCTCTCTTGCCTTATATATATTATTTCCCCTTTCCTAAAGTGCACCCCTTTTGGGTTAACTTCAAATTCTCAATTCCATTATTATATCTTATTATTATTAAATGCACATGTAATTAAACTCCAACATGAGTGCCAAATATGGTTCTATTTATTATTTTATTTACTTAAGCAGATGCTTTTAAATAGGGAGATGGGACATTCAAATGTTATGGGAGTTCTAAAGAGAGAAAAAAAAATTCTAATGCGAGATCTTTGAAAAATTTTGCTATATTCTCAAAATGAGATTTAGGGTGTTACAAATCCTACCCCCCTTAACAAAAATCTCGTCCTCGAGATTTGTAAGAAAAGGGATGTATACTCATATTGTTCTCGGAACATATGCACAAACAAAGAAATCTCAGCATGAGGTATAATTCTTTAACAAAACATAGGGTCAATAGACCTTATTGTTCCTTCTAAAATAATATCATATCATCTACTAGCTAAAGTAACATCTAGATCTTACAAATAGTAGTAATATATAAATATGTTTATGTATCTTGGTGGAACTGGTGGTTAGGAAAGCATGGGTGTATGTATGTATGTCCACTTTATTATGTAGGATAGAAGATGCCTTTAAAGCATAGATAGGTTTTGGGCAAGAAAGGATAGGGTAAGGAAATACTATATCCAAGATTGTGGATCTTGATTACTTTTGAAGATCTAGCTTGAATCTTATCCTTCTTTGATTTGATGAGCTCGATCATCTTCGATCTTCGTTCTTGAAGTCTTTATCCGAATTAGGGACATGTAGTTAGGATAAGATGGTTAACAGGCTGGTGGCATACGATAAGTGTATTATGGCAACATCTTAGGATGGGAGGGATGGTCACCATGAATATGCTGGTAAGTTATTTGTTCATGGGTGGTTTGGTCTGATGTACTAATTTAAGTTAAAATATGGCCAGCAGGGTCTAATCTATTTTACTAGTATTAACTAGTCCGTTAAGTAACTTACTTTAGATTGGACCATATTAGATTAGATGGGATATAGATTAGATTGGTATGACTAGATTAGACTAGATAATATCTAATTACTTTGGATTAGATCATGGTTGTTATTCTAAAGTGGGATAAATATGCTAATTAGGGCATGGTGAATCCAAGATAAGGTAGAATCTTTTGAGATAAAATGGATCTATGGGTGTAGAATACGAATATTTTAAGATGAGATGAATATTGTTAGGCTAGATACTTTAACGAGGGATAATCCAGTTTATCTAGTTATTTTATAAACACTCTCCTTTATGCCTAGATATATATGCAGATGTAATTGTGGGTATTACTCCACAACTCATCACACTCAAACAAAGATCCAAATCAGACAAGTATCATAAGAACAAACATTCAAGCATATAGATACTTACAAAAATAGTTTTGTTTTTGTTCCTAAGATTAGGTCTCCTATTCCTAAAGATCACTTTAGGCACGAGATTTCAAAGTATGAAACCCACATTTGTCTTTAGAGTGAAAAGGTAAGAATAATCAGAGTAATGCGGAAATAGATGAGAAAAGATTGAGGAAAGTTTAGAAAAGAATCAGAGTAGCAAAGGGAAGTAGACAATGGTTGTCTAGTTCTATCTAGGTTTCGTCCTACAGTCAACATTCCTCTGATACCACTTCTGTCACACCCGGGTTTCGGGGCACCAAGACCCGGGCGCGAACATAAACACCAGGTATGCTGGGACTAAGTCTCACACATATGATGTATAGTGGCACAGGATCGAATGTCACATCTTTATATATAACAGGAGTTCTGTACAAAATAAATAATTACATTATAAGGAGACAACGGTCCAGCAACCCAAAGTTGACTGGGAGACGACGACCTAGACCTCTCACGAACTCATCGCAGCATCCTCCAAGCGCCTCATCCTGTGGTACCTGTTCTTGATCTGTGGGGTGTGTGAGACAGCAAGAGTGAGCTCACATACGTTCATCGCTCAACAAGTTGTGGGGAATAATGTGCATGAACTCGCCAAAGGTGGGAGCTCACGTGGAGTGTAAGGCTTTCCAAAGAAGATGGTTAGAGCTGAGCATTGCTTTTAAAGTTGGTCAAAATTTTATTAGCAGTTACTAAGTATAAGTAAATACCAACCCAGTTAAATAGTAGAACAAAAGTAACAACTTCACCTGCGATGCAATGCATATGACAAATTGAGTTTAAGTTCCATAATTTAATCATGTGAGGGTCCGAGCTGCTCTTGACCGTGAGCACGGCTAGTATACCAGTTTTACACTCTGCAGAGGTTGCGCATCTTTACCCACAAGTCGTGTATCCCATGTCGCCAGGGTTTGCAAGGCCCTTAGACACTACCGAGGTGAATGGCTAGGGATCCACTACGAGGCCTTTACAAAGTTCCACTAGCTTCCGAAAACCCGCTACAGTTTATAGGAAGTTCCAATGCAGGAATCCCTTGCAGGACCGCCATCGCAGCAAAATCCTCCCGAGGGCCTCCCTACACTGACCACTCCCCTACTGCCCTTGCCCCTTTCGGGTAAGGTAGTCTTCCACTAGCTTTCCTAATCAATCAGCCAAGGGGTCACATTCCTCCCTTGTGGTAGCACTGTTTTCCCGGGTGGTCGCTCCATGTTCCAATTAACATAATGATCTTATCATGAACAATAAATAACAACTGATAACAAAAGTGTAATCATGAATAGTGTATCTCCATACCCAAAACCACATATAGCACTAGCAAGTACTACCCAGAAAGTTCAGTGGTAAACAAGGTATAAAGATAGACAAACTAGGGTAACCTATTGGGTCCCATCAAAATTAACCTATGCAGATCATTATGATTAATTAGAACATGAGTGGGTAAAAAGAAGTGATCAAGGGCACAACTTGCCTGGCACTTGAGAATCCAGGTACCAACTTGCTCTTCAGATGACACGTGACCTCGCTCTAGTCGTAGCAATACAAACAAACATTGTATAGGCAAAATTAACATTACACCAAACATAAGTACAAATATATATATTAATAATCTACATATTAAAATAAGATCACAGGAACAAGAATTATTAATTTCGGAGTTATAGATTTTAAGTTATGGATTTCCAAAGATTCTATGTGCTTAGTACAAGATTAATTAAGATAACAATTTTAATGTGACTTTTAGGTAAAAACAGTGGCACTAAATAATAAACAATAATATTACAAAATTATAGGAATTGGAATGGATTAATTTGGACTAAATATGCATTTTCTATGAATTAAACAAATTCTAGCATTTATTTTTGTATTAAAATTGCATTTACTAATTCATTTACTTATTTTAAATACGCTCTGGACCGGGCCTCAATTACCAAAATCCGCAGGGGCTAACTCATAAGAAATCCTAAGACACATAGCGCTGCTGTGTGGACTGCGGGTTAATTTCTGGATTCTACAGGGGCTCTTTTACAATTGCGCTATCCGAAGGGGTATGGACGTTTTCTGGCCGTCAGATCTAAATCCAGAGGCCAGGATTAGATTTCCCCCATCCCGAACCGGTACACGCTGTGGTACGCTAGATCTCTATCTAACGGTTCTGGACCACCCACACTAAGATGCCACCGGATCCGTCCACTGACAGATCGACGACCAGGATTTTATCTACGCCCATCGCGATCATATCCATCCAGAAACGATCCAGCGGCCACGATCTATTGAAGCGAAGGGGTACCAGGCGATTTAATCCAAGCCATCCGCTGGCCGATCAATGGCCACCGTGAACTCACCCACCTTGCTCCCGTTAGCCGGCTTCACCAGGGGTGGCAGCGCCGCCGCGCGGCAAAGTACGCCGGCGAACAATCAAGCCAAGGCTTTGGTGCACTAAATTAGTCACGGATAGATGCTACACGCAGAGGAGGGTAAACCGAATTTGTTAAATAACTCCTTACCGGCGATGGAGGCAGCAGCAGGGCCACCCACGGTAGCACGGGATCTTGCGATAATGCTTCTGCTCCGGCGAGCGATTCCTCGAGCACAGGTGGACAATCCCGCGTGACAAGGGCACAGACACCTTTCTTCGAACTTGTAGAAGACTTTGGGCGCTATATCGAAAGCCTGGGCGTCGGCGACTCCAATGTTCTCTTGCGGCGGTGGAATTCTTCCGCCAAGGCGGCTCCCGCTGAAGGATTTGGGGACGGCGCGGGCGAGTATAGGTGCGAGGGGGTCACGGAACTCGGATGAAGACGAGGGAGAGACAAACCCGGGGATCGGGGCTCCTTATATGGGCACGATGTGGCCGGCGCCCCAACGGACTCGCGTGAGGTTTGAGCATGCCGCCATGCCCGGAAATTCTGTTGGGGCGAAGCTGACATGTGGGGTCCCGCTGTAATCGAGACAGGGGCATGTGGCGGAAGGATGGGCACGCGGAGGAAGCGGCTAGATGGGGAGTCCGCGCGGGGTCACGCCGTAGTTCACGGAGCACGGACATCCCAGGCGCCGAGCAGGTTGTTGAGGAAAGGGGATGAGCCTGATGAGTGGGTCCCACCAGTCGGTGGCCGAACGAACGCGCGTGGAGTGAGCCAAGGCGAGGCTGACCGCCAGGGTCCACACGCCAGCGAGCGAAAAAGGAACGAGCGCGGGGGAAAACCGACTGGCCACTGGGGCCCACATGTAGGCGCCCGGAATTAAGAAAAGGGAAAGGGATGGAGATGGGCTGCGCGGGGGAAGAAAAGCCGAGTTGGGCCAGAATGAAGAAGCCGGCCCAGGTAAGGTTTTTAATCTTTTTCTTTTTATTTTCTTTCCTATTTTCCATTCCAATTATCCAACTCAATTCAAATTTAAATTCCAATTTAAATCCAAAGTTTGTGGCGAATTTGTCTTCATTTAAATGTTCAATGTGAACATAGCATGGATAAATTTTATTTATTTATAGATTTATTTTGCTTTGCATAGTATTCTCTCTTGCCTTATATATATTATTTCCCCTTTCCTAAAGTGCACCCCTTTTGGGTTAACTTCAAATTCTCAATTCCATTATTATATCTTATTATTATTAAATGCACATGTAATTAAACTCCAACATGAGTGCCAAATATGGTTCTATTTATTATTTTATTTACTTAAGCAGATGCTTTTAAATAGGGAGATGGGACATTCAAATGTTATGGGAGTTCTAAAGAGAGAAAAAAAATTCTAATGCGAGATCTTTGAAAAATTTTGCTATATTCTCAAAATGAGATTTAGGGTGTTACAATTGTCCATGCTTCGGCATCTTTATTTGTTTCTTCCTCCTGAGCCCCTGGCGTCCAGTCAGCAATGAAGTCTGCTAACGCCTGGGACTGAATCGAGGATCTATGAACATAATCAATACAGAATTCATTGAGCTCTGCAGCCCATTTTCCAATCCTTCCAGTAGCTTCTCGGTTTCTCATAATATCCTTCAGAGGTTGCGAAGAAGGAACAATTATGTTGTAGGCTTGAAAATAATGCCGAAGCTTCCAGGAGGCCATCAAAACAGCATACAGTACCTTCTCCAATTCTGTATAATTTTTCTTCTACAAACTAAGAACCTCGGATACGAAATATATTGGGGCCTGCCTCTTAACTTGGCCTTCAAGCTTCTCCTGGACAAGTGCTGCACTTACCGCTGAGTGCGAAGCTGCCACATATAATAACAAAGGAGCCCCTGGCGTTGGTGGAGTTAATGTTGTTAGATCTATCAAATATTGCTTCAACTCCTCGAAGGCTTTCTGCTGGACTGGTCCCCATTGAAAGACTTCGGCTAATTTTAGTACTTCGAAGAATGGTAAGTTTCTCTCTGCTGATCTGGATATGAATCTGTTGAGAGATGCCAACCTTCCCGTCAATCTTTGAGCCCCCTTTTTTGTACTTGGTGGTTCCATTCGAAGTATAGCTTCGATTTTACTTGGATTAGCCTCAATTCCCTTTGTTGAAACTAGGCAACCAAGAAATTTCCCCTTCTTTACTCCAAAGACACATTTTTCTGGATTCAGCTTTAAACCAGCCTGTCTAAAATTAGCGAAGGTCTCCTGTAAATCAGAAATGTGGTTATCTTGCTTCGTGCTTTTTACAATAATGTCATCAACATTAGTTAGTACATTCCTGCCTATCTGAGAATGGAGAACCTTCGCTGTCATTCTGCTGAAGCTTCCTCCAGCATTTTTAAGCCCCTCAGGCATCCGAAGGTAACAATATGTCCCACTAGGGGTTATAAAGCTGGTTTTCGGTTCATCCTCCTTCTTCATCCAGATTTGATGATAGCCTGAATAGCAATCCAGCAAACTCATAAGCTCTGACGAAGCTGCTGCATCGACTAAGGAATCTATCCTTGGCAATGGAAACTCGTCCTTCGGACAAGCCTTATTGAGGTCAGTAAAATCAATACACATTCTCCATTTACCATTGGCCTTCTTCACCATAACAGTGTTAGCCAACCATTCTGGGTATTTTACCTCTCTAATAACTCCGGCACTGAGAAGTCTTTTCACTTCATTCCGAGCGCCTTCGGCCTTGTCATCAGACATCTTCCGAAGCCTCTGCTTTCTGGGTCTAAAGGATGGATCGACATTGAGCGAATGCTCAATAACATCCCTGTTAACTCCACAAAGATCATTAGCTGACCAAGCAAAAACATCTTTATTGTTGAACAGAAACTTTATCAAGGTTTTTTCCTGCTCTTCAGGCAATTGAGATCCCAATAGCACCTTCTGATCTGCTATATCCTCACATAATAGCATGGGCTTCGGCTGGTCAGCTGAAGTAGCTTTTTCCCTTCTGAACTTGTATTGCTCACAGGCCTCAGCTCCATCTATGTTATGGATTGCTTTTGAATCTGTCCAATTTCCTTCGGCCCTTCTGGCAGCTTCCTGACTTCCATGAATAGCTATAGTCCCTTGGTCCGAAGGTATCTTCATGCAGAGGTAAGCTGGGTGAAGAATTGCTTCAAAGGCATTGAGAGTACCGCGACCAATGATAGCATTGTAAGGATACTCCATGTCAACAATATCAAACACAATTTGCTCAGTCCTTGTGTTGTTAACAAATCCGAAGGTTACTAGCATGGTAATCTTCCCAAGTGCTACAATTTGCCGTCCTCCGAAGCCACAAAGAGGGTGCGTAGCATCATGGATCTTGTCTTCAGGCTCTTGCATTTGTCTGAAAGCTTTAGCAAATATGATATCAGCTGCGCTGCCTGTGTCAACCAAAACATTATGGACCAGAAATCCTTTGATCACACAAGAGATAACCATAGCATCATTGTGTGGGTAATCCTTGAGTTGAAGATCCTCTTGAGAGAAGGTAATTGGAATGTGAGACCATCTTGACTTGATGAAGGGTCCTTGCACTCCAACATGTTGTACCCTTCTCTGTGCTTCCTTCTTCTGCTTTTTGTTGGCTGGCTCTGAGCATGAACCACCTGTTATCGGGAGTACCAGCTTCGGGGCCGAAGCAGGTCCAGCTTGATCTTTAAACGAAGCAATCAGCTCAAAAAAGTGGAAGTGTGTTGACCGGAGGTGGGCACCAATGTTGGGGACTTGTTCTCAAATGCTATGAATCAAGAACAAGGCAACACGAAGATGTTAAATATTAAATACCCTTCATCTGCTGAAGCATTATCTCCTCAAGGGTTTAATGAACTTCGGACGAAGGATACAAACATAATATTACAAAGGTGACAAAAATAATATAAAACGATGTAAAATGTAAAACATTAAAGATATGTTAGAGATAAATGGCGTCATTCATATATTTATTTTGAATACAATGTTTAAGGTATGATGATACCTTCGCCTTGACAAGCAATAATTCCCGAGTGATGCTTTTGCAATTACAGGAATGCGTGAACAGTAAAGGAATACTGTTCACTATTTATAGGCACAGGACACAGCCTGTGAACAATTACAATCATACCCCTCATAAAAGTTTACAACCTCGACTCAAACTCTTATGGACTAAAAGGTCATTCTATCTTTAAGTCGGTTTGTACTTCCGAAGCTTCATGGACAACACCCTTCAGCATTACGTACAGACAACTTCAACCGAAACTGTTTCCTCCTGCAGGACCTTCGGCGACGAAGCATGGTCCCAACAGAGGCTTTCCTTGTTTTGACAACGATGTCATCGACGTAAGCCTCGACCGTTCTGCCGATGTGCTCTCCGAACACATGGTTCATGCACCTTTGGTATGTTGCACCTGCATTCCTCAAACCAAATGGCATAGTAGTATAACAATACATGCCAAAAGGTGTGATAAAAGAAGTCGCGAGCTGGTCGGATTCTTTCATCTTGATTTGGTGATAGCCTGAATAGGCATCGAGGAAGGACAGGGTTTAGCACCCAGCAGTGGAGTCCACAATTTGATCGATGCGAGGCAGAGGGTAGGGAACCTTGGGACATGCTTTATTTAGCCCAGTGTAGTCTACACACATCCTCCACCTCCCATCTTTTTTCTTTACAAGTACAGGATTAGCTAACCATTATGGATGGAATACCTCTTTGATGAACCCTGCAGCCATTAGCTTGTGGACCTCCTCGCCTATGGCTCTGCGCTTTTCTTCATCAAAATGGCACAAGTGCTGTTTCACGAGTCGGGCTCTAGCTCGGATGTCCAGTGAGTGCTCGGCGACATCCCTTGGTATGCCTGGCATGTCCGAGGGACTCCACGCAAAAACGTCGGCGTTCGCGTGGAGAAAGTCGAAGAGCACTACTTCCTATTTGGGGTCGAGCTCGAAGCCGATCCTGACTTTCTTGCTGGCGTCGTTGCTAGGGTCGAGAGAGATAGACTTGACTGCCTGGGCTGGCTCGAAGTTGCCGGCGTGCCACTTCGCATCGGGCGCCTCTTTGGAGAGGCAATCCAGGTCGGCGATGAGGGCTTTGGACTCGGCGAGGGCTTCGGCGTACTCCACGCATTCCACGTCGCATTCGTAAGCGTGGTGGTATGTGGGTCCGATGGTGATGACTCCCTTGGGGCCAGGCATCTTGAGCTTGAGATAAGTGTAGTTGGGGACAGCCATGAACTTGGCGTAGCACGGTCTTCCTAGCACCGCGTGATAGGTCCCTTGGAACCCGACTACCTCGAAAGTGAGGGTTTCCTTTCAGAAGTTGGAGGGCGTTCCGAAGCAGACGGGCAAGTCGATCTATCCGAGGGGCAGGATAAGCTTTCCAGGTGCAATCCCGTGAAAAGGCGATGCACCAGCCCGGATCTTGGACCGGTCAACCCCCAAGAGCTCTAGGGTCTCGGCGTAGATGATGTTGAGGCTGCTGCCTCCGTCCATGAGGACCATGGAGAGCCTAACATTGCCGATGATGGGGTCGACGACGAGCGGGTATCTTCCTGGGCTTGGCACATAGTCGGGGTGGTCGCCTTGGTCGAAGGTGATGGGCTTGTCGGACCAGTCTAGGTAGACTGGCGTTGCTACCTTCACCGAGCAGACCTCCCGGCGTTCTTGCTTGCGGTGCCAAGCCGAGGCATTCGCCATTTGCCCACCGTAGATCATGAAGAAGTTGTGGACCTCTAGGAACTCTTCTCCCACGTTGCCTCCTTTCTTGTTGTTGTCGTGGTCCTTCCCACCCTCCGCCGAGGGTCCAGCCTTATTGAAGTAACGCCGGAGCATGTCACACTCTTCAAGGGTGTGCTTGACGGGACCCTTGTGATAGGGGCATGACTCCTTGAGCATCTTATCGAACACGTTGGCCCCTCCGGGAGGCTTCCTGTGCTCGGCAGCAGCGACGAGATCCGCGTCAACGGCATTGCGTTTTGCTTGCGCCTTCTTCCTGGTCTTCTTCTTTGTGCCACGCTGGATGGATGCAGCTCCACCCCATAGTAGTGCGGGAGCGCCCGCATGAAGTGACTCACCGGCATCCCAAACCCCCGCTCATGTAAGGGGGTGAAACTGACCACGTATCCCGGCCGCGGAGTCGGTTCGGCCTCGCTCCCGGGGGCCAGCCACTCAGGCTGAGGCCCACCGGAGAGAGGACGGAGCAAACCCTCGGTAACAAGGGCTTGCAGATCCTCCGCAGTGACGGTGGAGAAAGGCCACGGGTCGCGCGGCGGAATGACGGTCGCCTTGTCAGCCATTGCCGGGCTTAAGCGGTGAAAGCGGAGAGGAAGAGGTGCGCAGTTTTTCTCTTCTCTCTGTCTACTCTCTCAGGTTGCGAAAGCAAAGGCAGAGGCAAGAGCGAAAGCACGAGTGACAGGGTAAAGAACTGCTGCTGGTCCCCCTCCCAGGTATATAAAGGCCAGGGTGAAATCCACCCAAAACTTCGCCCGAACCCTTCGTGAATTTCAAACTCGAAGGCAAAATGGTTTTCCATTCCTCGAACAACTCGCGCACGCGCAACAGATACCCCATGAGTCGCTCGTCCCGTCGCATTAACTCCCTGGCAAGACACATGTCTACTCTGGCAGGCGGACGGGCGCCGTTTCGCCTCCGTCATGATGGTTGCCTCGAAAAAGGTGCGCCACACTGCTTCGAAGTATCTCCTTTCTTCCTTTTCTCTCTCGTTCTCTCTCTCCGCAGGGATTAGGAAAAGGGACATTTCGAAGGAGTCCTTCGCAGCGAAGGAAACGGGCCCCGAGCCCTCCTACTGATCAGGGGTTCGAAGGTTGCGCACCACGGGGTTCGGCGACCGCCCCAGAGCACTCAGGCTCTGAGCCCTTTACTGATCAGGGGTTCGAAGGCTGGCCCCCCGAAGGGATTCGACAGCCGCCCTAGAACATGCAGAGTCAGGGATGACCCTGGGTACGTCCGTTACATGGCCAAGGCTCGGGCTACGCTCCCGAGGTACCCTAAGACATTTCCGAGACCAGTGGGAACGATTTTGTAATGGAGTCCCACTAGAGGGAGGCACCGAGCCCTCGGACCCTATCAAATGGGCCTGGGTCCAGCAAATCACCCGCAGGTACTTTTGGAGCGCGCCTCTGGGCCACTAGCCGACCCTTATCGAACGGGGCTCGAGCGTCCACTTGGATTACCCGTTAGCAACTCACTGGAAACACCATGTTCAGCGCCCGCCGAGGGTAACATGGCGCGTTCCCCCCCTCCTCCTTGCGGAAAGGCGATGAAGGGGCGTACAGAAAAAAGCCGAGGCGGTCCTCGATCGTCCTCTCGCTCCGTACAGAGGCTCGAGGCTGCTCTCGCACCAGGCTATGGCCAAATTGTTGACCACGTCAACAAACCAGCTTAAAAACTCGGAGCCTGACCATGCATCCGGTCTGCGGCCAGGCCGCATGAGGGAACAACAAGGCCGACCGAGGAATCATAAGAAGAACTAAGACCTCAGAGGAGTCAAACCACTCCTCCGAGGCCTCGGGGGCTACACCCGACGGGTGTGCTCGCGCACACCCATCGGAACAAAACATAACCGAGAAGGGCTAGTCTCCTTACAAAAAATCCGGCTGAACCTCCAAGCGAGTGTCTACACTCCCTTTGAGGCTCGGGGGCTACTGTCGGGTACCGTAATTAGGGGTACCCCCAATACTCCTAAGCATAGCTGGAAAACATCTTCAAGACAAATCGTAAAGGCTGGTAAGCACGGTGCAAAGTTAAAGCCTCACCTGCCTAGGGACGCGATCTCGTCTCGCCCGAGCTCGGCCTCGGGCAAGAACAGTAGTCCCGGACGGATTCACGCCTCGCCCGAGGGCCCCCCTCAGGCAGCGGGCTCACCCCTAGCTCGTCCAAGGCTGAGCTCGAGCAAACTTTATCGTATAGCAACCTCGGCCAAATCGCCTTACCACCGACCATATCGCATGCGCATTCAATGCAGGGATCACCTGACACCTTATCCTGACACGCGCGCCTCAGTTGGCAAGGTCGAAGTGACCGCAGTCACTTCGCCCCTTTACTGATCGTTCTGACAGGAAAACAACACTATTCACCCCGTTCCGACTACTGTGCCAACCACCAGGGTAAGACTAACAACAGTAAGTCACGACCACTCCCGAGTTCAGCCTCGGGCGCAACAGGGAGCTCCGCCTCGCCCGACCCTAGGCCTCGGCCTCTGCCTCAGCCTCGGGAGAAGGTCTCCGCCTCGCCCGACCCCAGGTCTCGACCTCAGCCTCGGCCTCAGGAGGAAGTCTCCGCCTCGCCCGACCTCAGCCTCGGCCTCGGGAGGAGTCGCAACCTTGCCCGACCTCGGCCTCGGCCTCGGCCTCGAGTGGAGTCACCGCCTCGCCCGACCTCGGCCTCGGACCGACTACGCTACAGGGGATACATCATTACCCTACCTCTAGCTAGCCGCCTCAGTCTACGAAGGAACAAGACCGGAGTCACATCTAGATTACTCTGGCCACAGGTAATGATGGTTCCCCGCATGCGCCCATGACATCAATAGTCTGTGGCAGAACCGCCCGAATTATTCCATCTTAAGTGCCTAAGTCACGCCTCAGGGGCCGTAACACACTAAAATCGGAATAACCTGTCAATCACTCAGATCTAGTCTGATAGAGCCACTTAACCAGGATCAAATTCCACAATCTCACTCGAAGGTGAGTCACAGAAGAAATACATAAAAATAGGAATCCTCAAGTTAAGTACTGAGTTATTACATAAATCGGAGTTTTCGAGTAGCAATTAAGAGTTCACAAAATAAAGTGCAGCGGATAATCGATGTCGTCGGTATCGAGGAATTGGGCAAGGCCTAGCCCACTACTCCTCGTGCTCCTCTCCTGCCGGAGCAACATCCCACCCGACCGTCCAACCCGGTGGCAGGGTGGTAGGCCAAGTCACACCATCAACCATTTCCTGAATGGTACCTGCAAAAATTGTGCCACAAGCAAGGCTGAGTATACTAATACTCAGCTAGACTTAACCGGTGTGAGGAGTCTACTCCTCTACCTCTAGACTATGCAGCTATTTGGCTGAGGGGTTTGGTTTGCCAAAAGCACTAGCTGTTTCTAAAATCAATTTTTAGCTTTTCAGATTCTATCATCATTTGCTTAGCTAGATTTGCTCCTTCTAAGCATACATGGTGACAAGCATTTAGTTCAATCAACAAGTTATCTCATGTAACCTCATTTCACTTCTTACTCGATGCAGTACAAGGGGTCAAGCAGTCTCATTAGCTGCGAGAAGCAGACGATTCGAATCGAGTTTTAACCTTGCAAGGTAAACCTAAACACATGGCATGTCAGGGTACTCCGACCCCACACATGACAACCGTCCCCATCGATTCCCCATTCACGTCCAGGCCTCACCGCCTTGGCATACAATGCTCCACTGACCCCGGCTGCCGCCGTGCAGTGACCGCACTTGTACCCACCATAGCTAGCATGGGAGACCCAGTCTCAGGTCGCGTGAGGGATAAAGTCCGTGCCCGGCTTCACTCAGGTACTAGGTTTACCGGTTACCATTTTTCCCGGCATGTGCTTAGTACGTTCAAAAGCTTGACTCAGGTATCCACACATTAATCCTTAATTCCTTTTCCCGTCTCGTGGACAAGGCATCCTCCCTGGATCCAAGTCCATAGACCAACATATATCCCGTTATCAAGATGAATACAATCAATTCCTGACCTCGCGCGAGTGCTAGAAAAATCACTCGACTTCTACCGAGATCCTGATTAGCAAGCAGCTACTCGACCTAGCATACTAGTATTCATCTCAAAAAGGAATCCTAAGTTCATGCAACTAGAGGTTTCAAGCAACTCCTACACTTAAGTGCACATTACAATCCTACAAGCATTAAGTGTAGTAAAATAGCATAATTAACAGGTTATGCATAAAACCGGGGCTTGCCTTCAATTGCTGGGGCTGCGGGGAGATCCTCACTAGCAGCCTCTGAAGCCTGCTCCTGGTCCTCCTCTTGGACAGGTCCTTGCTCGGGGATGAGCACATACTCTCCGTCGGCAAGATTACAATATAATGAATGCAATGCGTAAGATACATGCATGATATGATATGTACTTTTAGAAATTACAACTTTTGACGGTGGATGATCTACTTGAGTTAAACAAGGTTAACTTTACCTATGTAAGACCCTTGGGTGGTATACTTGGTAGAATTGGGTCAACTTTATCTATGGTAAGTGGTAGGTTTATTTTTTTGGGGTTCCACTGAATTCTTTTTAAATCTTAGGAAGAATTGATAAGTATTCAAGATAGGCTTATTGGGGTGAGGTTTATTTCTTCTTTCCTTTTCTTTTATTCTCTTAAAAGTTTTGGAGTAGGTTTGAACTACAAGTTGCTTTTATAAAATTCTAAAAATTCTGCAAAAATTACAGTGGCTTGGCACTGGTGCATGTTTCTCTGTTTCAAAATTTGGGGATCAGAAAGTGAATAGTTTTCTCTGGACAAAATTATTAAATTCTAGGGCAGAAGGGGTGCTTTGAACTACAACTATTATTTAACAGTGGGTAGTTCTATAAAACTTATTTTTGCTGGCTTTTAGGGGTTATAACATGACTTGGTACAAATTTCTAGTCATTAATACCTTTTAGTTATTTTACTATGGTTTTCTCAAGTTTCTAGCCAAATGGGTGCTTTCTACTACCACTATATTTGAAAAATATCAAACAACAGAGTTCTTATTTTTCTTAGTTATTGTTTTGTGCAAGAGCAATTATTCTGAAGTTTGGCATCTTTTTGCTTAAGGGAAGAGGTGGTATGCATTATTTGAATTAAGTGGCCTTTCTCATAAATTCTTAGCAATAGGTAGGAGTTTGCTTCTTTTTCAGGGGTTTGCATTTTTCTCTGGTGGTTTATCTCATTATGGACTTAGCTAATTTTTGGTTGCCCATTATCACATTATTAGGGGTTGTTCATGATTTATTTGGAAAATGCCTTATTAGCATTTTATATTCATTTTCCTTACTTAAAAAGTTGGGCTGAGGTGTTCTTTATTTTTGTAGTGGGGCTCTGGTAGTTGTAAGTCCACTGGATTTTTATTATCCATTTTGGGTATAGTTTTGTAATTCTAATAATTGTTTTTCAGTTCAAATAAGGCTAAATAAAGCATTCTAATTTAAAACTGATCTGGACTAATGGTCTCCCTATTTTTCCTAGGTTCCCTGTTACATAAGCAAACTAGGAAAAATAATTTTAATCACTGTTCATTAATTTCTAATGCCTTTCTGATTTTTCCTAAGTTTTGGGCAAAATAGCTTTAAATGAATATCTACATCATATTTTTCAATACTGGGGTTCCTACTATTTTTAAACAGTGTCTAGATGAGGTTTGAATACCCATAAATTTTCTTAAGTTTAGTACAGAATAAAAACTAATTTTCCTTAATTAAACTAGGTTTGGTAGGTTTCTATTTTTAATTTTTAACTCAAAAATTCAGAATAGAAAGCATAGGGTTTATCATTTTTAAATGATAGATCATAATATTTAGGATTTAGCAAAATTAGTTTGACAACTTTTTATTAAGAATTCATTAAGTTATGGGTTTTCTAAGTTCTCTGGTCATTTTAAAAGATTAACAGAATTGATTTAATGGAAAACCACTTTGCACTGGGGTCCCTGGCGGGTATTTTATGTTTTCTTCGCGGATCAGTCCCTGGGCTACTATTCACATGGGTCACTGACGTTACAGAAAACCCCTCGGGTTCTACAAATCCTAACCCGAGGTCTTTCTCCTAACTTAAACAGTAACCGCGGCGGAAGAAAGGGCGGAGGGGCTTACCGGCGGCGAGATTGCTCCGGTGAAGTGGTCGAGGACGTAGGGGAGGTCTCGGGGATCACAGCGATGTGCGGGTCGCCGTCGGGGATGGCCGGAGTTGGCCGGTCCACGTGCGCAGGCGGGGATGCTAGTCGGCGGCGAGGAGTCCGGCCTGCTCACGGCGAGATAGTTCAATTGGACGGGTCAGAGAGGTTCACGGGATGCAAGAGAAGATATGGGTGCAAGGAATTGGGCGGAGACTCACCGATTAGCTCTGTCCACGCGCGGCGGCGAAAGACCGAAGTCCGGTGAGGTCGATCTCGGGCCTCCGGTGAAGTCCGGCCTGGTCCGAGGGCTTGGAAAGCTTCACGGGCCACTGGCGGAGCTAGCCGAAGCACTGGCTCGACTTGGGGGTGGCTGGAGTGGGCTGGCCACGGTGGCCGAAGCTCTGGCGGCAATGGCGGGCGGAAATGAGCTCGTCGGAGCTAAGGAGAGGTGGCTGGCCAGTGAAGGTGAGCGCGGGGTGAAGTGAGGCGCGCCCGGGGAGGCTTTATAGGCGCGGGCGAGCACGGCCGAGGGCGGGGCTCCGACATGCGCTCGGGGCGTGCGCGGCGAACGCCAGTGCGCGCTCTGGCGCCTGGCATAGCGTCGAGCACGAGGCAGCGCAGAGAAAGGTCAAGTTCAAACGCGGATTGGGCCCAAATCTTTGAGATTAAGGCCACGATCCCATTGAGAGATCTCTTCCTCTCAGGTCCCTTTATCGTTTGTGTGTGGAGGCTAGCAAGTTTCGCTGACTGGATTAGGAGATAGAGAGGGGAGAAATCTTGTTTGTCTCACTGCCACACACAGGGAGAAAATCTCTGGTTTGACGTGTCCGAGGCACGCGTCCCAATGCAATCTCCTGGCACATGACAAAGGGGTTAATTAGGCACATTTTTGTTAATGGGGCCATTAGGATTCGAGTTAGGGATCAAGGTGAACATCCCTGATCTTTGGCTCAAGGTCTGAATTTCAGAATTCTGAAATTCAGAATTCCCATTAAGTCCCCACATGAGAAGCTTGATTTGGGGTTTTATTTGAGTTATTTTGGCTAAGCTTTCTCAACCTTTCTTGTTGCTTATTAAATATACTTCAATTTTTATAATTGGCTCAAGTCACAATTTTAAATTTTTCATGCCCTTGTTCCTTATTTTCTTGAATTTTGCTCATGGGGCTCACTTAGGGTTTATATTAGGGTTACAACATTAATACCTTTTTGAAAGACCCATTTGTTGTGATCATGATACTTTTAAGTATATGCTTGGTGAATTCTTTATTCTTAAGTTAATTTGATGCTCATGCACACTTTGGTTCACATAAAATGATGGGTCTTGGTTTGGCATTTTAAGAGTAACCCTAGGTGACACTAGGGTGTCACATAGTCCACAAGCTCTCTACGAAGGCAAAGAAACGTCAGCAGGACCCAGGGCCGCACCGCCAGCTACGCTTCTTACAGGGCTCAAGCACTTCTTCGCCGGACACGTTAGCACATAGCTACACCCCCATATGTACAGCTGGACCATCCCCTTGTGTCTATAGAAGGGGATGCCCAGGGCCTTCAGAAGGGGGAGGAGAGGACGGGCAGCAAGGACAACGGAGACGGACTCACTCAAACATCGAGCTCCACTCCGCAACACTAGACTCCTTAGGAGGCCTAGGGCCCGTTCCCTCTTTCGCGAAGCTTGTAACCCCTACTGCAAGCACGCCCGGTGCAAGATAATATAAGCCTCATCCCTCCTCTTGTGTTCCATCTTGCATCAATCCATCTGGACAGGGGCACGCGGCACAAAATTCACTAGTCGGTCTGGTTGAGAGTCGCTCAGGTCCGAAACACCGACAGATTTCGGCCTGGGCAGGGGCGGCGGCAGGGGGCACAGTGGCAATGTCCCCCTAATGCTCCCCTAAATCTATAGGATATGTTAGTTTTTTTAACTAATTCTCATGTAAATAGTGCAAAAAATAGAGAAAATTCCTTCAATACCATCGAAACTTATACCAATCCTTTGAATGCCATCTAAAATTATACAATTTCTTCAAAGCCATTGATTTATATTTTTCCATCCCTTCAACGCCATTGCAGTTACATATCTCCGTTAAATGGTGTACGGGCCCATGTGTCATAGCCTAGCATCCTACTCATGTGCCTCGCTAGAGCTAGCAAGCTGACGATCGCGCGCTGCCTGCAAGCTGCAACGTATCCATCTGCATGCACGAGAGAATGATCAGCTCCAGCTGAACTGAGCTGCCAGGTGCCAATGCCAGTAGGCATGTGTTGGCACCTTTTTTGGGCGCCAATCACTCAACAAGAACCAGCGGCGGTGCTCTCTGGTCAGGCGCGGACTGTTCGCGACACAGGGCCGGACAGTCTGCGACCTGGCACGAGGCGGTGGTGCTCTCTGGTCAGGCGCGGACGGTCCGCGGCACAGGGCTGGACGGTCCATGACCTGGCGCGAGGCTAGGGTTCCCTGCCTGACGGCCGGACGGTCCGCGCCCTAGGGCCGGACGGTCCGCGACCTGGCGACAGGGTCGCCTTCCTCCTCCTTGCTGGAATCTAGATCTCGTCCCCTAGGGGGAAAAGATCTTAAGGTGCTCTGGGTCGACAGGTCACCCAGGGCGTCCCCAGACGACGTGGAGTCGCCTAGGAATTAAGAGATCAATTCTAGGAAGAGGTCTTGGATGGACAACTAGATCTTGCCCCTGGGAGGGGTGAGATCCTGAGGTCGTCTTGGGATCGGCAGGCCACCCAAGACGGATCTAGACGACGTAGAGTCGAATAGGGATGGATGTGGCTATGTGGAAGACTACAACTAGAACTATGCTACATCTACTCCTAGGGCAGAAAAAGTAAATAAGGTAATTGGTTCGATTGGAATGTGTTCGGGGGTTCTCAATCGGCCGTACCCCTTTATATTTATAGGGGAGGAGGTCTGGACCTTTTCCTAAGAGATAGCCAACAAACTCCCACGTGATTAGATGGATAACCACGCACGAGATAAGGATAAATATCCGAGTTAATCTAATCCCGGGACACGCGGACCGTCCGGGCCCAAGGGCCGGACCGTCCGCTCATTTTGGTGCCCAACATATGCCCCCTGCCTTTTGGTGGAGCTTGGCGAACCAAAAGCATCAGTGAAAATTTCGGAAATAATTGACCTCATGAGCTTTTGTTCCCGATGTAAGGACTCAACTCGATGCAAGTCATCGGCTCTTGTGATCAGATAATATAAATAATTGATGGAACTTTAATGCACAGAGGCCGTTTTGGATCGCATCCTCTTCAGCCATGTCTACCTGATCAACCTGTCAATAGGCAAAAACTTGTGGTAGCCCCCAGCCCAAATAAGCAAACGGAATGGGCCAGTAATACGAATTCATCGCCGTACCACCCCACACATGAGCAGGACAACACATCGGCGATGGATAGAACGGGACGCACCATGCTATCCCTGGAGGAGGATGACAAGACGATCTTGGTTGTGCTACCTTTTGGGTCCGTTTAGTCGGCTTTTGCTTTCGCACAGACCGCCCTTTTGACTTCGTCTGCTTTATTGGCCGGTTGTGTGGAACGGCCTTCTTCGTATATTTGGCAAGCAACTGACCAAAAGTAGGGCCGACTCTACTGAGTCGTCCAGACGTCTTAATAGTATTTTGTTTCCTAACACTTATTTTGGAACATTGTGGTCCGGTGGTCTGAGGTTGCTGCTTCTGACTGTCTGCGGACCGTCCGACCATTATAGCCAGACCGTCCGCTCGTGTCTCGGACTGTTCGACCTTGGTATCCGGATCGTCCGGCGTACGCAGGACAGGTGACCGTGATCGGGTGTCCGATCGTGCTTACCCCCCGGTGCCTCCGATCTTTCTTTTGTCCGGAGTCTTCCGAGTAACCATTCTGCGTGACATATTTGGTGTGCGGGGATCACAAATGACGATATTTTTATCTTTGCTTTTATCGGTCGCACAGGGCCGAACTATGACTTTTTTGCTTGTCGGCTCTAATGTGGTGGCAGGGACAGGTGGCCTGTCAATCCTCACCTCCTTTTGAAACTTCAACCGGCCTTCGTTTATAGCCGATTGTATTTGCCGACGAAAGACAGCACAATCATTGGTGTTATGAAGAAAGGAGTCATGCCATTTACAATATATACGCCCTTTTAATTCTTCAACCGGAGGAATTATATGTGATAATTTAATATTACCATGTTTAAGCAACTCATCAAATATTTTATCACACTTAGTAATATTAAATGTGAACTTAACCTTTTCCTTTTGTGTCGAGTGCGGGTGAGAGCGAACAGAAAGTTTGGCCTTAGTGGGCCAAACAAGCTCAGGGGTGACTTTTTTGGTTCTTGGGGCTTGGGTGGCCGATTATATGTACGCCGGCCTTCCACACTAGACGGATCACAGGTGACTTCTAGTGCTCCGGACGGTCCGACCTTCACAGTCGGACGGTCTGCGGGTGGATTGGACGGTCCGATACTATCCTCGGACTGTCCGGTCACGTCAGGCAACACCTGTGACCCTTGCGGTGGGCTCTGTGTAACTCCGGACTGTCCGGCGTAGGGTGCCGGACGGTCTGACGGAGGGTCGGACGGTCCGCGATTGTGTGCGGACGGTCCGGCCGTGCTCAGGGTTGACTCACCATTTAGCGAAGATGGTGGTGACGGTCGTTCTGGATATGAGTCCATCGGCACACCAGAATATGGCTAGGAAAACCCATTTGTCGCCGATGTGTTTGGCGCAATTGTTTCAGCGCCTAATTTTTGTGATAAAAAATCAGGCATGTGAGTTTTTCCTAATGCATGTGCCATCCTCTCTATATCCTCCGTAATACTTTTAATCCGATTATCAAAAGAAATTTTAATAGATGGAATATCATCGGCTGACCTGGCATCACCTATCGTGGGGAGCTGTTGCAGCACGGCTAACATATACTCGGCGTTTATCTCCCTCTCTTGGACGGTCTTCTGGTGGTAGTCTACCCTGAAGTGCGAGAGGTACCACTTATCCGCCACCTTGAGCACCTGATCCTTTTGTCGGTGGGCCTCCTCGTCTATTTTCTTCATGTCATCTTCTAATCTCTTATGCTCAGCGGCCGATAAATTAGTCAGCCTTGTGTTGCTGTTTGGAGAAGCACCGTTGAGATCTTTAGAATCGGCCATGTAAGCCTGATTTTATAAATCTGCAACTTCTTCCCTAGCGGAGTCGCTAAAAAGTATGTTGGCACCTTTTTGGGGCGCCAATCACTCAACAAGAACCAGCGGCGGTGCTCTCTGGTCAGGCGCGGATTGTCCGCGGCACAGGGCCGGACAGTCCGCGACCTGGCACGAGGCGGTGGTGCTCTCTGGTCAGGCGCGGACGGTCCGCGGCACAGGGCCGGACGGTCCGCGACCTGGCGCGAGGCTAGGGTTCCCTGCCTGACGGCCGGACGGTCCGCGCCCTAGGGCCGGACGGTCCGCGACCTGGCGACAGGGTCGCCTTCCTCCTCCTTGCTGGAATCTAGATCTTGTCCCCTAGGGGAAAAAGATCTTAAGGTGCTCTGGGTCGACAGGTCACCCAGGGCGTCCCCAGACGACGTGGAGTCGCCTAGGAATTAAGAGATCAATTCGAGGAAGAGGTCTTGGATGGACAACTAGATCTTGTCCCCCGGGAGGGGTGAGATCCTGGGGTCGTCTTGGGATCGGCAGGCCACCCAAGACGGATCTAGACGACGTAGAGTCGAATAGGGATGAAGGTAGCTATGTGGAAGACTACAACTAGAACTATGCTACATCTACTCCTAGGGCAGAAAAAGTAAATAAGGTAATTGGTTCGATTGGAATGTGTTCGGGGGTTCTCAATCGGCCGTACCCCTTTATATTCATAGGGGAGGAGGTCTGGACCTTTTCCTAAGAGATAGCCAACAAACTCCCACGTGATTAGATGGATAACCACGCACGAGATAAGGATAAATATCCGAGTTAATCTAATCCCGGGACACGCGGACCGTCCGCTCATTTTGGTGCCCAACAGCATGGATCGATCAGACTGCACCAGTACGAACCAAACATCATACGGTATTTGTACGTACAATCCCCTCTCGTTCCCTTGTTCGATTCTCAGCGCCCCACTCTCTGACAAATACATAAGACGCGCTTCTTCTAGAGCAGATACGCCTCACGATCCTCTCACGTCGCGTCGCCGCTGCACGCACGCTTACGCTCGAGCAGCTGGCCGCCTTTCGGATTCCATGCACGCAGATTGCAGGTGCAGGCAGTCTAGCCTGGCGTGTGCCGTCCACCGTCGGCAACGAGGTTACAACACGCACGGGACCAGTCGGCCTACGTGCTCGCTCGATCGCTCGGACGCACGCACACTCGATAGGACGCACAGCAGGCACAGATAGATCATGGATGGATGGATGGAGTCGATGATGCAATGGTTCACCGTTTCATGCATGCATGGGCTGATTGCAGGCTGCAGCAGCGCGTATGCAAGGGCAGGCGAGGAGCAGAGCTTGGGTCCTCGCGCGCGACATATGGCTGGGGCTGGGGGGCAGGCAGGCACCACACGGATCAGGTCACAGCACCGCGCGAAGCACAGGCGCCTGCAGTCCAGTCGTCCAGCGGCATGCAGAGCGAGCTGCCCTCGAGGCCAACGCCGCACGTGGCAGGGTCTTGGGCTCGAGCGCGTCCCCTCGAGGCACTGGACGTCGCCAATGTTGAGGTGTTCGACGAGCCGGCGTTGGGAGGTATCGACGGTGGGCTTGCGAACGAACGTGCAGTGGAAGTATCGGTCTGCCTCGGCTCAATCCCCACCGCAGTCGAACAACCTTGGCTTGCCTCGGCCCGGTCCCCGACGTCGAGCTAAGGTCGACAAGACCACCACGCACGCTCCAGGCCGGCGGGGGCTGCGGTCCGTGCTGCTTCGCCTTCGGCCTTGCTGGTCATGGCAAACAAAGATGATGGGAGGGGGTTAGTGCCTGCCATGTAGGTCCAGCTACACCAACAAACGGCGTTGGCCAGCTTTTGACGGCAATGGCAGAAAGGGGAATAAAATCTAAAATCGATGGCATAGAAGGAATGCTATAATTTATGATGGCACATAAAGTATCGATATAATTTTCAGTGGCATAGAGGGAATTGACTAAAAAAATACTCAAGAACGGCCCTGCATGGAGGCCGTGGCGCTGCTGAGCCTCGCGGGCGCGGTCACCACCGTGCTGCGGAGGTCGGAGGATCTCATCCCGGTGTCCGAGGAGATGGAACTTGTCGCGCCACGTGCGTCGACGCCGTCGCCTGCATCGTCTGCAAGAACGACAGCCAGTTGAGCATATGCACGCGAGCAACACCAACGGTGACGGCACGGCCGTCGATGGCTGGTTGGCTGACGTCGCTGCGGGTCGATACGTTCCAGAGAGCCCTCGTGTTGCCATGTAGGCTAGGGGGGGGGGCTCAAGGGCAAGGGCATTGCTCTGGGCACGCTCGTCTTGCTGTGGTTGGGTTTTGCGGCGGATTTTGGGATGGAGAGGGTAGGGTTGGGTTTGCAAATTCTATGGGCGTAACGAGTGGTTAGTGTTAGCTCACCTAGATGAAAGGCGCCTGATTTCTGTAAATCGTGTGGCGATAACATGTCCCGCTTCCGTACGGTGTGATCGCGACGGAACGTTCATCGGTCCAAGGACGCCATGTGCCGAGAAAGAAAGAAAGAAAGGGGAAAAAATCTCCTGAACGGAACAAGTGAAGTGGGTCCTTTCTCATTTATTTGCCGCTCGTATCCGTGCCACGTTGTGATTGGAGCCCCGTCACGGACGCAGCCGCGGCGGCCAAAAGCCGGCGAGAGGCAGCAGGCAGGCCATGATGGTTTGGTCCACGTCGCTGAAGGAAGGAAGGAAGCGCCGGGACCGGATTGCCTCCCTGCCGATGCGCGTGGACGGTGGACCACAGCGTTCGTGAAGAGAGAGGCTTGCTTGAACAAGGATGCAACCGCGGTCGCTTCTTTTTCTTCGCTGATGCAGTCACGCAGACGCAGCCCAGCCAGCCGCCAACCACAGAGGCACACAGCCGAGGCAGGCACACCGGGATTACTGTTTTCGTTTTTCATCTCCTCATATTTTTCTAGTTAAAACTGAAAATATTAGTTGTTTTTTAGCTTCCTCTCTATTATCCTTCGTAAGAAACCGTTTTATTAAATATTTATGAAAACAGATCCAGCTCCACCGATAAAGATGCTCTTAGAATCAAAACTACTAAAAAAACTGATTTACTAGTAGTGAAGCAAACAGCCTCTTTGAGCTCTCTCCCACACTACGTAGGAAAAGACTAAGCGAGAATTGCTTGAGCTAAACGTACTCGTAGTCGTAGCCTACAACTAATGGGCCCAGCCCAACACAAGCACAGCAGCTCGCGCGGGTGACCTAACTCTCCTTCCACATTCTGACATGGTTCCACTTCCAACCGCCTCCGCCACATACCCGCCGCGCCCATGAAATATGAATCCCTCTCTCTTTCTGGGCCCCGCTTTATTATCAGGATCGCGCCGACGTGTGCGACGCCGCCTACCGCCTCACGGCACGTGCCCGCCCTAGCCCGTTAAGTAACTGCCCCGCAACTACCCTACCCACCAGCCCGACTGACGCCCATGCCCCACGCAGTACCACTCCCGGTCCGAGAGCGTTGGTGCGAGCCCACGCGTCAGTGTCACTCACGGTTCTCGTCTCCCCCGCGCGTACAAATAGGGGGAGGCGGAGAGGGAACGAGGGATAGAGGAGGAGACGACCGACCAGAGTATCTGTCGATGGGCTACTGGTGGGACCGCGTCGTGCTGCCGGTGCGGCGGGCCTGGCTCGGCGTCGCGTCCCGCTTCGGGGTTCGCCAGACCGGTACGGCGCGAGGGCGAGGCTCGGCGTTCGTCGGCGGCTCCGATCCTTCCCGTACAATCTCCCGTCTGCGCTGCGCTGCGCTCCGCTGACTGACCCCGTCGCTGGTTGCTGCTTGCAGGGCTGTGGAGGCTGCGGCAGGAGGTGAGCACGTGCGAGTACGAGGACGTGCACGTGATGTGGGAGATGCTGAGCCGCACCACGGCGCCCAGGCGGCCCAGCCGGTTCCGGCCTCAGCCGCGGCCGTGGGGCACCTGCCGAGGCTTCTAGTGGTAGATCAAGGCCGCCGCGCGCGCGTCAGCTCCGCTGCTGTTGCTGCGGCGCGGGGTACCAGTGATTCCGCTTCATTTTGGCTTCTCTCTCTCTCTCTCTTGTTCTTTGGTTTTCGCTGCTTGTATGTACCGTCGTCGTCCATCCCTCCTGGCTCTGAGATGTACTTCCATTCCTCCTCGTGTATGCGTCTCCACCCGCCTGCTGCAGATGATATACCGGGGCATGTGAATGAACAGAGCTGATTTCGGTCGGGTAATAATCCTGTCCTTGTTTCTACCATACCACCTACCTACTTCTCCATCTATCAGCTGCAGCACAGCACAACCACCCCCCCTGGTACTCTTCTCCCACCACTGCCACTGCCAGTAACTTCAGGGCAGCATAAGTATTCTCCAAAAGAAAACTAAAGAAAGATAGAAAATTAGAGCAAGAAGAATAGAATTGGGGAAAAGTACATGCATGCGCAGAGGCATAAAAAGCTTTCAGTCATTGGACTGACTTTTCTCCACTAGCATCTCTTTGCGTCGTCCTGGTTTTTAATTGGCCACACGCCAAAACACCCCCGTCCGACCGGGCGGCCACGACAGTTTCTTGCGGCTTCTTTCGATTCCGCTCGGATGCGCAGAGGCCCTTGTAGATTAAGCGAGGTGCTTTTATGTAGTAGTAGTAGTAGTAGTAAGTATTTTTGTCCCCGGTGATCTGTCACAGTCGGACCTTCTTCGTTTGATCCTGGAGAGGGGGTTGAGGTTGAGAGGGGGACTCGCACTTTCTCTGCTAGCGTATGCAAGTGAGGAAGTCATAAAGCCGGGCCTTGGATGGTCCATTTACCTTCACCCGAAGGACGATAGCTTCTACCTCATTTGCCAAGTTGGTGGCATCGAGATACCACGTCATAGATAACAGGGACGTCAACGTGGACGTGGCTGTGACCGTGGTAGCCTTTTACACTGCGTGGTCCTGTCCTGTTGTGTTTTCATTATGCGTCAAGTTTAAGGTCCGTTCCCCCTGGCGTGGCGTTAGATGTCTGAAACCATTTAGGGCTTGTTCGGTTCTACCCCAATCCATATGGATTGAGGGGGATTGAGGGGGTTTCAATCCCTAGTAAGTCAAAATCCTTCTCAATCCGTATCAATCCCCTCCAATCCATATGGATTGAAAATAACCGAACAAGCCCTTAGTTGTGGTCAACTCGAACAATTCGTACGCTCATTTCTACACAATTAAGCGAACAAGGCCCAATCTGGCAATCTGAGGTTGGTAGCTGCTGATTGTATACTCGTGAATATGTATATACGCAAAAAAAAACAATTCGGGCATATATTCCAATCAATGGCCGAATGGCGCCGTGCACTGCCAGTGGGCAGTGACGCCGTGGATGCCGCCGGGGCGAGGCTGATGGGGACGCGACAACGGTTCTTTAAGTACGCCGTCGGCTGCTGCCACCATCATATTGTTGGCGTGCGAGGTGCTGCCCTGTTCAGGCATCCTGCGTATATAGATGCTTTTTACATTGCTTGCTGGTTCTGTTCTGTGTCGGCAGCTTATCCAATGTCAAAATCCATGTTAGTTACGCGATCTAGCTGGATGACAAACATGAGGCGGCCGTATGGCCTATCTCAAGCCCCACGGACGTGTATAAGGTCCTGTTCCAATCTCGCGAGATAAACTTTAGCAGCTTTTTTTAAGCCACTTTTAGCCATTTGTAATCTAAACAGAAGAGCTAATGGTGGTAATTGAAGCTAAACTTTAGCACTTCAATTCATATAGCTAAAGTTTAGCAGGAAGCTAAAATTTATCCCGCGAGATTGAAACGGGGCCTAAGTAGAAACATAAAACTGGATTGCTTTCGACCTACGTGTCCTGCCTGCCTAGGGTGATATAGAATTTAAGATAACTACTCTCTCTCTCTCTCTCTCTCTCTCTATATATATATATATATATATATATATATATATATATATATATATATATATATATATATATATATATATATATATATATTAAAAAAATATGTATAGACAATATAAATAGACAAGTCATACAATTAGTTGCCTGTTATACTGTCTATGCAATTTTTAATTCATTTGACAGTCATTAACAGATCCAATATACATGTTGGATTTTTCTGTTTAGTTATTGCTTATGTGCCCTCGGTCTGAACTGAAGAACGTTACTTCCACGCTGGTTACAGCAATAGAACTTTTAGATAGTGTTTGGTTTCGAAGTTGGATGGGACCAAACCACCTCGCTCTTAATTTATTGTTGTTTGAATTGATTTGAGTGTCTTAAAAAGGAAAAATATTTTTAAATGATGAATCTGGCTCTCCAAAATTTTCTAGACGGAACAGCCCCTGGCATAGAGCCGGACCATCCCATCTGATTCCGAAATCAAACACTAGAACACGTCTCTCCGCCTTCTTCCCTGCCCCGCACAGCCACCTCGCACGAAGTCCTTGCTGCTGGACTGGAGACGATGGTAGCCGGGACCGCCCTCAACGACTCCTCCGACGCGCGCTCTGGCGCTCATGCTGCTTTGAAGACGGCAACCAGCGGACTGGTGATGATTACTAGAATGATCTACAATGAGCTTCAACAATGTTTTCCTTCAGGCCCTTAATCCGATCACCTAAATCTGGAACTGACGGGACCTAGCCCCACGGCGGCCGGCACGGCCCAACTCAAACCCACCTCAGAATCTAGTCCACTGGATTCTACCGTGCAAGTGTGCAACACACTGGTGCCTAGACTTTGCCGCGCAACTCACTCCCTATCCATCCACGGGCCACGGCCCACCGATTTGGAAGGAGAAAAAAAAAACTAATACAGTACCCGCTGACGTTTTTGTTTGGATACTTTAAGTATTGACCACAATTCACGTGTGTTGAGATTAATTGAGATATAAATTAGTTTAAGTTACACTCCACACTCAGATTGTAGTCAATATTAAGTCTCCAAACTAGGCCTGATTTGTTGTCCGCACCGATTTCACCGTGCTTCTTGCTCCCCGGCTCCCCTCCCCTCCCCTGCTTGGCTTGGCTTGGCTGCTTCACATCCTGAAATTTGGGAAATTTCAGGGTGCGACAACACACGCCCTGACATTGTCTTTGCAGAGCAGGTATATGTCAGAGACCTACCGGCGCCAGCACAAGGTGAAGAGGGCGCAGGAGGAAAGGAACCAAGGGATGGCGTTCAAATGGTGGGTCGTCGCATTCGCAGGCCTAATCTCCGTGTCAAAGGAGCAGAATGGATAGAGTAATGGGCCTTAGGCCATAGCTATACAGGAATATAAAGCAAGCGTGTAATGGAAAGATAGACAGAAAATATACCAGAACAGAATCAGTCTGCTCCTCTGCCTATCCGTGTTCTTTCCTTCCTGTCTGTCTTCTGCTTCTTCCTCGCCAAGGCGATAACAAGTGGTATCAGACTTGGTGTCCGATCTGGCGGCTCCGCTCCACTACACAAGGCGCGCGAAGATGGCAGGTGCACCCGATCCAAGCGTGGCGTCGGCCCTGGAAGCGCAGTCCAAATCCATGGAGGCGCAATCAAGGACGCTGGCGACTCAATCCCAACTTCTTCAACAACTATGTGATCAATTGGAGTCACAAGATCACCGATGGTCCCAGATGGAGGATGCGGTCAAGATGAACACCACCAATATCTCCAAGTTACAGGAGAAGCTGGGTGATGGAGAGATTGAAGCATTCCGAGCGGATCTCACCCGTTCCTTGGGCGACCGCGTCGAAGCACAGATTGCTCAATTGGAGGCAGCAACCTTGGGGCGTGTCGACGGATTGGTGACCGATACCTCCAATCGGGTGGCGGTGCTGGAGAACGCCACCTCGGCGTTCGAGTCTTGGCGGCCACGAGTCGAACATTCCGTGGACGGCATCAGGAACTCCGTGGACACCTTGCGCTCGGACCTTGCTCGGCTGACCCAATTCCTCGAGCGCAACAACAACACCACAGGAGATCATCACGGCGAAGACAGTATCCTTGGACCATATGTACCAGCGGGAGAGCACACATCTGCTTCCCCGACTTGTACTGGAAGGCCCGATGGGCACGACACTGCAACTTCTAACCGGGAGTATGGTTTTGGGAAACCACACCCAATCCAACTCCCGATCAATGGTATATGTTCTTCTCAACCTCGACGTGGTCAATCTGAGTTCCATTCTGTACCTTGCGGTCGCAATTTTGACATGAATGGGGTTGAGGGGCCAGGGCATTTTTCAGCCAAGAATTTAGGCAACCTACCCAAAATTCACTTCCCATCCTTTGATGGAGACAATCCTCGGTTATGGCAAAAGCGCTGCGAGGATTATTTCATTATGTATGAGGTAGATCATGCTGTTTGGATTTGAGTTTCATCTATGCAGTTCACTGGACCGGCTGCCCGTTGGTTGCAGTCAGTAGAGTCGAGAGTATCCACTATGTCTTGGGGAGAGTTTGGTAAGTTGATTTTGGAACGGTTCGGCAAGGACCAACACCAGCTGTTGCTCTGACAACTGTTTAGCATCCGACAAACACATTCTGTGGCTTCTTATGTAGATGAGTTCTCTCAACTAGTAGACAAATTAAATGCCTACCAAACCATGTCTGACCCCTTATATTACACGTTGAAATTTGTTGACAGTCTTCGTGACGAAGTCAAAGCTGTTGTTATGCTTCAACGCCCATCAGACCTCGATACTGTCATGGTTCTTGCACAATTGCAGGAGGAAGCTGGGGCTATGATGAAGAGAACCGGTTCCAAATGGGGTGATTCTACTACTGCATTCAAGCCTCGGCTAGGGGCTGCACCAGCTCAACCTGTTAAAGAACCCAAGCACATGACTGCTTTGTCCACAGGCGACAAATCCATTGGGGGTACTTTACCATCTATAGATGACCGTATTGCCTCATTATATGCCTATCGCAAAGCAAAAGGGCTCTGCTACAAGTGTGGATTGCAATATAACCATGGTCATCGGTGTTCAGACACAGTACAACTACAAGTAGTGGAGGAATTATGGCAAATGGTGCAATGCACCAATACTGAAGCAATTCCAGAATGCGCCGAGGTGTCTGAAGACAATGTTGAGATTAATGTGTTGCAATTGTCACAAGCAGCTATTGATGGGTCTGAGGCCCCTCGCACTATGAAATTTGTGGGTCACATAGCAGGCATGGATATCTTGGCACTGCTTGATTCTGGGAGTTCTCATTCGTTTTTGAGTATGGATGTGGCTTCTTCTATTCCTACAGTTTCTACAATGGACCAGCCAATGAAGGTTCAGGTGGCAAATGGGTCTTACATGAGCTGTGCAAAACATATTGTGGATGCTTCTTGGTGAAAGGGAAATGTGCCCTTGGGCCACTTCTAAGTATTTTGGTGATTTAGTGTCCAACACAAGTGCCTAAGTGTAAAAAGGTGGACAAAGTACAAATCAAGAATTAAGGTATGTTTCTCAGACTTAGTACATTGTTTTATGGACTAATGTATTGTGTCTAAGTGCTGGAAACAGAAAAAATCGAGTTGGAGAAGAGATGGCTCGAGCAGCCAAAGTCTGCCCAGTCTGGGTGCACCGGACAGTGTCCGGTGGTGCACCGGACAGTGTCCGGTGCGCCAGGCTGGCTCGGCGTGAAATGGCCGCTCTCGGGAATTCGCCGACGGCGTACGGCTAAAATTCACCGGACCGTCCGGTGTGCACCGGACTGTCCGGTGAGCCAACGGTCGGCCGGGCCAACGGTCGGCCGCGGAATCTGCGCGCGACACGTGGCCGGGCCAACGGTCGGAAGGGGGCACCGGACTGTCCGGTGTGCATCGGACATGTCCGGTGCGCCAACTGCTCCCAGATCTGCAACGGTTGGCAGCGCCATTTTAGGAAGGGAATCGGGCACCGGACAGTGTCCGGTGTGCACCGGACTGTCCGGTGCACCCGACGACAGAAGGCAAGATTGGCCTTCCAGATTTGCTCTCAACGGCTCCTAGCTGCCTTGGGGCTATAAAAGGGACCCCTAGGCGCATGGAGGAGTACACCAAGCAACCTTAGAGCATTCTTGATCATCCACACTCAGTCTTTGCGCATTCGTTTGTCATTCTCAGTGATTCGAGCTCCGTTCTAGTGAGAACTTTGAGATAGTCTTTTGAGCTCGATTCTTGGCCGTGTGTGTGCGCATTTTGCTGTGGATTTGTGTGTGTTGCTTTCCTCCCTTACTCCGTATTTCTTGTGAATCTCAAGTGTAAGGGCGAGAGGCTCCAAGTTGTGGAGAATCCTCGCAAACGGGATATTGAAAGGCAAAACAAAACACCGTGGTATTCAAGTTGGTCTTTGGACCGCTTGAGAGGGGTTGATTGCAACCCTCGTCCGTTGGGATGCCACAACGTGGAGTAGGCAAGCGTTGGTCTTGGCCGAACCACGGGATAAACCACTGTGTCATCTCTGTGTTTGATCTCTTGTGGTATTGTGTTTTGTTGAGACTCCTCTCTAGCCACTTGGCGATTATTGTGCTAACACTTAACAAGTTTTTGTGGCTATAAGTTTAAGTTTTTACAGGATCACCTATTCACCCCCCCTCTAGGTGCTCTCAATTGGTATCAGAGTCGTTCTCTTCAAGAAAGGGACTAACCGCCCGAAGAGATGGATCCTAAGGGGAAGGGAATCGTGATCAACGACAAGGAGAAGGAGTCCTTCGTCAACGAGCCAAAGGACGACAAGACTACCGACTCGGGCTCGGGGCACAAACGCAAAGAAGGGAAGAAGAAGAAGACAAGACGCATCAAGGAGATCGTCTACTACGACAGCGACGAATCTTCCTCTTCCCAAAAGGACGACGACAACGACTACAGGAAGACGGTCAATTCGAACTTTTCATTTGATTATTCTCGTATTCCACATAGTTCGAATTCGCAATTGCTTTCCATTCCTCTTGGCAAACCTCCACACTTCGATGGGGAGGACTACGGATTTTGGAGTCACAAAATGCGTAGTCACTTATTCTCTCTCCATCCAAGCATATGGGAGATTGTAGAGAATGGAATGAAATTTGATAGCTCGGATAGCCCTTTGCTTATAAATGAACAAATTCATAGAAATGCACAAGCTACTACTGTTCTCTTAGCATCTTTGTGCAGGGAAGAGTACAATAAGGTGAGCGGCTTGGACAATGCCAAGCAGATATGGGACACCCTCAAGATCTCTCACGAGGGGAACGACATCACCATGCTCACCAAGATGGAGTTGGTGGAGGGCGAGCTTGGACGATTCGCGATGATAAGGGGCGAGGAACCGACTCAAACCTACAACCGGCTCAAGACCCTTATCAACAAAAGAAGGAGCTACGGAAGCACACGATGGACGGACCACGACGTCGTCCGCCTAATGCTAAGGTCTTTTACCGTTCTTGATCCTCATCTCGTAAACAATATTCGTGAGAATCCCAGGTACACGATGATGACGCCCGAGGAGGTACTCGGAAAATTCGTAAGCGGGCGGATGATGATCAAGGAGGCGAGATATGTGGACGACGCTCTAAACGGTCCAATCAATGAACCTCAACCCGTTGCTCTCAAGGCAACGAGGAGCAAGGAGGCGCTACCGAGCAAGGTGGCGCAAGTTGAGGCGGTCGGGCTAAATAATGAGGAGATGACCCTCATCATTAAGCGCTTCAAGACGGCGCTTAAGGGTCGCAAGGGACAGCCAAGCAAGACCAAGACAAAGGAGAAGCGCTCGTGCTTCAAATGTGGTAAGATTGGTCATTTCATTGCTAACTGTCCCGATAATGAAAGTGACCAGGAAAAGGGGAACAAAAGGGAGAAGAAGAAGCATTACAAGAAGGCCAAGGGCGAGGCGCATATCGGAAAGGAGTGGGATTCGGATTGCTCCTCCTCCGACTCCGACAATGAAGGACTCGCCGCCACCGCCTTCAACAAGTCATCCCTCTTCCCCAACAAGCGTCACACTTGCCTCATGGCAAGGGAGAAGAAAGTAAGCACTCATGATACTAGTACTTATGCTTCTTCAAGTGAGGATGAGTCTAGTGATGATGATGAGATAGATTACTCATGCTTATTCAAGGGATTAGATAGATCCAAAATTGATAAGATTAATGAGTTGATTGATGCTTTAAATGACAAGAATAAATTACTAGAAAAACAAGAGGATCTTCTATATGAGGAGCATGATAAATTTGTTAGTGCACAAAAATCTCTTGCTCTTGAAATTAAAAGGAATGAAATGATCTCTAGTGAATTATCTTCTTGTCATGAAACCATTGCTACTTTAAGAAGTGTTAACAATGATTTAAATGCTAAACTAGTAGAAGCAAATAAATCCAACTCCTGTGTAGAAATTGTTGAAACTTGCAATAGGTGTAAAGATTTTGACATTGATGCTTGTAGTGAACACCAAGTTTCAATTTCCAAACTTAATGATGAATTGGCTAGTCTTAATGCTCAACTTAAGACTAGCAAGAGTAATTTTGATAAGCTAAAATTTGCAAGGGATGCCTACACCATTGGTAGACACCCCTCAATTAAGGATGGACTTGGCTACAAGAAGGAAGCCAAGAACTTGACAAGCCATAAGGCTCCCATCTCTGCCAAGGAGAAAGGGAAGGCCCCTATGGCAACTAGTGCTAAAAAGAACCATGCCTTTATGTACCATGGTAGGAGACAAACTAGAAATGCTTATAGGAGCTATAATGCTTATGATGTTTTTGATTCTCATGCCATGTTTGATTCTAGTTCTTCCTATATGCATGGTAGAGATATGTCTAGAAGAAATGCTATCCATCATGTGCCTAGAAAGAATATTATTCATGCTCCTAGGAAAGTAGTGAATGAACCTTCTACAATTTATTGTGCTTTAAATGCTTCCTTTGCTATTTGTAGAAAGGATAGGAAAATAGTTGCTAGGAAGTTAGGGGCAAAATGCAAGGGAGACAAAACTTGCATTTGGGTCCCTAAGGATATTTGCACTAACCTTGTAGGACCCAACATGAGTTGGGTACCTAAGACCCAAGCCTAATTTTGCCTTGCAGGTTTATGCATCCGGGGGCTCAAGCTGGATTATTGACAGCGGATGCACAAACCATATGACGGGGGAGAAGAAGATGTTCACCTCCTACGTCAAGAATAAAGATTCTCAAGATTCAATAATATTCGGTGATGGGAATCAAGGCAAGGTAAAAGGGTTAGGTAAAATTGCAATCTCAAATGAGCACTCTATCTCTAATGTGTTTTTAGTAGAGTCTCTTGGATATAATTTGCTATCTGTTAGTCAATTATGCAATATGGGATATAACTGTTTGTTTACAAATGTAGATGTGTCTGTCTTTAGAAGATGTGATGGTTCACTAGCTTTTAAGGGTGTACTAGACGGCAAGCTTTACTTAGTTGGTTTTGCAAAAGAAGAGGCCGGTCTAGATGCATGCTTAATGGCTAAGACTTGCATGGGCTGGCTGTGGCATCGCCGCTTAGCACATGTGGGGATGAAGAACCTCCACAAGCTTCTAAAGGGAGAACACGTGATAGGTCTAACCAATGTTCATTTCGAAAAAGATAGACCTTGTGCAGCTTATCAAGCAGGGAAACAGGTGGGAGGCTCTCATCACACCAAAAATGTGATGACAACATCAAGACCCCTGGAGCTGCTACATATGGACCTCTTCGGACCCGTCGCCTATCTAAGCATAGGAGGAAGTAAGTATGGTTTAGTTATTGTTGATGACTTTTCCCGCTTCACTTGGGTGTTCTTTTTGCAGGATAAGTCTGAAACCCAAGGGACCCTCAAGCGCTTCCTCAGGAGAGCTCAAAATGAGTTTGAGCTCAAGGTGAAGAAGATAAGGAGCGACAACGGGTCTGAATTCAAGAACCTTCAAGTGGAGGAGTTTCTTGAGGAGGAAGGGATCAAGCACGAGTTCTCCGCTCCCTACACACCTCAGCAAAACGGTGTGGTAGAGAGGAAGAACAGGACACTCATTGATATGGCGAGGACTATGCTTGGAGAATTCAAGACCCCCGAGTGCTTTTGGTCGGAAGCCGTGAACACGGCTTGCCACGCCATCAACAGGGTCTACCTTCACCGCCTCCTCAAGAAGACGTCGTATGAGCTGCTAACTGGTAACAAACCCAATGTGTCTTATTTTCGTGTATTTGGGAGCAAATGTTATATTCTTGTGAAGAAAGGTAGAACTTCCAAATTTGCTCCCAAAGCCGTAGAAGGGTTTTTGTTAGGTTATGATTCAAATACAAAGGCGTATAGGGTCTTCAACAAATCATCGGGTTTGGTTGAAGTCTCTAGCGACGTTGTATTTGATGAGACTAATGGCTCTCCAAGAGAGCAAGTTGTTGATTGTGATGATGTAGATGAAGAAGATGTTCCGACGGCCGCTATACGAACCATGGCGATTGGAGAAGTGCGGCCACAGGAACAAGATGAACGAGATCAACCTTCTTCCTCAACTATGGTGCATCCCCCAACTCAAGATGATGAACAGATACCTCAAGTGGAGGCGCATGATCAAGGGGGAGCACAGGATAATCAAGTTGAAGAGGAAGAAGCACCTCAGGCACCTCCAACCCAAGTTCGAGCGACAATTCAAAGGGATCATCCCGTCGATCAGATATTGGGTGATATTAGCAAGGGAGTAACTACTCGCTCAAGATTAGTTAATTTTTGTGAGCATTACTCTTTTGTCTCTTCTATTGAGCCTTTCAGGGTAGAAGAGGCCTTGCTAGATCCGGACTGGGTGTTGGCCATGCAGGAGGAACTCAACAACTTCAAGCGCAACGAAGTTTGGACACTGGTGCCTCGTCCCAAGCAAAATGTTGTGGGAACCAAGTGGGTGTTCCGCAACAAACAGGACGAGCACAGGGTGGTGACGAGGAACAAGGCTCGACTTGTGGCAAAAGGTTATGCCCAAGTCGCAGGTTTGGACTTTGAGGAGACTTTTGCTCCTGTGGCTAGGCTAGAATCAATTCGTATCTTGCTAGCATATGCCGCTCACCATTCTTTCAGGTTGTACCAAATGGATGTGAAGAGCACTTTCCTCAACGGGCCGATCAAAGAGGAGGTGTACGTGGAGCAGCCCCCTGGCTTCGAGGATGAACGGTACCCCGACCACGTGTGTAAGCTCTCTAAGGCGCTCTATGGACTTAAGCAAGCCCCAAGAGCATGGTATGAATGCCTTAGAGACTTTTTAATTGCTAATGCTTTCAAGGTTGGGAAAGCCGATCCAACTCTTTTTACTAAGACTTGCGATGGTGATCTTTTTGTGTGCCAAATTTATGTCGACGACATAATATTTGGTTCTACTAACCAAAAGTCTTGTGAAGAGTTTAGCAGGGTGATGACGCAGAAATTCGAGATGTCGATGATGGGCGAGTTGACCTACTTCCTTGGGTTCCAAGTGAAGCAACTCAAGGACGGCACCTTCATCTCCCAAACGAAGTACACACAAGATTTGCTAAAGAGGTTTGGGATGAAGGACGCCAAGCCTGCAAAGACGCCGATGGGAACCGACGGACACACCGACCTCAACAAAGGAGGTAAGTCCGTTGATCAAAAAGCATACCGGTCCATGATAGGTTCTTTGCTTTATTTATGTGCTAGTAGACCGGATATTATGCTTAGCGTATGCATGTGTGCTAGATTTCAATCCGATCCGAAGGAGTGTCACTTAGTGGCTGTGAAGCGAATTCTTCGATATTTAGTTGCTACGCCTTGCTTCGGGATCTGGTATCCAAAGGGGTCTAACTTTGACTTGATTGGGTACTCAGATTCTGACTATGCTGGATGTAAGGTCGATAGGAAGAGTACATCGGGGACGTGCCAATTCTTAGGAAGGTCCCTGGTGTCATGGAACTCTAAGAAACAAACCTCCGTTGCCCTATCCACCGCTGAGGCCGAGTACGTTGCCGCAGGACAGTGTTGCGCGCAACTACTTTGGATGAGGCAAACCCTCAGGGACTTTGGCTACAATCTGAGCAAAGTCCCACTCCTATGTGACAATGAGAGTGCTATCCGAATAGCGGAAAATCCTGTTGAGCACAGCCGCACAAAGCACATTGACATCCGGCATCACTTTTTGAGAGACCACCAGCAAAAGGGAGATATCGAAGTGTTTCATGTTAGCACCGAGAACCAGCTAGCCGATATCTTTACCAAGCCTCTAGATGAGAAGACCTTTTGCAGGTTGCGTAGTGAGCTCAATATCTTAGATTCGCGGAACTTGGATTGAAATATAGCATACATGTGTTTATGCCTTTGATCATGTTCATTCTGCATTGTGTTGCTTATTGTGGTGCTCAAGTTGTACAAACACTCCCTGGACCTCACACGTCCTGTTTGCAAGTAATGCACAAATTCAGGGGGAGCGGTGCTACAACTTGACCCTTTGAGACTAACCATGTACTTGAGTTTCGTTGTTTTAGTCTCCAAGGACAATTGAAAGGGAAAAGGTGGACTTGGACCATGCAAGACTTCCACTGCACTCCGATGAAAAGAGTAACTTTTCCAAGTTCATCTTCATACTTTTATTGCCTTTGTGTTCCTATTTGAAGATTTTGGTGAGGCAATGGGGTTAAAGGGCCAAGATTGATCCCGTTTTGGTGCTTGATGCCAAAGGGGGAGAAAATAAAGGCCAAAGCAATAATGGATCAGCTACCACTTGAGAAATTTTGAAAAATAGTAGATTAGAGCTTTTGGTTTGTCAAAACTCTTTTATTGTCTCTTATGTCAAAAATTGGCCTCTTGTGGGGAGAAGTGTTGATTATGGGAAAAAGGGGGAGTTTTTGAAATCTTTGATCAAATTTCTTTGGAAAACCTCTCTTTATGTCTCTACAAGTGATTTTGACTTAGAGATAGGAATTTGAGTTTGATTTGCAAAAACAAACCAAGTGGTGGCATAGAGTGATCCATATATGTCAAAAATGAATCAAAACAATTTTGAGTTCTTATTTGATTTGATTTTGTACTTGTTCTACTTGCTTTATGTTGTGTTGGCATAAATCACCAAAAAGGGGGAGATTGAAAGGGAAATGTGCCCTTGGGCCACTTCTAAGTATTTTGGTGATTTAGTGTCCAACACAAGTGCCTAAGTGTAAAAAGGTGGACAAAGTACAAATCAAGAATTAAGGTATGTTTCTCAGACTTAGTACATTGTTTTATGGACTAATGTATTGTGTCTAAGTGCTGGAAACAGAAAAAATCGAGTTGGAGAAGAGATGGCTCGAGCAGCCAAAGTCTGCCCAGTCTGGGTGCACCGGACTGTCCGGTGGTGCACCGGACAGTGTCCGGTGCGCCAGGCTGGCTCGGCGTGAAATGGCCGCTCTCGGGAATTCGCCGACGGCGTACGGCTAAAATTCACCGGACCGTCCGGTGTGCACCGGACTGTCCGGTGAGCCAACGGTCGGCCGGGCCAACGGTCGGCCGCGGAATCTGCGCGCGACACGTGGCCGGGCCAACGGTCGGAAGGGGGCACCGGACTGTCCGGTGTGCACCGGACATGTCCGGTGCGCCAACTGCTCCCAGATCTGCAACGGTCGGCAGCGCCATTTTAGGAAGGAAATCGGGCACCGGACAGTGTCCGGTGTGCACCGGACAGTGTCCGGTGTGCACCGGACTGTCCGGTGCACCCGACGACAGAAGGCAAGATTGGCCTTCCAGATTTGCTCTCAACGGCTCCTAGCTGCCTTGGGGCTATAAAAGGGACCCCTAGGCGCATGGAGGAGTACACCAAGCAACCTTAGAGCATTCTTGATCATCCACACTCAGTCTTTGCGCATTCGTTTGTCATTCTCAGTGATTCGAGCTCCGTTCTAGTGAGAACTTTGAGATAGTCTTTTGAGCTCGATTCTTGGCCGTGTGTGTGCGCATTTTGCTGTGGATTTGTGTGTGTTGCTTTCCTCCCTTACTCCGTATTTCTTGTGAAATCTCAAGTGTAAGGGCGAGAGGCTCCAAGTTGTGGAGAATCCTCGCAAACGGGATATTGAAAGGCAAAACAAAACACCGTGGTATTCAAGTTGGTCTTTGGACCGCTTGAGAGGGGTTGATTGCAACCCTCGTCCGTTGGGACGCCACAACGTGGAGTAGGCAAGCGTTGGTCTTGGCCGAACCACGGGATAAACCACTGTGTCATCTCTGTGTTTGATCTCTTGTGGTATTGTGTTTTGTTGAGACTCCTCTCTAGCCACTTGGCGATTATTGTGCTAACACTTAACAAGTTTTTGTGGCTATAAGTTTAAGTTTTTACAGGATCACCTATTCACCCCCCCTCTAGGTGCTCTCACTTGGTCCATTAGTGGGGTTACATTTTCATCCACATTAAGAGTATTACCCTTGTCCACATATGATCTTATTGTGGGGATGGACTAGTTGGAGAGTCACAGTCCCATGCTCATACACTGGTCACAAAAATGGCTCGGTATTCCTCTTCAGGACACCACAGTAACCTTGCATGGGGTTAAGTCCTCAGTGTTACAGACAACAGTGATACAGGTCTGTAGCTTACAAGGATTATCTGACAAAGAGCAGACTATGGTTGCTGATCTTCCTACTGATATCCAAGAACTTTTATCTCAATTTTCTTCAGTTTTTGACATACCCAATACCATGCCACCAGTGAGAGAATGTGACCATCAGATTCCACTCATTCAAGGAGCCCGACCAGTGCAAATGCGACCCTATAGATATGCTCCTGCATTGAAAATTGAGATAGAGAAACAAGTGGAAGAAATGTTACAATCAGGCATTGTCCAACCTAGCCAAAGTGAATTTTCCTCATCAGTTATCTTGGTGAAAAAGAAAGATCATACATATCGCTTTTGTGTTGACTACAGACATTTAAATGCTTTGACTCTCAAAACCAAATATCCAGTCCCTGTTATTGATGAATTCCTTGATGAGTTACATGGGGCTGCGTGGTTCTCTACCCTTGATTTAAGGGCAGGTTTTCACCAAATTCGCATGAGTCCAAAAGATCAACACAAGACTGCATTTCAAACTCATCACGGCCATTTTGAGTTTAGGGTGATGCCTTTTGGTCTTTCAGGAGCACCAGCAACTTTTCAGAGTGCAATGAACTCAACTCTTGCTCCTCTTCTCAGGAAATGTGTGCTGGTCTTTTTTGACGATATACTGATCTACAGCAAAACCTGGACAGACCACATTAATCACTTACAGCAAGTTCTCCAAATTCTTCAGAAGGATCAATGGTTTATCAAGATGTCTAAATGTGCCTTTGCCCAACAGAAAATAGGCTATTTGGGACATGTCATTAGTCAGCAAGGGGTGGCTACTGACCCATCAAAAATAGAGGCAGTGTCTTCCTGGCCTACACCTTCAAACTGTAAAGACCTCAAAGGATTTCTTGGACTTGCGGGTTACTATAGGAAGTTTGTCAAAAATTTTGGGGTGATTGCTCGACCTCACAATGATCTATTGAAAAAAGGGGTATTGTTCATATGGACACAAGTGTATGAAAAAGCTTTTCTCACCCTCAAACAGGGCCTCACTACAGCTCCTGTACTCATGCTTCCAGATTTTTCCAAACCATTTGCCATAGAAACAGATGCTTCTAGCAAAGGGATTGGGGTTGTTCTTCTACAAAACAGTCATCCTTTAGCATATGTGAGCAAGGCTCTTGGGGTTAAAAATCAAGGATTGTCAACATATGAGAAGGAATATCTAGCCATACTGTTAGTTGTGGATAAATGGCGTCAGTACCTCCAACATTCGGAATTTTTGATATATTCAGATCACAGAAGTCTGTCCCATCTCACTGAACAGAGGCTGAGTACACCTTGGCAGCAAAGAGTGTTCTCTAAACTTCTGGGCTTGCAATATAGAGTGGTATATAGAAAGGGGGCTGACAATGGGGCAGTTGATGCCCTATCTAGAAGACCACATCCTGATTCCTCACTATTTCATGTTACTTCAATAGTACCTCAGTGGATGGATCAGGTATTGGATAGCTATGCAGATGACACCTTCTCACAACAACTCATTACTAGTTTGGCTACTACCACAGATAACACAGGACCTTATACCTTACAATCAGGCATTCTCAGGTATAAAGGCCGTGTTTGGGTGGGGACTTGTGAAGCTCTTCAGATTCAGATTATATTCGCCTTGCACGACAGTCCAGTTGGGGGTCATTTAGGATTTCCTGTTACATATCGAAGAATCAAGCAATTGTTTGCATGGAAGAACATGAAATCTATGATCAAGTCATATGTGGCAGCTTGTACAATTTGCCAACAGTCTAAACCCGATAGACACAAGTACCCCGGGTTACTTCAACCCCTACCCATACCAGAGGCTGCTTGGCAAATCATAAGTATGGATTTCATTGAAGGGCTTCCCAGATCTGCTCACGCTGACACCATCCTGGTGGTTGTGGACTTATTTTCTAAATATGCCCACTTCTTGCCATTGCTGCATCCCTACACAGCCTTGAAAGTGGCTCAACTCTTTATGGATTCGGTATACAAGTTGCATGGCTTGCCTCAGTCGATAGTATCAGATCGAGATAAAGTCTTCACTAGCAAGTTTTGGCAGGAACTATTCAAGCTGACTGGAACAACACTTCGCATGAGCACTTCCTACCATCCTCAAACGGATGGCCAAACCGAGCGTGTCAATCAATGCTTGGAAACCTTTCTACGCAGTTTTGTGCACGCTTGTCCTACAAAATGGTCTCATTGGTTGTCTCTGGCCGAATATTGGTATAATACCAGTTTTCATTCATCATTGGGGCGGTCCCCATTTGAAGTACTATATGGTCGAGCCCCAAGGCATTTGGGATTAACGTTGACTGATGCAGTTCCTTCATTAGACCTTCAGGCTTGGCTTGACCAGCGGGAACTCATGGTTAAGCTGGTTCAACACCACCTTCACCGAGCACAACAGAGGATGAAATTCCAAGCAGATAAGAAGAGGAAAGACCGAGAGTTCCAAGTTGGAGACATGGTTTACCTTAAGCTACAACCATATGTCCAATCTTCAGTGGCCACTAGAGCAAATCACAAACTCAGCTTCAAATACTTTGGGCCCTTTGCAATTATTCAACGCATTGGCAAGGTTGCCTACAAATTGCAGCTGCCTTCTTCATCCACTGTTCATCCAGTTTTTCATGTGTCCCAACTCAAGCACTCAGTGGGCTCCCAAAATGTTAGTTCAGTGTTGCCTAACATGTCCATTCCTCTTCAGATACCAGAACAGGTGCTTGATCGGCGTGTTATTGTTCGAGGAGGCAAGTCCATACAACAAGTCCTCGTTCACTGGTCATCTACAGATGAAGCACTATCGTCTTGGGAAGATGAAGCAGCTCTTCGACATCGATTTCCAGCAGCGCCAGCTTGGGGACAAGCGGCTTCTCAAGGGGAGGAGAATGTCAGAGACCTACCGGCGCCAGCACAAGGTGAAGAGGGCGCAGGAGGAAAGGAACCAAGGGATGGCGTTCAAATGGTGGGCCGTCGCATTCGCAGGCCTAATCTTCGTGTCAAAGGAGCAGAATGGATAGAGTAATGGGTCTTAGGCCATAGCTATACAGGAATATAAAGCAAGCGTGTAATGGAAAGATAGACAGAAAATATACCAGAACAGAATCAGTCTGCTCCTCTGCCTATCCGTGTTCTTTCCTTCCTGTGTGTCTTCTGCTTCTTCCTCGCCAAGGTGATAACAGTATACGGATGCGCCGACCACAGAGCACATAGCAGCACTGAAGCATTTGCTGCGGTACATTGCTGGAGCACGCAGCCATGTCGAGATGAGCCTGACGGGACGGGCTACAGTGATTCTGATCTGGCAGGGCGGATGGGGATGGCAGTAAAAGCACCTTTGGTCTCGTATTTTTTCCCCTTTGTAGCAGACTAGCAGTCCTGTTAGTTGGCAATCACACAAGCAGCCGGTGGTGGCATTATCAGCTTTTGTGAGGCCGCCGAATACATTGCTGCCTCAACAGCCTCATGTCAAGGACTATGGCTCTTCCCGGTTACATGCTGATTATTTGGAATATACACAGAAAAGCTGCCGGCTCTCGCAGCACCAAAACATCATAACATATCGGTCTTAGTTGAACTTGACTGAAGGGCTAATGTCTAAGCAGGGGAAGTTCTATTTTAAGGGCTCAAAGGGTTGGCGCTGGTAAATCTGCAATGAAACAATGCGACGTGCTAGTGCTGAATAGATAGGACTGTTAGCTAGCTTTGCCTCTAGACACAGTGACGGAGCACCTATTATGACCTACTATGGTTAGAGCTATACCTAAAAATCATGTTTGGTGTATTGGTAAGTGCATACTACTTGCAATCAATAGGTTTCTAGTCCTATGTGCTGTATCGTTTTTTCCATTTTTTTTACTTCTTCAGTCATACCTAATTATTATTCGGTCCTCCGCCGCTGTCTAGACAAGCAAGCAACTAAACAAATTAAAGGAACTTGTTACGTTGTGCAGATCACACACGTGCCGATTCTTCTATTGCTGCTTTGCCTTAGAATACGATTGTCAGTCAGAAAAGGTGAATCCTACCGTACCGTAGCAGTCTGTGTGTCCTCAACCTGCAACACGTGTTAAAATGTAAGGACCCGTTCGGTTGTACCGAAATAAGCCAGAATTCATTCCAGCTCATCAAAATCTATATAAATTAGAGAAGCAATCCGGCTAGTAATTAATCCGGGGCTCTAATCCCAAACAACCGAACAGGGCCTAAAGCGTCTCTGAAACAGGTGACAATGCAGTGCCGTCAGGCGGCAGTCTTGTTTGTGAGAAATCTAGTTTCTACACGAACTAGTATATGCCACAAGCAAATTCTGACCGAACTGAACTTTGCGCCAGAAGGAAAAAAAAAAGGTATGTTTCTACACGAAGACTCCGGTTAGGTAGAATAGAAAGAAAGTGTATCGCAAGTGTGAAGGAAGTAGAATGAGGATGTAGAACAATACCTGACCTTGAGCTTAGAAAAACACATCGATTCACACATGCTGAGAAAAGAATCAAAATATTGTCGTCAACTTGGATAAAGCTTGAACGACGACATGAGACGACGACCTAATCACCAGCAGGCATCACTCGCAACAACACTGATTACCACCATCATGTTCCTTCTGTTTCAAGGCAGTATATAACAACCAGTAGCATCCTAGTTAAATCGGCGTACCCCATGCACTACAGAAAAGTTTAAAACCATGAAGCATGCTTGGTAATCAGTTATCGCTTATTTATCACTAGGGAGAGGGACATAATTACCTTGTCTCCACTGAAGAACGGACCAGAACTTCCAGAAAGGCTCTCTTAATTGGGTTGGGTGTTCTGGTGCTAACTGACCGAAAAAAAAATCGTGCTTTATTTGGTGACACTTACCTTCGTTGATGGATCTATTACTGCTAACTAACTAGCATTATTATCGGACAACTCTGATGGCTGAGCACCACCGATGTTAAAACTCAGCGATCAGCAGTCGCTGCTGGGTGACGCTTCAGCTAATAATGCTGAAGCTTGTCACAGTGGAAGCAACGTGAACATGAAGCTTGTCAAAGTTTTGCTGTTCTTTCATTCAACAGCGTTCTTAGCTAGTACCTGGATAGTGGATATACAGTCACCAACAAATTAAAGAGTTTTGTCCTTTTTTTTACATTGGAAAAGCAGGTATTCCCATGTGTTTAACAAATTAGAAATCTATAGCCAACATTTCTTCCTTCACGGCTAGAATAACCTGCCTCGATTCGCTATCTTCTTAAGGTTGTACTACTCCATTTAGCGGAGCTTTCAAAGAGAAAAGTGGATCCAGCTTTGACGAATTCCTAAGCTTCTGTCGAGAATAGATTTTTCGATACAAGTCAAGCACCGCAAACAAGGTCTACTTTCCCGATCGGGGGGACGGTATGTGAAGCGAAGCAACTGCATGCGTTTTGGATTCTCAGAAGTGGTCCGTTTCTAGCTAGCAATAAGCAAAGGAGTATGTGCCCAACCAAACAGCTGCTAAAAAAAGTCGAATAATCTCAACGAACTGGATGGAGCATTGAACTCCAAGCTTGTCGAAACTTTACTTTGTGCTAATGGTGCTAGTACTGCCATCCTTTGTAACCTGTACGCATGGGGCTTGGCAAACACACAGAGCATCAGGCAATGATGAAGTCGCTCGTCTCCATGTGTACAAGAGGTGTACATCATAAAGATGAACTTCACCACTACAGAATTAATGCTTGTTAGGAGTGAGATGTGAGAGTACGAGTACATCAAACTTAAACGCTCGCGTTCAGCGGAGGAACCTGACTGCGGTAGGTGCAGCCAGCGTACCTTTTGCTGTGGTAAGAGGCAAACTCGTCAGTACAGTACCTCAAACTGAACTTCCCAGTCACTACTGTCCCGGTACATGAGATGAACTGCATTGTGCTGGCACTGATCAAAGCCACATGCTGCAACACTAGTGTGATTCCGTACCAGCTCTAGTCGTTTAAACTACTGTGCCACTGGATAAAAAGAGCAGTGCAATGGCCCAGCTAGCTCTTCTAAGATGCTGTCGCTTTTTACGGTCTGCAGCAGCAGCAGCAGCTGATACCAGCCCTTTGCGCACATGCGCTAGCACATGGCTAAATGCTAAAGGGGTTATGTGTTTGCAGACCTACTGGTTCGCTGTCTAATTTGGCACATTTTGGCACACTTTTGTGTCTAAAATTAGTTATTCAATTCGAACAACTAAACTTAGGTAAAATGTGGTATAGTTAGACACAAACCAAACAGTCTTCTAAAGCATATGTTTTTAGGAAAGTATGTGGATGTATCTACGCTGTTACAGACGATTTGTGAATTAGCTAGGATACTAATGTGACCCCAAGGCTGAAGAATTGATTAAAGGCATAAAAAAAGATCGCAGAACAAAACCTCCTTAGAAGCAAAGGGGGAGGAGGTCAAGAACTGATATGCAGAGAGGGGAGGCAACAGTGTGGGGCCTCACGAAGCTTAACCTGCAAATAATGGCCGCCTTTAAGGGGCCCCCTAAGGCCATGTTCGTTTTATTCCCAAACCATGGGGATTGAAGGGGATTGGAAGGGATTGAGGAGGATTTTGACTTATAGGGGATTTGTTCCCCCTCAATCCCCATGGTTTGACAGAAAACGAACAGAGCCTAAAGCTGATGCTCGCTGGGTTTTAGACTGTCTCCAGCAACGTCCTCTATATTCATCCTCTATATCTGTCCTTTACAGTCTCCTCTAAAAAAATTTATCCTCTATATCTCATTTCTCTCCAACAACGTCCTCTAAATCACGTCCTCTATACTCAAATACCCACATTAAAGACATTTTTTAATTTTATTTTTTGTACATACATATTTATCATACTCTCAAATGTATTGTACATATTTTAATTTTGCTAAACGGTTATTTAAAAGTAGTCAAATGGATAGAAGACCGTTTAGAGAAACTCTATATATAGAGAATCCAGCAGCGTCCTCTAAATTTAAAGGACCGTTTAGAGGACGTTGCTGGAGAGTGTAGAGGACCGTTTGATCCTCTATATTTAGGGTAGAGAACCTTTTAGGGGGCCTTGTTGGAGCCAGCCTTAGAGCCTCGTTTGTGGGGTTCGTTCGATTGTACAGGCAGGCTAGGAGAAGGAGGTCGGACGACTGCTCCTGGGGTTCCGGTCACCATCTGCAGGTGTTAATGGGAAATTCACCACTAAGTTTGGACAGCGACGGACCTACATTATGGAGAGTGCGGCATAGACCTTCATTCAATTTCATTATTTACTGTAACTACAAAGGTCCGGTAGTCACTAGTACTTCATTTAAGCACACAATCATACATTGCCTTTGCTTCTCATGGCTCGGTTTTCTCCCTTTTATTTTAAAGCAGCGTCCCTGGACCTGGATACATTAGCTTATCAGTTAACTGGACTACGCGATGCATTTATCTGAATACGAGCAATAATTTGTTTTCCCTTTTTTTTTTGTTATTGCAGCAAAGTCGTCGCTGCTATGTTTTCAGACCAAACATAGAACAGTACCGAGTTTCAGTATTGTCCCCCACGTTGTAGGTTTGCTCGCATTTCAGACGTGGAACACGTACAACTTGAGGCCTCCTGAACTGTCGACCGGACAGCATACTATACCTGAAAATATAGTGCGTCCACTCGCAGATAGAGCATCGTCCGAGAATTGACCACGTAGTAGGGGCGTACAAGAGAACATGTGGAATACGTGACGGTTCATGTTCGTCGTGATCGATACAGCAGTTGGGGCCATGCATGCATCGGTGTCACGTATTTGGTGGTGCTTCCAGAGCGACGTCGGTGTGCGTGGTAGCAGTTTCTGTGACGTTTACGTACACGTACAGACGTACTGTACTACTCATCACCTAGCCACAACAAAAGCCCAAAGATGACACGCGAACGAACCGTCCACGATGGCATGGCTCGCGGTTGTTGTCGCGTCCTCTCGTCGCTGCGGTCGTTCGTTGCCCGTGCCGTCGTCAGCTTTTCCTCTTGGGTTCTTGGCCAATGGCCATGCCCCTGTAAATCGCCATCGGAATTCGGAATATCTGCATTAGCTTCCCAGTTAGGGCTAGTTTGGGAACCTCATTTTCCCAATGGTTTTTTTCATTTTTCCAAGGGAAATTAGTTCATTTTCCCTTGGGAAATTGGAAATCCCATGAAAAATTGTGGATGCCAAACTAGCCCTTACTGATGGTTTCGTCCTTCCAAGAATTTTCCAGGACGCAGAATCTCTCGGGAAGGGAAAAATAAAAAAAACGAATGTGTGCCGCGTGCTTGTCTTGCTGCTCGATCTGTCGTTGTGTCATGTGTGCATGAGTTGGCAAGGGAAAAATAAAAAAAAAAAAACGAATGCGCCTACCAGCAGAAGACCCCATTGGTCAAGCGATAGGTCAATTTCAAGAGAGAGAGAGAGAGAGAGCGAGCTCTGGAAGGTCGTGGGACGGACACCTGGTAGTAGCAGCGCAGACCAGAACCAGCGGAAGGGCCCACGCCAGGTGTACTCCCGTGTGCCAGGGCCGGCCCAGGGCCAGCCAGCGCACGCGTATGCCGCGGTTAAACGGATGCGACGACGACGGAGAAGAACCGGAGAAGGCAGGCCGAGCCGGCGGTCCGGGAAGACGGCGAGATAGAAGAGCGTGTACTAGTACTAGCCTAATAGGTAGGGTGGCCCTGGCCGGCGGCTCGGCCTCGGCGTGCCGTGCGGCTGCTGGCTTGGCGCATGCGCGCGCGCCACCACCCTACTCTGGGTCCCCTCTTGCCTGGCCATGCCCTTGCCTTTGCCTTCCCGCACGGCAATCACTGGCCGACCACAATCTCGTTGGCCTACTGCAGGTGCAGCACATCTCCATGGACCAATACGTGCTACAGCACCCTGCACCCCCTCCGTCTCCAACGCCGTCCTTCCAGCTGACCCGTCACCATGATAGTGTGATAGTGATAGCTGTTCTTCACCGTTTCACTGTATAGCCTCGGCTGCTGGGGACGCTGCAGTATTCGGGCTGTCTGTCACACAGAGCCCCCAGATCCTGATCCATATGGTCAGAGGGGACAGACCGAGACAGACGGCTATCGGCAATCCGCCCTCGGAAACCCAGGATTCTTACAGCGCCATCCGCGCCGGCAGCTTTTGTACCCAGCAAGCACTGTGGCGGGAGGCCGAGAAAGGCGGCCTGCCCTGTGCGAGCTGCATCCCATTCACAGGAGTGAGCACTAGCCACTAGCAGGGCTGGGCTGGCGCGTTCGCTTTCCAGCCTCGCCGATGGCGTACGTGCATGGCCTTGGCACTTTGGCAGGCCTGCGCCACCCCCGTGCTCGCGTTCGAGTCGCTGGCGTGGCGTTGCAGGTGCTGCGGCCGCTTGCTTGAACGACACACCGCCGCTCGCAGGACCGTCGTCCTCTTAGCTTGCCCCCAATGCATTACCACCGGGGCACGGTGTCGCCGAGTTTGGTGACCTGTATTTGTCCAACTACACTTGCCACCTCCACCTATATCTTTTGGTCGTCATACAATACACTGATGATATACCACCTCCATCCGAAACAAAATCTAAAAGCTCAATTACACTCTTTGTTCAAGTATCTACAATTTAATCAAGTTCACTTTTGCGACACTGTATTTTATGTATAACATGGCAATATCTGGTATCATCAATATTGATATTGTACTCTCTCGGTTATTTTTTTTATCGCGTTTTAGTTCAAAAGTAAACTAGCCGACGATAAATATTCGAGAACGGAGGTAGTATAAGTTAGTCAAACGTGAAAAAATACGTTAGCTTGATACCGTGTTCAGATCCTAAAATACTTTAGTCAATTGCATGATACTTTAGTCGATTGCACTGTTTCTTTTCCGTTGCATACTATGCATAACGAACCTAAAATTCCTATTAGTATACATATAGCCAAGGCGGCCTCCATATATAGTACAGTACTTCTTCTGCGGGACTGTGGCCATACTCATGTAGTCACATGTGACGCAACAACGCGCAGTGCCAGTATCTGTCTTTTTTTTTAGTCGATGATAAAAACAACTCGGTCTGCCGGGAAAGCTACATGGCTACGTGATTTATGTGTGCGCCATAATTTTTTTTATATATATATATAGCGACCGATCTGGAGTCTGTCCATTGCTGGGTCAGGAAATTGGCATGTGCGATTGACGTTTTTTAGGCTATTCACAATAAGGGTTTCATGGGGTGTTTCATATATTAATTAGCCTGCCACATCAGCTATTTTGATGACATGTCACATCATTTAAGAAGGAAGAATTTCATGGAGTTTCATGGGGATGAAACCATGTTAACTCGTTTCCAAGATCTTGGAAACTGTGTGAAACCTCCACTGAGAGTGTTTTGTTTCATCTTCATATAATTGAGTAAATCCTATTGGTTATTTATATGCATCATTTAAGAAGTATGTTGACATATGAAATAGTGAGATGAAACTCTCTATTGAGAGAGGGTATTTCATTCATCCATAAATCTGATGTGACATTTTTGGAAACAGAGACATGAAATCCCCACTGTGAGTAGCCTTAGGCCTCATCCATGCATGCATGTGGCTTGTTAATTTTTTGTCGGAATGCCGGCTTGTGGTTCCCCAGAAACATCGCCAATGTGCTATAGTTTGCGCCCTATGACTGCTAGCTAGACGCCCACTTGATGGTCGTTACAACAATTTAAAACACACACTCAGTCAAAGCCTTGCATGTCAACACTACTAGCTCTGCAATTTATGTTGGACAGCAGTCGCAGACTAAGCTAGCAGCAGGCAAATTAATATAGTTTCTGTAATTTTTTTTGTTTATTCACTCTCTCTCTCTCTTTTGCACAACAAGTTAGATAGACAACGGAGGTTCGCAGACAAAGATAGCTAAATGTTAGGATTCCTTAATGACATGCTATCCCCAGGAGAACGTGTAATACTACTTAAGTACTATAAATAGAATAGAGTTTAAGTATAAGTATCGAGATAAGTAGTCTGTTGACAGAATCTCATCGGCAAATGTTCAAAACCACCCTTTCCAAATTAACGTTACTCGACATGCCTTTCGATCTCCTACGGTTTGACAAGACATCCTCTTGCAATCTCAAGAAATGCAGGCGTTAGGAAGGTTAGATGCTACTCGCAAAAAAAGAAAAAGAAAAGGGAAGGTTAGATGCTAAGCAAGCATGCGATTAGGAAAAGAAAGTGCCTGCCCGAGGACGACTCCTTAGCGAGAATACTGTAGTCGCCTTGAGACACGTCTTGGCAGGCCGGCCCGGCATGACAGAGGGATTATTCTAGTGAGCTAACACGCTGCAAAGTGCAGTTCCAAGCTGTTGTTAAAAAGCTACTGTTTACCTATAAAACCAAACAAAGGGTCCAACATATATAAAAAAAAAGACCTATTGCCAAAGTTTTTTTTTTACGTGAGTCGGGTGTAAGAAAAGGATAAATCAAAGCAAACCTTCTCCCCCCATACTAATTATAAAGAGATTGTCTTCGAACCTGCAATCAGTAATTATAAACCTTCTCACCATTACAATATGATGTTCTTATACACATATGCTGCCCGCAATGAACCGTCTAGGCTGTGTATGGTTTAAGCGTACATACATGGAATTAATGGCTGATGCTAGCTTATGGCTGTTCATGACGAAGAAACCAGAACTTCGTGAAATTTATTTCCTTTTTCACATGCTGCATAGTTATCATAATTATTCTAGCAGTCATGATAACACTTTTTCTATACATATTATATAGAAAGCAACTAACTGATGAGTGGTGGTAATATCTGCTGACTTCCGAGGGTGATCTTCCTCATGGGTCACATAAGCAATCATATTACAAAAGACCGGATAATTAAAAAAAATAGCTATTGCCTATAATAAAGAGATCTCACAGGACACCCATATCTGAGAATCTCGGAGATTCAGTACAAAAGTTTGAGACAGAGAACTTACCTATCGAAAAGGCCAGCTTTCCCCTGCTTGCTTTTTGGCGTAATCCACGGCCGTTTTTATCATTTGTGCAGAAATTTAGAAGAAATGTATTGTATGCATGATCACAGTTTAACCTAGCTAGCATATATTTCAAAGTAGTCTGGTTATAGGCAGGGACAGACCGACGTTGAGGGTTGATTTGGTGACCCGGGATCCCGGGAGGATCGGAGGAGATTAAGGGGAAAATTAGTTCATTTCCCCCTCAATCCCCTCTGATCCTCCCGGGATCCCCTTGTCACCAAATCAACCCTGAGAGTGGTGGGGGTGGGGGTATGGCCCCTGCTCAATTTTCTTAGTTTAGTAGACTTTTTATCTTATTTACTATAATCATAAAGACTTATTTGTAATTAATCCTTCATTTAGGTCTCCACTCATATTTTGGTTGGGTCCGCCCCTGGTTGGTCACCCTTTTCTGGAAATGGAGTTTTGTTCATATCAATTTTATAGGCTATATGAATATACGATTTGTACTACATCGAAGCTTTTTGGTAAGGGTATGTAGTTCTGGTGGGTCGTCCATCAAGAAAAAGGTTGGTTTGTGATTAATGATCATATATGTTATTCAATAATTGTGACGTTTAATCTAAGTAAGCTGGGACCCGCTAAGGAATCGAGGTCGCAAATAGCCATCAGCACCAGAGAGCACGTATATAGTGCATGTGTGTGGTGCAAGCGCATGAGGTGGACTCGTCTTATCGGCATATATATCGATCAAATCGTGAACCAATCGGAGCGTCTCCAACCACAAAACCAACTCGTTAATCAGTCCACTATTCGGTTAGAATCATGCGTGCCGTGATGGCTTTAAACGTCTTTAATAACACCGTCCCAAAGAGCATTTGTTCGGCGTTTGTATGAAGAAGTACTAACTTGAGAGATTTTCATTTTCCTATATGGTGTTTCTTTTTTAGAAGGAAAGATAACATTTACTCTTCAACCACTTCGTAGTAGAATGTATGATGATTCAGTAGTGCGAGACTGCGAGCAAGGCATGTTCCTGCTTTTAAATAAGTGATTATATCACATATATGGTTCATAAAATGGACGGTATATAGTACACAAATAACTAACTATTAACTCATTTTATTTTTAATGAAATGTGCACCGTGATTTGACCTTTTTTGTCTTCTTAATTAACTCTTATCATCCTACTATTTGAGTTTTGTGCATCTACAAAATTATTGAATTAGATTAATAAACACTATATGTAGTAACGAACTCGGATGAATACATGTTACGAAATAAACAATCTGTTATGAATTTCCATATTGATATAGGTAATGGACAAACAATTTAAACCACGCTAAGTGTCTGTACCGTTACTTAAATGACACCCTAAACTATTAGTACTAGTACCCTAGTAGATAACTCAAGTTTAGCTAACCTAAACCTACCTAAGCTACCTAAGTTGTAGCCTAATATCTTGACCTGCTATTCGTCTTGAACTGTTTTTCCACTCCAATCCACAATTGTACAGATTCCATTTTTCTGAAACTTTTGGCGGATTAAAGTTCGTGTCATTGCAATTCGCTCATTCGATATCTGTATCATTTTCAACATTTTTTTTCATAAAATAAAACCATAATACTGTCTTCATTTTTCACTCCAAACGGTAAGTTTTTTTCTATATACATATTTTTCACACACCTAGATATAATATACACTCACTCCGTTCTTTTATATTTATCGTGGTTTAATTAAAAAATAAACTAGCGCACGATAAATATTCAAAAATATAGGTAATACAATAATATATTCTATGCATAACTACGTAACTAAAAAAAGTAGACCCTTATAATGCAAAAACATAGAGAGTAGCTAAAATGTGCACCACAGTTCTAATCATTTGAATCTGACGTTTCATATTTTCGGCTTGCATGCTTTTCTGGAATGACAACGAGCAAAACAGAGTAGAGAATCCAAGTTGTTCGTCTTGATTCAGCCATGTGCACACGTGTTGCTTTCCAGCTATAGTAGTAATAAATTGTTCAAACAGAAACCATCATTTCTTTCATGTTTTTCCTCTCTAATAAATACTGTAGGGGCTTGTTTGGGAGTAAGGGTAATGAAGGGGATTGAAGAGGTTATAATCCTCTACTATTCAATTTTAAATAGCTAGGGATTCTAGCTCCCTCAATCTCCTTCATTCCACTTGCTCCCAGACAAACCCTAGAAGTAGCTCTTATCATGTCCTATAGCAAACCAACCCACGAAGCAACTGTTCCTTCAACAACCGTTGTCACCGAATCCACGGTTTTTACATGCTACCCCACTGAGAATGTGATGCACCAGAATCGTCAGTGGAAACATTTTAACAAACTTTTTTCTTTGAAAAAGAGAAAATCGGAAGAAGGAAAAAAGGTCACACACCGCTGAGCAGTCTCACCATCCCTGAGATGCTGGGGACAGCGTCATGGCCACACCATTCCCAGTTCCCACACAGGCGCGTCGCAAGCGCAGGGCAGATGGGCAGAAGAATCAGCTGCCCAACCCAAGCAAAGATCACCGATAACCGAAGCAAGACACAGAAGCGAGCAAAACAACTGCAAAAGCAGCGAGAGGAGTGGGGGGTGGTGGGAATAAAAAAAAACTCAAGCAAAATCCCCACTTCACTACTCTCCCTCAAACTGTAAACACTGCTTCACCAGTTCGCTGCTTCTCCTCGTCCTCACAGGCGCGTCGATCCGGAGGGCGCCTGCCGCCGCCGGCGGGAGCGGAGGCCCGAGCAGGAGCGGGACTAGGGACGGCGAATCTGGAGCCCGGCGGACCTGCATTGCCGCGGGACCGCCGCGCGTAGGCAGATCTCCCCCCGTCCCCTGCCGCGGCACCGGCACGGCATGGTGGCTGCCGCGGCGGCGGCCACCGCGCCAGATCCGGCCCGCCCCTCGCGCCCGCCGCTCACGCCGGCGCTCGACAAGCCCAACTCCGCCGCCGCGCGGAGGAACTCGCGCTCCAACAAGCCCGTGTCCTCGAGGTACCTGCCCGCCGCCGCGTCCCCGGCCTCGTCCACCTCGTCGTCTTCCTCGTCCTCGTCCTCGTCCTCGTCCCGCCGCTCGCTCTCCGCGCAGCGCACCCGGTCGTCTACCCCGCCTCCGCAGCACTCCACGTCGCCCACCACCACCGCGTCGGCAGCGGCAACCGCCACCGCGACCACGATGCGGAGCCTCTCCGTGTCGTTCCAGGGGGAGTCCTTCTTCTACAAGACGTCGCGCGCGCCGCGGGCCTCGTCGCCGTCCTCACCGGCAACGCGCCGCGGGCCCACGCCGGAGCGCCGGAAGAGCGTCTCCTCCGTGCCGGAGGCCGAGAACGCGCGGCCGGCGGGACGGTGGCCGGCGGCGAAGCCCAAGGCGTCGGACCCGCTCGCCCGCAGCCTCGACTGCAGCCTCGACCGCAAGGACTCCATCCTCGCCGCCGTCCACCTCCTCCGCCGCTCTATGGCCTTCGACTCCACGACGTCTCTCTCGCCGTCTGACCCGGCCGCTGCAGCCGCTCCAGACCTCTACGCGTCCTCTGACACCGACAGCGTCTCCTCTGGTAGCAACTCGGGTGCCAGTGATCCGCCGCGCCGGGGCATCAGCGTGCCGGCGAGGTTCTGGCAGGAAACCAACAGCCGCCTGCGCCGGCTTCCAGAGCCCGGACTGCCACTACCGTCTTCTGGCAGAAGGTCGTTTTCAGACAGCCCAATGTCACCCAGGCTGCCAGGTCGCTCCCCGTCTCCATGCCGTGGAAGCAGGGGCGGCGCGAGTCCATCGAGAGGGCGCAGTGGGGAGGCATCGCCAAATGGGCATATGGTGCAGGCTCCAGCAAACGCGCCATCTATCATCAGTTTTGCAGCAGAGGTGAGAAGGGCGAAAAAGGGGGAAAACAGAATCGAGGAGGCACACAGATTGAGGCTACTGGACAATCGGTATTTGCAGTGGCGATGCATCAATGCTCGGACGGATGCGACGCTTCTGGTGCAGAGCTTCACTGCTGAGGTAAATCAAACCTTGATGTTGATACTATGTTTATCCATGCTTTTCACTTTATGTATTGTACGTAAGGGTGGTAGGGTGGTAATGGATCATGATCTAAATATTTCTTCACAATAAAATAGGATCCTTAATAAATTTTAGTTAAAAATGAATAAAAATAGAGCCAGATCCTAATCCTATTCGATCCTTAAATTTTATAGTGTAAAATTTAGAGCTCATTGCCACCCCTTTATGTCTTGTGTTCTATTAATAGTTAAACTCAGAGGGAGAAAAAATAATAATAGTTAAACTAGAGAGGAATCAAGTAATAGTTAAAAAAATCAGTTCCATGTAATGTTATTTGCCTAAAATTGTCTTAGGACGGAGTGTTCAATTCATCTTAAGTAATACTTGCAGCATGAGACAAAATATTTTTTCTGCATTCTCCTCTCTTAGTAATTAGTAACATTGCCTTTGTGAAGGTTGTAGGGGCACGTGAAGAAATTTCCTAGTTGGGGATCACACGACTTTGCCCTTGCTTGCTATGTTTACGGTTATTGCATTGGAACATTGGGGTGGATATGTGCTAGGTGCGAAGCTAGAGCAAAGTTGATGGGTCTGTGGCACTTCGTTGCTGCTTGACCGCTGGCTGGCATATAGGGTGAAAAACTGATGGTAATAACTGAGTTTTGATCTGGGCCTGGGTGGAGCTGCACCCCAGTCCACAACATAGATCCTACCCCTGAAGTGTGCGCTAAAAGAGAACAAAAGGAGTTATCAATAGGTTGCTCATTATTATTTTCTAAGGTTGAATTTTGGCAACACTAGGTGTAGATAGTGAACAATCATGACAAAACTTCCAACTATGGATACAAGTTCCACATATATACAATATGTGAAATAGCTGGCTAAAATTTGTTACTTGGTGATTTTCAGTGAGAAATTGTAAAATAGGGTGTTATCTAGAGTTCTAGACATGCATAGGTAATAGGTTTCATTCTGAGTAAATATCTCTAAGCATATACTGTGTCAACTAGGTTCAAATGCAATATCTTGCCATGCCCACACTTTCTCTTTATTGTTTTATTGGGACCCAAACATACCTAAATTCCACTTTTATCTTGTTATTAGTACAATTCTTTGTGTCTTCTTTGGTGCTTACCCTAGCCACTTTTCTGCACCATTAGGTTATGAAAGGGTACCATGCTATTTCACTACCATACATACTGCTAGAGAAGGAATTACTATTGCAACTTTTTTTTTTCTTGTGGGCAAATCACTATTGCAACTTATGTTAATAACTTGTTGAGTGGGAAGAAATGGTGCCAAGCTAGAATGCCAGATATACAATGTAGCATGGCAGTTACCTGGATAACTTGGTCCCTGGAACAAAAGGAAAAGATCTTGTAGAATAATTCCTTGAATGACAGTATTCTATGCACTATCCACAACACAAGCCATCAATATACCTGTTGTACACGTATTGTGATTACTTGCATGATTTGAGACTTTAATACATCACGGTGTATTGTCAAAATCTACGCTGACTCTCTGAGTCTAGTCGCCTGAAACCCCTCTTCAGTCTAGTGTGCTTTCTGCTTACAACCCACTGCCTTGCTAGATTGGATGGTGGTTCATCTCTTACGGTGAAATATAGTGTAATTATTCAATTTTCTATGTTGCAAAATAATGTATTAAATCTGGATATTAATGTATAAATGAAATTGATGAAGATATGCAGATTTTTTTACACTGCAATACTCTGACTGCAAATATACAAATAACTGCTCCTTTTTTTCAGAAAACTCTCCACAGTGCATGGAAAGAAATATCAAGATTGCGTGACAATGTCAGTACCAAAAGGAGCAGACTCCAGCTTCAAAAGCAAAAACTCAAGCTGTTTGCTATTCTTAGGAGGCAGGCAAGTGGTGCTATATTGTTGTTTAAACTGTTTATGTGATTTGCACTAGGATTTCTTATTACCGCTTGACTTTGTATAGCTTATATATCTCTTCCATTTGACATGTTCAGATGTCATTTCTAGAGGACTGGTCTCATATCGAAAAACATCATTCAAGTGCTTTATCAGCAGCAATCAAAGCTCTGAAGGCTAGTACTCTACGTCTTCCAGTTGTTGATGGTGCAAAGGTTGGCAACTGACTGATCAAGTCTAATTATGTAGCATTATTTGGTATTCACAAACTGATACTTACCTATCTCTGTTCAGGCTGATGCACAAGCTGTGAAGGAAGCAGTTAACTCAGCAGTGGATGTAATGAACACAATGACATCATCAATATGTAATTTGCTGTCTAAGGTGTGTATATTTCTCCCTATCTTCCTACAGAGCTTAGTTCTGTTTCATTTAATTGTTCTGTGTACGGACTGTTTAACTACATATCGTGGTCTATGTAGCATTGCGATACATTCTGAAGTTTATAACTTCAAATTAAACCAGGCTTACGTTGTGGTTTTCAGAAAATAAAAGGCAGGGCAGTGACGTGGACTTTGTTCTCAGCAAACAATTGTTCCATTGGCTGCTGAAATATGATATCACCGTTTCCTGGCTAAATAAGTAGCTTACATTGCTGCTCAAATCTTTGGCAATGTATTGTTCATTTTAATGGTTGTAGTGACCGTAAATAGAAACTATGGATTCATTGCCTGCTCTATTAGTGATGTGATTCATTGCTTCATGAAATAAGCTTAACAGACATTTAGTCTTACATGGGCACACATTACATGTTGATGTCTAATATTTACTGCAGAAACTAATGATACATCATTCATCTTCAGGTCGAGGGAACAAGCTCTGTGGTGTCTGAGCTTTCTAAACTTGCAACACAAGAACAAATGTTGTTGGACCAATCAAAGGATCTCTTGTCCACGGTTGCAGCAATACATGTAAGGCTTCTTCTATGATCGTTCTTATTCAATTTCCACAGTGCACTTGTATATAACTCGGTGTTAATTATCTGTTTGGAAAACAGGTAAAAAACTGCAGTTTGCAAACTCATATGCTACAGCGAAACCAAAAGCAGAGCCCGGCACAGTTGTAGATCAGTTTGCCCTCGCCACATTGGGTGGTCACTAACAACATCACACGGCCTCATGTTTTCTCACCGGAGACTGTGCCTACAGGTAATAAAAAGCTGTAACCATTTGTTGGGTGTGAAGCGTTTCCTAATCTGCTCGGTCGACCTCACTGAGTGTAGCTGATTCGTGTAATTGTTTGAGTGCATATCAACCATAGAAGCGGCCCCTGCTCGCCGCAATTGGTGTATACAGAGACCCCTAGCCTTGACCCAAAGATAAGCTTCCTGTAGATATGAAAAGAGCTTGTCGTTTGCGTGCTTGCTCTTCTGTGTGGAGTGCTCGAGTGGTGATGAGTGTTTGTATTGTGAAAGGGAGACGGTTGCTGGCTTGATACAGGTGTCTCATGGCAAAATCAACAAGTTGTTTCTCCTGACTTGCTCATGGAATCACAGTATCTGCTTTGATGCATACTGATTCCTGAAAGAGTATAAATCTATCTCTTAGCGCTGTAAAGATTCTGCTTGCTGCATGGGCCGTCAAACGTTTGTTGCGGTCTTTGGTCTCAAGTTTAGTGCCGTGGCTGCAACAACTGCTTTGGGCCTGTTGTTTTTATGATTATGCTGATCCAGTTGGGACGCAATGCAACAAAGTGAAAATGAATTTGAACATACCTATCCTAGAGTTGTGTGCATGTAGAGTTTTTGTTCATGAAACTTTTCTTAGCTATATGTAAAAATAACTTACATTTTTTTATATTTTATATAGAAACCGTTAACGGAATAGCTTGCGTTATAGTTTTTTAGTCTAGAGCATCTCAAACAATGTACACTGAAAGTGCCCTAAAAATTTAAAATAAATATATTTAATTGAATTTAGAGTACCAACAAAAATTAAGCTCTAACAGTAAAACACCAAATCAAGTGATTAACCGAAATATGTTAATCGACTCCGTTCCTTTGGAAATGGAAGTTTTGTGAAACATCCTTTTGTTTAGATCTAGATCTGGGTCAGCCTAATATGGTGTAGTATATTTGTAGCACTTTAAGAGGTGATTTAATTTTTTTACAAATAGTTGTAAAAATAGAGCACTGTTGGAGCAATTTTTTATAGTTTGAGCCATATAATTTAATTTGGGGGCACTGAGATAAGTTACTATTGGAGATGCTTAAAGAAGACTGCTGGTAAATGGCTTAGGCTATCTCCAGTAGATTCCTTATCACATCCTCTATGCATTCCCTATTTTAAAGTTCACTCTATAAACAGTGTCATCTACAGTTCCGCATTCTCTATTTTACACTGTCCACGGAGACAGTCTTATCCTGTCATTTAAATTCTTGGTTTCAAGGTTTATAAGTTGAGAGTCTGAATCCTTGAAAAGACGTGTAACTTTGCATCCGGACTAGGGATGGTAACTAGAAGGTTTATAAGTTGAGAGTCTGAATCCTTGAAAAGACGTGAACTTTGCGTCCGGACTAGGGATGGCAACTAGGAATGTCTTCATGTCCCTAGGGGAAGAAAAAAACTTTCCTTACCCGCGAATACTTATGGATGAACTTTTTCTCCTATTCCCGTCCCGGTTAGAAAATTTATTCATACATGAATCCTTACATGTTAGAAAATACAATATTTGACAAATTATTAATGGCATCAAATCATTATAAATTGAAAAACAAGATTTAAAATTACAAAATGCATCTACTTTAGAGTTTAGTTTGCTATTTTATAATAGGCTATGTATTAAGTTTTTAGTACGATTCTAACACGTCAATGATCTAATTTAGTGCGAGAGAAATTAGTAGGCTGGGTAAGTGGGGAACGAGGATGAGAAATGTGTTAAGGATATATATCAGGGGTATCCAAAACACTCCAACAATGTAGGCACTTACGGGTGGGACCGAGTAACTCGAACTCGTTCGAGGGACTCGAATTTAGATAGAATACTTGAACTTAGTCGAGGGACTCGGACTTAGATACAAGGAGACTCAACCTATATGTCAGAACAAGATCATCGCGCTTGAACGATATCTTTGTAACAACTGCATATCCTGAGTAACCTTAAGTGGGCTGGGTTGATATGAACCGTTCAAATTAGCAGACGGCCTAGTGCCATTTCAGGCTACAAGTAGGAGTGGCAATAGATCACGACCAAATATTTCTTCACAATTTGTTAGGATCCTAAATAATTTTAGTTTAAAAATAAATAGAAATATGGTTCGATTCTAACTCAATCTGATATGCTTAAATTTTATAGCATAAAATTTAGAACCCATTGTCATCCTTTTTATGAGTACCATTTCTGCTTACAAGCTTCCGGCACAAGTTCACCCTATGATCATAACAATGGCAAAGGACACACCACCTCGTTTATTTTCCATTTGTTCAGCTATAATGTGCGGCAATGCTCGTTCGATGACCTGGATACTTGCATTGGTGCTCGATATGGTTTGACACACATAGTTCAGGTTCAGACGTACGTCGATCTGATGGTTTTCCATGTATTAGTCAGCAAAGATTACCCATGCTCAGGATGATGAGTTCAAAAGATCTCACAGCTGCAGAACAGTTAAGTCTATCAAAGTAGGATTCTTATAACACAACTACGAGTTCGACATAAACCCTCTCACCTCACAGCAGAGCCCAAGGTCTCATAGGTTTGGAACCTACGTGCTAACAGCATCACCTAACAACGCACGTACCTGGTATTACACCATCCCTACAGCTACAGACGTGTAAAAAAAAACATGGTCCTGGCTTCTATGCAACACTCGTAATAACAAAGAACAGACGACTGCTAAAACCTAGCTAGTGCTCCTTGAGCATTTCTCTCAGCGGAAGGGCTCCGCTACGCAGCAGCCGACTTCGCGGCGCTCCTTGCGCGGGTCGTCCTCTTGGGATGCTCCTGGCTCGTCAAGACTGCGACGGCGACGGCGCTGTCGGATGAGTCCGAGCTGCGGCGCTCCCCGGTCTGCCCTTTGCCGGACACCGTTTTCCCGAGCGCCTTCTTTGGTGTCGCCGCGCCAGCGCCACCTTTCGCCACCCTGCCGGTGGCGCCCTTGTTGCCACCGTGGTCCTTGTCCTTCCCCACGACGACCGTACTGGCCGCCGTGTCGCATTTGTCCACCAGCTTCGTCGTCTTGGACAGGCTGAGGTCCTCCACGGCCATGACTCCGTCCCACTCGTCCTCTGTGTTCGTTGTGGCGCCTGACCTTGAGCTCTCGTAGGAGCCGATGCCGATGCTGTCGGCCCGGATGGTGCTGGCTGCGGCACAGGCCCTTGTCTGCTCGTGGTACAGCACCTGCACCACGATCCTCAGAGGCAGGCGCTCGTTCTGCACGGCATGAGCGCACGCATCGGGCGACAACTTCTTGCAGTCCATCAGGGCACATAGCCTCTTCTTGTCGCTCTTGCCCAAGCTTGGGTGCTCCTGCACAAGGAGAACAACTATGTCAACTCACAGAGTCTTCTATAATCAAGGGAAATGGAATGTCTATCTTAATCCCCATGAAATACTAGTAACAGCAATGTATTTGGGAAAAAAATCTTGAACTGTGACAAAGAAATGCCACACAAATGGATGGCAGCAATACCTTCAGATACATATCAATGGCACGATACAGTCCATCATGAACCGGCCTTGAACCGGCCGAAACCGTCTCAGCTAGGCTGAAAAACTTGTAGACCGGTATATTTGGGTCCCTTGCAACCTCTGCGAGATATCCATCGACAGTTTTGGCCACTGCAACCATTGATGCACTAGGAGCAGATACGTGGTCGTTTACCTCACCACCGTTATGTCTCTGGGCATTCTTGCTATCTTGTCTGACAAATTCTTCAACAATGCTAAGAATCAGGTCGATGTCGTAAACGGTGGTATCCCCATCCACCGTAGGGATCAGAAGATCTGACACTGACGCTTCTTCCAGTTGCCGTGCGATGCGCTTCATAAGCTCTTTCCTGCACATCTCTCCACACTTGAGCAAGTTTGTTGCCTTCAGTAACTTCAAGAGGAAGCTGCACGAAACCGAACCTTTCTCGGATGGCAACAGGCATGTGATGGTAACTAGCATAGCCCGAACTTTTGCGTCGCCATGGATCATCGAGACCTTGCTTAGTGACGGGAGCTTCTTGTAAGTGTAGGCTTTAATCGCCTCACCGATCACATCCTTGGGCACCGTACCCTTGGTTTTGACTGCTGTTATGACTTGCTTGTAGGCGTCAATGTCGAGATCTGTCAGATCTTCGACCCACCAATCCTTTGGAACAAACTGCTGCTGCTTGACTCCATTCCATGGCGAATCATGACCATTGTCAACTGTGAGCTTCTTACGGTTGTATGTGTATGACCATTCAACTTTTGAAACGTCAATAGAGGCTTTTGAAGCAACAGAGTCAATGCAGTGGCTAACCAGCTTAAGATCCTCTGCCCAAGGTAAATGAGCCTTTGTTGTACCAAGAACAATTATGGAGTCTTTCCAGCTCCGGTGTATGCTTGAGCTGAGGAAGATATCGATCTTGTAGATCAGATTGCCCTTGTCAACAGTCTCGTTCATCTCCAGGTACTCTGCGGCACAGCGGGCAGCAATCACATTGTAGGCATTGAGTGTGACAATCATGCCATAGCAAAACTTGGCACAGATCTCAAAAGCCTTGGCACCACCAGGAATATCATGGATGTGGATCTCAATATTTTCATCGCCAGTAGTTGGAATCAACTTCTGGAAGCGAGCACACTTGGATAGGAGCGGAAACTGCAAGATTTGACAATGCAAATAAGAACAACAGTGATAAATACACACACTCAAGTGACTGCACAGTGCATAATGAGAACCAAGGAATTAATTAAGTCGCTGGGATGTAAAACCGGAGAAAACAACAATCAGATGACACATATGACAAAAAACAAGTTCATCAAGAATCTTCAGCATGGATACAACTTTGGTAAGAAAATGTAAACCAAACCACACGAAAAAAAATGATCTCTCACAGCACATGCAGTTTCTACTATAGTCTCACGAAGCATCACTGGCATATAAATGAAAATAACATGTCACTTACCTTGTGAAGGTAAAACTTTGTAGTCCCTATACGAACAGTGATGTCGCTCACCAATTCAGATGCCGCAATACTGCAAGGATAAACACTTCTCATTAGTAGAGGAGTGAAAATAACAGGAATATAAAAGGAATTTAATGCTTACAAACTGAAAGACAGACTTTGGATTAGTACTTGAATATGATTTTCTTGATAAGCATTAGGATTGCTTACATTCTACAACAGAGACATGGTTAAATTGATAGAATAAAATATGGTACACAGAGTAGTACTTCAGATTGTCATATGAAAATCTATTATTACTATTCTATACACAATTGAAGAGGTGGGGGTGGGTTGGGGGGGGGAGCCTATGGAATTGTATTGGAAAAAAATAGTACGTTATTATATAATGCTAAGCATCAGGCTTTCTAAACTGGATGCTATTCTATACTGCTTGTAAATTGAAAAGCAGTATCCAACCAAGCATTTGTCAAAACAATGAATAAATAATGCTAACCCAAAAGAACCTTTTCTACAAGAATAAGCCAATATATAGATGAAGTTGACATAGAACTTTAAATGAAGCATCCTAAAACCAGTTCCGTGATTTGAGTTCCTCTTCTATTTGTTCCTTTCTGTAGTTACAACTACTTTCCCCCCGAAAGTATGGTTCTCTTTGGTATCATGCAGCTGTATCTTAATATGAAACTAGAAAGGTGTAAAGTTTCAAGGCTGAAAGAAACCATATCGGACATGCGTCATGCATGTATGTATTAAAATATCTGAATGGATTCAACAGGAACACGTAGATAACAGCATCTTGGATAGCATGAACACTCAGGGGGGCTATAAACTAGGGAATCATATGGGTACTAAAAGCTCGATGAGAACACTATAGCTGCAAGGATAAACAGTTCTCATTGGTAGAGGATCTCATGGTGAATAGTACTTAATATTGTCAGAGAACAAACTTAAGCATAAACCTGCAGTTGGAACTACATAAAACATAATAACTCAGATCATTTATAATTGAAATAAATATGAAAACCAGTCAGATTCCTGAAAACAACACGAGGATTCAAAGGCGGCATTAAAGAAACAAGGTAAACGAAAGTAGAAGAAGCGATCGATCACCTGACTTCATTCCCATCTCCCTGAAATGTATCCGGATTTGATCCAAGCTTCATGAACTTCATCTTGACCACGAAAGAGGAGCCGCACAGCTTCCCGCTCCTCTATTCCAATGGTCACACAGAGACCAGACCACCACCACCAGTCCAGCACCACTTGTAAGAAGCAAGAACTGCACAGCACCACAACCACTATCCCATACTTGTCCACCGCAGCAACGGCAAATGGCTCAGAGCAGCGAGGCAGCGCACAAGAACAAGTTGCTGCTGCGCCGAGAAGAGAAGACCGAATATTGCAACGTGCCGGAGCCGGCCAGGAGATCGCTCGTACAGCGAAAACAAACAAATAGTGGGGATGGGTTCCGATGCAGCAACAGCGCCTGCTGCTTGAAGCGCACTCCAGCGCCCGCCCAACCTACTTATGCGGCCGGTGCTGCTGCTATCGTAGGCAGTGAGGGGCCAGAAGGGGGAGGAGCACAAAGTACCTCAGGAGGAGTAAACTATTGTATGGAGCTGGAGTGGAGAGCGGGGCAGTGAACCAGAGGAGGGACACCCACAAAGCACAAAGCCTGCTGCTTGTTTAATTGCTTTGTCCTTCTTGATCTCTGGGGAAAAAAAGATCAGTATAATTCCTCGCACACCCTCCAGTTTTCTTCCCACCCCCCACTTCCTCGCTCCTAATAAAAGATACCAAGACTCAGAGGGGGATCTCGCGTTATTACCATATTAAACAACTAGTCAACATTCCTCGCCACACACCGTTCCCCGAGCATGATCTGTCCCTCTCTCCCGGCGATCTCTGCGGCAAGCAACAACGGCAGAAACAAGCGTTAGTGGCGCTCTGCGGCGCAAGTTGGGGGGGCAGGCAGGAGACACCCAGCATCTATTTTAAATGCAGTGCGGGGGGAGGAGGCAACGGAGAGAGAGACCAAGAACCACTTGCTCGCTCTGGTGATGTGCTTGCGCCGGGGAGAATCTTATCGCCGGCAGCACGCCAAGATCTCGCAGTTTTTTTGCCGAGATCGATCAGATGGCAAGGGAGAGAGACGCACACGCACGCTGCACTAGTAATACATGGGGATGGCCGGGCCAGCAGAAGGGAGGGAATAATAAAAATAACCAGAAACCATCAACGGGCAGGGCAGGCACTGAGGCACCAGGCACAGCACAATGTGAGAGTGAGAGGCATGCATGAGGCGGCATCGCATCGAGGGTTTATAGCAAACGAGAGGGAAGGGGACAACACAGGCTAGCCAACAAGGCACGCAAGAACAAAGGCAAAGCGAAGGGCAGCGTCAGGCATGGCCCGAGAAAGAGAAAGGGGAGCAGCGTGACCCACCCCGAGAAAAAAAAAGGGTCCACCCGCTCCCGGGCAAGCCCCAAGATCGAACGCAGTAGTATGTACTAGTACCCGTCCAGTATCCCGCCCGGGGAAGACGAGTGCGCCCCGCAGATGCGGCGGCCACGTAAGTGCGTGCATGCGCCGGGCGCGTGCACATGCGGCTGTCCCTCTGCTGCCCCCCGCTCGTGTTGGGTGGGACTGGGGGAAAGGACGGTGGTTTGGCGAGGGAGGGCAATGAGCTAGCAGACCTCAGTGGCCTTGCAGGTGTCCTTCTCGCCTCCCGTCTCCCCCACCACCACACCAGCGGCAGCAGAGCGCTGCGGCGTGACTCACAGCAGGCGGCCCCCAGCATGCCTCCCTCGTCTCGAGCACCCACGCCGCCCGGACGCCACCCTCTCTCTCTCAAGTCGGTGAAGTGACGCGACATTTCAACAGCGAAAGAGAGAAAGTGGAGGAAGATCGGGAACAAAAGGAGCAAGAGCCTCACCGCGCGCGAGAAGAAGCCAAGGAGGAGGAGAAGAAGAAGGTAGGGTCGGAGCAGCGAACCCTTCGACGGAAGGCTTTCCTGCTCGCCTTTGTTTGGCCCCCTGCTAGCTGCCTCTGGCGGTTTGTTTGCTGCTCTCGTTCGGTTCGCTGAGCGCGGCACACTGTGCGCCTGGCCCCCGACGCCGACGCCCGCTTTGAAGAAGGAAACGCAAAGCACACGACACGCGCACCAACAAGCTTCCTGCTGTCGCAGGTGCAGGGGTGGCCAGCCGGCACCGGCAGCGGCGACTCCCGCGCCTGTGCGCTACAGTTTGTGGGTTCCCGTCTTTCCAGCTGCGCGCTACAGGCCATGGAATGGAATGCGCCGCAGAGGAGTAGCCGTGCACTCGACTCCTTTGCCTGCCTGCCTGCTCCACTAGATTACAGTAGGCCTAGATCCATTTAAACCACGGGCCGGGCCGGATCTAGGGTCTTGGAACCTAGGCCTGGAACCTGCCCGTTTGATGAAAAAAAGGATTAGTTTAGTTTCTAACCAATGGCCCATTTGCTATTATTTCGGGCCTTACTTTTTTTTTCCTGGATGAAATGTTGTTTTTCTTTATTGCTGAGAAGAAAACAAGGTCGCACCAACCAATGCGAAGGAGAATAATTAGGACAGGGACGTTTTTTGGCGTTCTCTCTCGTCTCTACCATTTTAAGGGATAACTAGGGATAACACTGAGATAGTTCTATTCCAATCCTTAATCCTAAATCAAACAACCTTATTTGAAGGATCGTCTCATCCCGTCCCATCCTATTATTACAACCAAACGATCATAAGGGTACACGTACGGGCATGGAACAAGACTGGAGGGAGAGGTGGGGGTGTGGGTGCCTCTGAAAACAGGCTCAGGGTAACAAAAGCTACTGCCTTTTTGGGTTAAGCAGGCCGGGCGGGCGGCATAAAGTCATATATTTAAATCATCTCCTCCGAGCAAGAGAGAAACGGCTCTGATAAAAAGCTACCTCGCCTTTTTCATGCATGCGCCCTCCTGTCCTGGTGTCCGATGCCCTAAATAATACTGTGTTTACACTACACACCCGCCGTGTGGTCCTGCGCTGCCACGGACGACGGTGCTACCGTTTCTTTTAAGGCGAGGCCCACAGGTCACGTACAGCTGAGAGAGATCTCCTCTCTCCTGCGCACGCTCGCGGCGACCCCCAACGAAAGCGCCTAGCAGCAGCAGCAACTTGGGCCGCTCTGGGGGCATGGCGTCGGCCGCGCCGCGCGTGACACAGCAGGCAGACGTCGCAAAAGCATATTGGTCGGCGGTGGGCGGTCTCCGGCATGTGGGGTTCCACTTTGACGGCATGCATGATGCGAGACGCTAGGGTGTGGTTTGCTAATGGGCCTGGTCTTCTAGTCGCAGACGGACCTAGCCGAAGGCTGGCGGGCGAGGCGAGGCCGCGAGGGGGTTCGATGGGTTCGGTTCTTTAGGTCTGGTTGGTTTGTCCATCAATGGACCATCCATCTGATCAAAATTTATATAAATTAGAGAAACAAACCGGCTAGAAATTGTTCTAGTCTTCCATTTCGGAAGAAACGAACGACCCCTTAATCTGTTACAAAACGTGTGGCCTTGTTATATATTCAAACCGGCTAGAAATTGTTCTAGTCTTCCATTTCGTAAAGCTCCACCTCGCCCCTACCGTTCCTATCTATACTGTATATCTATATTGTAGACTCTTCTGTCCTAATCTAATAATGACATTTTTTTACAAATTAAAATATTCTTTGCTTCTCCGGCTACACTAGTACAATTTGGCTCTATACAAGCGGTATGATTTTTACATCACATGCGGTTCGGTTAGAAAACCGTCTGTGATGTCCCAGGCGGTTCAGTACGCCTGTGATGTAATAGTATCACAAGCGGTTTTTGTTTAGGACCGCCTGTGGTGCTCTATCATTTTCACAAGCGGACCCTAAGACAAAACCGCATGTGATTGTAAAAATATGAAAATACAATTTAAATATGAAAATAATTTTAATTTTTAACAGAAATATGCAAATACAATTTAAATGAATTAATATTTAATTTTTAACAATAATATGCAAATACAATTTAAATGAATTATAATAGCACACATAGATAACTAGAGAGATTTTAAATTAATTGGCAACCACAATTCATAGTCGATCATACATGATAACAAATACAATTTGATTCATACAATTTTTCATGAACTACCATTTTTCCGCATGTATGGCTTTAAGTTCTTATCAATTTTCTTTTCCACACGCTTGATTCTCTCTGGACCGTTAAAGACGAACATCTCTTCATACTTATTGTATTCCTCATCTTGGTCTCCCACATTCTCAACTCCAACAATTTTTTGCTTTCCAGAAATAACTACATGCATCTTCTCATTTGCTGGATCGAGTACATAGAACACTTGTGCAACACATTCAGCGAGAACCCACGGGTCATCTTTATATCCTACTTTCTTTAAGTCTACCAGTGTGAGTCCGTAGTTATCCACTATCACCCCCACGGGATGTTGTACCCATTGGCACTTAAATAAGGGTATTTTCATGCTTGGGCCATAATCAAGTTCCCATATTTCCTCTATGAATCCAAAATATGTGGTCTTCTGTCCATGTAGGTCAAAAGCATCGATACGAACACCGCTATTTTGTGCAACACTTTTCATGTCTTTTGATTTAGTGTAGAATGTGTACCCATTGATGTCATATGCTTGCCATGATGTCACAAAACACGATGGCCCAGAAGCCAAATTCATTGTTTTCTCATCCGAAGAGTCTCCGAATGGGATGTTTTTTGTCCATTAACCATTCGCTGAAACGATGTTTGTGCTCCCTCATGATCCAGTCCTCTGTGCGGTTCTGATTTTCTTTACGAAGCTCATTCAGGTGTTCCTATATGTAAGGCTCGGCTATCGTGAGATGTTGTAGTACACTACCATGGGCACAATGTACTAGCTTGTAATCCTCAACGCGAAAAGTTTTCTTGCCCATTCTCCCTCTCCCACATAGTTTACCCTCATGTTTAGGTACAGGCACACCTATCATTGTTCCGTCACTGATGTAATCTATACAGCTCTCAATCACTTCTTCTGTAGTGTATCCCTCCATGATTGAACCCTCTAGGTGAGCGCGATTTCGCACATAACCTTTTAATACTCCCAGGTATCGCTCCAACTGAAACATATGATGTAAATATAGTGGCCCTAATATTTTTATCTGATCCACGAGATGTATGATTAGGTGTACTTGCATATCAAAAAATGATGGAGGAAAACACATTTCAAGCTTGCACATAGTCTCGATGATGTATGCCTTTAGATAGTCCAAGTCTTCTAAAGCTATTACTTTTTGTGAAACCGCATTGAAAAAGTAACACAAGCGTGTGATGACAACTTTGACATGCTCTGTTTCGAGGGCTCTTACCGCAATTGGGAGGAACACCATCATCATCACATGGCAGTCATGAGAGTTGTAGCCAAATAGAGACAAGTCCTTCATCCTGACTAGTCTGCTGATATTGGATGAGAAACCTGTGGGCACTTTGACCCCACGCAAACATTTGCAAATTTTTGTTCTCTCCTCAACTGACAAGTTGTAGCTAGCTGGGGGGAGGTAAGGCTTCCCTTTGCCACTATCCACTGGATGAAGTTCCGGTCTGATTTGAAGATCTACTAGATCATTGCGTGATTTAAGTCCGTCTTTTGTCTTACTCGGCATGCCCAGCAAGGTTCCAATGATGCTGTCAAAAACATTTTTTGTTACATGCATCAAATCAATGCTGTGGCAAATTTCCATATCCTTCCAGTATGGGAGGTACTTGAAAAATATTGATTGCTTCTTGAAAGTTGTGTAAGTTGAAGGGTCAGTTCTCTTTCTCTTTTCTCCTTTGTTTTTTCCCTTTCCGAATACAACATGAATGTTCTTTACAATTTCAAAAACAAGTTTCCCACTATAAGGCTTTGGTGCACCTTCACTTTCCAGTTGATTGTTAAATTCCTCTTTCATCTTTCGGTACTTATGCTGCTTCATCAAGAACTGTCTGTGTCCCATGAACACCAACTTCTTGGATGATTTAAGGTACATGGAAGCAGTTCCATCGACGCACACTACACAACCATTCTTTCCTTTAGTCTTTTGCCCTGATAGTGTGGCGCCACCGGGAGAATCATGGATGGTAACAAATATAATTGCTCTTAAGTTGAAATACTCACGGCAATACTCATCCCATATTCTAACTCCTTCATTCCAGAGCTTTGTCATATCTTCCATAAGAGGTTCTAGGAACACATCAATATCAACACCAGCTGATTTCGGACCTTGAATAAGAATAGTCAACATAATATACTTTCTTTTGTGACACAGCCATGATGGAAGGTTGTACATCGTTAAAGTCACGGGCCAGGTGCTATGTACACTTCTTTTTTCACCAAATGGATTCATTCCGTCTGTACCCAAAGCAAATCTTACATTTCTGGTTTCTTTGGCAAACTCAGGATACATAAGATCGAAATTTTTCCATTGTGATGCATCAGCAGGGTGTCGAATCTGTTTGTTATTCTGCTTGCGATTTTCAGCATGCCAACGCATAAGCTCAGCCTCCCTAGGGTTTGAGAACAAACGTTTTAAGCGATCAATTACTGGAAGATACCACATCACCAAAGCTGGGTTCTTTGACTTCTTTTTCCCACCCATGTCATCAAAAGTGTCATCGTCACTTTCAGGTCCAATAGTGGATTTCTTGTTTTTATTTTTCTTCGGGAATTTTTTTACACAGTCTTGATTGTAGCTCTTCTTGTATCGACTGACATTGCAAACTGGGCATCTTGATGCGTTCTCAAAATCGCCACGATACAGAATACAATGGTTCGGACATGCATGAATTTTTTGCACACCCAGAGCTATGGGAGATATAAGCTTCTTCGCTTTATAAGTGCTTGTTGGTAGTTTGTTGGGTTTTGGTAGTAATTGAGACAGAAAATTCAAAAGATCTGTGAAGCTAGTATCAGACCATCCGGCGCTAGCCTTCAACTTCAGAAGTTCTAGAACTGTACGCAGTGTAGTAAACTCTTTGTCACAACCCTTTGATTCATCATATAAAGGTTCTTTTGAGGCACTTTCCAGTCCCTCCATTTTAGATAGCCCTTTCTGCGATCCCACAGAACTTAACATTTCTGGTTCCATATGGCGCAACATCTCTTCACAATCAAATTCTTCAAAATCTTGATTAGCATCCACATTATCCACTTTACCATCAACTTTAAGATCTAAAATTCCGACAACTCTCTCGTCATTACCAGGCACTTCACACGGATCCAACTCACCATGTTCTGACCATATCGTGTAATTGTTTTTAAACCCTCTTTTTAGCAGATGTGATTGGATTACTCCTATATCTCTCCAAGCTATCTTATTATCACAATCGATGCACGGACATAATATCTCCTTGCTCTTTCGCAAATTCGCGTGCTTGTTGGCCGCTTCAATAAAGCTTCTCAAATTTCGAATGTACGACGGATGTGGTCTTGGCACATTGTACATCCAACCTCGGTCCATTACCTATCCCTATATTGATTAACGTCAATATCGAGATGTAACATGAAAAAATAAATGTTCATGAAAGTGAAACAAGATCATATCGAGATGTACCTAGCACATGAGACAAAATTTTTTTAAAATATCCCTAATTAATTGAATTTAATCCCTAAATCATGAACGAATTAATGTGCATGAAAATGAAACAAGATTGCAGCAATATAGATACCTTGAGGTGAGACAACTCTTCAAAAAAAATCTTTAAATTAGATCAACTACAAGTCCAAATCTTGGAATTCCTGAGTTTTTCTTCAATTCCGGTCTATATTACAAAATTGAGGCAAAAAATCGTATCAAAATGAGAAAGAAAACAAACGGAGATCATATATATGCATAAACTCTTGAAATCAAGCCCGAAAATCAAAAACAAAACCTTCTCCCCGTAGATCAAAAAAATCCGCCGCCGCTACACTAGTGCGTAGCCTAGCGACGTGTCGGGCTCCGGAAGTTAGGGTTCCTGCGCTGGAACCACCGAGCCTTTTATACTACATACACATCACAGGCGGATTTTTAGAAAAACCGCTTGTGATGTATAACATCACAAGCGGTTTTCTATTTGGACCGCCTGTGAAGTTTACATATCACAGGCGGTCGAAATAGAAAAGCGCTTGTGATGTTATACATCACAAGCGGTTTTTTCTAAAAATCCGCCTGTGATGTGTTTACTATATAAAAGCCTCGGTACGGTGGCTTAGGGTTTAGGTTTCGCCCGGAGCTGATACTACGCCGCCAGGCTGCTGTGCCGCCGTTCCCATCCCCGTCTCCGAGCCGTGAGCGCCCGCCACGCCGTCGCCGAGCCCGAGCCCAAGCGCCACCGTCTCCGAGCTGGGCGCCCGCCAGGCCGTGCCGTCCCCGAGCCCAACTCCGCCGTCCCCGAGCCCAACTCCGCCGTCCCCGTCCCCATCTCCGAGCCCGAGCGTCGCCGTCTCCATCTCCGAGTCCGAGCGTCGCCGTCTCCATCTCCGAGCCCGAGCGCCTCTGTCCCCGTCCCCGAGGCCAAGCGCCGCCGTCCCCGTCCCCGAGCCCGAGCGCCGCCGAGCCCGAGCGCCGAGTGCGCCGCCGTGCCCATCTCCGAGCCCTCGGTGCACTCCTTGATCATGCCTTAATTACTTGTTACAAATTCATGCCTTGATTACTTGTTTTTGCTAGTCATGCCTTGATTCCTCGGTGCACTCCTTGATCATGGTGCACTACATTGCAGATAGTGTACATTAGATTAATTATCAGTGCTTAGATTAATTATTGTTAATCTTATATTGTTAATGTTGGTCATTATGCTTATATTGTTGGTGTTTTCACTTACATATTTTGTTAAGGTCACCATTTTTGCTTTAGTAGCTTGTATCCCTTGTGATTAAATGTTGGTCATTATGCTTATGAAGAATTTTGTCATGGATAGTTGATGCAACTACTAGGACCCCTTCTTGGTAGAAAATCTCCATAGTGATTGGGGCAACAAGTCTATTTTTAGTGCTTATGGCCACATACATCATGGAAGTACATAGCCATGGCAATGTTATTATCTCCCTATGTTATAAGACTTGTTCTTATCTCCCTTCTTAGTTTTTTGACTACCTATCTTTGCTTCCCAACCCTATGTTATAAGACTTGTTCTTATCTCCCATCTTTGACTTGTTCATAGCCATGACAATGTTATTTGGACCCCTCTTTTTGCCCTATAAGCCACATCCTTGTTTTCCCTCTGATCCCTGCCTTTGTTGCGATCTCAATTTTGATTGTGAGACTTGGCCATTTTCAGTTTTAGAGATGGAAAAAGAGCCACTTGACATGGTTGAGAGCTCAGTTCGAGTCATCGAGACACATGTTGACATCATTCGCAGTCTAGTGACTGATGGGGTTGTGGATACTAGTGAACCGGAATCAGTGTACACACTTAAGACCACTTTGTTTCAAATTGGAGATGTATGCGACATGCTTGAGAAGTGTGCTCTGTCCATCAAAAAGTATGCTGACTCCAAGAGGGCTAAAATTATTCAAGATGAAGCCCTGCAATATGCCGAAGATGATGAAGCTGCAGATGATTTGGAGGAACTCCCAAGCCCAGATCTCCTTACTCAAGCCGACATATTGGAAAAATATTTTGGAATTGAGTATGATAGCGACCAGTTAAGGGGTTGTTGATGTTTAGTCCTAAACAACACGATATGAGTATCGTAGGTTTCACTCTTAGAGAGAATGTATTTTGTATGAACCTCTTAGAGAGTGTCAAGTCAATGAACTATCTTCGAGTACTATTGGGAAGTGGATCTCTTTGATGTATTTTTTTTCTAGTGATATCGATGGTGCCGAGTAGCACCAAATTTGGACTTGTGTCCATATCTATAGATGCTAGTAGTTGAGCACTAGCGCCTACAATCTTGACTACCTCATCCCTATTCTCTGTTTGGGACTTATATGGAGAATGGCATCGGCGGAATGCCTGAATCGGCGGACCCCAAGAAGAGATTAAGTCCTGTAGTCTACCACCTCCCGTTATTTGTGGGCTTCACCGATGGCTGGAAACATTTGGTGATAGCAAACGACCTTCGGGTTGAAGACGTCTGCGAGCTTGTTAAGGGGCCAGACGATGGTGAGCCGGTGTACTATGTCCGGATGTGTGGTCACAAAATTTAAAGCTGCCCCGGCTGCATGTGTGCGCTTCTCTTCTCTTAGGTGGGGTGCTAAGTGATCTTAGTAGCCGACATAAGAGAAGAGAAGCGCACAGATGAAGCCAGGGCGGCTTTAAATTTTGTGACCACACATCCGGACAGAGTACACCGGCTCACCATCGTCTGGCCCCTTAACAAGCTCGCAGACGTCCCCAGCCCGAAGGTCGTTTGATGTCACCAAATGTTTCCCGCCCTCGGTGAAGCCCACAAATAACGGGAGGTGGTAGACTACAGAGCTTAATCTCTTCTTGGGGTCCTACAGGGCTTAATCTCTTCTTGGGGTCCTTCAGCATGGCTGTGATGTTATAATGCTGAAGGACCCCAAGAAGAGATTAAACCCTGTAGTCTACCACCTCCCGTTATTTGTGGGCTTCACCGATGGCTGGAAACATTTGGTGATAGCAAACGACCTTCGGGCTGAAGACGTCTGCGAGCTTGTTAAGAGGCCAGACGATGTTGAGCCGGTGTACTATGTCCGGATGTGTGGTCACAAAATTTAAAGCTGCCCCGGCTGCATGTGTGTGCTTCTCTTCTCTTAGGTGGGGTGCTAAGTGATCTTAGTAGCCGACATAAGAGAAGAGAAGCGCACAGATGAAGCCGGGGCGACTTTAAATTTTGTGACCACACATCCGGACAGAGTACACCGGCTCACCATCGTCTGGCCCCTTAACAAGCTCGCAGACGTCCCCAGCCCGAAGGTCGTTTGATGTCACCAAATGTTTCCTGCCCTCGGTGAAGCCCACAAATAACGAGAGGTGGTAGACTATACGGCATAATCTCTTCTTGGGGTCCTTCAGCATTATAACATCACAGCCATGCCTTCTCTGTCTAACTGCATTGGAAAGTGTCCTTCTATCTGCGAGCTTGCTTCCCGACCCGATCCTGCCCCGTAGGGGGGTTTGGGCTCGATTTCTTTTGAATCACCTTTTCTCCAAGTTCCCTTATTGATGGAACCAGTATATCAGACTAACAGTATATCCCTTTATCGATGGAACCAGCTTGAATGGCAGACAACGAGCAGCCTAGTATGGATGTGGTCTACACCGGTGCGTCTAACAAAGTTGATGAAGACGCGACCAAACTTGAATGGCAGACAACGAGCAGCTCCGGTGAAGGGAGCGGGGAGGATAGTTCTAGTGACGACAATCCTTATACTCCTATACCTCCAAGGAAGAAAAAAACATCAGATGAGCTTGATGCCGACTATATTCCCAACGATGAAGAGGTAAATAGAAATATGCCGACTATATTGTAAAATAATGTTCATATATGAAAGGCCATTAATTTTTTCACTATATAGATTTCAAATGAAGAGAAGAAAGAGGATGCATCTTCTTCACGAAACACGGAGGATGCTCCGATGCCTGAATCATCCGTTTCACATAAGCGGAAACGAGGGCGACGAGGTCCAAATCAGATGAAAGAAGGTGCAGTTATGTATGTAACAAAACTAAATGCAGAGGGGTTTCCTGAAGAACCACTTGACGTGGTTACAAAGTTTCGAAATTCCTGCGGGGCTACTGTTAGAGATATAGTGCCAATCACACTTCAAAAATGGAAGGATTTAGATGAAGACACCCGCAACAAGCTATGGGCTAAGTTGTCTGAGTCATTCAAGTTCCCAAAAGGCACAGAGGATGCAGTAAGGAAGTCGATGCTCTCTGCTATGGCCAAGATGTTTCGTGGGTGGAAGGCCGAGATGAATAGGGACTTTGTTAAGAAGAATAAGGTTCCTTCGCCCAAGAAAATGGGGAAAATCACTCAAGCTCAGTGGGAGGAATTTGTTCGTCAGAAGACCGAACTGAAGGCCAAAGAACTGGGCGAAACTAATTCTCAGAGAGCGAAGATGAACAAACACCCCCATCGCCTGGGGTCAAGCGGATATCACCATAAAGTTGTGCAGTGGAACAAGATTATCGAGGAAGCTATAACTAACGGCACTTTGGACCCAATATTAAAAGATATCGATGAGAGAGCTATTCGTTGGATCTTAGGTCGAGCAGGTTTGAGTGAGGACGGCAAACTTTTGCATCCAGAATTGGTAGGCGAAGTTTCGACAAAAATTCAAGAATATGCAGATAAGAGAAAAAAGGAGAATTTAAGCCTCGGAGGGAGAATGACATACTAACTGCAGCACTAGGCAATCCTGAACACACTGGACGGGCTCGGGGAATCTCTTCTAAGATTTCCTGGAGAGAGGCGTTTCCAGAGTATGCGTCGTCATATAGGAAACACGAGAAGTCGAAAAGGACCCTTGAAGAGACTATTGATGAAAGGGTACAAAAGGCTATTAATGACGTGATGAACAAAATGAAGAAAACAGAATGCATATCATTTGAACTCAAGCCAAGCCACATGAGTCCACCTATAGTCCCTAGCAGCGTTGGATCTGTGCAAGACTTGACCAAGTACCCTGTAGACGATATTGTTGAGGACAAGCCTTGCTTTCTTCATATTCCAATCAATCGATCTGGGACAAAAACAAAGCAAGCTGCTACTGGTTTGGTAAAACCAGGACTTGTTAACTACAAGGACAATCCTGTCCCGCCACACTATGCTGTGGTCCAAGTTCTAGAAATCACAGACAATGGTTGTGAAGATTGGGAGATAGATTTTCCAGTTGAGGGGATCATAACTTTGCAGGAGGCAATGAACGAGTTGGTCCTTTGGCATCGACGCGACATCAAGTTTGGTGATGAGCCGAATTCAACACCAATGCAACAAAAAGCTAGTTCGATCATTCCACACCCCATGGTGCAGGAAGATATGACACCGACCTCCAAAAAAATCGTTGAAACAATCATATCGCCTCTTGCGAAGGAACTCGACGAGGGGGACGTAGACAAAATTGTTCCTCAGAATGTCGACGTCAACATCAAAAAGGAACCAAAGGTTGGCACCAATGTTGAAGGGCCAACTATTTCAAAGAAAATTCATAAGCGAATCGCCACAGACGATGTCAAGAAACCGTCAGAATCAGTGGCACGCTACCTGCATAAATTGAAGAGAGTTATGACTAATCAATCAAAAGCAGTATCAGCATCTCATGGAGTAGGCACACGGTCGGCCCAAATAGACAATTTCGAAGTATGGGAAGAAGATGGAATGATTCATACTCGAGAATCATTACGTCTTAAAACCAATATCTCGGTATACAAGAAGGAGGATGTTCCTCCTAAATTTGTGAATGGGAGGCCGTTCTTAACGACGGTGCAACTTTCTAAGTTGTCAACTCCGGAGATTAGAATGCATGAGTGGTACATGGTGGCTAGCAACAAATACAAACTCGAGGAATTCACATTTGTTGTGCCAGAAGATGCATTTTGGAGCAATGATCATATAAATCCTGTGCGGCATTTATTCTTTGACGATCTCTGGTCGTTGTACCACCGACAAAGGATGGAAACCAACTACTTAACCCTCTTTTGCTTGTAAGTACCTCTAAACTTTCATATTTGTTAGTTTTGTACACGCACACATAAACGATAGTCTAACGATTAACACTATTACACGTAGGATGCAATACATGGATGATAAGAAGAAACAACTTAAGACAGGGTTTCTTGACCCGTTGATGATATCCCAAGCTCGCTACAAAGTAGTTGCTCTGAGGCAAGGAGAAGAATACAAAGACTTGGACGATGCTGAATTTGAGAAAGCCGTCAAACAGAATCAGAGAAAGAAAATGAAGGTAATGGCGGCATACATTGGACGAGCCATGTATAATCATGTACAACATGGCAAGGACTTAATAATAGCTCCGCACCACTTTAAGTAAGTTATCGACATGGTTTAATTTTGAACTATAAATTATGGCAATCGTGATATTAACATGTGTTTTCGTCTATGTCTATATAGTGACCACTACATTTGTATCATGATCTGGCCAAAGGATGGTAAAGTCGTGGTCTTCGACTCATTGAGAATGGAAAAGGCTACGTATAATGACTTCTTGAAGATTTTAGAGAAGTATGATTATTATTGCACACTTGTACTTATTACAACTTAACAAATGTATTCTTAATCTCACAATGCTATTCTTATATGCAGTGCATACCGTTTTTATTGGAAAGATCTTGGCGGCGAACATCCAGAGGACAAGCCTAATTTGTCAATATCATTATTTCCATATGGTGACAAACAACCTCCGGGTACTGTCCTGTGCGGTTATTATGTATGCGAATGGTGTCGTGTCACCTTCCATTACATGGTCAATCGTGAGGATGTAAGTTCGCTATCATTGTCTATGTTGCAATTTTTATGTTATATTGTTGCTCATCACATTACTCTTAGCACCGATTGCTTTTTGCTTTCATTGCAGGTTCCTAAATCTAAGATCAATGCTGAATGGTTAGAAAGAGATATGGTTTCCACCGGCGTGGCTAAGGTTGTAAGAGACTTGCTTTACTTTATGCGCCGTGAAGTTCTTCATCAACAAGGGCTATTCTACAATGTAAATGGAAATTTGCAAAAATTCCCAGAACTAAGTTTGTACACAATATCACACAGTGTTTAGGTCTTTAGTTAGGAACTTTAGATGTTTAGTTGTCTATGGAACTTTGAGATGTTGAGTTGTTATGCAACTTGATGTGTATAAATCTTGGTATGATGGAACTTTTGATATGTGGATGAATCTGTGTATGGAACCTGCTATAGAACTTGTTTGAATCTGTGTATGGAATCTTTGTATGATGAATATGTGTATGGAATATGTGTTTGAATCTGTGTTTGAATCTGTTATTAATTCTGTATTTGAATCTGTTATTAATTCTGTTATGTGTGCTTACAGTCGGACTTATAATTAAAACCGCTTGTGATGTGTGCTAACACAGGCGGTTCTTTTAAACCGGACCGCCTGTGATGTGTGTCTATCACAGGCGGTTCTTTTAAACCGGACCGCCTGTGATGTGTGTCTATCACAGGCGGTTTTTGATTGACCGTCTGTGATATTGTTTTACATCACAGTCGGTGCACCACAAACGGTTCCTGGAACCGCCTGTGTAGAGGCTAACCGGACCGCCTGTACAGAGGTTCCCTGTAGTAGTGCTAACTACGCGTTCAGTTGTGGCAACAAAATACTGAACTCTTCAACAAATTGTGGTCTAGGCAATATGTCAAACAAGATAAATCCTATATAATAGCACCATGTTCCATTTCATCATATCAAACTAACAGTTTTGTTTTTCTATTATCACGTGGCATTACCCGGTTGACCAAATGACTCTTGAAAAGAGGAGCATTTGCCACTTCTTAGCTTGCAAAGGCACTTCTTGAGTTTCATGGTTTCTTCGGTCTTCTTTGACAAAAGGAATATCTCGTATACACACTTGATGGACGGTATCTTCTTTTTGTCAGCATTTTTTAATCCATTCTAGCGTTTGTCACTTTCCAAATACTATTGTTGGGTAAATTATAAATCTTGCACGTCGTCACACGCGCCTAGCTACTAGTATTTGTTATTACGGGGAAGGATGGGTGCTGGAACCGCAGCAGTGCCTGGAGTGTGCTGGGGACTGCGACTGCCTGGTGGAAGCGAGCGAGCGAGGGAGTGAGGCGTGGCGCGCTCGCTCTGCCCGCGACAGCCTATTATGATGTTGCCCTTCACTAAGCAGCGGCTGCTCTGCTCCTGCTGCCTCTCCCTTTTCCCCGTACGTAGGCGAACTCGAGAGCGGCAGCTGCCCACCACCGCACTACAGACCTACATGCCCCCCATCCGCCCTGTACTTTTTCCCTCCTTTGCGTTCCGCGTTGCTTTGCTCCTCCTCGGCTAGGTCTCTCTCTCCATCCACTCGCACGCAGGCAGAGATCGATAGGCGGCTGTGCACGGCGCGTGGCACTCGCACAGCGCAAAAGCAGCTCCGTCCCTACTGTTTTCCCCCCGAGTCTAGTCTAGATTAAGCACCTGGTGTTTTGTCGCTCGGCTACTGGACGGACGATGGGCCATGGTTTGGCATTGGCACCCGGGCCATCATCAGCTCCTAACGCGTCGCCAATCATGGCCACGCCACACGTCCTGCATGCGTGCGTCTACGACGCGATCGATCGATCGATCAGGCGAATCTCTTTTTTCTAGACAACGCAAACTGCACAGCCAGTAGTAGTACATTTTTACACCATCCGGTGGAGGACAGAAGGGAGGCTGCAACATGTCCTGGTCCTGGCTTGCTTTTGTTCCACACCCACCGTTTTCTGCGAGCACAGACGGCCAGGACCAGGAGGCGAGGCTGGAGCGGATCCCGCCGAATCCCATGATGCCTGCGCTGCGCTGCGCTGCGCTGCTACCTCTCTCTCTCTCTCTCTCTCTCTCTCTCTCTGCCCGAATCTCGCGGTACGCGAAAGCTTGGCAGGCGCCGCAACGACCGTCCGAGAGAGAGGCCTGAACCCGGCGTCGCGCTTCCTTCCTCGCACTGCCCCCATCGTGCCGTGGGGAACGCAGCGCCAATGCGACGCGCGTGGGCGTGGCGTGGCGCCGGACGAGCGCTGGCTGTACTGTACTGCGCGGGCCAGCTCATGCTCTGCGCCTGTGTGCCTGCTCGTCGCGTGACGCATCATGCAACCTTTGCCCTGGAGAAAAAAGGCCAGACGGTGCAGCGGTTCCAGCGCAGCGCCAGTGCGCAGTGGCAGCGACAGCGAGCGATGCAGACCCACACAAGGCAAGGCATGGCAAGGCAGGTGAATAGTCCTCGATCGACGCTGGGGCCTGGGGAATGCTCCTGTCCTGTGCCCCGTGCGGCGGGGCCTGTGAAGTGTCCAACCTACGCTAAACCAGCGGACAGGAGGAGAAATAAACTGAACAAGAATCCTTTTTAGTATAGGGACAGACAGAATACAAAAGCGAATCGTGCTGTTGCTTCGCCCGCCGTCTGCGTTTTCCGCAGGGCACAACGGGCAGCAACAAACAGCGGAAAACAAGAAACGTCAGGTTGCCGCGAGTGGGAACCAGCAGGCAGGCAGGCCGGCCGGCCGACAGGCTTTCGTGTGTTTGGTCTGGATTTGTCTGCAGATTTTGACGTTTTCTGTATGGTTTGCTTTCAAGTATGCCTACCACGCAGTGATGGTTATGATTCCATGAGTTCATGTTCAATAGAAACGTACGGGGAACCGGCTGCAGCAGCCCTCGTGCTTTAAGGAAGACATTTTTGGTTTGGAAATATACCATCGTCAATCCAAAGGGCATGTATTTGCACCAGAGAGAATGAGTTTGGCATCTATCCCCAACCCCAACAGATCACGCAAAGGGGTATATGCAAATGTAAAATGCCTCTCGCACGGCACCGTAGCGTGCGTGACGCATCTGTCTCCAGCAGGCTGCAGGCATTCGCAAAAAAGGCATAATGCATATGGGGGAGAGAGGTTATGCAAATTTGCACGCCTCTCTCCTCTTCTCCGATGCATTAAATCTGAGTATATATGCATGATCCAACTTGGAGAAAACAAAATTTTGACGTACCACACACGCATACACTGTTCGCTATGCAAATGGCTAAAATGACTCTAAAAAAATGCATTTCCTTGATGGAGATAGCCTATGATGCCGACGGCGCAACTTGCAAGGCAGGCTCGATCAATCGACAGCCAAGGCCCCATATACCTATTAACACCTCACAGCCTTTAAGATCGAGATCTTGCCCGTGGCGGCGCAGCGTTACCATCATTTGATTCGATCGCGGGTATCTTCCAATCAATTGCGTATCTTGGCATCTGAACCACGACGTTGCACCAGGTGTTTCACGCGGGACAGAGCAGAAAGGCCCGCCTTCATGATGCATGCGTGGCTGGTGCTCGTGGAATGTCGCAGCCCCCCCGTAACTGATGAACCTTGCGTTTGAGTACCCCCCCCCCCCCCCCCCCCCCCCCCCCCAAGAAAGCAACAAGTCCGTGGAAGGGAGACGCACGGCCTAGTTTACTTTGCAAGACTGGGACAGGTAGTCACACCCTTCGTACACCACTAGCCCGGCTTTGTCCAGCTCGTTTTCCTGGAAGCAAGCGCACCTTTGGCTAACTTGTCCGGTCAGAGCTATGTCGCCTGGCCTCCTCACCAATCTTGGATAGCCCGTGTCGCACCAGACCTAACACAAGCAGTACGGTCTTAGTTAGGTACCAAAAAAAAGACGTGTGTAGCAAAAATGTGAATTCACACAAAACAGATTAATTTCCTCAAGGATCGTGAGAAATCCCCACCAGAGCATGAGATAGGATTAGAAAACTGAAGGACAGTATCAGAGAACGTTAGCCGTCAAATTACTGGAGTTTGTTGGGTCATTGTATATCCAGAATAATCTCTTAATGTTACACCAACTCATGATCCTTCTTATTAATGCCAGCTGTTTCTTATGTTTATTGTGATTGCCTTAGGCCATTCTCAACGAAAGGTTTCATTTATGTTTCCTAAGTGCCACATAAGCATGAAACAAATAAAACCATGGATGAAACTTCCTATTGTGATTGTACGGTGTTATAGGCAACATGCAAGACACAACATGTCTAGATAACCGTGTATGCCTAGTTTCATCCTCATGAAACTTATTTCATCTCTCATTATAAATAGGCTGTCATGTCACTAAATTTGCTGATGTGTCACTGTATTTTGTCAAGGACCTCCCGACCTAGGGTAGCTGGCCCCTGACTACGGAGTTCGTAGCCACGGTCCGTCGTCGCCGGTGAGGTTTTTTCCCTCAACCGTCGGCTTGTTTAGAGAGAGAGATTAGGAAATAATAATCTTGCTTGCTTTATTCCCTGCTGCCATGTGGCTTATAAATAGCCCTATGGCTAACCAACTTCTCCTATAAACTCTCAACTAACTCCTATTTTCTTGGACTTATCTGCTACCAACTAACTCTCCACAATTCTCTCATCTCAATCTTATTCTCTAGCCTTATCTTTATTTCTAAATCTATCCACTGGTTGTGGCCTCCTCCTGTGCGCGTTCAGCACGCTCTGCAGCGCGACGTGCGTCACGGCGGCGCCTATATGTGCGCCCGCACATGACATCTCTCCCCCCCTCGAGACCCAGCTCGTCCTCGAGCTGAAAGTCTGGGTACTTGCTGCGGAATTCGTCGAGGTCTTCCCAGGAAGCAGACTCGGCCTTCTCCCCACGAAGGGATTGTACCTGGCGGCGTGCCAGGAACCCTCGCGCTGCCGCCTGAAGCCGCACCGCTGCTTGGAGTTCCTTCTCTGTCTTCTCCTTGTAGCGGTGGAACATCACAACGAATTGATCCCACTTCTCTTCGAGCCGAGTGAATGCATCTGGAGTTGGAGAGGGCGGGTGGGAGGGCGTTGCGGCGGCAGATGGCGCGGCGGCTGGTGGTGAGGGATGGGCGGCTGGTGGTGGTGAGGATAACCTGGAGCTGATACCAGGTGTCATGGACCTTCGGTCCATGGGGATAGCTGTCTTCTCCGGCGAGGTTATACCCCTCTGCCGCAGGCTTGGTTCTAGGGTAGCAGCCCTAGGCGCTTGAGAGGGTCATTGCAAGAGAGAGAGAGATTGGTTTGATAATGATCTTGTTTGATTTATTCCCTGCTGCCATGCGGCTTATAAATAGCCCTATGGCTAACCAACTTCTCCTACAAACTCTCAACTAACTCCTACTTTCTTGGACTTATTTGATGCTAACCAACTCTCCACAATTCTCTCATCTCAATCTTATTCTCTAGCCTTATCTCAGCTCATCTCAATCTTATTCTCTAGCCTTATCCCAACCTGGTTGTTGCCTCTCGCTCCCTATGATGCTCATGACATATTTAATGAAGAATGAAACTCCCACTGAGAATGACTTTATTCCACAACTCATTTGTTGCCATTTTTTATTGGAGAACATTCATTTCATAGAGTTAAATTGTCGCTACGAGTTTCTGGCAAAATCCTTAATCAGAAATCGGTGCCAGGGAAGACCATAGCCCACTAGAGGCATGATACATTCAAAACATCCAACATGGCACACTGCTGCCCTACCAAACGGTTGTTTCGATGCAGGACCAAAACTTTCATGATGTGGTCAATGTGTAACTTTGAACTTCAAATATGTAAGAGACTGATATTCCACACTTATATTGCATAGAGGAGGGTTACATATATAGACCCAGGAAACCTAACCCTAATGGGTCGGCAGCCCACGTACATGGATAATATAGGAACACACTCTAACATCCCCGCGGTCACAACGGGAGCACCGCAAACGATGAGACTAATGAAGAGCCGAAGGTAGGAGCCGACGAGGCTAGTGTTTGGCGGCGCCTGAGAATGCGACGATTGAGAGGCAGCCAGCGGGGCCGAGGGAGGCGACGACGAGGCGCGTCCCTCGCTTGAGCATCTGTATCTTCTTGGCCACCATGCCCTAGCTGACGTCGAGCACGGTGGCTAGGGCGATGGGCGTGTGAAACAAGGCCGGTGACGAGGAGCGGCGGCTGGGAAGGGTGGCCACCCCCGGGAGGGAAGGATGAACCTCCCGGGGGCAGCGGCACGGAAGCAGGGGCTAGCGGCTAGAGGCAGGACGGTGGCGACTGTTGAGGGTGGGAAGGAGGAAACCTAGCTTTAATACAGAGACTGAAATTTCACACTTCTATTGCATAGAAGATGGTTACATATATAGACCCAGGAAACCCTAACCCTAATGGGCCAACAACCCACATACATGGATAATATAGGAATACAGACTCTAACAAAATACACAGGAGAGCATTGTATCATTTTCCATTAAAGAATAAAAGGAACAAGTACAACACCAACTCCAACCCCTAACCGTTCAGTAACATGCACGCCATTGACTCCAAATAAAAAATGACCAGACCTAAGAGCATCTCCAAGAGACACTCTATTTTCGACTCTCTATATGACACTCTAATTACCTCTCCATATAGATTACATTCTATATATAGCATCTCGTTCCAACAGATTATCTATTTAGTTTGGCTAGTCAGCGGCTAGCCAAATTTGGCTAGAGATGGGGTCAATTTAAAGAGCCGGATAGCTTGACGAGTTGGATGACTAGTCTGTTGGAAAGTTATTTTGCTGTTGAATAGCTAAAATTTAGCTTGCTGAGCCATTTAACTAATCTATTGGAGATGCTCTAAACAACCACTGAAACTAGATAATCCCAAAGAGTAACTCTAGGAGCTGCTTTGCACCTTCTACTACAGCCCTCACAACCTGATTTACATCAGGAGAAAGAAATAGTGTTCAGGATGCAATTTTGTCGATGTCTAACTTTGGTATATTGACTATTTTCATTTGGTTAGTTTGTTTGAATATGGAATATGATAGGAAGAAGCTCAGTTCACGAAGATCTTTCAAGATAAATAAAAAAATATAACAACATCAGATAAAACCGGTGTCAACAGAAAAGGATTGGTACAAGGATACTTACTTCTCCACCTTCTTGCTGGCTCCATTTTGAATTGCAGCCAGGTATTTTAGCTTCATCACTCTTCTGCTTTTCAAGAAGCTGTGCACCTCTCTTTGCCTTCATTTCTACACCCTTCAGATATTTCGTAGGATTCCCTTGACTGTCATAGTAACGTCCAATAAGCTTACCAGCAAATCTGCATCATATATGCCAAGAAATGTTACAAGGGTATATATTATGAGTTGAGTAGTTTCTCTAACATGATCCACTGTGTGTTCCATATGGTATACACATTTGGTACTAACCGAATAACACATGGTATGGACATATGGTGGTGATGGATTTAAGAACATGATCAAGAGAATCTAGAGCAAGTGCTATAGCACAAACACATAAATAGTGATCCAAATTATGCTCCACTAGCCTGCCTATGGACTAGGTGCCACCAAACTGCCAGCCTAGCACCTAGCATTTCCTGGAAAATTGCATACAGTTCTATGAAGCCTCATGAAGGAAATAAGTAACATGAAGAACACGAAGATGGCTCTTAGAAAGGAGCTCACATATATCTTTCAAAGTAAAACTTCCTCCAATCAACAATGCTGTTTACCTGAAAGGAAGTTGGAAATCCATCATATTGAAAATAGTGGAAAAAAATAAAGAGAGAAAATTATTTTCTAGCATGTCCACACCTATATCCATACAGGCTAGAAGCACAAGAGAACAAAGGCACAAAGCTTAAACTGGAACTAACTCTAGTAATTAAAAGGTTGGTAACTTGGTACATAAGCAAGTAAACAGCCCACTAGATTTTGCACAAGTGGTAAGAGAAGGAGACACTACACTTCTATATTACAGTTGAAGCTCACTGCCATCCTACCCCTGATTTATCAATCATAGTACTTTTAACATTTTTTTCACAAGCTGTATATGTCTAAGCTTCATATTTGCATTAACTATGAGGTTTACTAATACGAATAATCCATACATAGTGTGTTATACCTCACTGCTTGATAAACCCTGTAAGGAATCAGTCAGACCATCACCTGTTGAAACAGAGAGGTTATTCTAGCAAAAGGATATACTTAAGCAGTCACATATCATTCGTGCTTAATGACCATTATCTTTTTCTTTTGGTGAAATTATTTTTTTTAAAACAACTTTATTAGAAGCAGAACAGCTAGATTATCTGTTAGAGTATATTAGGCATGTTAGAGTATATTAGGCAATTCCTGATATGGTTGGTTTACGATTGATTGTAATCCTGGAATAACCTTCCTTATATTTAGGATAATCTACCTTATCTCTAGGATAGGCTTCTTGCCCTCCAAGTCATGTACTCCTATATATTCTCCCTAGAGGCTCAATGCAAACATCCCACATATTATACGCATTCTCCTTCCTTCATGGTATCACAAGTTTAGGTTTTCGATACAACAGGTGTCTTCCGTTGCCACCGCCACGCCGCCCCTGGGGAGATCGTTCTCCGTCGGGGGTAGCGCCCTCCTAGGATGTGCGGCCGGTCCCTCTGATCATCGTGTTTGTCGTCCTCGTTTCTGCGGCGGATCCATCTGATGCCGCTGCACGTTGCGTCATCCACAACAACAGATCGGGAGTGTCACCTGAGGGTATGTGGATCCACGAGATTGGGGCTTCTTCGTACGCCGTCGTGGTGACGGTCGTGAACTTCGACGCTGGTCGGGCCGCTCTGCACGCCGTCATGGAGGCGGCAGCAAGCGCCGACCTGCCCATGCCCCACCTCCGATCCGTCCCCCTCCGCGTCAGCCGTCGCTCCTCCGCCGCGGACCAGAGTCGCGCCTCTCATTGTGGGCGGTGGGCGTGGGGCCGCTCTGCCCCTCCGTCGCAGGTCGAGGCCTCGCCGAATCCAGTCGTGGGGCGGTTGTGCTCTTCCGCCACGAGGTGGGCCGCGGCTCCCGCTGCGAGGCCGCGCTGTCGGGCCTCCCTCGCCTCGGAGCTGTGCCATGGCTCCTTGCTGCCGGCCGCCCCTCGCCATGGAGCGACGTTGGGCTCCTCACCGCCGAACATGATGTGGAGAAACGAGTGGAGATGGGTGCAGGCTATGCACTACCAAGATCTGTTGCTGCTGTTGTGTATCTTTTTCTTTTTTCCCCGATCAGAGATCAGGTTTGCGTCGCCCACCGCCAGTCGACTCGCGCGTCCTCGATATCGGCTTCAACAACACCGGCTTCCTCATCTTCTTCGACAGTGCAACAGGCGTGGCCTGTGGCGTAACTGGAACGCCTGCCTCTGTCGCACCTCTTTGTTTGCACGTCCATCTATGCCGGCTCATCTCGCCACCATCGATCGGGAGGCTCCACCATTGACATCACCATCGTCATCTCTGCCTCGCACGCCGTCGGCCTGATCAACCGATCGCGAGCGAACCACCCTCCCGAGACATTTGTCGTCCATCGCGTGATGCTTCGCCAAGCAAGAGGGTCGTTGCTTCATCGCCTCCTCGGGTAGCAGCATCGCCGTTTGTCGTTGACCAACGTCGTTGTATCTACATCGTCGTCGACTTCGTCGGTGTGCGTCCCCCGCCCATGGTTTGAGCAAGTTGTTCGACACATGCGAGCTGCGCCAGCACACCCGTCGTTATGGGTTGCGGGTCCTCCTGCATGTTGCGTCAACACCTTGCGTTGTTGTTGCACCTGCCCTAGGGGTGCCAGCCACCGTCGCCGGTCTGCACAGCACTTGTCATCGAGTTCTTCGCCGACAAACACCGCCATCGTGCTCCACTGGCGCCATTGAGGCTTGTTTCCTATGCGTCGTGGCTCTCGCCGTCGCGACTCCAGGAACCTCGATATGTCGCCACGCCTACCACTTCGCTTCATCCAGCACAACCTCATCGCCAGCATCATCGTCTCGTCCTCGACTACTTCGTCTACTCCGCTCTGACAACCGTGCATTACGCCGACACTCCCGCCGTGCTACACTACAACTGTCGCGGAGGCCTTCTCTGCTGGTCCCTTGAGATGCTGGCACATATGGTTGGGGCCCTCTACCTAGTACGTCCGGTACTAGCACCACCGGCACGTGCATTCATCCACGACGCGTTTCTAGGCTTGGCAAACCTAGAACACGCATTGTCCATGGTTGCTTGACGCGTCGCCCTCGGGATCAACACCCTCATCTGCCTCGACGCATCGCGCCTACGTCTATGGCTGCTTCTCAGCGCCACCATCACCATAGCGTCCTCTAGCGTGTTGCGGGCTTTCCCGCATACCGCACCAGCGTCCACGACTTGTGCGGTTTGTCTTCTCTGACGTCCTCGATAGCTTCCTCGACCACGGCTACGCTACGCACGTCACCTCGACGACGGCTCGACGCCCTTGCACCCGGCTACCTCGACATAATCGGCACAAAGGGCTATCATCTGCATGCGCTACTCCAATCACAGCATTCGCACCGGTGTTCCTACTGTGTGTGGGGGATATCTCGATTATTCTTCAGTTTGTCCGTTTGTGTTGCTAACACTACGACTGCAGGGGGAGGGGGGTGTTAGAGTATATTAGGCATGTTAGGGTATAGTAGGCAACTCTTGATATGGTTGGTCTAGGATTGATTGTAATCCTGGGATAACCTTCCTTATATTTAGGATAATCTTCCTTATCTCTAGGATATGCTTCTTGCCCTCGAAGTCATGTACTCCTATATATTCTCCCTAGAGGCTCAATGCAATATATCTCACACATTATACGCATTCTCTCCTTCTTTCATTATCTTTCATGAAGTTTGGTAAAGGCGGAATTAAGATTCTTCATCCTCCACAAAAAAATAAGTCATAATTCAAGTATCTGCTTCATCATATAACAAGTCATAATATCTGCATTTTTTTCACCAATATAAGCCCCGTATTTCTTTCTACATTAAACCAACATCAAGGTTATTAAAACGATAAAACGTTGGAACGCTCATGGGTGAAATTTTGACTTTTAAACGTTTAAACTTAGTTTAAACGTAGTTTTAAACAACATAGGAAAAATACCAATACATCATAATTTCAGACAATAATATGAAGTTAAATACCAAAACAGAGATGTTAGTGGCTTACCAAAACTCCACCCATAGCTGGATTGAACCCCAAAAGTAACTAATAGACTGGGTCCAAAAGTAGCTAATGGTCTAAAATGCATAAAACACTGCGTTTTACAGTTTAGAACGCCAAAACGCTAAAACGTGGTTTCAATCTCTAATTAGGGTTTTGACATTTAAACGTAGTTTAAACATAGTTTAAACGTAGTTTTAATAACATTGACCAACATGCAACTTTTTTTCACTCTCTTTTATCCCATCTTATAGTGCGAATAGTCAGTAGTAACTGCTTCTAAGATATTTAGTAGGCATGTTCGTTAGATGTCTTGGTCGTTCCATCTTTTGGCCCTTATGAAATTTGTAGAACCAATATACTGCTAGGAGTAAAAAGATCATGCAAAAGAATGTTTTTGCTTTTGCAGTTCAAATGATCAAGAGGGCACCAAAATTATCTCTATGGAACCAACATTAACTCGTGGCCATCAAAATAAATTACTAAACTAACCAGCTAGCAATAATATGCAGACTTGCCTGTAAAATTTCCAGAAACAAATGCCCGTGATGCATCCCTGTCAAAAGAATGATGTTGTAACATCAGCATGTGAAGCAGCAAAGCAAAAAGGATATGGAAGTTTTGATGTTTGCCAAAGCCAAAACATAAGAACTACCCTCCTATAGTCTATACTTTATAACACCAAGCTACAGCATACAATGTAATTCATAACAATGAAATTGAAAGAGGCACTAGAAATCTAAGGCTGCAACCTCCCAGCAAAGTGATGATAACCTCCTCCAGGGCCATAATGTGACCTCCCTTTTGTGACGTCAAACACTGAGCTGCAGTGTCAAATAAAAACCAACATCATTCACACAAGCCAAGCCAGTTGAATAGTCAAGACAGTACACTGGAATTTACTGAGAACTTCATTTGTAGAATTAAAAAGAAGGTGTGCTGTGTCACTGTGTGCTTGAGTTTTAACTTATTTATCATATCACAGTTCCCTTTTCTCACGGTAATTAAGTATCTTATAATTAAAACAAGTCGGGGGCAAGGAAATGTAGGCACATGAGATGAGGGCAAGGAAAAGCATAAGTACCCCAAAATCGCGAGTAGTATGGGCAACCCCTCATGGGTTCCATTGTACAGCGATAGCTCCTCCACTGTCCACAACCTCTGTCCATCGCAACATGAGTCTTAGGTAAGTAGCAGAGAACAGAGGACGTGTTCCACTATTGAGAACTTGCAGTTGCAGAGGTCGAAAAGGGCACAATGTTAGTCAGATGCTAGAGCCACAAATCAGACGAATAGCTCCTAGACAACTTTTAATGTTCATAAGGCATCACATCAACCACCGGAGCTCACTCGCGTAGGTTACGAAATGCCATACGATATTTGCTCCATATGACCACATCAGGGCATATTTCGATGCACATGTATTCACCTCAATCCACCTATGTTGAAGTGGTAACACATGTTGATTGAGGTGGATACATGTGCATCGGCCTCAAGCTATTAGTCGACGATCACGCCTAAGGCGACGACTGGGTGCCACTGTCTGCAAACGCCTTGTTTGCTTCCGAAGACTAGATAAGATCATAAGAGAGATCTAGCTCGCAAACTTAGGTAGCGAGGAACAGAGGACAGACCGGCTTCCTGAGGCGGTAATGCTGGAATACGACGGCAAGTAGCGCGGCCAGCAGCGCGAGAACAAGGAGGAAGCGAGCACCGCGCGCCATCGCTCTGGCTCCCAAGAGATCCGCAAGGCCGTTAGGTCCACCAAATCAAACTGTCTCCATGGCAACGTAACAGGATCCGCCTCAGCCAGCTAGGGATGCCCTTGGGACCGAGCAGCTTAGCTTCGGCGGAGGGACGAATTGGTGCTTGAGGCGGCTACCAACTGGACAGACCTCCGGGCCGTCGGAGCGGAAGACGGGGCCGGCAGACCGGTGGATTTGGTGGAAACGATCGACGAGAGGAGCTGGCCGACAAGCTGATTGAGCTGAGCCGGGGCAGACTCGAGTCAATGTACGTCTTCGAGATGGGCCGTGTGGAGAGACGCGCGGGGAGGCCCATTTGACTGGTCTGGGCCGAGACAGACTTGTGTCATTGGACGCCTTTGAGGCGGGCCCTTTCCCATGTCGTGTATTGTAGGGATGGATCCGGATATTTATTTAGATGTCAAATTTTTGGTATTCTTTCTTCGATTGTGAATAAATAACATATAGAATTTGCTATATAAATTTATATTCTTGTTTTTAGTATTGATGCTATTAATCTTAAAAAAATAAACATTAAATTCATTCTATATATTTTTAAATAATTGATATAAAATTCGGATGTCTATCCGAATACAGATTCGGATGTTTTTTCACATTTTTTGTTGTAGGGAGAAAATAATGTACATAAAAAATTATATAAAAATTTATTTAAATACTTCATAATATTCTTAATAACATTGCTAAAAAAATAGCTTTAAATTCTATGTATATCTATGCTAAAATATTAGATTTGTGATACAAGTCGGATGTTTTAGGAACATCCCTAGTGTATTGGTTTCTGCGCGATTCGCTATGGTGAGTATGTGCATGTTTGTTTGGTCTTTTTCAGCTTCTAGCCACTAAAAACTGTTGTGAACTGTCAAACGTCTAGTTTTCAGCTTATTTTTGTAAAAATTATTTTGGTACAAACCGTTCAAAATCAGTATGAACATATGAGAGCACCTAGAGGGGGTGAATAGATGATCCTACAAAATTCAATACTAATAACACAAACTTGGTTTATAATATGTTAGTTAGATTAAACCAAGTGGTTATAAAGCGAGTTCTTGAGATGGAATCAAACACATAGAAAAGCAACACAAGAGGCACGCTATTTTTATCCTGTGGTTCGGCCAAGTAACACTTACCTACTTTCACGTTATGGCGTCCCAATAGACGAGGGTTGCACTCAACCCCTTTCAAGTGATCCAATGATCAACTTGAATACCACGGTCTTTTCTTTTTAGAGTTCTCTTCCCGTTTGCGAGGAATCTCCACAAGTTTGAGCCTCTCGCCCTTACAATGTTGATGACACAAGAAGCACAGAAGTAAGGGAGGGAAAGCAACACACGTAAGACTCAAATCGCAGCAAACACACACACACGAAAGCCAAGACGTGAGCACGAGATCACGGCGCAGGGAGTTTACAACTCAAACGGTGCTCAAATCTCTAACACTATGAACTGATTGCGTGATTGCGGAGTCTGGGAGTCTTAGGATGTTTAGTGAATGCTTGGTGTGTTGTTCCATGTGCCTAGGGGTCCCTTTTATAGCCCTAAGGCAGCTAAGGGTCGTTGGAGATCAACTTGGAAGACAATTCTTGCCTTCTGTCGGATGGCGCACCAGACAGTCTGGTGCACCATTGGACATGAACAGTACCTATTCGATGCTCGATCTCCTTCCTTTTCTGGCGAAGTCGACCGTTGGATCTTTGGTCCCGTTGGCGCACCGGACACAGTCTAGTGCACACCAGACAGTCCGGTGTGATCATCCGACTGTTGGCTCAGCCACGTGTTGCCCGTTGATCGCGCAGATGACCGTTGGCCGCGGGCGCCGTTGGCTCACCGGACGGTCTGGTGAATTTTAGCCGCGGCGCCTTCTCCTTTTCCCGAGAGCGACGAGTTCGTCGCCGAAGTGTTTGGGCGCGGGCGCTGAAGACTCACCGGACAGTCCGGTGATTTATAGCCACGTCGCCCCGCCGATTCCCGATAGCAGCTACTTCGCCGCCGGGCCAGCCTGGGCACCGGACACTGTCCGGTGCACCACCTGACAGTCCAGTGTGCCAGGCTGGTGCTGGTTTGGCTGGTCACAACCACTTCTCCTTCAACCCTTTTTCTCTTTTCTTGGCCATGTCTCTAGCACTTAGATAAACTTGTTAGTACCCAAAAATAATTTACTAAGTCCGGAGACATACCTTGTTTCTTGATTTGCATCTTGGCACTTATAAACTTAAAAACAATGTGTTGGACATCTAATCACCAAAACAATTATAGAAATGGCCCAAGAGCACATTTCCCTTTCAACATATAATCGGTCGAGCTGTCATGATAGGTTTAGACTACTTCATCTTCCTCCGCACGTAATCCCTATGATACTTAGATTCTACCCACAACCAGATTCTCAGAAAAGCTGATCAGAAAAAAGCTAAACTAAACAGGCCCATGTACTTCATTGTGACGGTATTAGAGATGGCAATGGGTACCCGAAACCTAAATACTCAACAGGTTTTACCCGATATGAAGACGAGTACAGGATGATTTCTCTACCCGCGATTATGTTGATGGGTAAGAACATCTACTGTTGGCTAGACAAGTATGGGTACGGGTTGGTACTACCCATACCCGTCTACCCATGGATAAAATATAAGTGCATTAATATCACTATAACCATCTAATAGAGCCCATCTTAGCTAAAATAAAAATATTCTCTAGCTTCCATTTGTCTAGCTACCAAGTTATATAATCATATGATTTGTTATATGTGAAGTTGAATTTGTTTTATATGTTTATTTAATATTTGAGTGTTTGATATATTGGAATTTAAAACTTTTCTAGCAGGTACGGGTTACTCGACGGCTAAATTACCCGTTATGGGTGTCTGAGAGAGAGTGGGAGGTGTTTCTCAGGTTAGGAATTGAGTTTAAGTCGTGCTCTCCTATGGGGGAGAGAGGTAGGAGTGAGTATATATAGGTGGGGCTCCAAAACTAACCGTTTTTGACTTTCCTGCTCAAAACTAAGCCGGTTTTAAAGTCGGCTCAACCGGTTTTTAGTGACCGGCTGAGTAGGTGGGTGGACCGAAGCCAAAATCGGCTGAGCTGGTATTTGAATACCAGCTGAACCAGCCTGAAAACCAGCTGAACCAGTATTTCCAGAGAGCAATTTTGGCCAAGATATACTTAAAAAAGGTTGTACTACATACTTTCACTAGGGGCTAGTTTGGGAGCCATATAACCAGAGGGGACTAGAGGGGATAAAATCCACTTCTTATTCAAAATTGAATAAGGAGGGGATTTTAGCCCCTCCAATCCCCTCTGGGTTTTTGACTCCCAAACTAGCCCTAAGGATTAACAAGGGTAAAATAAAAGTTTTGGATCAAGGATTTTGAGCTTTAGTACCAACACCAACCTTCTCTTTGGATCCCCTTGATAGTACGATGATTCCTATACTCAAGTTAAATAAAATATAATTAAGTAAACTCCTTGAGTCATTGGTGTCTCATGTGTGATTTCTCCATAGCGTTGCTTCATAAGGATCACAAACATCTTTGCCTCATCTTTTAAAGCAAACACAAATCGAGCATGTGACTTGAACCATTTCACCATATATGAGGTCAACTCCTGGCTTCAAGTCACCTTACTGATGCATTAACATAATATAACTCCTTCATAGCTGTTTAGTTCATCGACTTAGTGCAAGTACTCTCTTCTTCACCTTAGCCATGGTACCTAAAAGGGAATTAGGCTTACACCTATTTCCTAATTGATTTTGGTGGTTGAATTGCCCAACACAAATAATTGGACTAACTAGTTTGCTCTAGTCTATAAGTTCTACAGGTGCCAAAGATTCACAAGAAGTCAATAAAAAGACCAAAAATGGGTTCAAACAAAGAGAGCAAGGGACAACCGAAGGCTGCCCTGGTCTGGCGCACCGAACTGTCTGGTGTGCCACCGGACAGTGTCCGGTGCACCAGGGGACTCCAAGCTGAACTCTTCACCTTCGGGAAATCTCAGAGGCGCTTCGCTATAATTCACCGGACTGTCCGGTGCACCATCGGACAGTGTCCGGTGCCCCAGGGGAGAGCGACTCTGAACTCGCCAGCGTCGGGAATCCGCTCCGCTAAAATTCACCGGACTGTCTGGTGTAACACCGGACTGTCCGGTGAGCTAGTGGAGCAACGGCTACTTCGCGCGCAACGGTCGACTGCAAACACATTAAATGCGCGCCTGCGCGCAGAGGGATAGAGCACGAGCGGGTGGCACACCGGACAGCCTACAGGGCTTGTCCGGTGCGCCACCGGACAGCCAGGCGGGCCCACAAGACAGAGCTCCAACGGTCGGAACCCAACGGCCAGGTGACGTGGCTGGCGCACCGGACAGTGTCCGGTGGCACACCGGACTGTCCGGTGCGCCATGCGACAGACAGTCTCCCAACGACCACTTTTGGTGGTTGGGGTTATAAATACCCCCAACCACCCCACATTCAAGTCATCCAAGTTTTCCACCTTCCAACTACTTACAAGAGCTCTAGCATTCAATTCTAGACACACCAAAGAGATCAAATCCTCTCCCAATTCCACTCAAAGCTTTAGTGATTAGAGAGAGTGATTGTTGTGTTCATTTGAGCTCTTGCGCTTGGATTGCTTCTTTTTTCTCATTCTTTCTTGCGATCATCTCAATTGTAATCAAGGCAAGAGACACCAATTGTGTGGTGGTCCTTGCGGGGAAGTTTGGTTCCCGTTTGATTGAGAAGAGAAGCTCACTCGGTCCGAGGGACCGTTTGAGAGAGGGAAAGGGTTGAAAGAGACCCGGTCTTTGTGACCACCTCAACGGGGAGTAGGTTTGAGAGAACCGAACCTCGGTAAAACAAATCCTTGTGTCTCACTTCTTTATTCGCTTGCGATTTGTTTTTACACCCTCTCTCGGACTCGCATTATATTTCTAACGCTAACCCGTCTTGTAGTTGTGATTAACTTTGTAAATTTCAGTTTCGCCCTATTCACCCCCCCTCTAGGCGACTTTCAATTGGTATCAGAGCCCGGTACTTCATTAGAGCCTAACCGCTCGAAGTGATGTCGGGAGATCACGCTAAGAGGAAGATGGAGACCGGCGACAAGCCCACTACAAGCCACGGGAAGGCTTCATCGGAAGAGTCCCGCAACAAGGGGAAGGGGAAGGAGAAGAAATCCTCTTCCCACAAGTCGCATCGGAGTGGCGACAAGAAAAAGAAGATGAGGAAGGTGGTCTACTACGAGACCGATTCTTCATCGCCTTCCACCTCCGACTCCGATGCATCATCCATTACTTCTAAGCGCCATGAGCGCAAGAAGTATAGTAAGATTCCCCTACGCTACCCCCGTATTTCAAAGCGTACTCCTTTACTCTCCGTTCCATTAGGCAAACCACCGGTTTTTTACGGTGAAGATTATAATATGTGGAGTGACAAAATGAGGCACCATCTAACCTCACTCCACACAAGCATTTGGAATGTTGTTGAGTTTGGTGTACAGGTACCATCCGTAGGGGATGAAGACTACGACTCCGACGAAGTGGCCCAAATCCACCACTTTAACTCCCAAGCCACCACTATACTCCTCGCCTCTCTAAGTCGAGAGGAGTATAATAAGGTGCAAGGGTTAAAGAGTGCGAAGGAAATTTGGGACGTACTCAAGACCGCGCACGAAGGAGACGAGGTGACCAAAATCACCAAGCGGGAGACGATCGAGGGGGAGCTCGGTCGGTTCCGACTCAACCAAGGCGAGGACCCTCAAGCCATGTACAACTGCTTGAAGACCTTGGTGAACCAAGTGCGCAACCTCGGGAGCACAAAATGGGATGACCATGAGATGGTCAAGGTTATTCTAAGATCCCTCGTATTTCTTAATCCTACGCAAGTTCAATTAATTCGAGGAAATCCTAGATATACTCAAATGACTCCCGAGGAAGTAATAGGTAATTTTGTGAGCTTTGAGTTGATGATCAAAGGCTCAAAGAAAATTATCGAGCTTGATGGCCCCTGAAAGTCACCTAGAGGGGGGTGAATAGGGCGAAACTGAAATTTACAAATATAAACACAACTACGAGACGGGTTAGCGTTAGGAATAAATATAAGTCCGAGAGAGAGGGCGCAAAACAAATCGTGAGCAAATGCGGAATGAGACACGATGATTTGTTTTACCAAGGTTCGGTTCTCGCAAACCTACTCCCTGTTGAGGAGGCCACAAAGGCCGGGTCTCTTTCAACCCTTACCCTCTCTCAAACGGTCCCTCGGACCGAGTGAGCTTCTCTTCTCAAATCAAACCGGGAACAAAACTTCCCTGCAAGGACCACTACACAATTGGTGTCTCTTGCCTTGGTTACAAATGAGTTTTGATCACAAGAACAAGTGAGAAAGAAAAGAAGCAATCCAAGCGCAAGAGCTCAAAAGAACACGACAAATCTCTCTCGCTAATCACTAAAGCCTTGTGTGGAATTAGAGAGGATTTGATCACTTGAGTGTGTCTAGAATTGAATGCCTAGCTCTTGTAAGTGGTTGAGAAGTGATAAACTTGGATGACTTGAATGTGGGGTGGTTGGGGGTATTTATAGCCCCAACCACCAAACTAGCCGTTTGGGTGGAGGCTGTCTGTCGTATGGTGCACCGGACAGTCCGGTGCACACCGGACATGTCCGGTGCACACCGGATCCGGTGCGCCAGCCACGTCACCCGGCCGTTAGGGTTCCGACCGTTGGAGCTCTGACGCTGGGCCCGCCTGGATGTCTGGTGGCGCACTGGACATGAACTGTAGGGTGTCCGGTGCGCCAGCATGGGCGTGCCTGACCTCTGCGCGCGCTGGCGCGCATTTAATGCGCTGTAGGTAGCCGTTGGCGCCTGAAGTAGCCGTTGCCCCGCAGTTACACCGGACAGTCCGGTGTACACCGGACATGTCCGATGAATTATAGCGGAGCAGCCGATGCGAATTCCTGAGGCTGCCGAGTTCGGAGCCGCGTCTTCTTGGAGCACCGGACACTGTCACCGGACAGTCCGGTGAATTATAGCGCGGCGCCTCCAAAATTTCCCGAAGGTGAGGAGTTCAGCATTGACTCCCCTGGTGCACCGGACATTGTCCGGTGGTGCACCGGACAGTCCGGTGCGCCCGACCAGGGTGCCTTCGGTTGTCCCTTGCTTCTTTGTTTGAACCCTTTCTCTTGATCTTTTTATTGGCTTATGGTGAACCTTTGGTACCTGTAGAACTTATAAACTTGGGCAAACTAGTTAGTCCAAATATTTGTGTTGGGCAATTCAACCACCAAAATTAGTTTAGGAAATAGGTATAAGCCGAATTCCCTTTCAATCTCCCCTTTTTGGTGATTGATGCCAACACAAACCAAAGCAAGTATAGAAGTGCATAATTGAACTAGTTTGCAAAGTGTAAGTGCAAAGGTTACTTAGAATTGAGCCAATAAATATTACTTACTAGGTATGCATGGATTGTTTCTTTATTTTTAACATTTTGGACCACGCTTGCACCACAAGTTTTGTTTTTGCAAATTCTTTTTGTAAATCCTTTCCAAAGTCTTTTTGCAAAATAGTCAAAGGTAAATGAGTAAGATTTTGCGAAGCATTTTCAAGTTTTGAAATTTTCTTCCGTTGTTTGAAATGCTTTTCCTTTGACTAAACAAAACTCCCCCTCAAATAAATTCTCCTCTTAGTGTTCAAGAGGGTTTTAAGATATCAATTTTGAAAGTACTACTTTCTCCCCCTTTAGAACTCAAAGAGATACTAATTTAAAATTTATCAATTGAAAATCATTTTTAAAAATTAGGGTGGTGGTGCGGTCCTTTTGCTTTGGGCTCATACTTTCTCCCCCTTTGGCATGAATCGCCAAAAACGGATACTTTGAGTGAGATATAAGCCCTTTTTAGCTACTTTCTCCCCTTTGGCAAATAAACCATATGAGTGAAGATTATACCAAAGATGGAGAGTGAAGCGGAGCGACGGCGAAGGATGAGTAGTAGAGTGGAGTGGAAGCCTTTGTCTTCGCCGAAGACACCAATTCCCTTTCAATATACCTATGACTTGGTTTGAAATACACTTGAAAACACATTAGTCATAGCATATATCAAAGAGACATGATCAAAGGTATACTTAAGAGCTATGTGTGCAAATTAGCAAAAGAAATTTCTAGAATCAAGAATATTGAGCTCATGCCTAAGTTTGGTAAAAGTTTGTTCATCAAGTGGCTTGGTAAAGATATCGGCTAATTGATCTTTAGTATTAATGTATGCAATCTCGATATCCCCCTTTTGTTGGTGATCTCTAAGAAAATGATACCGAATGGCTATGTGTTTAGTGCGGCTATGCTCAACGGGATTATCCGCCATGCGGATTGCACTCTCATTATCACATAGAAGAGGAACTTTGGTTAATTTGTAACCATAGTCCCGCAGGGTTTGCCTCATCCAAAGCAATTGCGCGCAACAATGGCCTGCGGCAATGTACTCGGCTTCGGCAGTAGAAAGAGCGATCGAATTTTGCTTCTTTGAAGCCCAAGACACCAAAGATCTTCCCAAGAACTGGCAAGTCCCCGATGTGCTCTTTCTATTAATCTTACACCCCGCCCAATCGGCATCCGAATAACCAATTAAATAAAATGTGGATCCCCGAGGGTACCAAAGCCCAAACTTAGGAGTATAAGCCAAATATCTCAAGATTCGTTTTACGGCCGTAAGGTGAGATTCCTTAGGGTCGGCTTGGAATCTTGCACACATGCAAACAGAAAGCATAATATCCGGTCGAGATGCACATAAATAGAGTAATGAATCTATCATTGACCGGTATACCTTTTGATCCACGGACTTACCTCCCGTGTCGAGGTCGAGATGCCCATTGGTTCCCATGGGTGTCTTGATGGGCTTGGCATCCTTCATTCCAAACTTGGTTAGAATGTCTTGAGTGTACTTCGTTTGGCTAATGAAGGTGCCCTCCTGGAGTTGCTTGACTTGGAATCCTAGAAAATACTTCAACTCCCCCATCATAGACATCTCGAATTTTTGTGTCATGATCCTACTAAATTTTTCACAACTAGATTCGTTAGTAGACCCAAATATGATATCATCAACATAAATTTGGCATACAAACAAATCTTTGTCAAGAGTTTTAGTGAATAAAGTAGGATCGGCTTTGCCGACTTTGAAGCCATTTGCGATAAGGAAATCTCTTAGGCATTCATACCATGCTCTTAGGGCTTGCTTGAGCCCATAAAGCGCCTTAGAGAGCCTATAAACATGGTTAGGGTACTCACTGTCTTCAAAGCCGAAAGGTTGCTTAACATAGACCTCTTTCTTGATTGGTCCATTGAGGAAGGCACTCTTCACGTCCATTTGGTAAAGCTTGAAGCCATGGTAAGTAGCATAGGCTAATAATATACGAATTGACTCAAGCCTAGCTACGGGTGCATAGGTTTCACCAAAATCCAAACCTTCGACTTGGGAGTATCCCTTGGCCACAAGTCGAGCTTTGTTCCTTGTCACCACACCATGCTCGTCTTGCTTGTTGCGGAAGACCCACTTGGTTCCTACAACATTTTGATTAGGACGTGGAACTAAATGCCATACCTCATTCCTCGTGAAATTGTTGAGCTCCTCTTGCATCGCCATCACCCAATCCGGATCTTGGAGTGCTTCCTCTACCCTGTGTGGCTCAATAGAGGAGACAAAAGAGTAAATGCTCACAAAAATGTGCAACACGAGATCGAGTAGTTACCCCCTTATGAATGTCGCCGAGGATGGTGTCGACGGGGTGATCTCGTTGAATTGCTTGGTGGACTCTTGGGTGTGGCGGCCTTGGTTCTTCATCCTCCTTGTCTTGATCATTGTCATCTCCCCCTTGATCATTGCTATCATCTTGAGGTGGCTCATCTCTTTGATCTTCTCCTTCATCAACTTGAGCCTCGTCCTCATTTTGGGTTGGTAGAGATGCTTGTGTGGAGGAGGATGGTTGATCTTGTGCATTTGGAGGCTCTTCGGATTCCTTAGGACATACATCCCCAATGGACATGTTCCTTAGCGCGATGCACGGAGCCTGTTCTTCACCTATCTCATCAAGATCAACTTGCTCTACTTGAGAGCCGTTAGTTTCATCAAACACAACGTCACAAGAAACTTCAACAAGTCCTGAGGACTTGTTAAAGACTCTATATGCCCTTGTGTTTGAGTCATATCCTAGTAAAAAGCCTTCTACAGTTTTAGGAGCAAATTTAGATTTTCTACCTCTCTTAACAAGAATAAAGCATTTGCTACCAAAAACTCTAAAATATGAAATATTGGGCTTTTTACCTGTTAGGAGTTCATAGGATGTCTTCTTAAGGATTCGGTGTAGATATAACCGGTTGATGGCGTAGCAGGCGGTGTTGACCGCCTCGGCCCAAAACCGATCCGGTGTCTTGTACTCATCAAGCATGGTTCTTGCCATGTCCAATAGAGTTCGATTCTTCCTCTCCACTACACCATTTTGTTGTGGCGTGTAGGGAGAAGAGAACTCATGCTTGATTCCCTCCTCCTCAAGGAAGCCTTCAATTTGAGAGTTCTTGAACTCCGTTCCGTTGTCGCTTCTAATTTTCTTGATCCTTAAGCCGAACTCATTTTGAGCCCGTCTCAAGAATCCCTTTAAGGTCTCTTGGGTGTGGGATTTTTCCTGCAAAAAGAACACCCAAGTAAAGCGAGAATAATCATCCACAATAACTAGACAGTACTTACTCCCGCCGATGCTTATGTAAGCGATCGGGCCGAATAGGTCCATGTGTAGGAGCTCCAGTGGCCTGTCACTTGTCATGATGTTCTTGTGTGGATGATGAGTGCCAACTTGCTTTCCGGCTTGGCATGCGCTACAAAATCATGTCTTTCTCAAAATGAACATTTGTTAGTCCTAAAATGTGTTCTCCCTTTAGAAGCTTATGAAGATTCTTCATTCCAACATGGGCTAGTCGGCGGTGCCAGAGCCAACCCATGTTAGTCTTAGCAATTAAGCAAGTGTCGAGTTCAGCTCTATCAAAATCTACCAAGTATAGCTGACCCTCTAACACTCCCTTAAATGCTATTGAATCATCACTTCTTCTAAAGACAGTGACACCTACATCAGTAAATAGACAGTTGTAGCCCATTTGACATAATTGCGAAACGGAAAGCAAATTGTAATCTAAAGAATCTACAAGAAAAACATTGGAAATGGAATGGTCAGGAGATATAGCTATTTTACCCAAATCTTTGACCAAAACCTTGGTTTCCATCCCCGAATGTGATAGCTCGTTGGGGATCTTGGTTTTTCTCGTAGGAGGAGAACATCTTCTTCTCCCCCGTCATGTGGTTTGTGCATCCGCTATCGATGATCCAACTTGAGCCCCCGGATGCATAAACCTACAAAACAATTTTAGTTCTTGACTTTAGGTACCCAAACGGTTTTGGGTCCTTTGGCATTAGACACAAGAACTTTGGGTACCCAAACACAAGTCTTAGAGCCCTTGTGTTTGCCCCCAACAAACTTGGCAACTACCTTGCCGAATTTGTTAGTCAAAACATAAGATGCATCAAAAGTTTTGAATGAAATGCTATGATCATTTGATGCACTAGGAGTTTTCTTTCTAGGCAACTTAGCACGGGTTAGTCGCCTAGAGCTAGATGTCTCACCCTTATACATAAAAGCATGGTTAGGGCCAGAGTGAGACTTCCTAGAATGAATTCTCCTAATTTTGCTCTCGGGATAACCGGCAGGGTACAAAATGTAACCCTCGTTATCCTGAGGCATGGGAGCCTTGCCCTTAACAAAGTTAGACAAATTTTTAGGAGGGGCATTAAGTTTGACATTGTCTCCCCTTTGGAAGCCAATGCCATCCTTGATGCCAGGGCGTCTCCCATTATAGAGCATACTTCTAGCAAATTTAAACTTTTCATTTTCTAAGTTATGCTCGGCAATTTTAGCATCTAATTTTGTTATATGATCATTTTGTTGTTTAATTAAGACCATGTGATCATGAATAGCATCAACATCAATATCTCTACATCTAGTGCAAATGGAAACATGCTCAATGGTAGATGTAGAGGGTTTGCAAGAATTAAGTTCAACAATCTTAGCACGCAAAATATCATTGTTATCTCTAAGATTGGAAATTGTAACATTGCAAACATCTAATTCTTTAGCCTTAGCAATTAATTTTTCATTTTCATTCATAAGGCTAGCAAGAGAGATGTTTAATTCTTCAATCTTAGCAAGCAAATCATCATTATCATTTCTAAGATTGGGAATTGAAACATCACAAATATGAGAATCAACCTTAGCAATTAATTTGGCATTTTCATTTCTAAGGTTGGCAATAGTGTCATGGCATGTGCTTAGCTCACTAGATAATTTCTCACATTTTCTACCTCTAGAGCATAAGCATTCTTAACCTTAACATGCTTTTTATTTTCCTTGATTAGGAAGTCCTCTTGGGAGTCCAAGAGATCATCCTTTTCATGGATGGCACTAATTAGCTCATTTAGTTTTTCTTTTTGTTGCATGTTTAGGTCGGCAAAAAGAGTACGCAAATTATCCTCCTCATCACTAGCATTATCATCACTAGAGGACTCATATTTAGTGGAGGATTTAGATTTAACCTTCTTCTTTTTGCCGTCCTTGGCCATGAGGCACTTGTGGCCGACGTTGGGGAAGAGAAGTCCCTTGGTGACGGCGATGTTGGCGGCGTCCTCGTCGGAGGAGGAGTCGGTGGAGCTCTCGTCGGAGTCCCACTCGCGGCACACGTGGGCATCGCCGCCCTTCTTCTTGTGATATCTCTTCTTCTCCTTTCTTCTCCCCTTCTTGTCGTCGCCCCTGTCACTGTCACTAGAAATAGGACATTTGGCAATAAAGTGACCGGGCTTACCACACTTGTAGCAAACCTTCTTGGAGCGGAGCTTGTAATCCTTCCCCCTCCTTTGCTTGAGGATTTGGCGGAAACTCTTGATGATGAGCGTCATTTCCTCGTTGTCGAGCTTGGAGGCGTCGATGGGTGCTCGACTTGGTGTAGACTCCTCCTTCTTCTCTTCTGTCGCCTTGAAAGCGATCGGTTGTGCCTCGGGTGTGGAGGAAGTGCCTTGCTCGATGATTTTCTTTGAGCCTTTAATCATTAGCTCAAAGCTCACAAATTTACCTATCACTTCCTCGGGGGACATTAGCTTATATCTAGGATCACCTCGAATTAATTGAACTTGTGTAGGGTTAAGAAATACGAGGGATCTAAGAATAACCTTGACCATCTCATGGTCATCCCATTTTTCGCTCCCGAGGTTGCGCACTTGGTTTACCAAGGTCTTCAAGCGGTTGTACATTGCTTGTGGATCCTCCCCTTGGTGAAGCATGAAGCGACCGAGCTCCCCCTCGATGGTCTCCCGCTTGGTGATTTTTGTCACCTCATCTCCTTCGTGCGCGGTCTTTAGTACGTCCCAAATTTCCTTCGCACTTTTTAACCCTTGCACCTTGTTATACTCCTCTCGACTTAGAGAGGCGAGGAGTATAGTGGTTGCTTGGGAGTTAAAGTGGTGGATTTGGGCCACCTCGTCCGAGTCGTAGTCTTCATCCCCTACGGATGGTACCTGTACACCAAACTCAACAACATTCCATATGCTTGTGTGGAGTGTGGTTAGATGATGCCTCATTTTGTCACTCCACATATTATAATCTTCACCATCAAAAACCGGTGGTTTGCCTAATGGAACGGAGAGTAAAGGAGTATGTTTTGAAATGTGGGGGTAGCGTAGGGGGATCTTACTATACTTCTTGCGCTCTTGGCGCTTAGAAGTTACGGACGGCGCATCGGAATCGGAGGTCGATGGTGATGAAGAGTCGGTCTCGTAGTAGACCACTTTCCTCATCCTCTTGTGCTTGTCGCCTCTCCGATGAGACTTATGGGAAGAGGATTTCTTCTCCTTCCCTTTCCCTTTGTTGGAGGAGCTCTTCTTCTTCTCCTTCCTCTTGGTGCGGGACTCTTCCGATGAAGTGCTCCCGTGACTTGTAGTGGGCTTGTCGCCAGTCTCCATCTCCCTCTTGGTGTGATCTCCCGACATCACTTCGAGCGGTTAGGCTCTAATGAAGCACCGGGCTCTGATACCAATTGAAAGTCGCCTAGAGGGGGGGTGAATAGAGCGAAACTGAAATTTACAAATATAAACACAACTACGAGACAGGTTAGCGTTAGGAATAAATACAAGTCCGAGAGAGAGGGCGCAAAACAAATCGTGAGCAAATGCAGAATGAGACACGATGATTTGTTTTACCGAGGTTCGGTTCTCGCAAACCTACTCCCCGTTGAGGAGGCCACAAAGGCCGGGTCTCTTTGAACCCTTACCCTCTCTCAAACGGTCCCTCGGACCGAGTGAGCTTCTCTTCTCAAATCAAACCGGGAACAAAACTTCCTCGCAAGGACCACCACACAATTGGTGTCTCTTGCCTTGGTTACAAATGAGTTTTGATCACAAGAACAAGTGAGAAAGAAAAGAAGCAATCCAAGCGCAAGAGCTCAAAAGAACACGGCAAATCTCTCTCGCTAATCACTAAAGCCTTGTGTGGAATTGGAGAGGATTTGATCACTTGAGTGTGTCTAGAATTGAATGCCTAGCTCTTGTAAGTGGTTGAGAAGTGGAAAACTTGGATGACTTGAATGTGGGGTGGTTGGGGGTATTTATAGCCCCAACCACCAAACTAGCCGTTTGGGTGGAGGCTGTCTGTCGTATGGTGCACCGGACAGTCCGGTGCACACCGGACATGTCCGGTGCGCCAGCCACGTCACCCGGCCGTTAGGGTTCCGACCGTTGGAGCTCTGACGCTGGGCCCGCCTGGATGTCTGGTGGCGCACCGGACATGAACTGTAGGGTGTCCGGTGTTCCAGCATAGGCGTGCCTGACCTCTACGCGCGCTGGCGCGCATTTAATGTGCTGCAGGTAGCCGTTGGCGCCTGAAGTAGCCGTTGCCCCGTAGTTACACCGGATAGTCCGGTGTACACCGGACATGTCCGGTGAATTATAGCGGAGCAGCCGATGCAAATTCCCGAGGCTGCCGAGTTCGGAGCCGCGTCTTCTTGGAGCACCGGACACTGTCCGGTGTACACCGGACAGTCCGGTGAATTATAGCGCGGCGCCTCCGAAATTTCCCGAAGGTGAGGAGTTCAGCATCGACTCCCCTGGTGCACCGGACACTGTCCGGTGGTGCACCGGACAGTCCGGTGCGCCCGACCAGGGTGCCTTCGGTTGTCCCTTGCTCCTTTGTTTGAACCATTTCTCTTGATCTTTTTATTGGCTTATGGTGAACCTTTGGTACCTGTAGAACTTATAAACTTGGGCAAACTAGTTAGTCCAAATATTTGTGTTGGGCAATTCAACCACCAAAATTAGTTTAGGAAATAGGTATAAGCCTAATTCCCTTTCAGCCCCTCCACGTCCGAAGCACAATCGGTCGCATTCAAGGCAACAGAGGAGAAAAAGGAGGAGTCTACATCAAGTAGACAACCCATCGATGCCTCCAAGCTCGACAACGAGGAAATGGCGCTCATCATCAAGAGTTTCCGCCAAATCCTTAAGCAAAGGAGGGGGAAGGATTACAAGTCTCGCTCCAAGAAGGTTTGCTACAAGTGTGGTAAGCCCGGTCACTTTATTGCCAAATGTCCTATTTCTAGTGACAGTGACATGGGCGACGACAAGAAGGGGAGAAGAAAGGAAAAGTAGAGGTAGCACAAGAAGGGCGGCGATGCCCATGTGTGCCGCGCGTGGGACTCCGACGAGAGCTCCACCGACTCCTCCTCTGATGAGGGACGTCGCCAACATCGCCGTCACCAAGGGACTCCTCTTCCCCAACGTCGGCCACAAGTGCCTCATGGCAAAGGACGACAAAAGGAAGAAGGTAAAATCAAAATCCTCCACTAAATATGAAACCTCTAGTGATGAGGATAATGCTAGTGATGAGGAGAACAATTTGCACATCCTTTTTGCCAACCTAAACATGCAACAAAAGGAAAAACTAAATGAACTAATTAGTGCTATTTATGAGAAGGATGATCTCTTGGACTCCCAAGAGGACTTCCTAATTAAAGAAAATAAGAAGCATGTTAAGGTTAAAAATGCTTATGCTCTAGAAGTAGAAAAGTGTGAAAAATTATCTAGTGAGCTAAGCACATACCATGATATTATCACCAACCTTAGAAATGAGAATGCTAGTTTAATTGCTAAGGTTGATTCAAATGTTTGTGATGCTTCAATCTCCAATCTTAGAGATGATAATGTTGAATTACTTGCTAAGATTGACGAATTAAATATTTCTCTTGCTAGCCTTAGATGTGAAAATGAAAAATTGATTGCTAAGGCTAAAGACCTAGATGTTCGCAATGCTTCTATTTCCGATCTTAGAAGTGAAAATGATATATTACATGCTAAGATTGTTGAACTAAAAACTTGCAAACCCACTACATCTACCATTAAGCATGTTTCTATTTGCACTAGATGTAGAGATGTTGATATTGATGCTATTCATGATCATATGGTCTTAATTAAAAAACAAATGATCATATAGCAAAATTAGATGTTAAAATTGCCGAGCACGAGCTTGAAAATGTAAAATTTAAATTTGCTCGTAGTATGCTTTATAGTGGGAGACGCCCTGGCATCAAGGATGTCATTGGCTTCCAAAAGGGAGACAATGTCAAACTTAATGCCCCTCCTAAAAGATTGTCTAATTTTGTTAAGGGCAAGGCTCCCATGCCTTAGGATAACGAGGGTTACATTTTGTACCCTGCCGGTTATCCCAAGAGCAAAATTAGGAGAATTCATTCTAGGAAGTCTCACTCTGGCCCTAATCATGCTTTTATGTATAAGGGTGAGACATCTAGCTCTAGGCAACCAACCTGTGCTAAGTTGCCTAAGAAGAAAACTCCTACTGCATCAAATGATCATAACATTTCATTTAAAACTTTTGATGCTTCTTATGTGCTAACCAACAAATCAGGCAAGGTAGTTGCCAAGTATATTAGGGGCAAACACAAGTGCTCCAAAACTTGTGTTTGGGTACCCAAAGTTCTTATCTCTAATGCTAAAGGACCCAAAACTGTTTGGGTACCTAAAATCAAGAACTAAATTTGTTTTGTAGGTTTATGCATCCGGGGGCTCAAGTTGGATCATCGATAGCGGGTGCACAAACCACATGACAGGGGAGAAGAAGATGTTCTCCTCCTATGAGAAAAATCAAGATCCCCAACGAGCTATCACATTCGGGGATGGAAATCAAGGTTTGGGTAAAATTGCTATTTCACCTGACCATTCCATTTCCAATGTTTTTCTTGTTGATTCACTAGATTACAATTTACTTTCCGTTTCTCAATTATGTCAAATGGGCTACAACTATCTATTTACTGATGTAGGTGTCACTGTCTTTAGAAGAAGTGATGATTCAATAGCATTTAAGGGAGTGTTAGAGGGTCAGCTATACTTAGTTGATTTCAATAGAGCTGAACTCGACACTTGCTTAATTGCTAAGACTAACATGGGCTGGCTCTGGCATCGCCGACTAGCACATGTTGGAATGAAGAATCTTCACAAGCTTCTAAAGGGTGAACACATTTTAGGACTAACCAATGTTCATTTTGAGAAAGACGGGATTTGTAGCGCATGCCAAGCCGGGAAGCAAGTTGGTGTTCATCATCCACATAAGAACATCTTGACGACTGACAGGCCACTCGAGCTCCTCCATATGGACCTATTCGGCCCGATCGCTTACATAAGCATCGGCGGGAGTAAGTACTGTCTTGTTATTGTGGATGACTATTCTCGCTTCACTTGGGTATTCTTCTTACAGGAAAAATCTCAAACCCAAGAGACTTTAAAAGGATTCTTGAGATGGGCTCAAAATGAGTTCGGCTTGAGGATCAAGAAAATTAGAAGCGATAATGGGACGGAGTTCAAGAATTCACAAATTGAAGGCTTCCTTGAGGAGGAGGGCATCAAGCATGAGTTCTCTTCTCCCTACACGCCACAACAAAATGGTATAGTGGAGAGGAAGAATAGAACTCTACTGGACATGGCAAGAACCATGCTTGATGAGTACAAGACTTCGGATCGGTTTTAGGCCGAGGCGGTCAACACCGCCTGCTACGCCATCAACCGATTGTATCTACACCGAATCCTCAAGAAGACATCATATGAACTCCTAACCGGTAAAAAGCCCAATATTTCATATTTTAGAGTCTTTGGGTAGCAAATGCTTTATTCTTGTTAAAAGAGGTAGAAAATCTAAATTTGCTCCTAAGACTGTAGAAGGCTTTTTACTAGGATATGATTCAAACACAAGGGCATATAGAGTCTTTAACAAGTCCTCAGGACTAGTTGAAGTTTCTTGTGACGTTGTGTTTGATGAAACTAACGGCTCTCAAGTAGAGCAAGTTGATCTTGATGAATTAGATGATGAAGAGGCTCCATGCGTCGCGCTAAGGAACATGTCCATTGGGGACGTGTGTCCTAAGGAATCCGAAGAGCCCATTCAAGCACAAGATCAACCATCCTCCTCCGTGCAAGCATCTCCACCAACCCAAGATGAGGATGAGGCTCAAGATGATGAAGAGGAAGATCAAGAGGATGAGCCACCTCAAGATGACGGCAATGATCAAGGGGGAGATGCAAATGATCAAGACAAGGAGGATGAAGAACCAAGGCCGCCACACCCAAGAGTCCACCAAGCAATCCAACGAGATCACCCCGTTGACACCATCCTCGGCGACATTCATAAGGGGGTAACTACTAGATCTCGTGTTGCACATTTTTGTGAGCATTACTCTTTTGTTTCCTCTATTGAGCCACACAGGGCAGAGGAAGCGCTTCAAGATTCGGATTGGGTGGTGGCAATGCAAGAAGAGCTCAACAACTTCACTAGGAACGAGGTATGACATTTAGTTCCATGTCCTAATCAAAATGTTGTAGGAACCAAATGGGTCTTCCGCAACAAGCAAGACGAGCATAGTGTGGTGACTAGGAACAAAGCTCGACTTGTGGCCAAGGGATACTCCCAAGTCGAAGGTTTGGATTTTGGTGAAACCTATGCACCCGTCCAAGACAGTGAGTATCCTAACCATGTCTATAGGCTCTCTAAGGCGCTTTACGGGATCAAGCAAGCCCCAAGAGCATGGTATGAATGCCTAAGAGATTTCCTTATTGCTAATGGCTTCAAAGTCGGCAAGGCCGATCCTACTCTATTCACTAAAACTCTTGACAATGATTTGTTTGTATGCCAAATTTATGTTGATGATATTATATTTTGGTCTACTAACGAATCTACATGTGAAAAATTTAGTAGGATCATGACACAGAAATTCGAGATGTCAATGATGGGGGAGTTGAAGTATTTCTTAGGATTTCAAGTAAAGCAACTCCAAGAGGGCACCTTCATTAGCCAAACGAAGTATACTCAAGACATTCTAAACAAGTTTGGGATGAAGGATGCCAAGCCCATCAAGACACCCATGGGAACCAATGGGCATCTCGACCTCGACACGGAAGGTAAATCCGTAGATCAAAAGGTATACCGGTCGATGATAGGTTCATTACTCTATTTATGTGCATCTCGACCGGACATTATGCTTTCCGTATGCATGTGTGCAAGATTCCAAGCTGACCCTAAGGAAGCTCACCTTACGACCGTAAAACGAATCTTGAGATATTTGGCTTATACTCCTAAGTTTGGGCTTTGGTATCCTAGGGGATCCACATTTGATTTAATTAGTTATTCGGATGCCGATTGGGCAGGGTGTAAAATAAATAGAAAGAGCACATCGGGGACTTGCCAGTTCTTGGGGAGATCCTTGGTGTCTTGGGCTTCAAAGAAGCAAAATTCCGTAGCTCTTTCTACCGCCGAAGCTGAGTACATTGCCGCAGGCCATTGTTGCGTGCAACTACTTTGGATGAGGCAAACCCTTAGGGACTATGTTTACAAATTAACCAAAGTTCCTCTTCTATGTGATAATGAGAGTGCTATCCGCATGGCGGATAATCCCGTTGAGCATAGCCGCACTAAACACATAGCCATTCAGTATCACTTCTTAAGGGATCACCAACAAAAGGGGGATATCGAGATTGCATATATTAACACCAAAGAACAATTAGCCGATATCTTTACCAAGCCAGTAGATGAACAAACATTTACCAGACTTAGGCATGAGCTAAATATTCTTGATTCTAGGAATTTTTATTGATGTCTTGCATACATAGCTCATATGTATACCTTTGATCATCTCTTTCATGTGCTATGACTAATGTGTTCTTTCAAGTCCATTGCATGATAAGTCATAGATTGAAAGGGAAAAGGAGTCTTCGGCGAAGACAAAGGCTTCCACTCCACTCCATCACTCATCCTTCACCGTCGCTCCGAGCATCTCTCCGTCTTTTGGTATAATCTTCACTCATATTATTTGTTTGCCAAAGGGGGAGAAAGTAGTTCATCAAGGGCTTATATTCCACTCAAACATCCGTTTTTGGCGATTCATGCCAAAGGGGGAGAGAGTATTAAGCCCAAAGCAAAAGGACCGCACCACCACCAAATTTTAAAACTTATGATTTTCAAATTGGTATCTCGTTGTGTTCAAAAGGGGGAGAAAGTAGTATTTTCAAAATTGATGTCTTAAAACCCTCTTGAACACTAAGAGGAAGTTTTTATTGAGGGGGAGTTTTGTTTAGTCAAAGGAAAAGCATTTGAAACAGGGGGAGAAAATTTCAAATCTTATAAATGCTTCTCAAAAATCTTATTCATTTACCTTTGACTAGTTGCAAAATGTCTTTGAAAAGATTTTACAAAAGAATTTGCAAAAACAAAACATGTGGTGCAAGCGTGGTACAAAATGTTAAAATTATAAAGAAACAATCCATGCATATCTTATGAATTTCTATTGGCTAAATTCTAAGTAACCTTTGCACTTACAATATGTAAACTAGTTCAATTATGCACTTCTATACTTGCTTTGGTTGTGTTGGCATCAATCACCAAAAAGGGAGAGATTGAAAGGGAATTAGGCTTACACCTATTTCCTAATTGATTTTGGTGGTTGAATTGCCCAACACAAATAATTGGACTAACTAGTTTGCTCTAGTCTATAAGTTTCTACAGGTGCCAAAGGTTCACAAGAAGTCAATAAAAAGACCAAAAATGGGTTCAAACAAAGAGAGCAAGGGACAACCGAAGGCTGCCCTGGTCTGGCGCACCGGACTGTCCGGTGTGCCACCGGACAGTGTCCGGTGCACCAGGGGACTCCAAGCTGAACTCTTCACCTTCGAGAAATCTTAGAGGCGCTTCGCTATAATTCACCGGACTGTCCGGTGCCCCAGGGGAGAGCGACTCTGAACTCGCCAGCTTCGGGAATCCGCTCCGCTAAAATTCACCGGACTGTCCGGTGTAACACCGGACTGTCCGGTGAGCCAGCGGAGCAACGACTACTTCGCGCGCAACGGTCGACTGCAACGCATTAAATGCGTGCCTGCGCGCAGAGGGACAGAGCACGCGTGGGTGGCACACCGGACAGCCTATAGGGCTTGTCCGGTGCGCCACCGGACAGCCAGGCGGGCCCACAAGACAGAGCTCCAACGGTCGGAACCCAACAGCCAGGTGACGTGGCTGGCGCACCGGACAGTGTCCGGTGGCGCACCGGACTGTCCGGTGCGCCATGCGACAGACAGTCTCCCAACAGCCACTTTTGGTGGTTGGGGTTATAAATACCCCCAACCACCCCACATTCAAGTCATCCAAGTTTTCCACCTTCCAACTACTTACAAGAGCTCTAGCATTGAATTCTAGACACACCAAAGATATCAAATCCTCTCCTAATTCCACTCAAAGCTTTAGTGATTAGAGAGAGTGATTGTTGTGTTCATTTGAGCTCTTGCGCTTGGATTGCTTCTTTTTTCTCATTCTTTCTTGCGATCATCTCAATTGTAATCAAGGCAAGAGACACCAATTGTGTGGTGGTCCTTACGGGGAAGTTTGGTTCCCATTTGATTGAGAAGAGAAGCTCACTCGGTCCGAGGGACCGTTTTGTGACGGAACCTCCCAAGTCATTAGGCCCACCTACAGTTGTCCTTGTCCAACAGACATCAGACAACCCTATAGATGTTCCTGAACCACTTGACAAGTTCGGTATCTTTTCTCTTACCTTTCCAGGAACGTTTCACCCATCTTGCAGACATTACAGAACATCGGAGATATAGAAATGCGGAAGCGATTACATAAACTTACATTTATTTAGAAAGTAAGATCAAGTTACTTATTACAGACCAGAGTTAGAAAACGAGTGCTGAGTAGTATTATTACAATACCCAGGGAGGCAAAAACTCCTCCCCGATAAGTTTTACATAAAGTTTCTTATGGAGGACCAAGTCCTCCCGCAGCTTCACTCTTGTTCATCTTCATTTGGAACCACCTTGGTACAAAAGCAACAAAAATTTGCTGCTTCCTCACCTAAAAACAACGAGGGAATAAACCCTGAGTACATAATTACTCAGCAAGTCTTACCCGACTAAAGAAAAGACTCTCAAGGGTATGCTGGTTATAAGGGAGTCAAGGTAAGGTATCTCAAGATCAAAGACTCTGTTTGCAAAAATGCTTACTAAAAGTGGATCCTTAAAAATCCATTTTTAATGTCAGGTTAAGTAAACTTACTTACATCTAGAGTTCTTGCTAACCTAGTTCAAGCACTTGACCTGCACTAGCCAATTTCTTATCCACTCCTCATCTTCACTGGATTGCTACGTGTAAGTCAGTGACCAAGTCTTCATAACCGCGAAGGTACGGCGATCCGAATCGATTATACTCAGCTGAGGATCTCCAATCACACGACATATGTAGCACTTAACCCTTACATATGTCAACCTGCCACCGGGGTTCTTAAGACCAGATCAGGTTCACGCAAACCGAGAGCACGGATACACCACCGTCCAGCCTCTTGCTATGGAGGGTACACGCTACTCTCGCCACCGCTCCATGCCCATTTCGTGTTATCTTATTCTGTCCTTAGTCTGCCTGAGGCAAGGCTTACCCATGACGAGGCATGTGACCAGTTAAAGGGTCCTCGGTCAGCAGGCCTACATCGAGACGGTCCTTAATCGACTCAGACGGAGACACTACACCGAGACTCTCTTCTCGTGCAAGTCACCCGCCCGGTCTCAGCTTAATCATTTAAACCCCAAAACTTGGTACCTGGCAGAGGTACCATCTTTTCCGATATTGAACCCATCACGGCCGTGATGGATTCACCATCAAGTTTTATTTTCAAAAACATCCCTCCCACTTTGCCAATCATCTTTTGTAAAACAAAAACCTTTTGTTTTTGCTAAAGCAATACTAAGCATAGTAAAACCTTTTGTAAAACAGGGTATCAAGGAAGGTAATCAAGATCAAGGAAGGTAATGCAGGAATTGTTTAAGCAATCAACTCCTATCACCTAATGCAGCAAGCAAGTGAGAAAGATTTGGAAAACATCAGGGGAGGTGGCAAATGCACCGGGGCTTGCCTTCGTTAGTAGGTGAGTCAGGCTCAGGCCCGCAGATGTCAAAGTAGAGACAAGTCTCTGCCTGAGATTCCAAAGGTGGTGGTGCCTTCTCTTCAGTCACTTCGATCTCTTCTTCGTTTTCTAAACATAATCATGTATATAAGAATGAATGCCATGTAATGCTCATGAGAGTGCAAAGATAATAAAAATTTATTATCTAAGGTCTTGAATACAATTTTCCTTCACGGAACTCCGAGAACTTAGGGTTTCCGGAGTCAGTAAAGGAGTTCACGGGGCAGGGGTGGAGGTTTGGGGTTCTAGTTATCAAACAAGGTTCAAATCAACCCAAACTCTACCCAAGGCTTCTAAATAATGTATAGAACTCATATAAAAAGTTGGACATTTTTAGAATTACCATATGTTTTCTAAAAATCCAGAACTAATGGCTTAAACTAGTTGAAATGCCTTAAAATTCTTATTCAATCTAAAAATCAAGAAACTATTTTTATTAAATACTATGGAAAATAAGAAGTCTAGGAAAATTGGTTTCACCATTTTAGGATTTTTCTACAATTTTCTACATATTTCTAAAGCTGGATAGAAAAAGAAAAGAAGAAAGTCTGAACAGTGTTGGGCTGAAATCAAACCAGGCGGCCCAGTCCAGAGGGGAAAGCACGTGTGGCCGCACCCCGCGCTGGCATCTTTACAGAAAGGGCCCTGGCTTACTGATTATTCCGACAGGGGTTCAAACACTATTGCATGAGTCACTGACGGTTTACACATAAGCCCTCTGGTTTCTAATTCTTCGCAGGGTGAAGTCCACGACGGCGTCGCGCGCACCCGAGCTCCGGCGAGCACCTGTACCGGCCGATTGGGGCAACGACTAGGGTCTCCGAGCGACTAACACCTAATTGAATCCATCCCAAGACTTTCCCCCAACTTAATTTCACTAATGATCAAGTGGTTTGCTCTGGCCACGGTGACCGTGAGCGTTACGGCTATACCGTCGTGTTCTCGGCGACCAGAGGACTTCTAGTGCAATTGCGTGGGTCGGCGAGCATCATAGAGCTATGAGAAGGCTCAAACGAGGGAGAGAGGAGGATGATCTGACTGGAAAGGGGGCTGGCCGTGGTGAGGTTAGTTCGCGGTAGCGGAAACCCGAATTGGGGAGAAACCAAAATTCACGCTCCCGGATGCACGGTTTGCTAACGATTCTTGGTGGCGGGGTGGGTGCTGATGTTGCGAAGCTAGTGGAGGGCTCAATTTATAGGCGGCTTAGACGGTGGCCAGGAATTTGGATGACGATGCGCGGTGGTTGGAAAGGGGCAGGGAGGTTCCGGTGCGCATGAACCTGTGGCTAACGTCGTGGCGACCTCACCGGCGACGATGGGACGGCCCCAGAGAGTCACGACGACGCGGTGGAAAGGCAGAGCCACGCGGCGGGCACGACGAAGGCTTGACGGTGGTGAGAACCTTTATCCACAGGCGGTGAGCAAGGGGGGAGGGATTACGGCTGGCCGGGGTGGCATCCAGCTCACCGGCGGCGAGGATCACCCTACCCCGCGATGCTATCCATCCGCTCAGACACGAATCCCGACGCCGGTGACACGAATCACGGTGGAGGGAGTCACCGGCGATGAGGTTTGCTGTACTGGCGTTCTGATCTGCAGATTCCACTGTACCATGGTGATCTCTCATCAGATAAACTGACAGAGCGATTTGGAGCATGATTTACTCCAAATTTTATGTGGTGACTAAGCTAGCTCTCTGTACCAAAGTTATAGCTTGATAAACCAGTTACAATTTTGTCATAGCAACCTTGATCAAATTCTTAACAATTCAAGCTTGAATTCATGCTCAAAGTCCTTAATGGTTGCAGTGTCTGTCTGAAAATTCAGACCCAGTAACCTGACAGTCCCACTTTGGACTTAATTATCTCCCAATTTTACTTAACAACTAGGCTCACATCCTTAAGCAAAGTTGCTCTCCTATGATTGGGCTATAAAATTGATGTGGTGATTTGGGGCAAAAACCCTATAGTTTGAAAGTTACAAAGCTCCAAAATTGAGCCCAAATCTCAGAAATTCAGACTTAGGCTATATAGGGGTTAAGAGGGGATTTTTGCAAATAGACCCAAAACTTAGGGTTTAAACTTGCAAATTCATATATTTGAGAACCAAAGGACTTAATATGTCTTAACATTGTAGTTTTTACACTTTAGTCCAAATGTGCACTGTTTTTGCACATAGGCCCCTAGGGTTTGAACTTAGGGTTTTCTAGGGTTCAAATGGGGTTTTCTGGATATCCCAGGGGTATAAATGTGATTCAAGTTTATTTTTGGGAATATTTCATGATTATTTCCCTAAAGCTTTGAGGTTTTCTCAATTTGGTTAAATTTTACCCCTATAATCCCTATTTAGGGTTAAACTCCCTATCCAGGGTTCTATTTGCAAAATGCTATAACAATACAACTTGTTTGAAATTTTTACCTAGTAAATGCACTCTAGGTGTGTCAAAACATATGCAATGCCAATGTTTATGATGCCATGCTCAAGTTTAGTTGCAGTAACACCAGTGGTGTTACATCCTTCCCCCCATAAAAGAATCTCATCCCGAGATCAAAAGTCCTAGGGTAAGTAATGGAAAAGGAAATGTGTCACATTTTTTATTTCCTTATTTTTGGTACAAGGCAGGGGGTGCTGTGGGGTTCACTCTTTATTACAACAACTAAACACACCTTACAAAACACACTTTACAAATTACATGAGGCTAAAAAGCCTGGGAAATTCTTATCTAAAAAAGTCTTGAGTTTCCCATGTAGCCTCATCTTCAGAGTGTTGGTTCCACTGTATCTTATAGAACTTGAGAGTTTTTCTCTGGGTAACCCTGTCCTTTTGATCCAAGACCCGAATGAGATGTTCGGAATATGTCAAGTCTGGTTCAAGGACAACATCTGTCACTTCAATGGCTCGATCTAGTACCCGAAGACATTTCTTCAATTGTGACACATGGAACACATTATGTACAGCAGACAAGGTTTCGGGTAGTTGAAGTTGATATGCCACTGGCCCATATCTTTCAAGTATAGGGAATGGACCAATGTACCTAGGTGCAAGCTTCCCTTTTATCCCGAAACGCGATACACCCTTCATTGGTTAAACCCTTAAGGTAGACATAGTCCCCTTCAAGAAAAATACAAGGGCATTCGCCGTTTGTCTGCATAACTCTACTGACGAGCTTGGGCTTTCTTCATATTATGAATTATTTTCTGAACCTTTTCTTCGGTTTCTTTCACCATATCAGGCCTGAAGAAGTACCTTCACCAGGTTCAGACCAATTTAGCGGAGTACGACATTGTCGTCCATATAAAGCTTCGAAAGGTGCCATCTTGATACTTTCTTGATAGCTATTATTATATGAAAACTCCGCTAAAGGCAAACATTCATCCCATTTTTGCGAGAAGTCCAGAACACATGCTCGCAGCTGAGAGCACCTAGAGGGGGGGGGGGTGAATAGGTGATCCTGTAAAAACTTCAAACTTAAGCCACAAAAAACTTGTTAAGTGTTAGCACGATTATTGCCAAGTGGCTAAGGTGAAGTCTCAACAAAAACACAGTACCACAAGAAAATCAAGCACAGGGGTGGACACAGTGGTTTATCCCGTGGTTCGGCCAAGACCAACGCTTGCCTACTCCACGTTGTGGCGTCCCAACGGACGAGGGTTGCAATCAACCCTCTCAAGCGGTCCAAAGACCCACTTGAATACCACGGTGTTTTGTTGTTCCTTTCACTATCCCGTTTGCAAGGAATCTCCACAAATTGGAGTCTCTTGCCCTTACAAGTATATGATCACAAAGAAAGCACAGAGTAAGGAGGGAAGCAACACACACAAATCCACAGCAAAAGCGCACACACACGGCAAGAATCGAGCTCACAAGACTATCTCAGAGTTCTCACTTAGAACAGAGCTCGAATCACTTAGAAACACAAACGAATGCGCAGAGACTTAGTGTGGATGATCAAGAATGCTCAAAGGTTGCTTGTATATCTCCTCCATGCGCCTAGGGGCCCCTTTTATAGGCCCCAAGGCAGCTAGGAGCCGTTGAGAGCAAATCTGGAAGGCCATCCTTGCCTTCTGTCTTCGGGGGCACCGGACAGTCCGGTGCACACACGGACACTGTCCGGTGCCCGATTTGTTTCCATAACAGGCACTTCCGACCGTTGCCGACCGTTGGAAGATCTGGAGCCGTTGGCGCACCGGAACATGTCCGGTGCACACCGGACAGTCCGGTGCCGTCTTCCGACCGTTGGCTCCGCCACGTGTCCACGCGCGGATTGCGCGGCCGACCGTTGGCTCACCGGACAGTCCGGTGCACACCGGACAGTCCGGTGAATTTTAGCCGTACGCCGTCGGCCAATTTCCCGAGAGCGGCCAAGTTCGCGCCGAGTCGGCCTGGCGCACACCGGACACTGTCCGGTGCACAACTCGGACAGTCCGTGCTCCAGACCGAGCTGGGTCTTGGCAGCACACAGCCAAGTCTTTTCTCCCTCTTTTCTTTTCTTCTTCTTTCTGTTTCTAACACTTAGACAAATGTATTAGTACATAAAACCAATGTACTAAGGCTTAGAAACATACCTTTACTTCATGATTTGCACCTTGTTCATCCATGTATATAACTTCACAATTAAACACATGTGTTGGCACTCAATCACCAAAATACTTAGAAATGGCCCAAGGGCACATTTCCCTTTCAATCTCCCCCTTTTTGGTGATTTATGCCAACACAACATAAAGCAAACTAGAACAAGTGCAAACTCACTTCCAAATAAAAACTTAAATTTATTTTGAATCAATTTTGGCATATATGGATCATCCTTTGCCACCACTTGGTTTGTTTTTGAAATAAACTCAAATCTCTATCTCTAAGGTTAAACACACATGTTGAAAACATAAAGAGAGTCATTCCAAACGAGATTGATCAAAGATTTCAAAAACTCCCCCTTTTTCCCATAATCAGTACTTCTCCCCACAAGAAGCCAACTTTTGACAAGAGAGACAACATACGAATTTTGACAAACCAAAAAACTCTATTCTACTATTTTCAAAATTATCAAGTGGTAGCTGATCCATTTATTGCTTTGGCCTTTATTTTCTCCCCCTTTGGCATCAAGCACCAAAACGGGGATCATCTTGGCCCTTTAACCCCATTGCCTCACCAAAAATCTTTAATTAAGACCAAATGGCAATAAGAGTTCATGAGATGAACTTGGAATAAGTTACCCCTCATCGGAGTGCAGTGGAAGTCCTTTCATGGTCCAAGTCCACCTTTTCCCTTTCAATTCTCCTTTGAGACTAAAACAGGCAAACTCAAGCATATGGTTAGTCTCAAAGGGTCAAGTTGTAACACGTCTCCCCCTAAACATGTGCATCACTTTGCAACGGACTTGTGAGGTCCAGGGAGTGTTTGTACAACTTGAGCACCATAATAAGCAACAAAATTGCAGAATGAACATGATCAACGGCATAAATACATGTATGCTACAATTCAATCCAAGTTCCGCGAATCTAAGACATTTAGCTCACTACGCAGCCTGCAAAAGGTCTTCTCATCTAAAGGCTTGGTAAAGATATCGGCTAGCTGGTTCTCGGTGCTAACATAAAACACTTCGATATCTCCCTTTTGCTGGTGGTCTCTCAAAAAGTGATGCCGGATGTCAATGTGCTTTGTGCGGCTGTGCTCAACAGGATTTTCCGCTATTCGGATAGCACTCTCATTGTCACATAGGAGTGGGACTTTGCTCAGATTGTAGCCAAAGTCCCTGAGGGTTTGCCTCATCCAAAGTAGTTGCGCGCAACACTGACCTGCGGCAACGTACTCGGCCTCAGCGGTGGATAGGGCAACGGAGGTTTGTTTCTTAGAATTCCATGACACCAGGGACCTTCCTAAGAATTGGCACGTCCCCGATGTACTCTTCCTATCGACCTTACATCCAGCATAGTCGGAATCTGAGTACCCAATCAAGTCAAAGTTAGACCCCTTTGGATACCAGATCCCGAAGCAGGGCGTAGCGACTAAATATCTAAGAATTCGCTTCACCGCCACCAAGTGACACTCCTTAGGATCGGATTGAAATCTAGCACACATGCATACGCTAAGCATAATATCCGGTCTACTAGCACATAAATAAAGTAAAGACCCTATCATTGACTGGTATGCTTTTTGATCAACGGACTTACCTCCTTTGTTGAGGTCGGTGTGTCCATCGGTTCCCATCGGAGTCTTTGCGGGCTTGGCGTCCTTCATCCCAAACCGCTTTAGCAGATCTTGTGTGTACTTCGTTTGGGAGATGAAGGTGCCGTCCTTGAGTTGCTTCACTTGGAACCCAAGGAAGTAGTTCAACTCGCCCATCATCGACATCTCGAATTTCTGCGTCATCACCCTGCTAAACTCTTCACAAGACTTTTGGTTAGTAGAACCAAATATTATGTCATCGACATAAATTTGGCACACAAACAAATCACCATCACAAGTCTTAGTGAAAAGAGTTGGATCGGCTTTCCCAACCTTGAAAGCATTAGCAATTAAGAAATCTCTAAGGCATTCATACCATGCTCTTGGGGCTTGCTTAAGTCCATAGAGCGCCTTAGAGAGCTTACACACGTGGTCGGGGTACCGCTCATCCTCGAAGCCAGGGGGTTGCTCCACGTACACCTCCTCCTTTATTGGCCCGTTGAGGAAAGCGCTCTTCACATCCATTTGGTACAACCTGAAAGAATGGTGAGCGGCATATGCTAGCAAGATACGAATGGACTCTAGCCTAGCCACAGGAGCAAAAGTCTCCTCAAAGTCCAAACCTGCGACTTGGGCATAACCTTTTGCCACAAGTCGAGCCTTGTTCCTTGTCACCACTCCGTGCTCGTCTTGTTTGTTGCGGAACACCCACTTGGTTCCCACAACATTTTGCTTGGGACGAGGCACCAGCGTCCAAACTTCATTGCGCTTGAAGTTGTTAAGTTCCTCCTGCATGGCCAACACCCAATCCGGATCTAGCAAGGCCTCCTCTACCCTGAAAGGCTCAATAGAGGAGACAAAAGAGTAATGTTCACAAAAATTAACTAGTCGAGACCGAGTAGTTACTCCCTTGCTAATGTCACCCAGAATTTGGTCGACGGGATGATCCCTTTGAATCATCGCTCGAACTTGGGTTGGAGGTGCCGGTTGCGCTTCTTCTTCCATCACATGATCATCTTGTGCTCCCCCTTGATCACACGCCTCCTTTTGATGAACCTGTTCATCGTCTTGAGTTGGGGGTTGCACCGTCGTTGAGGAAGAAGGTTGATCTCGTTCATCTTGTTCCTGTGGCCGAACGTCTCCAATCGCCATGGTTCGTATAGCGGCCGTTGGAACATCTTCTTCATCTACATCATCACAATCAACAACTTGCTCTCTTGGAGAGCCATTAGTCTCATCAAATACAACGTCGCTAGAGACTTCAACCAAACCCGATGATTTGTTGAAGACCCTATACGCCTTTGTATTTGAATCATAACCTAATAAAAACCCTTCTACAGCTTTGGGAGCAAACTTAGAATTTCTACCCTTCTTCACTAGAATGTAGCACTTGCTCCCAAAAACACGAAAGTAAGATACATTGGGTTTGTTACCGGTTAGTAGCTCATACGAAGTCTTCTTGAGGGGTTGATGAAGGTAGACCCTGTTGATGGCGTGGCAAGCCGTGTTCACGGCTTCCGACCAAAAGCACTCGGGGGTCTTGAACTCTCCGAGCATCGTCCTCGCCATATCGATTAGCGTCCTGTTCTTCCTCTCTACCACACCATTTTGCTGTGGTGTGTAGGGAGCGGAGAACTCGTGCTTGATCCCTTCCTCCTCAAGAAACTCCTCCACTTGAAGGTTCTTAAACTCGGACCCGTTGTCGCTCCTTATCTTCTTCACCTTGAGCTCAAACTCATTTTGAGCTCTCCTGAGGAAGCGCTTGAGGGTCCCTTGGGTTTCAGACTTATCCTGCAAAAAGAACACCCAAGTGAAGCGGGAAAAGTCATCAACAATAACTAAGCCATACTTACTTCCTCCTATGCTTAGATAGGCGACGGGTCCGAAGAGGTCCATATGCAGCAGCTCCAGAGGTCTTGACGTGGTCATCACATTCTTGCTGTGATGTGCTCCTCCCACTTGTTTACCTGCCTGACAAGCTGCACAAGGTCTATCTTTTTCGAAATAAACATTTGTTAGACCTATCACGTGTTCTCCCTTTAGAAGCTTGTGGAGGTTCTTCATCCCCACATGTGCTAAGCGGCGATGCCACAGCCAGCCCATGCAAGTCATAGCCATTAAGCATGCATCTAGACCGGCCTCTTCTTTTGCAAAATCAACTAAGTAAAGCTTGCCGTCTAGTACACCCTTAAAAGCTAGTGAACCATCACATCTTCTAAAGACAGACACATCTACATTGGTAAAAAGGCAATTGTATCCCATGTTGCATAGTTGACTAACAGATAGTAAATTGTAACCAAGAGACTCAACTAAAAACACATTTGAAATTGAGTGCTCATTAGAAATTGCAATTTTACCTAACCCTTTTACCTTGCCTTGATTCCCATCACCGAATATAATTGAATCTTGGGAATCCTTATTTTTGACGTAGGAGGTGAACATCTTCTTCTCCCCCGTCATATGGTTTGTGCATCCGCTGTCGATAATCCAGCTTGAACCCCCGGATGCATAAACCTGCAAGGCAAATTTAGGCTTGGGTCTTAGGTACCCAACTCATGTTGGGTCCTGCAAGGTTAGCACAAATATCTTTAGGAACCCAAATGCAAGATTTATCTCCCTTGCATCTAGCCCCTAATTTCCTAGCAACTACCTTCTTACCCTTTCTACAAATAGCAAAGAGAGTATTGCAAGCATAATAAATGGTAGAAGGTTTGTTTACAACTTTTCTAGGAACATGAGCAAAATTTCTCCTAGACATATGCGCAACATTTCTCCTACTCATATCTCTATCATGCTTATGAGAGGAACTAGAGGCAAACATGGCATGAGAATCATAAACATGTGAATCAAAATCATTATAAGCATTTCTAGCATGTCTCCTATCATGGTATAAGAAAGCATGGTTCTTTTTAGCACTACTAGCCATAGGGGCCTTCCCTTTCTCCTTGACGAAGATGGGAGCCTTATGGCTTGTTAAGTTCTTGGCCTCTCTCTTGAAGCCAAGACCATCCTTAATTGAGGGGTGTCTACCAATCGTGTAGGCATCCCTTGCAAATTTTGTTTTATCAACTTCACTCTTGCTAGTCTTAAGTTGGGCATTAAGACTAGCCACTTCATCATTTAGTTTTGAAATTGACACTAAGTGTTCACTACAAGCATTAACATCAAAATCCTTACACCTAGTACAAATTTCAACATGTTCAACACAGGAATTTGATTTACTAGCTACTTCTAGTTTAGCACTTAAATCATTATTAACACTTCTTAAGGTAGCAATAGTTTCATGACAGGAAGATAATTCACTAGAAAGCATTTCATTTCTTTTCACTTCTAAAGCATATGATTTTTGTGCCTCTACAAATTTATCATGTTCATCATACAATAAATCTTCTTGCTTTTCTAAAAGCCTATCCTTTTCATTCAAAGCATCAATCAATTCATTGATTTTATCTATCTTAGATCTATCTAAGCCTTTGAACAAGCATGAATAATCTATATCATCATCATCACTAGATTCATTATCACTAGAAGAAGCATAAGTGAAGTCTTGAGTACTCACCTTCTTCTCCCTTGCCATAAGACATGTGAGACGCTCGTTGGGGAAGAGGGAAGACTTGTTGAAGGCAGTAGCAGCGAGTCCTTCATTGTCGGAGTCAGAGGAGGAGCAATCCGAGTCCCACTCCTTTCCTAGATGTGCCTCGCCTTTTGCCTTCTTGTATTGCTTCTTCTTCTCTCTTTTGTTCCCCTTTTCCTGGTCACTTTCATTATCGGGACAGTTAGCAATGAAATGACCAAGCTTACCGCATTTGAAGCATGAGCGCTTCCCCTTGGCTTTGGTCTTGCTTGGTTGTCCCTTGTGACCTTTAAGCACCGTCTTGAATCTTTTGATGATGAGAGCCATCTCTTCATCATTAAGGCCAGCCGCCTCAATTTGTGCCACCTTGCTAGGTAGCGCCTCCTTGCTTCGTGTTGCCTTGAGAGCAAGGGGTTGCGGCTCGTTGATCGGACCATTCAAGGCGTCGTCCACATACCTCGCCTCCTTGATCATCATTCGCCCGCTAACGAATTTCCCAAGAACTTCTTCGGGCGACATCTTGGTGTACCTGGGATTTTCACGTATATTGTTCACCAAGTGAGGATCAAGAACGGTAAATGACCTTAGCATTAGGCGGACGACGTCGTGGTCCGTCCATCGTGTGCTTCCGTAGCTCCTTATCTTGTTGATAAGGGTCTTGAGCCGGTTGTATGTTTGCGTCGGCTCCTCGCCCCTTATCATTGCGAACCTTCCAAGCTCACCCTCCACCAACTCCATCTTGGTGAGCAAGGTGACGTCGTTCCCCTCATGAGAAATCTTGAGGGTGTCCCAGATTTGCTTGGCGTTATCCAAGCCGCTCACTTTATGATATTCATCCCTGCACAAAGAAGCTAGAAGAACAGTAGTAGCTTGTGCATTCTTATGAATTTGTTCATTAATGAACATGGGACTATCCGAACTATCAAAGTGCATTCCACTCTCTACAATCTCCCATATACTAGGATGGAGAGAGAATAGGTGACTACGCATTTTGTGGCTCCAAAATCCGTAGTCCTCTCCATCAAAGTGTGGGGGCTTGCCGAGTGGAATGGAGAGCAAATGAGAATGTGAACTTTGCGGAATACGAGAGTAATCAAAGGAAAAGTTCGAATTAACCGGTTTCCTTCTCTCGTAGTCGTTGTGGTCCTCGTCCTTTTGGGAAGAAGTAGACTCGTCGCTGTCGTAGTAGACGATCTCCTTGATGCGCCTTGTCTTCTTCTTCTTCCCTTCCTTCCGTCTTTGGCCCGAGCCGGAGTCGGTAGGCTTATCGTCCTTTGGCTCGTTGACGAAGGATTCCTTCTCTTTGTCATTGATCACAATACCCTTTCCCTTAGGATCCATCTCTTCGGGCGGTTAGTCCCTTTGTGAAGAGAACGGCTCCGATACCAATTGAGAGCACCTAGAGGGGGGTGAATAGGTGATCCTGTAAAAACTTCAAACTTAAGCCACAAAAACTTGTTAAGTGTTAGCACGATTATTGCCAAGTGGCTAAGGTGAAGTCTCAACAAAACACAGTACCACAAGAAAATCAAGCACAGGGGTGACACAGTGGTTTTATCCCGTGGTTCGGCCAAGACCAACGCTTGCCTACTCCACGTTGTGGCGTCCCAACGGACGAGGGTTGCAATCAACCCCTCTCAAGCGGTCCAAAGACCCACTTGAATACCACGGTGTTTTGTTGTTCCTTTCACTATCCCGTTTGCAAGGAATCTCCACAAATTGGAGTCTCTTGCCCTTACAAGTATATGATCACAAAGAAAGCACAGAGTAAGGGAGGGAAGCAACACACACAAATCCACAGCAAAAGCGCACACACACGGCCAAGAATCGAGCTCACAAGACTATCTCAGAGTTCTCACTTAGAACAGAGCTCGAATCACTTAGAAACACAAACGAATGCGCAGAGACTTAGTGTGGATGATCAAGAATGCTCAAAGGTTGCTTGTATATCTCCTCCATGCGCCTAGGGGCCCCTTTTATAGCCCCAAGGCAGCTAGGAGCCGTTGAGAGCAAATCTGGAAGGCCATCCTTGCCTTCTGTCTTCGGGGGCACCGGACAGTCCGGTGCACACCGGACACTGTCCGGTGCCCGATTTGTTTCCATAACAGGCACTTCCGACCGTTGCCGACCGTTGGAAGATCTGGAGCCGTTGGCGCACCGGACATGTCCGGTGCACACCGGACAGTCCGGTGCCGTCTTCCGACCGTTGGCTCCGCCACGTGTCCCGCGCGGATTGCGCGGCCGACCGTTGGCCCGGCCGACCGTTGGCTCACCGGACAGTCCGGTGCACACCGGACAGTCCGGTGAATTTTAGCCGTACGCCGTCGGCCAATTTCCCGAGAGCGGCCAGTTCGCGCCGAGTCGGCCTGGCGCACCGGACACTGTCCGGTGCACACCGGACAGTCCGGTGCTCCAGACCGAGCTGGGTCTTGGCAGCACACAGCCAAGTCTTTTCTCCTCTTTTCTTTTCTTCTTCTTTCTGTTTCTAACACTTAGACAAATGTATTAGTACATAAAACCAATGTACTAAGGCTTAGAAACATACCTTTACTTCATGATTTGCACCTTGTTCATCCATGTATATAACTTCACAATTAAACACATGTGTTGGCACTCAATCACCAAAATACTTAGAAATGGCCCAAGGGCACATTTCCCTTTCAGCAGCATATCTTCAAGTATTTGATTAATCCTCTCAGTCTGCCCACTTGTTTGTGGATGATAGGCCCAACTGTGGAGCAATTTGGTACCCAGGGATTTATGAAGTTCTTCCCAGAATTTGGATACGAATTGAGGTCCACGATCCGACACTATAGTCTTTGGAACCCCGTGCAAACTGAGAATACGAGCAATATACAATTGGGCACAAACAGCAACTGGGTGCACTGTCTTGACGGGTAGAAAATGAACAACTTTTGCAAGCTGATCAACAATAACCCAGATAGAATCATACCCTTTTGCGGTCCTGGGCAATCCCACAATGAAGTCCATACTTATGTCTTCCCATTTCCATGTTGGTATGGGTAGAGACTGTAATGGACCGACAACTTTCAAATGTATGGCCTTGACACGTCTGCAGGTGTCACATCTAGCCACATAGCGTGCAATCTCGATCTTCATCTTTGTCCACCAATAATGTTGCTTCAAGTCTTGGTACATCTTAGTGCTTCCGGGATGAATAGAATAGCGACTAAGATGTGCTTCATCAAGAATTTGCTGGCGGATCTCTTCATTCTTTGGCACCACTATGCAGTTATTAAACCATATAATGCCTTGATCATCTTCTTTAAAACATTTGGCTTTTCCAGCCCTTATCTTCTCACGAATGTGTTTCATACCCTCATTATCCCTTTGAGCATCAATTATTCTTTGCAAGATGACTGACTCAAGCTTTAGCTGGCTTAAGGCTCCTTGTTGGATCATTCCCAGGTTTAGCTTCTCCATTTCCTGACATAATGTATTGTCAGAGATCTTCACCGTAAGACAGTGACAGGAAACCTTACGGCTAAGTGCATCTGCCACCACATTGGCCTTGCCTGGGTGATAATGAATTTCCAGTTCATAATCCTTAATAAGCTCCAGCCATCGCCTTTGTCTCATATTCAATTCTGACTGGGTGAAGATATACTTCAAACTTTTATGATCTGTATAAATGTGACAGATATTACCCAACAGATAATGATGCCAAATCTTCAGGGCATGAACCACAGCAGCTAGCTCTAGATCATGAGTTGGATAATGTTCCTCATGTCGGTGCAACTGCCTTGAAGCATAAGCAATTACTCGGCCTTCTTGCATTAACACACAGCCGAGACCACTGCCTGATGCATCACAATATACATCAAAGGGCTTGGTGATATCCGGTTGAGCCAATACCGGAGCAGTGGTTAATAATGTCTTCAATTGCTCAAAAGCTTCATTACACTTAGAAGACCAATTGAATTTAATATCATTCTTCAATAAACTTGTGATTGGCTTCACAAGCTTAGAAAAATCAGGTATAAATCTGCTGTAATATCCCGCCAGTCCAAGGAAACTTCGGACTTGATGAACAGTGGTTGGGGGTTTCCACTCCAAAATGTCCTTGACTTTGCTGGGATCTACCGCAATCCCCCTGGCAGATAGAACATGTCCCAAAAATTGAATTTCCTCCAGCCAAAACGCGCATTTGCTGAACTTAGCATACAACTGATGTTCCCTCAGGCGCGTTAACACGATCCGTAAATGTTGAGCATGCTCCTCTTCATTCTTGGAATATATTAGAATATCATCAATGAAGACCACCACAAACTTGTTTAACTCGGGCATGAATACCGAGTTCATCAAATACGTGAAGTGGGCAGGAGCATTTGTCAATCCGAAAGACATTACCAGGTATTCAAATAATCCATACCGCGTGGTGAACGCGGTTTTTGGTATATCCTCGGGCCGAATACGGATCTGATGATAGCCCGATCTGAGATCAATTTTGGAGAATACCCTCGCCCTGGTCAGTTGATCAAATAAAATGTCAATCCTCGGAAGAGGGTACTTGTTCTTGATAGTGACCTCATTCAGGGGTCGATAATCCACACACATCCATAAAGTTTGATCCTTCTTCTTGAAGAATATGGCTGGACAACCCATGGTGACGAGCTTGGCCGGATGAATCCTTTCTCAAGTAGATCTTGTAATTGAATCTTCAATTCTGCCAACTCATTCGGAGGCATACGGTACGATCTTCGAGAAATGGGAGCCGTACCGGGCTTCAACTCAATTACAAACTCTACATCCCTTTCAGGTGGCAATCCAGGCAAATCCTCTGGAAAGACATCGGGAAACTCGCATACTACCGGAATATCCTTGATTTTCGGTATAATGGCTTCATAAACTCTGCCAGTAGCTTTGGTTGAAATGGGGATAGGCAAAAGAATTTCTTCTTGATTATGACTCAACCTGATAGTTCTTTGATCAGTGTTGAGGGTTGCTTTATGCTTGGCCAACCAAATCATACCCAAAATGACATCTATGTCTTGGCCTTTCAGAACGATCATATTAGTAGGAAAGTCCCGTCCGGCCATTGTTACGGGCACTTGATAGGCCACTTCTCTAGTAAAGATTTGTCCCCTAGGTGAGTGAATTTTAAACCCCTCTTTTGATTCATGGCATGAAATGTGATGTTGCTCCACAAATTTCTTGCTAATGAATGTATGCGAAGCACCAGAATCAAAGAGAATGACTGCAGGATGATTGGCCACGAGGAACATACCCATCATTACCGGCTCCCCGTCCGGTGTAGTGGCCACTTGTGTATAATAGATGCGTCCCGTCTTCTTGGTGTTTTTGCCCAAAGTATTTCCCTTGACTTTAGATGAATTCCCAGATCCTTGCTGGCTATTTGACTGGTTTTGCTTTGGATAAGGGCAATCCTTGATGAAATGTCCAGATTTGCCACAATTGAAACATCCAGTCGATGAGCTGGGCAGAGCAGGGAATCGAGTGCCTGGGGCACCCGGCTGGCTTGGGGCAGTGGGGGCATTATTGGGACGAATAATTATTGGCTGCTTAAAAGGGAAGGTGGGTGCACGAGAGCGATTCTGGTTGGAAGGCCGGAGAACAAACCGTTGCATTTTCACCGGGCCCTGACTAGGCCTATCACCTCCAAACCCCTTGGATTTTTCGACACCTGCATACTTCGCTTCTACTGCCAATGCTGTACTGACAGCTCTTCCATAAGTAAGATCTATGCAGGTTGCCATTTTTCTTTGCAGTCGATCATTTAAACCTCTCATAAAACAATTCTTCTTTTTCGGATCAGTGTTCACTTGATCGATTGCATACTGCGACAGATGATTGAACTTATTGAGATACTGATTAATAGTATCCCCTCCTTGCTTTAGCTTCATAAATTCTTCTTGCTTCATGTGAAGAACACCCTCGGGTATATAATGTTCGCGGAAGGCCACCTTGAATTCTTCCCATGTTACCTGATGATTGGCCGGTTGAACGGCCACAAAATTTTCCCACCAGGTGCTGGCAGGGCCGCGCAGTTGCTGGGCTGCGAATAAAGGCTTCTGGGTCTCCGAACAACGCAGAAGTCCGAATTTTTGCTCAATAACCCGAATCCATTCGTCGACTTCTAATGGGTCTTCAGCTTTAACAAACAGGGGTGGACGTGTCTCTAAGAAGTCCAAGTAAGAAGTTTTGCGGGGGCCCTGTTGATAACCCCGCCCGCCTTGTTGCTGAAACTGTTGACCTGCCATCTCTCTCAGAAAACGGGTATTATCAGCGGTCGCATTCACTAAGGCGGCAATCGCCTCGGCCAGTGTGGGAGGGACGGGAGGTGGATTTGGGGTAGACTCCCTCCCACTGGAGGTTCCAGCTGCATCCTGTGATCGGGTCTTGGACGACATCTGTGGCAACAAACATTTGGAAACAAATATAATATGCCAAAGACAAAACCATCCAATTTACATTACCAAAAAGAGTAATGTACAGACTCGATTTTTTTACAACAGTATACATTACCAGTATACAATAGCACTACCTATTATACAATAGTACAACCTACAATACACTACCTCCTTTTCTACTTCTACACCACTATTCCTGCTTTTGGTTGCTCCTGGCAGCCTCGTCGTCAGGTGTGGGAGACCATTCATCGACCAGCCTCATAGAAGGAGGGGGCTTAAAAAGGTCTAGCTCACCACCAAGTGCTTCTCCCGCAACGTGCGAGGGTCCGTCTTCCGACCCGACAGGATCCGTTGGTGCACTAGATGTAGTTGCGAATACAGTACATGGACTTCCTCATGTAGGGTATTGCAATACGCCTACAGATTGTCCATGGCAGCGCTAAGTGAAAGGGAAATGTGCCCTTGGGCCATTTCTAAGTATTTTGGTGATTGAGTGCCAACACAAGTGCTTAAGTGTAAATCTATGCCAAGTGATGGACAAGGTGCAAATCAAGTCTAAAGGTATGTTTCTAGACTTAGTACATTGTTTTGAGAACTAATGTATTGTGTCTAAGTGCTGGAAACAGGAGAATCAATTTGGAGATGACTTGGCTCGTTCAGCCAAAGTCTGCTCAGTCTGGGTGCACCGGACTGTCCGGTGGTGCACTGGACAGTGTCCGGTGCGACAGGCTGGCTCTGGCGAACTTGCTGCTCTCGGGACTTCGACGGCGGTGTACGACTATAAATCACCGGACTGTCCGGTGGTGCACCGGACTGTCCGGTGAGCCAACGGTCGACCGCGCGATCCGCGCGGGACACGTGGCCGAGCCAACGGCTAGAAGGGGGCACCGGACTGTCCGGTGTGCACCGGACAGTGTCCGGTGCGCCAACGGCTCTAAATCTTCAATGGTCGGCTTCGCCAAATAAGGAAAGAGATCCGCACCGGACAGTGTCCAGTGGTGCACCGGACTGTCCGATGCGCCAGGCGACAGAAGGCAAGAATTGCCTTCCAGGAATGCTCTCAACGGCTCCTAGCTGCCTTGGGGCTATAAAAGGGACCCCTAGGCGCATGGAGGAGAACACCAAGCATCCTTTGAGCATTATTGATCACTCACACTTCATTCTTGCGCACTTGTTCGACATTCTTAGTGATTTGAGCTCCGTTCTAGTGAGAACCTCGTGATATTCTTTTGAGCTCAAGTCTAGGTCTTGTGTGTGCGTATTTGCTGTGATTTTGTGTCTTGTGTGTGTTGCTCATCCCTCCCTTACTCCGTGCTTCTTTGTGAACATCAAAGTGTAAGGGCGAGAGGCTCCAAGTTGTGGAGATTCCTCGCAAGCGGGATATAGTAAAGCAAAGCAAAACACCGTGGTATTCAAGTGGGTCTTTGGACCGCTTGAGAGGGGTTGATTGCAACCCTCATCCGTTGGGACGCCACAACGTGGAGTAGGCAAGTGTTGGACTTGGCCGAACCACGGGATAAACCACTGTGTCTATCTGTGTTGATCTTCTTGTGGTTGTCGTGTCTTGCAAGAACTCCTCTCTAGCCACTTGGCTTATTCGTGCTAACTCCTAATCAAGTTTTGTGGATTAAGTTTCAAGCTTTTACAGGATCACCTATTCACCCCCCTCTAGGTGCTCTCAATTGGTATCAGAACCATTCTCTTCAAGAAAGGGACTAATCGCCCGAAGAGATGGATCCTAAGGGCAAGGGGATTGTGATCAATGATAAGGAGAATGAGTCTTTCGTCAACGAGCCGAAAGATGACAAGCCTACCGACTCGGGCTCGGGCCACAAATGAAAAGATGGGAAGAAGAAGACGAGGCGCATCAAGGAGATTGTCTACTACGACGACAGCGACGAGTCCTCTTCTTCCCAAAAGGACGACGACAATGACTACGAGAAAAAGAAGACGGTTAATTCAAACTTCTCTTTCGATTATTCTCGTATTCCGTATAGTTCAAATGCACATTTGCTTTCCATTCCTCTTGGCAAGCCTCCACACTTTGATGGGGAGGACTACGGATTTTGGAGTCACAAAATGCGTAGTCACTTGTTCTCTCTCCATCCAAGCATATGGGAGATAGTAGAGAGTGGAATGAAATTTGATAGTACTGATAGTCCCATGTTCATGAGCAAATTCACAAAAATGCACAAGCTACTACTGTTCTTCTAGCTTCCTTGTGCAGGGACGAATACCATAAGGTGAGCGGCTTGGATAACTCCAAGCAGATCTAGGACACCCTCAAGATCTCACATGAGGGGAACGACGTCACCATGCTCACCAAGATGGAATTGGTGGAAGGCGAACTTGGGAGATTCGCAATGATCAGGGGCGAGGAGCCAACCCAAACGTACAACCGGCTCAAGACCCTCGTCAACAAATAAGGAGCTATGGAAGCACGCGATGGACGGACCACGATGTCGTCCGCCTAATGCTAAGGTCCTTTACCGTCCTTGATCCACATCTTGTGAACAATATTCGTGAGAATCCTAGGTACACCAAGATGACGCCCGAGGAGATACTTGGAAAGTTTGTAAGCGGGCGGATGATGATCAAGGAGGCAAGATACGTCGATGATGCATTGAATGGCCCAATCCAAGAGCCTCAAACTATTGCTCTCAAGGCAACAAGGAGCAAGGAGGCACTACCTAGCTGAAAGTCGCCTAGAGGGGGGTGAATAGGGCGAAACTAAAATTCTCAAAAATAATCACAACTACAAGCCGGGTTAGCGTTAGAAATATAATCGAGTCCGCGAGAGAGGGCGCAAAACAAATCGCAAGCGAATAATGAAGTGAGACACGCGGATTTGTTTTACCGAGGTTCGGTTCTCTCAAACCTACTCCCCGTTGAGGAGGCCACAAAGGCCAGGTCTCTTTCAACCCTTACCCTCTCTCAAACGGTCCCACGGACCGAGTGAGCTTTCTCTTCTCAATCACTTGGAACACAAAGTTCCCGCAAGGACCACCACACGATTGGTGTCTCTTGCCTCAATTACAAGTGAGTGTTTGATCACAAGAAAGAATCAAGAAAGAAGAAAGCAATCCAAGCGCAAGAGCTCGAAAGAACACAAGCAAATCACTCTCTCTAATCACTAGGGCGTTGTGTGGAATTTGGAGAGGATTTGATCTCTTTGGTGTGTCTAGAATTGAATGCTAGAGCTCTTGTAAGTAGTTGGGAATTGGAAAACTTGGATGCCATGAATGGTGGGTGGTTGGGGGTATTTATAGCCCCAACCACCAAACTAGCCGTTTGGTGAGGCTGTCTGTTCGATGGCGCACCGGACAGTCCGGTGCACACCGGACATGTCTGGTGCGACAGCCACATCACCAAAGAGCCGTTGGGTCGACCGTTGGAGCTCTGTCTTCTGGGCCCGCCTGGATGTCCGGTGCACACCGGACATGAACTGTATATTGTCCGGTGCGCCTGCTCCCGCGTGCCTGACGACTGCGCGCTTCTGGCGCGCATTAAATGCGTCGCAGGTAGCCGTTGGCGCCGATATAGCCGTTGCCCCGCTGTTACACCGGACAGTCCGGTGAATTTTAGCGGAGCAGCCGAAATGAAAACCCGAGGCTGGCGAGTTCCTGAGGCCGCTCTTCCTTGGAGCACCGGACATGTCCGGTGTACACCGGACAGTCTGGTGAATTATAGCGGAGTGGCCTTTGGAAAATCCCGAGAGCGAAGAGTTTGAAGTCGGAGTCCCCTGGTGCACCGGACATGTCCGGTGGCACACCGGACAGTCCGGTGCGCCAGACCAGAGGTGCTTTCGGTTGACCTTTGCTCCTTTATTTGAACCCAATACTTGGTCTTTTTATTGGCTAAGTGTGAACCTTTTGCACCTGTATAACTTACACACTAGAGCAAACTAGTTAGTCCATTTATTTGTGTTGGGCAATTCAACCACCAAAATTAATTAGGGACTAGGTGTAAGCCTAATTCCCTTTCAATCTCCCCCTTTTTGGTGATTGATGCCAACACAAACCAAAGCAAATGTAAAGTGCATAATTGAACTAGTTTGCATAATGTAAGTGCAAAGGTTGCTTGGAATTGAGCCAATATAAATACTTACATGATGTGCATGGATTGTTTCTTTATTTTTAACATATTGGACCACATTTGCACCAAATGTTTTGTTTTTGCAAATCCTTTTGTAAATTCTTTTCAAAGTCCTTTTGCAAGATAGTCAAAGGTAAATGAATAAGAATTTTGAGAAGCATTTTCAAGATTTGAAATTTTCTCCTTTTGTTTGAAATGCTTTTCCTTTGACTAAACAAAACTCCCCCTCAAATAAATTCTCCTCTTAGTGTTCAAGAGGGTTTTAAGATATCAAGTTTTGAAAATACTACTTGCTCCCCCTTTAGAACACAAAGAGATACCAATTTTGAAATTTTCCATCCAATTGAAAATCATATTTTAAAATTAGGGTGGTGGTGCGGTCCTTTTGCTTTGGGCTCATATTTTCTCCCCCTTTGGCATGAATCACCAAAACGGAATCATTAGAGCCCAATGAAGTACTTTCTCCTCCTTTGGTCATAAAATAAATGAGTGAAGATTATACCAAAGTTGGAGAGATGCTCGGAGTGACGGCGAAGGATGAGTAGTAGAGTGAAGTGGAAGCCTTTGTCTTCGCCGAAGACTCCAATTCCCTTTCAATATACCTATGACTTGGTTTGAAATATACTTGAAAACACATTAGTCATAGCATATATAAAGGAGATATGATCAAAGGTATACTTGTGTGCTATGTGTGCAAATTAGCAAAAGAAGTTCCTAGAATCAAGAACATTAAGCTCATGCCTAAGTCTGGTAAAGGATTGTTCATCAAGTGGCTTGGTAAAAATATCGGCTAATTGATCTTTAGTGTTGATGTATGAAATCTCGATATCCTCCTTTTGTTGGTGATCCCTAAGAAAATGATACCGAATGGCTATGTGTTTAGTGCGGCTATGCTCAACGGGATTATCCGCCATGCGGATTGCACTCTCATTATCACATAGAAGAGGAACTTTGGTTAGTTTGTAACCGTAGTCCCGCAGGGTTTGCCTCATCCAAAGCAATTGCGCGCAACAATGGCCTGCGGCAATATACTCTGCTTCGGCGGTAGAAAGAGCAACCGAATTTTGCTTCTTTGAAGCCCAAGACACCAAGGATCTTCCCAAGAACTGGCAAGTCCCCGATGTGCTCTTCCTATTAATCTTACACCCCGCCCAATCGGCATCCGAATAACCAATCAAATCAAATGTGGATCCCCGAGGGTACCAAAGCCCAAACTTAGGAGTATAAGCCAAATATCTCAAGATTCGTTTTACGGCCGTAAGGTGTGATTCCTTAGGGTCGGCTTGGAATCTTGCACACATGCAAACGGAAAGCATAATGTCCGGTCGAGATGCACATAAATAAAGCAATGAACCTATCATCGACCGGTATACCTTTTGATCGACGGATTTACCTCCCGTGTCGAGGTTGAGATGCCCATTGGTTCCCATGGGTGTCTTGATGGGCTTAGCATCCTTCATTCCAAACTTGGTTAGAATGTCTTGAGTGTACTTCGTTTGGCTAATGAAGGTGCCTTCTTGAAGTTGTTTGACTTGGAATCCTAGAAAATACTTCAACTCCCCCATCATCGACATCTCGAATTTCTTTGTCATGATCCTACTAAATTCTTCACATGTAGATTCGTTAGTAGACCCAAATATGATATCATCAACATAAATTTGGCATACAAACAAATCATTGTCAAGAGTTTTAGTGAATAAAGTAGGATCGGCTTTGCCGACTTTGAAGTCATTAGCAATAAGGAAATCTCTAAGGCATTCATACCATGCTCTTGGGGCTTGCTTGAGCCCATAAAGCGCCTTAGAGAGCCTATAAACATGGTTAGGGTACTCACTGTCTTCAAAGCCGGGAGGTTGCTCAACATAGACCTCCTCCTTGATCGGTCCATTGAGGAAGGCACTCTTCACGTCCATTTGATAAATCTTGAAGCCATGGTAAGTAGCATAGGCTAATAATATGCAAATGGACTCAAGCCTAGCTACGGGTGCATAGGTTTCACCAAAATCCAAACCTTCGACTTGTGAATATCCTTTGGCCACGAGTCGAGCTTTGTTCCTTGTCACCACACCATGATCGTCTTGTTTGTTGCGGAAGACCCACTTGGTTCCTACAACATTTTGGTTAGGACGTGGAACTAAGTGCCATACCTCGTTCCTTGTGAAATTGTTGAGCTCTTCTTGCATCGCCATCACCCAATCCGAATCTTGTAGTGCTTCCTCTACCCTGTGTGGCTCAATAGAGGAAACAAAAGAGTAGTGCTCACAAAAATGTGCAACACGAGATCGAGTGGTTACCCCCTTATGAATGTCGCCGAGGATGGTGTCGACGGGGTGATCTCGTTGGATTGCTTGGTGGACTCTTGGGTGTGGCGGCCTTGGTTGTTCATCCCCCTTGTCTTCATCATTTGCGTCTCCCCCTTGATCATTGCCGTCGTCTTGAGGTGGCTCATCATGGTGTTCTTCATCTTTATCAACTTGAGCCTCGTCCTCATCTTGGGTTGGTGGAGATGCTTGCGTGGAGGAGGATGGTTGATCTTGTGCATGTGGAGGCTCTTCGGATTCCTTAGGACACACATCCCCAATGGACATGTTCCTTAACGCTATGCATGGAACCTGTTCTTCACCTATCTCATCAAGATCAACTTGCTCTACTTGAGAGCCGTTAGTCTCATCAAACACAACGTCACAAGAAACTTCAACAAGTCCTGAGGACTTGTTAAAGACTCTATATGCCCTTGTGTTTGAGTCATATCCTAGTAAAAAGCCTTCTACAGTTTTAGGAGCAAATTTAGATTTTCTACCTCTCTTAACAAGAATAAAGCATTTGCTACCAAAAACTCTAAAATATGAAATATTGGGCTTTTTACCGATTAGGAGTTCATAGGATGTCTTCTTGAGGATTCGGTGTAGATATAACCGGTTGATGGCGTAGCAGGCGTGTTGACCGCCTCAGCCCAA